>CM075675.1:20010000-21210000 GCA_037962975.1 Clitoria ternatea
AGTACTCTGTTGATGCTCTTTCACTACTTTCTGCCAAAGTTGAAGCATTAACATTAAAACTTGATAAAATAGGGTCAACAGGTGCTACTAACAATGTTTGTGAAGTTTGTGGTGTTTCAAGACATGGAGCTATAAATTGTCATTTAGCAATGACCCCTAATCAAGAACAAGAAATGCATCAGGTGGATGCTATTGGAAAGTATGGTAGAAATTATCAAGGTAACTACAGACCTCCACAAGGTCCACCTGGCTTCCAAAATAGGCCACCTCAATTCCAAGGTAATCAAAATAACTACAACCCTCAACAAGGACCCTATATTCCATAGAAATCAAAACTAGAGTCCTTAATGGAGATATTTGTAGCTACTCAACAGAAACAAAATGATGAGTTCTCCAATGCAATAAAGACCTTAGCTTCAAAAGTGGACTCTCTTGCCACCCATAACAAAATACTGGAAAATCAAATTGCCCAACAAGCCTCCTACTCTCAAAGAGCGCCAGGAACATTTCTTGGGAAACCTGAGGCTGGACCTTCCAACCATGCAATGGCTATCACTCTTAGGAGTGGTACTCAATATGATGGTCCAGTTGGTAAGACTGAAGAGAAAAAGAAATTGGATGAGTCTCCATCTCATCTAATGATTGAAGAAGAGAAACCACAAGAAAAGAAAGAAGAGGTTAAGCCATATCAACCTCCTATTCCATTTCCTCAGCACCTGGCTAGAGCAAAGTTGGACAAACAATTTGGTAAGTTTCTTGATGTTTTAAAGAAATTGTATATCAATATTCCCTTCATAGATGTTTTGCAGCAAATGCCTATCTATGTGAAGTTCTTGAAGGATATTTTGTCCAACAAAAGAAAGCTAGAAGAAGATGGTACAGTTGCACTTACTGAAGAGTGCAGTGCTCTAATTCAAAAGAAACTTCCACCCAAGCTCCAGGATCCAGGTAGTTTCTCTATCCCATGTATGATTGGTAACATGACAATAGATAGGGCATTATGTGATTTAAGAGCCAGTGTTAGTTTAATGCCTTTATCTATTTTTGAAAAATTAGATTTGGGTAAATTAAAACCTACTAGGATATCTTTGCAATTGGCTGATAGATCTATCAAATATCCTGTAGGAATTTTAGAGGATGTTCCTATTAAGATAGGAAAATTTTTTATACCTGCTGACTTTGTTGTGCTTGAAATGGACGAAGATTCTTTGATTCCTATTATTTTAGGCAGACCATTTTTAGCAACTACAGGTGCTGTGATCGATGTTAAGAATGGTAAGTTGTCTCTAACTGTTGGAGACCAAAAGGTTAATTTTAACTTGAAAAATGTTTTAGAAAAACCTTTTAATGATGTTTTCTATGGAATTGAAACTGTTGACCAAGTGGTGAAGGATGAAACTCTTCTTAATGGCCCACTTGAATCTATTTTTCTGAATAAGTTTGCAGGAACATCAAAAAGCAGTGAAGGTAACATACCACTGAGACATGACACTGAGGTCATGGTGAGCCCAAATGTTAAATTTAAATCTCTACCTTCCATACTAAGGTATGAGTTTCTAGGCCCTAATCGATTCTTGACTGTGATTGAGGGATAGAGTCTGGCTGAAGACGTTAAACTTAGCACTTGTGGGGAGGTAACCCCATGTTTTTATTTTTATTTTTATTTTGAGCAAAAAAAAACTATGTCAAATCCTGGTTTGGGGTTATTACAGGTAAGTTTTCTTATCCTTTTATCATCCATTTTAACATTGAGGACAATGTCAAATTCTGGTTTGGGGTGGTAGATAAGAAAACTTAACTGTTTTGTTTACGTTGTGTGATTGTTATTTTGCATGTGTGTTTTCCTTGCTTTGTTTGTAATCTTGTAATTTACCATGATTGCATGATAAATTTACTTTGAACACAAGGCTAAAGTATCTAAGGATCCTAAAATTTTGAGTAAAATTTTCAAAATTTGATTGTTTAAATGTCAAATAAATACTTATGAACCTTATGTGATTAAATTTTTCTTTGAAAAGACTTTCCATGGTTAGACTTCACTACAAGAAAACTGCTATTTAGTGACCAATTTAGGACTGAAAGATATTAGTCTCTATTGTGACTGAATTAGAGACTGATTTTATGAAAAACTATACCAAATCACCATTGGTCTCTAAATCAGTCACTAAACTTAGAGACCGAAAAAAATAGTCACTAAATTTATCAATAGTGACTGATATTTCGGTCTCTAAGTTAGTGACCAGAATTACAATGGAAACATCGGTCACTATAGTTAGAGACTGGTTTTAGTGACTGATTTATTAGTTTCTAAGTTTCGTGACCGATTTAGAGACCAATGAGAAGTTAGTAAAATTTTATATAGAATTGGTCACTAA
Source organism: Clitoria ternatea (assembly GCA_037962975.1). Lineage (NCBI taxonomy): Eukaryota > Viridiplantae > Streptophyta > Magnoliopsida > Fabales > Fabaceae > Clitoria > Clitoria ternatea. Next base: position 20,012,376 of record CM075675.1, read on the forward strand.
TTCAGTCACAATAAAGACTGAAAAATTAGTCTCTTATTAAAAATATCTAATATAAAATTCATGTTATCATATAAAAATAATTTTAAAAAAATAGAATTTAATGTGAAAAGATTATAGTGACCGAAAAATCGGTCTCTTATTTAGGACAAGATAAATTTATTATAAAATAATTTTTGTGACCGAAAAATACCGGTCTCTAATTTATCCCAAATTATTTTTTTTTTCTAAACACTTTAAAAAACCCTATCTTAATTTTAACACAAAAATCCCTCCCTCCATTTCTCTCCCGCGCGACTCTTTTTTTCCATTTTAACACAAAAAAACCCTTCCTCCCTTTCTCTTCTGTGTGACTCTCTTTTTCCATAGACTCTCTCAAAATTCCTAATTCTTCCAAGCCTTTCTTCACTACGCCGCTCCTTCCATCACCACGCCTCCTTCAACCCCCATTGCCAATTATTTTCCAGCGTTCCTCACTGCGCGACTCTTCTATCCCCTACCCATCACCACCTTCGCCATTTTCAACCTCCAACGCCCATCGTTTTCCACCGTTCCTCACCATACAACTTCCTTTTTCTCCAAACCATCACTACGCCTCCTTCAACCTCCACTGCCTCCTTGTTTTCCACTATTCCTTCATTAATCTCCACTACCCCTCTTTCTTAGGTATTTTCCCCTGTGTGTTTTGGATTTTTACAATTTCTATTAGGAATCTTCTGTTGAGTAATGGATTTTACTTTTCAATTAGTTATCCCTGCTGATTCTTTCTTTTTACTTTTTAGCTACATGATGTTATTCTCAGGTAAGGCGGTAGCTTCTCCATGTAGAAGGTTTCAGGGAAGGTGAAGAAGAAGGGGAAGGCTCTGGATGGGTCAGTGGTGAAGGAGGTTTCGCTGAAGGATTTGGAGTTGGGGAAAAAGAAGTAGTTGATGGAGGAGGACGCTGCTTACATGAAGAAGCTCTACGAATAGGGTGAGCAACTCAACAATGCCAAGGACAAATCAGGTTCTGAATTCACTCTTGGAAGAAGCTGTTCTTATTTTTGAAGAGCTTTATGTTTCAAAAACGATTTCTTCTAACTGCATGGTTACACCATGTCGAGCTTTAGCAAAATCTCTTCTAAAAAGTGATAGGTAGTTATTCTCTGCTCTCTCTCTCCCCCATGTTTTTAACAAAAAAAATTAGTATCTATAACTATCACTATTAGAATATTGTGGTGTGTCTATATATATATATATATAAAGTGATGTTTTCATTTGTGAAATTTACCAGGAAACATAATGTTTTCATGTTACAATGTTTTATAAGCTGAAGTACTTTCTTACAAGTATTTGACAGGAATTTTATAATCTTCCTCATAAGGCTTTTCAGTATATGATTTATTTCTCTTCTAATGATTGAAATATTGAAATTAAGGTTCTCAAAGACAGATAAGTGAGGGAAAAATGGAATAATTATTGTTTATTATGATAATTTTACCTGATATAGGATTTTGTAGTGGGTTAGATTGTTATAATATTATTGTAAATTGTTATAAGGGTATGAAGATCTCAAATAAGTTACATGTTTTAAAAATTAGAGGGGAGCAAGGTGCCAATAGGAACAACTTTTTAAGCATTAGCTCAAATTCAACTGAGGTATTTAGAACTAAATGGTAGCTTGCAGCTATTCTCTCTTTTGTTAATAAATTATTATTAAACAGATAATTTTCACTATAAAGTCAATTTTTCAAAAAATGATGGACACTTTTATCAGTATAGTGTATGTGCTTATTTGTCTTGTGCCTTATTAGGATTGTCTCTGTTTGCTTGGAATAATTTACTCACACATTATGCTTGAACAGGTGGCTCTTTCTTATGAAGATGGATGCCCTGTTGAAGGTAATGGTGTAGGACGAAAAGTGATTGATAGGGTGTAGGAAACATATTCTGAGTTTAATGGAAAGGGTTTTGCCTATGATGGTGAGAAAACTCTATTTACACTTGGTTCTCTTGCTCGCAACAAGCTTAAGTTCACAGTTATTCTAGAGGATGTCACCCGTGACAGATTTAAATTAATGTGGCTGTTTGTTCTTTAAAGTGGATTACTTGTTAATGTGTTATTTCTATAGTGCAATTGTATTTTGTTCCACTTCATGCATATTCCACTTCCAGAATTAGGTGATACCAATTCTTTGTACCCACTTGACTTTGTGTTGGAAGCCAACAAAAGTACCAACAGGATCAGGTATTCATTGGCACCATCACTCACTGGCTTTCTTTTGCACCTGCTAAATCAAATCAAAGGCCGAGAGGTATGTAGAACTATTGTTTTAATCATTTACTTGTAATTTGTACAACCAATTAAGCTTTAGTATTTATAGCCTAATTAGAAGAAAACAACATGCATTCCTATTCAATCTCAATCTAACAATTTAGTCTTTATTATTTAAATCTCAATCATTGTATGTTTTCTATTTTTTTATTCTATATATGTATTAATTTAATGTCTTTATTTTTTTTCCTTTTTTTTCTTGTTTTAGTCATTCTTATTATTTCTGTAGTTACTCGAAACAAGAAAGAAAGACACTAAAACTTTTTGAATAAAAAATTAGGTTCTAAAAATAATAGATTGCAACTAAAAATAAAAAGCAAGGACTACTAATAAAGACTAAAAGAAATAGAAAATTATAGATGTCATAAGGTTATTTATTTATTTTATTAATTAAATAGAATCGGTTTTTTAAAATGATTAATAAAATAAGAAACAATATATATACATGTACCAGCACCTAAAATGAATTTTTCTTTGTTACGCTTGTTGCTATTCTTTGCCATCTTAATAATCCTACTAGGATTCCCTTCATCATTGCACCTGCCAGATTACGTGAGTGTATCTTATTCTTTTCCTTCTTCATAGCAAAGTCAAACTTGCTACTATTGTTAGATTCACGGCTTGAGGAAGAGGTTGCCAAGAAGAAGGAAGAGTTCCATAATGATGCATGTAACATCCCTGTTTTTAGAAACAATTTTATCCTTGTAAATTTTAATTATGAAGGGTTTGTAAGCAAGAATAAGTCAATATATACCTTGTTGATGGTCTGTAGTACCTCAAAAATGTCATTTTTGCACGTAATAATAGAGTTTATATGGAATATTAGTGAAATTATGCAAAAACCGAGTGAAAAAGGCTCTGTTCCGAGTGACAGAAAAGAATTCCGAGTGAAGAATTAGAAATTCCGAGTGAAAGAGAGAATTCCGAGTCAGTATCATGTTTTCCGAGTAAAACATGACTGAGAAGGCTACCACCGAGTGGAGTCCTGACCTGAGAAGCAATTCTGAGTGAAGAGTGTTCAAAAGAATCACTTCTGAGTGAAAATCCGAGTGAAAACACCCTAGAAAGGCTCGGTTCCGAGTTGAATGTTCCTTTTCTGAAGGAAATTACTATGGTTGGAGCATTCCGAGTGAAAGAATGCATAAATGCTTCTATTTATATTGATTTGATGCTTCCTTTCTGATTGAAGTATGTTGTGGAAACAATTGGGAAGGCTTCTGAATGGTTTTGCTTAGGAAACCGAGTGGAAAATGATGGAGGAAGTCAATTCCGAGTGAGATACACTCCACTGGACCAAAACCGAGTGAGAGAAGTATGTGTGAGTCTTGGTCCGAGAGGTAATGGCTTAAATAAACGTTTATTGAAGAAATTGGCCTAAACCGAGTGAATAAAGTGAGGAAGACTCGGGTTTCCGAGTGAAGATTCACTGAGAAAGAGAGGACTCGGTCTGAAGAGGTATTACCGAGTGAGAAACTGAGTGCCTGAGTCGGTTTCGAAGAAATTCCGAGTGAAGAATTGCAATTGTGACTCGGAAGTGGGAATTCCAGTCGGAATTCACTGACAGAAGTGTTAACCGACTGTAATTTCACTCGGTATTCACTGACAAAAGTGCGTATTGACTTTAATTTTGTCTTTTAATGATATTTAAATTCAATCGTGCGCATTATGGACAGTGGACGACCGGAAATGGGCACTGACTCAGCATATATCTTTGTTTAATCATTAGTGACCCTTCCATTAGCGATCCATTAACAGCCCACTCAGAAAAGCTGTCTCCCACTTGTCTTCCCACTCACTTCCTCCCTATTTAAACGAGCTCAAGGTCCTCAGAACCCACACCACACACACGACCCAAACACCCTTCATCACTCTCTTTCCCAGCAAGTTCTTTCCCACTCCTATCCCCTCTGTTTCACTCGGATTTGAAGCAGGACAGTGAAGGGAGCCTCTTTTTTCTCCTCCAGGAACTTCATTGAGGTAAGGGGGTATATTCTTGGGTGCCTTATGGGAAAAACCGAGTGCAGGACAGATTTAGTGTGTATGAATTAAATGCTTTAAATTGTATCTGTATATGCATGTATATATATCTGTTACCGAGTATATATAATCATTGATGAATTATGAAATATTGGACTGAAAATATTAAGAATCATGGGTACCGTGTGATTTGCAGTGAAACAAATATGATAACAGGTTATGTTTTATGATAATCCGACCGGTTTTACACTTATTTTACTCGGTTTTGCTTATTTATACTCAGATAGTATCTTTCTAGTTGATTTCACTCAGAAAACATAGTAATTCACTCGGAAAACACTCTATTTCTCTCGGACAGCATCTCCCAAATCTTATTTTACTCGAAAATCTCTTTCTTACATTATTTCACTCGGAACTTGACTTAATTTCACTCAGAAAATATAATTACTTTTTACTCAGAACTCTTTTTCAGTAAATTCACTCGGAAACACACTATTTTACTCGGACAGTAGCTTCCCAGTCTTATTGCACTCGGAAAACATCATATTTTACTCGGACAGTAGCTTCCCAATCTTATTTCACTCGGCAAAATAATTTATTTCACTCAGCAAATAGTTATTTTCACTAAAAGAACTACTTTCAACTTGATGTAACTCGGTATATAAAGTCAACTCACCAGAAGACCTTTCCCAACCTGATTCCACTCGGAATCAGGATTATCTTACTCGGATTTTCTTTATTCACATGTGTCTTATTCCGACAGAACCCTTTTTAATTAATTTCACTCGGTAAACTCATGTTTCACTCGGAAAATATCTTATTTTTACTCAGAAAACTCTTTTCCTACTGATTCCACTCGGAATCATACTTAATTTCATTCAGGAACTCTTTTTCACTCAGAATTTAAGTAGCTTCACTCATGAAAACCTTTTTCCAGTGATTTTAACTCGGTAAACACCTTCATTTCACTCAGAAAACTCCTTTTTGACTGAATACCACTCGGAAATATACTTTATTTCACTTAGAGACTCATTCTCACTCGGATTTACAAACAATGCTACTCAGGAAACCATTTTCCCTACTGACCTCACACGGATTTATATTTTAATTCACTTAGAAATTTGTTTCACTCAGAATTCAAGATATTTAGTTAAGAAAATTATTTTTCAGCTTCTGTTTCACTCGGATTACTTATTGATTTTAGTTAGAAAATTCTGCTCAGTTTATTTCACTCGGATTCATAGCTATCTCATGCGGAAAACTTATTTTTCACTCGGATTCAAGCTGTTCCATTCGGAAAACAGCATTCCACTTCATTTCACTCGGATCCAAACTTATTTCAGTCGGAAAACAGCTTTTCCAGTGTCATTTCACTCGGATTTTTAGCCAGATCACTTGGAGAACCCTTCTCTGTATGATTCCACTTAGAATCATACTCATTTCACTCGGATTTACCTCTGTTCCACTCGGAAAGCTCTATTTTTAGTGTTTTTCACTTGAATTTTTAATTGGAAACTAATCTTCACTACTTTTTAAGTTATTGGTAAGTTATAATTATTATTCTTATTCTATTATTATCATTATTTACTGTCAACTTAATATTGTTATCATTATTATTAGTTTTATTATTATTATACATAGTTAATATCTAAATTATGTGTAATTACATAAAGAATATATTATTTTACTCTTTATGAAGAATGTATTTAAGAGATATATTTCTTTAAATAATAAACGAATATCTTACAAGGTTTAAATGATTGATGGAATTCAAAGAACTTGAGAATGATATGATGAGACTGGAAATACATATGATACCCAAAGAATCAATTGATAAGATAAATGCATTTCGCATCATGAAAATATTTTTGAAGAAGAAAAACCTCTAGAGCATACACTTGGTACAGTGAAGGACACTCACGTTCGATCTCCATGAAGAATCTTGGGAGTACAACTGGAATGGCAACCCAATGGCATCAGAGTCGCGCCTGATAGCCGGGTGAGACGATGCAATTCTAGTGTACTTTGACTAAATGACGGAGTGTAACTATGATCATAGGGATCCAAGTTCCAAAAATATTTAAATTAATGATGAGAACCAATGAGTTCATTTGTACCATATGGAACTTGGGCGGACCCTGATCGCTCTAGATGATTGGAATGGTGATATTCCACAGAATGAGAAGAAGATGAAATGATTTATTGGGCCCACATGCATCACGAGGCTTAATCAAAGATAAATCATAATGGATTCGAACTCATGCATTCATTACATCATATTTGATTTTTATAATTGTGAATATGTTATATGTACGATTTATTTCATGATAATATGCTTGATTGTTATAATTATGAACATGCTAAATATAAGATTATGTGATGACAACATGCTTGATTGTTATAAATATGTTAAATGTATGATCTATGTGACATTGTATTTTAATTGGATTATGTCCGCACCGGATGAACCAATCAGGGTCTTGGGTTATACTCACCCTTACTGTTGAACATTTTTCAGAGGAATTAGAAACTCAAGAACCCGAGTGTGAAGATCAGCAATACGCTGAACCCATTGAGAATAATCATTAAGGATAGAATATTTATAATCAGACACCGGATGACTGTATAATATTTAAGGGTGCCTGCGTGCCCCATTCTGTTAAGAGTACAATTATTTACAGTTTGTGAATGACTATATGATATATACAATATTACTTCCGCTGATCTGCCACGTATTTATTTTAAAAAAAAAATATTCACTTTTTCTAAAAACTGTTAACACTCTCAGTTAAATAGGATGAACCTACAGAAGGATTTGTCTTATCTAACCGAGGGTGTTACAATGCAACCATCAGGAAAATCTCTGAACAGTGTAAAGCAGACAAGGTTAGTTAGATATTAACTTTTTATCTAGAGTTATAAATAATAATCCATCAATATATGTATTTAGATTAAGGAACAAGTGGTCTAAAAATAATGCCACAGCGAATTTATCACGAGGGAATTCAGTAGTAAAATATAGTAGGGCATATTATTTAATAGTTATGATGAATAGTCTAATAGAATTTTTGTATGAATGAAATTTCTCAGATACAGTTCCAGGTAGAAGTGCTCCAAGGCAATGTACCAGATGTTGCTATAAATGCCTCTATCTGTTTGGAGGCAACATCAGTGATACTTGATAAGTCAGTACCTCTTTCAAACTTATAATTTTCTGTTTTCATCAAATCTCAATGTAAGAAACTGCATGGGAAAGCCCTTTTCATCTTACCTTCCCAACATGAATGAAAATAAAACTTACCACAAAAAAGTTCATTTTTGTGAATGGACTTTTCAGGAGAAAGTATCCAATTGCCCATCATTTTTTCATATTCAAACAAAGTGTTTTTTGTGTTCCATTGTAGTGATTTTTCAAGGCAATTTATGCTGTTGGTGTCAAAACCATTGAACTGTCATCCCTTAACACCTTTGAATGTTTTCTTTCCACGACTAAAACATGCGCAAACTTCCTTGCTCTATGTAAGTGATTGTTGATGTGCAGGCGGATGAAGAAATATAAGAAAGATTTCATAGAGAGTCTCTATTGTACTTAGCTGATAATGAAACGTGACAACACTATGTAACAGACCAAGGGAAGCACAACATTATGACAAGGGCAATGACAATACAAATTGTGAAAGATATAAGGAAATGAACCAATATAGTATATAGTTATCTTTATATCCTTGAGTTTCAAATTGGCACTAGTGGCTTGGTTTTTGCCTGGGTTAGTTGGTATAAAAATTCGTCTTCATAAAACTTTTTCCAATACCGTATTGTAACTTTATTTTTTGTTATTGTGTCTTGGTTATAACTTATAAGTTATCTTGGTTAATTGTTCATATGTTATCTTAAAATTATAGTGTAAATGACATTTTGGATGTAAATATTTTAGTTTTAATGATATTTTAAATTGTATAATTATTAGGTTTAATTTATATTTATCATGATTATTAAAAAATGGTAATAGTGGTGACTTTTTACACGTATTGGTGTTAAAAGATGAAAAGGTGGAAAATAGCTAAAATTTTATTAGTGAGTTTATCAAAAAAAAATTACAATAAGTTATAAGAAAAACCCTTCAATACAATATGGCTTTTTAAAATCATAAAAATAAAAAGAAATCACAAATTAGAGATCTTTGAACATTAGCAAAAAAAAGTCTTTGCAAAATTTACAACTAACAAGAATTTTGATGGCAAGAAATTTAGTCTCTAAATTAATGGTTAAAAATTAAATCGGCCACTAAATTAGTTGTTATTTTCAACTTTATAGAAAAGAAATCAGTCACAAAATCAGTCTTTAAAAATCAGTCACAAAATCTGTCTCTAAAATCAGTCATAAAATCAGTCTCAATTAATCGGTCACAAAATCAGTCTCAATAAATCGGTCACAAAATCAGTCTCAATAAATCGGTCATAAAATCAGTCTCAATAAATCGGTCACAGAATTAGTCTCAATAAATCAGTCACAAAATCAGTCTCAATGAATCAGTCACAAAATCAGTTACTATCAATCAGTTACAAAATCAGTCTCTAATAAATCAGTCACTAAATCAGTCACTATGTTATAGCGACCAAGGGTATAGAGACTGTTAATAATTCGTCTCTAAATCGGTCACAAATACAATTAGTGACCGATTTCTTTAATTTAGAGACTGAAAAGTCAGTCTCTAATGACTGATTTTCTTGTAGTGCTTGAGCCAAAATGGGTTATTTATCAAACAAATTTTCAAAACCCATATTTTCTTGATTGAGTGAATCTCATAGTCATTAATATTCTAGAACTTGTTTTTCAACCAATTCCAAATGGTTTTTGATTATATGTCTTAGAATGATAAAGGCACAATTAGGTCTTATTCTTAAGCCTCAGAATTTTGTATAATTTGACCCCTAGTTGCCCCTTTTGAGCCTAAAAGTGAAAATTTTTCCTTGAAACCTTTCATTGAATGATATTCTCTTAATGGTGAAAAAGTTGAAAATTTAGTGGAGCAAAGAAATAAAAAAAGGACTTAAGAAAAATATGGTATTGGATGCAAAGAAAAGCAAGAAAAAGAAAAAGAAAATCAAAAGGATGATATTGAATGAATTCCAAAAAGTCCATAAAAGTTCAAAAATTTGCTCTGTTAAATTTATAATGGTGATTTGAATCATTCATGACTGTTAAAGCCCTTTTGTATTCCATTTTTCTTGAAATTCTTACCTTGACAATACAACCCAAGGCCACGTTACAACCTTTTAAAGACCTTTAGACTTCGACATATTTTCTATTTAAACTGTGGAGTTTCTGGTTTATTAACAAGCTTATGGTAATATTTTTTGACTATGATGATCTGAGTGATACACAAACCATGAAACACTTTGAGTGAAAATTGAGAGAAGAGTATCCTCTGTCTTGATAATGAAAATTGATTCACATAAGAAAATTAATATTGGCATTTGAATAAATCTTTTTCTCTATTTTGGATTCCTTAGTTTGCTGAGCTTAGTGTTTTCTGTATCTTATCATGTGAATATGGTAATTGCTTGAGGACAAGCAATGTTTTGGTTTGGGGTATTTTGATAAGTGCTTTATAACACAATAAATTAGATTTAGTTTGCTTAGGATTTTAATCATTATGCACTGTATTTCCTTAATTTTTGTGATTTTCGCTTTTTTTTCACTGTATTCTACTCGGGTACTTTTATTTTACAGAAATTAATAGATTTGGAATTATTGATGATCCATTTTAAGAATGAATGAATATAAATGGAAAATGGATTCAAGAACCCAAAAAGATGATCAAAGTGCCAAAGGATGAAAACAATCAAGAACCATGAGCTATGCTGTCCAAAACGCCTCAAAAATGCAAGAAAAGACTTCCAGGAAAGGGTAGGAATCGATTCACCCTTACAGGAATCGATTCCCATGTGAAACATAAGCCAGGAATCGACTCAAGGCTGTTGGGAATCGATTCATAGGGCTGGGAATCGATTTCCCCCTTATAGGAATCGATTCATTGAGGATTAAAAGGGCAGTGACGTTGAAATTTTGCAGTCGTGATTCCGTCAAATTAGTACATTAAAATTAATTAACGTAGTACTAGGGTGTCAACCTAGGTCGTTCTCTCAAGGATCAACACAAAAATTTAAGAAAAATCAAGTCTTAAACTAATTTTTAACAATTAAAAATAAAAACTTAACAACTAAAATTTTTACAAACATAAGTTCAACAAACATACAATTGGGGGGGTTTTGATTGCTTTTTGTTGTCATAAATAAAATTAAAACAAGGTAAATAAAGGATTTAAAACAATAAATAACAAGCGATTGATTTTCTTGGAGTATTGTAAATAAATTTATCCTTGGTTCACTAAAGATAACTTGTATACTTATTAATGTTAATTTCTTAGCTCAATTTGAATTGATCAACTAAGCGTCTTTTTCATTTCACAATTCCTTTACTTTCATTTAAAAATGAATATTTTAATCAAGCATCCTAATTAAGCAAAAGGAGTCAAGATCTTAAAATCTAGGAATTATTGAGCATACATAAGAACATCGCCTATATACATAATCTATTCTCAAATTATGGAATTAAGCAAACCATAATTATTAAAAGTGATTATGAAAATATTCATTAAGCATGCATATTTCCTTAATCCATTCTAATTTAAAACCTTATTTTATTCCATTTGAATAATTAAACCGATTAAGCATACAAATTCAATTAAACAAAATGGAATTAAATAAGTAGAGAATGATTATGAAGAAATAACAATAATAAAAGCATACTATATTAAAATTAATGACCTCAAAATTACATTACAACATTCTCCAAGAAAATCAATCTAAGGGTTTTAGCCCTCCATAATTACAAATACAAACAAAGAAACTAACCCGGAAATGGAGAAATTGCTGGAAGAATTTCCAACAGAGAAGAGAAACAGAGAACGTGAAGGAGAAAGGAAGAATTGAATGAAGAATGGTGTGTTACAAGCCTTCCTCTTGTGCCTATTTATAGGAATCAGAAAGCAAAACTGATGCCATAATTAATTCATAATGGGAGATGCACTCTTGAATTTACAATTCCATGGTGCTCCATTATCATTCTAAGTGCTCCATGATCATGCTTCAGTGTTGTTTCCACTTTGATAATGCGTTATCTAATGTTTCCACTGATGAATCTGTGCCTGAATCGATTCATCTAGGCAATTTTTGGGCAATTTTACACATAGGAATCGATTCCTTAGGGGTGGGAATCGATTCCCAAGCACATGAATCGATTCATGCTTGTTTGAATCGATTCCCAGGCCTTTAAAATGCATATGAATCGATTCACAGGTGTGGGGAATCGATTCCTAGCTGTATGAATCGATTCCCAGGGTGCTTGAATCGATTCCTTGCTGTTCTTTTGTGTGGGAATCGATTCCCACATTGGTGAATCGATTCCCAGACCTGTTCTGGTGCTTTTCTCGCATTTTTGACCATTTCTTGAGTCGTGGCTTCTTTCGTTTGACCTGTGGTAATTATTTTTTTAATTACAGGCTTAATCACACACTACAAAACAAGAGAAACCCAACTTTTATTAAAAATTTATCCTTAATTCATTTTAAAATTAAATATTAAATAAAGCTCAAATGATGAAAATGTGTTAAAGTGCAGTATATTACACACTAAGTGATGGCAAATTATGCACATTTAAATTGAGGAATTAAGGATAAATCATGCATCATCAAATACTCCAACACTTATTCTTTTGCACTCCCGGGCAAAATCAAAATAAAAACAAGTATCACAATTTATTTGAAAACATTAAGTTGAAAATAACACACAGATTTGGCATGAAATTTTAAGAATATACAGAGAAACAAGAGTTTTCAACATGAAAGATACAGAGCATCAAGATATATATAAAAATCATTCAAACACTTAGGCATGTGAAAATTAAATTAAACTGAAAAGAAGATCATAAGTGATAGAACCTCACAAGACATACTCTCAACTCTCAAGTGTTTAAAGTTTGTGTATACACTCAAAACAATTCCTGAAAAACAAACACTCTAAAAATTTGGCAAGTTTCTCAATTCTACAATCAATCACAAATGAATGTATAGATTAACAGGGCTTTCACAGGGTTGCAATGTGGCCAAGGTTAAAATGGATGAAATATATATATTTATATATATATATCAAAAAGAATAATGAAGCAATTAATTTTTACTGGCAAACAGTGAGGGTAAAACATTTATTGTATGGTATTTGGCATTTTTTTTTATTTTATTTTTTTTTAATACTGAGATTGCATAACACTTGGAACAAGAGTTGCAATTCCTTTTTGCACACCCCCACACTTATTTGAATGCCTGTTTTGACTTGATTCCAAAGCTTCAATATCTTTCTTAAGGTAGGTATATTTTTGGTTCTTCATCCATGGCTTATTTGAGCTGTAACAAGGAAATAGTTAAATAGGCTCAAAATGGCTATCAAGAGATAATTTATTCATGGTAGGCTTATCTGGCTTAGTGGCTCAATTGAACAAAATGCCTGTATCATTCCAAATACATTCATATGAGTTTCAAGTATCATCAAGAAACAAGACAAAAATTAAGATGTAAGCTTTCAGGAATTAATCACACATGAAAGGATTAAGATGGTTTAAAGTGATCCATCAAATTTTAAGGCTCAAAAATCTCACAAGGTATAATTCTATCATATATGATCATTTCTCAATTATCATGTCATTCTCAACATACCAAAAATGTTTGAGTTCAAATTATAACATATCATTAAGCTCATATCAGACATGAAAGAATTTACTTGTACTCATGCATATCTTAAAATTCCAATAAAACATGCCATTTTAAAACAAAAACACACATAAAATCTTTTAAATTTAATTTAATTTTTTTTTCACACAAAATTTAATCACACAACACACATAAATGATCCCATGTACTCCCACACTTAAATCATACATTGTCCTCAATGTAAGACAGAGCATACAAAATAGACAATAGAATGAAAAAGTAAAGAGATGGGTAAGAAAAACTCCCTCAAGGGGGATCAAGAAGTGGTTCCCCCAAAGCATGTTCCTCCATTGTAACATCCACAAGTGAAGGATTTTCATGAAATGGCTTCAAACGTTGTCCATTAACCTTGAAGCTTTTGTTGGAGTTTTCACTTTTTATTTCCACAGCTCCATGGGGAAATACATTCGTAACAATGAAAGGTCCTTCCCATTTGGAGCGCAATTTTCCGGCCATCAGTTTCAACCGGGAATTAAACAGTAGCACTTTCTGTCCAGCAGTAAAATCCTTTCTAGCTATTGAGCTATCATGGAATTTCTTTGTTTTCTCCTTATAGAACCTTGAGTTCTCATAAGCTGCCAAACGGATCTCATCAAGCTCATTCAGTTGTAATTTTCTTTCCTCACCTGCTTGATCAAGTGCTAAGTTACAAGCTTTTACAGCCCAATAAGCACGATGCTCAATCTCCACTGGAAGATGACATGCTTTACCAAAAACAATTCTATAGGGAGACATTCCTATAGGTGCCTTAAAAGCTATTCTATGTGCCCAAAGAGCATCATCCAATTTCCTGCTCCAATCCTTTTTGTTAGGCTGTACTATCTTCTCCAGGATCCTTTTGATTTCTCTGTTAGAGACTTCTGCTTGTCCATTGGTTTGGGGGTGATATGGAGTAGAGACTCTATGAACAACCCCATACTTCCTGAGTATAGCTTGCATGGTCCTGTTACAGAAATGTGTTCCTTGATCACTAATGATTGCTCTCGGGATGCCAAACCTACAAAGAATTTGAGATCTAACAAAATCCACTACAACTCGAGCATCATTAGTTCTGGTGGCTTTAGCTTCCACCCATTTAGAAACATAATCAACAGCCAATAAAATGTAAGTAAAACCAAAGGATGGAGGAAATGGACCCATAAAATCAATGCCCCAAACATCAAATACTTCACAAAACAACATTGGTTGTTGAGGCATCTGTTGTCTCCATGTGGTAGCATTACTAGCTCTTTGGCATTTCTCACAGGTGTTACAAACTCTCCATGCATCCTTAAAAATTGTGGGCCAATACAAACCTGAATCCAACACTTTTCTTGCTGTTCTTTGTGGACCAAAATGTCCACCAACTGGTGAAGCATGGCAGAATCGAAGAACTGATTCTATTTCATGATCGGGAATGCATCTTCGAATCACCTGATCATTACACAATTTCCACAAATACGGGTCATCCCAAATATAATACTTTGCATCACTTTTTAATTTTGAAATTTGGTTTCTGGATGCACATGGTGGAAAAACAGAAGCAACAAGATAATTTACAATGTTAGCAAACCAAGGTGAATGAAAAGAGTTAGAAATACTCATGAGGTGTTCATCGGGAAAATGGTCTCGAATAGGTGCCGAATCAGGAGCATTCTCAATTCTGCTTAAATGGTCTGCCACAAGGTTTTGTGTTCCACTTCTATCACGAATTTCCAAGTCAAACTCTTGGAGCAAAAGCATCCAACGAATCAATCTTGGCTTGGACTCACCTTTCTTCAACAAGTACTTCAGAGCTGCATGGTCAGTAAAGACAACTACTCGAGAACCGAGTAGGTAAGATCTAAACTTATCTAATGCAAAAACAATGGCCAAGAGCTCTTTTTTAGTGGTAGTGTAATTTACCTGGGCAGCATCTAAAGTTTTAGATGCATAGTAGATGACCCTAGGCTGCTTGTCAATCTTTTGACCAAGGACAGCTCCCAATGCATAATTAGAAGCATCACACATCAACTCAAATGGAGCTGTCCAAACAGGTGCTTGGATTATTGGGGTAGTGGTCAATGCTTGCTTGAGACAATTAAAAGCCTCCTTACACTTTTCATCAAACTCAAATGCCACATCCTTTTGAAGCAGACTGGATAGTGGCCTAGCCTTCTTGCTGAAATCTTTTATGAATCTTCTGTAGAATCCTGCATGGCCAAGAAAAGAACGAACCTCTCGAACACAAGAGGGGTAAGGCAAATGTGATATAACTTCTACTTTAGCAGGATCTACCTCAATTCCTTTTTCAGAGATTACATGCCCTAAAACTATTCCTTGTTTTACCATAAAATGACATTTCTCATAGTTCAAGACAAGGTTAGTTTCAATACATCTGTTCAAAACTTTATCAAGACTATCAAGGCATGCATTAAATGAAGATCCATAGACAGTAAAATCATCCATAAACACCTCTATGCAATTTTCAATGAAATCATGAAAAATACTTATCATGCATCTTTGAAAAGTTCCGGGAGCATTACATAGGCCAAATGGCATTCTCCTATAAGCAAATGTGCCAAAGGGACAGGTGAATGTGGTCTTATCTTGATCCTCAGGTGCAATATGAATCTGAAAATATCCAGAGAATCCATCAAGAAAACAGTAGTGAGACTTACCTGCGAGACGCTCAAGCATTTGGTCAATGAAGGGTAAAGGGAAATGGTCCTTCTTGGTTGCTTGGTTAAGTCTCCTGTAATCAATACAGACTCTCCAACTATTCTGCACTCTAGTTGGGATCAATTCATCCTTTTCATTTTTCACAACTGTGATCCCTGTTTTCTTAGGAACCACTTGAATTGGACTCACCCATTGGCTATCAGAGATAGGATAAATGATTCCTGCTTGTAGAAGCTTGGTGATCTCCTTCTTAACCACATCAAGGATTACAGGGTTGAGTCTCCTCTGGGGCTGTCTTACTGCTTTAGTATTTTCCTCCAGAAATATTCTATGCATGCACATGGATGGACTAATTCCAGGAATGTCTGCCAATGTCCATCCTATAGCCTTCTTGTGTCTTTTCAATACCTGCAACAATTTTTCTTCTTGATTTTCATCAAGAGAAGTGGAAATTATCACCGGGAGCTGTTCATTATCCCCTAAGTATACATACTTTAGGTTCTCAGGTAGGGGTTTCAATTCTAACTTTGGTGCCTGCAAAACAGATGGAACTAACAAAATAGATTTTGATTCTGCTGTTTGCACCTCAAAAATTTTGTTAGAATTTTCTTGAAATCCTGCATACAGCTCCTTATGGTTAACAGATATATCTAGAGATTCTGAATCAGAATTTATGTATCTATCAATTTCAGCACAAATATCACAACTTCCAGAATCATTGCATGAAAAACATTTGTTTGAATCATCCATGTATTCCAAATCAACATTAGAAAAATGTTCAAAAACTAGTTCATCAATAATGTCAATTTGGAAAACAGAATGATTTTCAGATGGATATTTCATGGCATCAAGAATATTAAATTGAACTCTCGTGTCACCAAATTCCATAGAGAGAGTTCCAGAATGAACATCTATTTTGGTTCGAGCTGTTTTTAAAAATGGTCTTCCCAAAATGATAGGAACAGGAATTTGAGGAATACCTTCTTCCATATCAAGTACAAAAAAGTCAGCAGGGAAAACAAGCTGTTCTACCTGAACCAAAACATCCTCTATAACTCCAGCAGGATAGGCAGTGCTCCTATTGGCTAGCTGAATTACTACACCAGTAGGTTGTAAATTTCCAAGAGACAAAGATTTAAAAACAGACATAGGCATAACATTTATTGAAGCTCCTAAATCTAACATACAATTTTCAAATTTGTTATTGCCTATGATACAGGGTATAGAAAACGTACCTGGATCTTTGCATTTTTTAGGAATATTTTCCTTACCAAGCAGTGCAGATACATTCCTTCCCATGCTTATTCTTTCATTGCCCTTGAGTCTCCTTTTGTGAGTACACAACTCCTTCAGAAATTTGGCATACTTGGGAATTTGCTTGATTGCATCGAGAAGAGGTATATTCACTTCCACTTTCCTAAAAGTATCCAAAATTTCTTTATCCACTTCTTCCATCTTCTTGCTTGGAATTGCTTTTGGTGGAAAAGGAAGAGGGATATGAGGTGGGATTTGGGATGGTTGCATCTCAGATTTGCTTGTGCTTGAAGAGGGCACATCATTCTCAACCGTTGTGGGCACATCTGTTTGTTTTTTAGGTTCCTTAGGTATGGGTACTTCAAGGTTCTTACCTGATCTTAACTGAATTGCACTCACATTTCTTGGATTTACAGCTGGTTGAGATGGTAATTTGTCAGAGTTTTGAGATTGTAACTGGCTTAATGATGAAGCCAATTGCCCAATTTGGTTGCTTAAACTTTGGATGGTAGCATCATTCCTCTGTTGATACTCCAAATTCTGCGCAGCCATTTGTTTCACCAGATCCTCCAAAGAAGGGCCACTCGTGGGTGGTTGAGGTGTAGGTCTTTGGAAGGTTGGTGCATTGTTTTGAAATGGAGGTTGGGGATTTTGTTGTTGGTTTCCCCATCTCAAATTTGGATGGTTCCTCCAACCTGGATTGTATCTATTGGTGGAAAGGTCATGGTTTTGTTGTGGTGGAGGTCTGTCATGGTAGATGTTTGCTGCATAGGCTTGGGGACTATTATTATCCTTTTCTTGTAGAGAAGGACAACAATCAGTGGGGTGCTCTTGTAAAGAGCAGATTCCACACACTTTAGCAGTCATGGATTTTTGATTTACTGCCAATTGTGTGACTAGAGTGGTGAGAGCATCAAGTTTGCTCTCTAATTTAATTCCAGATGAACTAGAATTGGAATCAAACATGGGTTTGAAAGAATCATTTCTCACACCAAATTGTTGAGAATTGGATGCCATCTTCTCAATCAGGTTTCTTGCTTCAGCAGCAGTCATATCTCCTAGAGCTCCTCCACTTGCCGCATCAATCATGTTGCGATCAACGTGGTGTAAACCTTCATAGAAGTACTGAAGAAGAAGTTGTTCAGAAATTTGGTGGTGAGGGCAACTTGCACAAAGTTTTTTAAATCTCTCCCAATATTCATAAAGACTTTCTCCAGAGAGTTGCCTAATGCCAGATATGTCTTTACGGATTGCAGTTGTTCTAGAGGCAGGAAAGAATTTTTCCAAGAACATTTTCTTTAAGTCATTCCAACTTGTGATTGATCTTGGAGCAAGGTAATACAACCAATCCTTAGCAACACCCTCTAAAGAATGAGGAAACGCTTTAAGATAGACATGGTCTTCTTGAACGTTTTGGGGTTTCATTGTGGAACACACAATGTGGAATTCTTTGAGGTGTTTGTGCGGATCTTCACCCGCAAGACCATGAAACTTAGGCAACAGGTGTATAAGTCCGGTCTTAAGAATAAAAGGGACATCCTCATCAGGATATTGAATACATAAACTTTCGTATGTGAATTCAGGAGCAGCTAGTTCTCTAAGAGTTCTTTCACGAGGTTCAGCCATATCAGAAAAACTAGCAGTACTTTCAACAGATTCAGAAAAAATACTATCACTATCAATATCAACAAAGTTATTATTAAATCTAGCTTCTCTAACTAACCTATGAAAAGTTCTTTCAATTTCAGGATCAAATGAATATAAATGCTCAAAAGTTGTTCTAGTCATACATAGCATACAACAAGATATTTGATCATGATGAGCAATAAATCATAAGAATCCTAAATCATGCAAGAGAAATAAAATAAACAAACAAACAAACAAAGAAAAAAAATTTTTTTTTTTAATTAAAATTTTCTTTTTTTTTTCAATTAAAAAAAAATTAATTTAAAACAAGAGTTTTTCCTAAAGATCGTTGATCCCCGGCAATGGCGCCAAAATTTGACGTTGAAATTTTGCAGTCGTGATTTCGTCAAATTAGTACATTAAAATTAATTAACGTAGTACTAGGGTGTCAACCTAGGTCGTTCTCTCAAGGATCAACACAAAAATTTAAGAAAAATCAAGTCTTAAACTAATTTTTAACAATTAAAAATAAAAACTTAACAACTAAAATTTTTACAAACATAAGTTCAACAAACATACAATTGGGGGGGTTTTGATTGCTTTTTGTTGTCATAAATAAAATTAAAACAAGGTAAATAAAGGATTTAAAACAATAAATAACAAGCGATTGATTTTCTTGGAGTATTGTAAATAAATTTATCCTTGGTTCACTAAAGATAACTTGTATACTTATTAATGTTAATTTCTTAGCTCAATTTGAATTGATCAACTAAGCGTCTTTTTCATTTCACAATTCCTTTACTTTCATTTAAAAATGAATATTTTAATCAAGCATCCTAATTAAGCAAAAGGAGTCAAGATCTTAAAATCTAGGAATTATTGAGCATACATAAGAACATCGCCTATATACATAATCTATTCTCAAATTATGGAATTAAGCAAACCATAATTATTAAAAGTGATTATGAAAATATTCATTAAGCATGTATATTTCCTTAATCCATTCTAATTTAAAACCTTATTTTATTCCATTTGAATAATTAAACCGATTAAGCATACAAATTCAATTAAACAAAATGGAATTAAATAAGTAGAGAATGATTATGAAGAAATAACAATAATAAAAGCATACTATATTAAAATTAATGACCTCAAAATTACATTACAACATTCTCCAAGAAAATCAATCTAAGGGTTTTAGCCCTCCATAATTACAAATACAAACAAAGAAACTAACCCGGAAATGGAGAAATTGCTGGAAGAATTTCCAACAGAGAAGAGAAACAGAGAACGTGAAGGAGAAAGGAAGAATTGAATGAAGAATGGTGTGTTACAAGCCTTCCTCTTGTGCCTATTTATAGGAATCAGAAAGCAAAACTGATGCCATAATTAATTCATAGTGGGAGATGCACTCTTGAATTTACAATTCCATGGTGCTCCATTATCATTCTAAGTGCTCCATGATCATGCTTCAGTGTTGTTTCCACTTTGATAATGCGTTATCTAATGTTTCCACTGATGAATCTGTGCCTGAATCGATTCATCTAGGCAATTTTTGGGCAATTTTACACATAGGAATCGATTCCTTAGGGGTGGGAATCGATTCCCAAGCACATGAATCGATTCATGCTTGTTTGAATCGATTCCCAGGCCTTTAAAATGCATATGAATCGATTCACAGGTGTGGGGAATCGATTCCTAGCTGTATGAATCGATTCCCAGGGTGCTTGAATCGATTCCTTGCTGTTCTTTTGTGTGGGAATCGATTCCCACATTGGTGAATCGATTCCCAGACCTGTTCTGGTGCTTTTCTCGCATTTTTGACCATTTCTTGAGTCGTGGCTTCTTTCGTTTGACCTGTGGTAATTATTTTTTTAATTACAGGCTTAATCACACACTACAAAACAAGAGAAACCCAACTTTTATTAAAAATTTATCCTTAATTCATTTTAAAATTAAATATTAAATAAAGCTCAAATGATGAAAATGTGTTAAAGTGCAGTATATTACACACTAAGTGATGGCAAATTATGCACATTTAAATTGAGGAATTAAGGATAAATCATGCATCATCAGGCAGGAATCAATTCATGAAGGCCAGGAATCGATTCATCAAGATGGGAATCGATTCCCTTCTTATAGGAATCGATTCATTGAGGTTTGGAAGGCTGGGAATCGATTCATGAAGGCCAGGAATCGATTCATCATGCTGGGAATCGATTCCCACCTTTAGGAATCGATTCACACGCTATTTTGAAGGCAAAAATGAACTGGAGGAATCGATTCATCACTGAAATCATGCACCGAAAATCATTGGAAACAACAAATAAGAAAATTGGAAACAGTTGGAACAGCTGGAAATCATATGCACCAAAAGTTTCCAACTTGCAACGCGTTTTCTTAGCTGGCTTCCTCCCTTCCTTCGCCTATAAAAGGAGAAGCAATCCAAGCAGAGGAGGCATCCAGTTCTCATTCATTCACTTTGTTCCTTTCTTTTCTTTTCCTTCATTTTTTTTCTCTGTTTCGTTTCTTTCTCTTTTTATTTCCTTTTTCTTTCTTTTATTTTGTGTAAGAGTTGTGAGGATTGTGAAATTGAGTGTTCTAATTTGTAATTGGTGGAGGAATATTGCAACAAGGAAATACAGTGGTAAATTATTCTGAGCTTTTGGAGAAACCTGTAAGTCTTTATTTTTTACCATGTCTTGTATGTTTTATTTTTCCATTAATATGAATTTGAATTATTTCATGAGTAGCTAAATTAATTATCTTGGGATAAAGGGGGTATGATAATATTTTATTTTAATGTTATTTTGACTTGGAATTAAATAAATTTCTGTTTTCCATTTAGTTCAATTATGCTTAATGCTTTTAGTAATTCCTAACAAGAACCTAAATGATAAAACTGTATACTTGCTGTTATATTAGTAAGTTTAGGTAATTGTCGCAACCTAAATCGCGACGACGCGGTGAGAAAGAGAGAATGTGTGGAATGAAACAGGGAGTTGTCACCAACATTTTTATTCATAGGAAAAACATTGGAAAAAAAAACTGAATTCAGTAAAGCACTGGTTAAAAATTGAGATTCAAGTTTGGGAGTCGGTTACGAGTAGGGAAGGTATTAGCACCCTACATCGCCTGTCAAAAATAGTACCAAGATTGAAAATGCGCAACATAAATAGCCTTACAAAAGATATTTTATTTCTTCCCTTTTATTGTTGTATCTTTTTTTATTTAAAAACGACGGAATGGAGTGAGAAAATTTGTACAAACATAGAATGTCGAAGCGAGGTTAACAGGACATTTCATCCGAATTAAACTCGACTTCGATATGAGACAGAAAGGGGAAAATAATGCTAATAAGGCGTCACGCCTAAATTATACATCCTCGAGTAAAAAGGATAGGGATAGGAAAGAGATAAACGGGACATCTTGTCCTAAGTATCCCTTCCCTATGAATTGTAGCGAGGTTTGAACAAAAACTAAGGGGGAAATCAATAAGACGTCACGTCTAAATTGATTTTCATGGAAACGACAAAAAGTAACAACACGAAAGAAACACAAAAAGTATGGAAATAAATCAGTAAAGGGAAATAAGAAAGATGGGCCCGACAGGAGTTAAAGTCCTGCCCCTGCGTATTCTTGAATTATCAAGAAATCAGGGTTACGTAGTTCTGAATGTTTTTTTTAGGAAAAGATTAGGAAGATATTGATGGGCATCATTTTAGCGAAGAATCCATACAAGGCGAAGTGCTTCGCACGTGCACGGATCCTATAAAGGTGGTGTAGACGGAAGTATTTTCCGTACGACACTGACTAAGAACGATTTATTTTTCTTTTTTTATTATTTAAACTAGAAAGAAATCATAGGAAATACTTATTTCCTTTATTATATTTTTTCTACAAAGCAAAAAAGAAAGGTAGCAGAAGCCACAAGAGAGAAATGGAGACAGTAAGTTCGAAAAAGGGAAGAAAAGAAAAAGATGAGTGAAAACTGAATGGGAGAAGAGAAAACCGAGTGTAAAAAATGAAAAAAACGAGTGAAAAATAAGAAAACCAAGTGAAAAATAAGAAAACCGAGTGAAACTATGAAAAATCCGAGTGAAAACAGGGAAAATCGAGTGAAACAGTGACAATATGAGTAAAACATTGAAAATCTGAGTAAAATAGTGAAAAATCTGAGTAAAACAGTGAAAATCTGAGTGAAACGGTGAAAAATCTGAGTAAAACAGTGAAAATCCGAGTGAAACAGTGAAAAATCTGAGTAAAACAGTGAAAATCCGAGTGAAACAGTGAAAATCTGAGTAAAACAGTGAGAATCTGAGTGAAGTAGTGAAAATATGAGTGAAACAGTAAAAATCCAAATGAAACAGTGCAAATCTGAGTGGAAATAAAGGAAACCTAATGAAAAGAGGATTACCGGGTGAAATTTGAGCAGAGACGAGCGATTAGAACAAGAATGCTGGTCTGAGAGGGAAAAAGGAGCTGGGAGGAGTGCTGTTGAGTGAGAGTGAGGACGATGTTGGGGTAAAGAGAGTTTGAAAGGTGAGGGGTGAGTGAAGTGAGAGGAAAAGAAGACTTGGCGTGAGAGAAAGAGAGAACAGAGGTTTGTTTGGGCAGAGTTTTTCCTTCCTTTTTCTCGCCTCCTTTCAGCTGCCCTCCCCCTTGCCTATTTATAGGCTGGCCCGAGTGGAATGCCAGCTCAGGCTTCCACTTCCGAGTGGAATGCTAGCTCAGGCTTCCACTCGGTTTGGGTAGTGGGGGGACAATGGCTGGTAGGAATTTTTAATTCCCTCCACCTCCGCCCCTGTCTGCCACCCCAGGATTCCTGGATCCACTTGGGTGGTGGAATCCAAGTCAACAAGGCGGAGATCTGAGAGAGGAGGTGAAGAACCGAGTTAAAATATTGAAATAATCTGAGTGAAAATGGTGAAATCTGAGTGAGAATCACTCGGATCACCCTCTCAGTCAGCATTCCTCCACATTGGGAGTCAAATCCGAGTGGAAATGGTGAACTCCGAGTGAGAATCACTCGGATCACCCTCTCAGTCAGCATTCCTTCACATTGGGAGTCAAATCCGAGTGGAAAAGGGGTCGGCCTTCACTTCCTCTCCACAATCCGAGTGTAAAAGCCCCCTTTTGTGCTAAAGACCGAGTAAGAACATGTTGGTGTTTCTGCAATCGGCTATACTGACTCGGATTCCCATTGGAACATTCAGTCAGAACCGGGTGTAAACTGACTCGGATTTCCATCCTCGCTTGAGGGGAAAAGTGGGTCACTCGGTACTGACTGAGAATTGGCCCGGACTTCACTTCTTCCCCACAATCCGAGTGACAAATGACTCAGAACCGACTGGGACGTGTCAAATTGTGACTCGAAAATACGTGAAAATGGAGGGGTGAGAGGTAATTGGTTTGAAGAACGCAAACTGACTGAATTGCCAGTCGGTTCCGACTGAAAATGGGCTCGGAAATTAGGATTTTGGCCATTTTTACTCGGAAATAGGCTTCCTTTCTCTCAGAAATTGGAATTTTGAATTTCTTCACTCGGAATGGCTCTATTTTCCACTCAGAAATTGGAAATTTCAATTGTTCATTTGGAATGGCTCTGACAGGGGAGCATTTCACTCGGAACTAACTCATTTTGAGTGATTCTACTCGGATTCGATCCTTTTTGAGTCATTTTCACTCGGATTTCTCTTCATTAGGGACACACTTCCCTCGGCAATGCTCCAATCTGAGTCATTTCACTCGGATTTGATCATTTTTAGTTATTCCACTCAGTTTTGATCATTTCCGAATTATACTACTCGAATTTCTCTTTAACAGTGGCATATTCCACTCGGATTTGATCTATTCCGAGCCCTTCCACTCGAAAATGATCATTTCTGAGTCCTCCCTTTTTTTTGTGCGGAAATCTTCTTCATTTGTGGATAGGCTGAAATAGGTGTTCACAGTAATAAATAGAATCGAGAGATTTATTTTTACCGGAAAGCTTTGAACTAAACCTAAGATTTTTGAAATGCTTTTTGTGACCTCGGTAAAACCATAAAAGTAATCAAAATTCTTTTGAGGAAATAAAAAGGATTTTCATAAAACGATAATGGGCCTTTCTGAGGATTAAGCAGCGCTTTCCATAGGTTAGGTACATTAATAGGATTCTGAGAGAAACATATTAATTAGATTTTGGAAAATTCGCCTTGGAAAACTTAATTCGATTCTTATTTATGAAAAGTTAAAATTCATTAACATAAAATAGAGTCTTAATCCCCCGAAATCCCAAGATATTCTCAACTCTAATTTTTAAAGTGTCAAGTAAATTTTATTTTTATTCATATTCTGTGTAACTTTAATTTGTGCTTTATTTTATAAAAATCTTAAAAATTAATTGTGTGGATAATTAAATTTCAATATGCTGGTACTTTGAACACAGTCCCTGTGGAGAACGATAATCTTTTATATTACGCGACATAACCCGTGCGCTTGCGGGCCCTGTCACATAACCATGAATCCCTACACTTTCATGGCTCCTGCGAAATTGAGTGCACAAGTAGGAATTAGCATAACCATGAATCCCTACACTTTCATGGCTCCTACAGAAATAAGTATACCAGTAGGAATTTATACAACCATGGATCCCTACACTTCCATGGTTCTTGTGAAAATAGGGCTTAAACTCATCATAGAGTAACCCCCCACCAGGGTAGGCAATCATGGAACCCCTAAATTCCATGGTGCGTCCAAATGCTTATGATGCATGAATGCCTTTAGTTCTCTTTATCATTTAACATACCATGATATATCAATTTCCAAAACCACTTGGAAAACCACAAGTCTTCAAAGGACACATCATATATAATAATTTTCAGAATCATGGATTTACTGTTTCTACCACATATATCAATAACCGCAAGGCATTCATGTATATATATTAATTTAATCATTCATAATTATTCACCACCAAAATACACAAACTGAATGATGCTCATTAGACACTCATAAACATTCATAATACTTCATAATCACTCAAGAATTCAATAATAATTTGTTACCCATAGGGAAAATATCATTTTTATCCATAATAACCATTATAAGCAAATTTCAGCATTTCCAACAGCAACATACGTTAGTAAAACAGTCATAACATGAGCAAATCAAATCCTTTTCATGTGATTCCACTTTATCTAGCTCAATAACATAAATATCTACAACTTTAATGAAGACCATAAATTCAAATTCTAAACAGAAACATCACTTATTCACAGAATACAAAACTGCCTCAAAGAGGATTTTTAAAACGTACACAGGTTAGTATTTTCAACGTTTCTGGAGCTACAAAAACAATTTTGGCATGAAACCAGTTCTACATTATTCTTAACACAAATATCAACAACTTTCATGAAGGCACCAACCACTAATTCTCACCACAAAATTCTCAGTTTTAAAAATAAGATTCGGATTTCATAGTTTACAGATTTTCATCATGAACATACTTCTGTATTTTGAGCATATCTAGAGCTACAAGCATCTTGTTAACTCAAAACCACTTTCTATAGATTCCTAACATAAATATCTACAACTTTCATGAAGACATCAAAGTCTAAAAACATATGTATAATTCCCAGAATATTCATATATGCACAAAACACAAGATAAGTATTTCAATTAGACATGGTGTAGTATTTTGATCATAACTCATGCTATACATATCCAATTCAGTAGGTTCAGGTCTCAAAATTCACATAACAAGAAGATTTACAACTTTGATGAAGACACCAATCACTAATTTTCATCACAAAGTTCCTAGTTTTAAAAATAAAATACATATCTCAAGTTAACAGATTTACACCTTGGACATACTTCAGTATTTTAGGCCTAACTCGAGCTACAAAAATTATTTTGACTTGAAACCACTTTTTACAGATTCATAACACAAATATCTACAACTTTTATGAAGACATCAAAGGCATATTATGTAGGTATAAGTCCCAGAATTTTAATATATACACAAAACATAGGATAAATATTCCACTCGGACATGCTGTAGTATTTTTGGCTATAACTTTTGTTATACATATTCAAATTAATTGATCCAGGTCTCAAAATTCAGATAACAAAAAGATCTACAACTTTCATGAAGAAGTCAGAATCAAAATCACACGTTTTAAATCTCAAAACTGAGTAACAAGATACGAAAATAAAATTGGAATCCTAGGACAGCATACAATTCTACCCATTTCATAATTATTCACAACCCTGTCCCCTCTTACCTTAATGGAGGTTCCTAAAGTGGTTGAAAGTGTTGTATTATTGTCCTAGCTTCAGATCAAGAGTGAACTTGATGGAGAAAGTGAAAGAAAATAAGAGAGAGACTTCACTAACTTTAGCTTGTTCTAAGAATTCAGACTTGGGAACAAGATGTAGTGTTGATTTAATGATGCAAATGACAAGTGGGGGACAATATTTTCATAATGGAATTGTAGTGGGATGTTAGGTGCATGAATTATGGTGATAATGGAGGTTTTAGGTGAGAAAAATGAGCTGGATTGTTGACCATTTCTGCAGCCTACATAATGTAGCTTGTATGATTGAAGTAAATATCAACTATGACACTGTTTTGGTATTTTAGGTATATCTCTCTCATATCTTAATGGATTTTAACACATTTGATCTTGTTGGAAAGCTAAGACAACGAGGAATAACTTTTTAGTTTACCACTTTTTCAAATTCAGACTCTAACAAGGTATTAAAATATGTACAAGATGATATGATTGAAGTAAAATATCAATTCTAACACTGTTTTGGTATTTTGGGAATATCTCTCTCATATCTTAATGGAATTTAACAAATTGGGTCTTGTTGGAAAGATAAGAAAAAGAGGAACAACGTTGTAGTTAACCATATTTCCAAATTGAGACTCTAACTAACACTTAAAATGTGTACAAGATGACGTATTTTGAGTGGAGTATGTGGCAATTTGATGAGAGTAATTGGAAAAAGCCAAGGAAATTAATAACTAAGGAAATAGGTAATAAATTATTTGATTAACTTTTACCAAAGGTATAAAGTTAAAATTATTTACCATGGTAAAAGGTTAAATTGAAGATGTTGTCCTAACCAAACTTTATGTAGAAAGTTGAGATAAAATGGATAATATCATTGATGGTCTAAATCAAAATGATTATACATGAGAATAAAATTTTTAGGATGTTACACTGCGGATTAAGTTTAAATCAATTTCAATTATTTCGGTTTGTGAATATAGTTGTATAGAAACTTTGTGCTTTTGTATCTTTTTCTTTGTTAACCTCTTTGTTTCTAGCTTTTCTTATGATATTAAGAAGTCAGGGATTCAAAGAACAGGCTGAAATAGATCCTAAAATCGAGAAGACTTTGAAGAAAATCAAAGCCAAAGCTAAAGCACAACAAGAGGAGGGATAATCTTCTTCTCCAACTTCACCACCATTATCAACTCCAAAACTTGAAAACATGGAAAGACAACACCAATAACCAAGGCGTACTTTGGGAGATTATGTAAATCAACAAGGACCACGATACTTTTCAAGTATTGTAATGCCACAAACAAGAGCCTTATAGATGAAACCAGCCTTTCTCAGTGTGATTAGTGCTCATCAATTTACTGGAATGTCCAATAGGGATCCTTATACTCATTTGGCAACTTTTTATGAATTGGTTGGTACAATGGGTTTTGGTCAAGAAGATATGGAGATTGTATATCTCCGGTTATTTCCATTTTCATTGGCTGGAAGAGCTAAGGAGTGGTTGCAATCACATCCTAATCAACGCTTAACTAGTTGGTCTAATGTAGAAGAAAAATTTCTGCACCGTTTCTTTCCACCGTCAAGATTCATAAAAGCTAAATCTGATATTTCAATATTCCATCAAGGGGTTGAAGAACCATTTTGTGAAGCATTGGACCGTTTCAAATCATTACTTAGAAAATGTCCCAATCATGGCTTTAAAGATATAGCTCAGTTGTATCTTTTATAATGGACTTCATTCTGATAGCAAAATGATTCTAGATGCTGTACCTGGAGGCATAATGATGACAGTTGACACTGATCAAGCTACAACAATTATAGAAGCTTTATCCTCAACGGATTATCAAGCTTAACATGATCGTCAGCAACCATAGAGGAGGGGAGTCCTAGATCTGAATACATCAGATGCTATTTTGGCCCAAAATAAAATCTTGACTCAACAGATTGAAGTTTTAACTCAATAAATGGCCAAACTTCCATAACAATTACATTCGGTGCAGTCAACACAACCAATGCAGCAAATAACTCCAAGATATGACTTTTATGGAGGTTAATATCCAAATGGATGGTGTGAAGAAAGAGCTCTACAGGAAGAAGTTGTGCACTACATGAACAATCCAGGTAGACCAAATAATTTCAATTCCAATTTCTCTAATCAACCATTTCAGGAATGGAGGAACAATCCAAATCAAGGCCAAGGTTGGAAGAAAGAGGCCAGCATATCCAATAGACCATAAGCTTACCAACAAGGACCTTCTCTAATGGAGAAAACATCCAGATTGGAGGACACATTGGAGAAATTTATGCAGGCTTCTCTAACACACCAGAAGAATACTGAGCCATCTATAAAGAATTTAGAGACTCAAGTAGGACAATTGGCTTGACAAATTGCTAAAAATCAATGACCTCTGTATGGAGCTAACACTGAGCCAAATCCAAAGGAGCATTGCAAAGCTATGACAACACTAAATGAGGAGACAACTGAGATAGAAGAAGGGTATAATAATATCATCCAAAAAGCAGTACATCATGACACCATAGATCCAGGGAGTTTTTCTATTTCCATAACCAATAGAAACATTTTAGAAAGAAAGGCTTTATTAGATCTTGGTGCCAGTGTTAATTTGATGCCATTATATATACTTAAAAAGATAGGGGATTCTGAAATAAGGCCAACAAAAATGATTTTACAATTGGTAGATCAATCAATAAGAATTCCTTATGGTATTGCTGAAAATGTTATGGTCAAAATTGATAAATTTGAATTTCATGTGAATTTTGCTATCATAGACATAGAGGAAGATTCAAAAGTACCTATAATATTAAGGAGACCATTCTTTAAAGCAGCCAGAGCCATCATAGATGTGGGTGACAGAAAAGTAAAAGTCTGAGTGTAAGAAGAAGAAGTCAATATTGATGTTTGTTTCAAAACAAATGAGGAAGACAAGGTCACCGAGCAGAAATCCAAGAAGGATCAAAGCTTAAACATTCTTGAAAGGATTTCAAATCTGAATGAAAGAAGGTCAAAGCTATATCTGGGAAAGAAGGTGGAAAAGCTTAACACTCTTATCCACCACTTACATGATCCAGACTGAACAATCAATAAGTTGTCAAGCAAATGATGTTAAACAAGCGCTAACTTGGAGGCAACCCAGTGTATTTGATTTGTTGTTGTTGTTTTGTTTTGTTATAACTTGTAGTTGTGTAGTTGTATGAATCCTTTTATCTGATGTGGTTTATAAGTGAGTGGCGTCGCCTGAGAAGTTCAAAGAAACCAAAGGATGGAATAATGAGATGAGTTTGTGAGGAAAATGTAAGTGGAAGATTAAATATTTCCAAGTATGGAGAAATTCACCCAGTGAATACCACTTCGCTCAAGCGAATAAGCAATACAACCACATTCGCTCAAAGTTGCTTAAGCGAACAACTAAAATTTTGATACTGGACAGAATTCGCCTAAGCGACTCACTTTTAGCTTAAGAGAATGTCATCTTCGCTTGAAAAATATAACTTTTCACTCAGGCCAAGAACAAAGGAATAGCCAAATGGACAATATTCGCTTAAGCTAATTGTATCCCGCTCAAGTGAATTATGCAAAATTTTCACAACTTTGAAAAACTTTCATTTTCTGCAACTGTCGCTCAAGCGAATTAAGACCCGCTCAAGTGATAGATCTTCAATGAAACACTGGAGCAAAATCGCCCAAGTGAATATCACACGCTCAAGCAATTTTTGTCCAGAAAGGATATTTAGAAGACTCGCTCAAGTGCACTTTATTTTGCCCTAGCAAAATTTTTCCAGTGTCTAATATATACATATTCACCTAAGTGAAAAATTATTTTATATGAGCAAGAGGATTTTCAAAGTATCAGGTACCTTTACACCTCGATTTCGCTACAGTGAATCATCATCGCTTGAGCGAAATTAGAGATTGAATCTTAAATTCGCTGCAGCAATTGAATCTCGCTTGAGCGAATTTAAGCGGTTGAGGTTTTTAAAAGGAAATTAATATTCATTCTTCAGTTACAAAACGTCTCTCTTTTCAAAACCTCTCCGCCCACGAACTCCTTTTATTTTTGTCTTCAATTTCGAAGGGTTTCCACCGGTTTCTCCCTTATTAGCTTTCATCAAGCCTTCATTTTTCTTTCATTACCACAGTTCTCAAGTAAGTTTTCTCATTTCTCATTTATTTGTTCATCTACCTCAACTTCTTCATGTTATTTCCATGTTTAAAGCTTGAATGCTGCTTAGGATAAGGATTTTATGTTAGTTAGGGTTTGATTTTCATATGTGTACTTTTGTTTTTCATAATGTGAGTTATAAGTAAACCATGCCCTAGGTTAAAGTAGTGAGACAATTGGCAAGAAGCATGCTTTATTTTTCTAGTGTTGTTTGAATATAATGCATGCAACTATGTGAACTTTTTGATCACACTTTGTGTTGGCAAGAACAAATGACTATGTTCTGTTTTCGATTAATGGCATCAATAGAACAGTGTTTTTAGTAACTATTGAAACTTTTGGTCATGCTCTATTTTTGATTATGATATGTTCTATTTTTATGATTGGTTAATGTAAATTTCACTATAATTACTCAATGTCATCTCATTAGCCATAATATACAGTTGCAACTATTGTTAAATCTTTGCTTATCCATAATGCACATGTTGCATACTAATAAAATGGTGTGTTTCAATGTAATTTTAGGCAATGGCAAGGACCAAAAACGCACAGGAAATATAAAGAGGGCAGGAATAGGCCGCTACACACAGGGAAAAAGGCAAACGAAAGCGCATATCTGACTCTTCTCCCTTGAATCAGAAGTTCAAGACTAAAGAAACCCAATAGCGGTTGCAAGATATTCACTGCTAGACCATACTTCCAGAGCGCCGAGTTGACTTGAGAGAAGGTGAATGTGATGCTTTTATGAATATGCTTAGAGAACAGAAGTGGTTAAGAGTTGTAAACCCTCAGACTAAATATGACCTGAAAGTGGTGAAAGAATTCTATACCAACGCTTGGTGGACCGAAGGTGCCATGGATCGACGAGCTTGGGTTAGGGGTCACTGGATTTCCTATAATAGGCACACTATCAATGAGCATCTGGGAGATGTACTGCATTTGGAGGAAGATGAATTGTGCACATACGGTAGATTGAAGAAATAACACTATGTGTATTCTGTTCAAGAGTTAGAATCAGTTCTCTGCCTTCCTGACCACCATTTTCAAAGGGGAGCTAACCAACATCCTACCCGACTCTTGCGGAAGGATATGCAGATGTTGACAAGGGTATGGACTGCATTTCTCTTAGCAAACGTGGTTCCAAATGCCCATGTTTCTGACCTCCCATTACCTAAATATGAACTTCTTCTCTGTATCTTGGATTCAAGCGTCACTATAGACATTGCTCAGATTATATCAGATGAGATCTTCTATTTTGCTCAGCAAAACCCAAAGACTATGATCGCAGATGCAAAACTAAAAGGTACTCTGGGTTTTTCTGCTTTTATTATAGGTCTTTGTGTATCTCAAGGAGTACATGTTGATCCGACCATCCCGATTCAACCTTCCATCGACAGAAAGTTTATTGATCAGAATTGTCGAATTAAGACACAATCTTTAGCAGGACCTTCATCTTCTGCATAACCAGTTACAACACAGCTAGAGCCTATATCATCTCCACCACATATTGAAGCACCAGTACCACCCCCACCTACTACCACAGACCCCATCCTTCTCACTCATCTTACTCATATCCAACAGTAACATGTAGCTTTGAATAAGGCTCTCACTTACTTCTACTGAGCTAGATATTGGAGCCACCCAGAAGGACCATTCATGCATCCTGACAAGTTCATCGCCAAAGTTTCTTGGCCTCGGGACAGTTCAACTTTCCCAAAGGAGGAGAGCCCAGTAGCCACAGCTGAGGCCATAGCTCAGCCGGTAGCACCACCACCACCATCATCCGAACCAGTAGAGACATCAATTCCAGCATCATCATCAGCTGCTGCATATGCCAAGGAGCAACAGGATGCTGAGGATAGGGAATTCGAGGAGCAGCTTAATTACGTAGTCACTGACATCATGATATCGCGTGATTAATCGATCTCTGTGGTTCATTTTGTTCATTTTGTTCAGTTTATTTACGTTTATGTTAATTTAAATTCAGCAGTGTTTTAGTACTTTTACATGTTTCAGTACTTTTACTTTATGGTAATTTAACATGATTTACAGTTAGATTTTCATGTTTATGCCTAAATAAATTCTGTTGCATACGTTAGTTGTAATGTTTAGGCGCAGAAATTTTGTTTTAATGATATGGAAAAGTAAAGAAAGATGTGAATTAATCTTAGGATTTCATAAAAGGAAGGATAACTAGTTTTGGAAAATCTGATAACTCTTATGAATGTTGAATAAATCTTTCTTTGAAAATAAAGAAATCAAGACAATTAACCCAGTGAGATAGTGCAACCTTAAACACCGAGAGTTCATTGATCTTTGAGTAATTTTTCATTGCATGAATTTCTGGCAAGGATTATTTCTTAGTTAAACATGGATAGGATAGAGGCAAACTTTATGTAGAATAGGTTTCAACAAGAGCCAAAAAGCCAACCTTTAATAGTAATCAATCCAATTTTTGTGTTTAACCCCATTGAGCCAAAAAGTTTCTTTTCTTAACCTTAGAACATGCTTGTATAAAAAAATAATCCAACCCTAATGCATGCTAAGGACAAGAACAATCTTTTAAGAAGGGTATGTAAAGAGTTTGGTTATAACTATCAAAAGGAGAAAAAAATTGAAAAATAAAATAAGATCCTCCTAGAAATGTCAAAGAACAAACAAAAGTAAGGAGGAATATAAAGAAAAGTTCAATGGCTTAAATGAAGAAAAAAATGACAAAACAAAAGCCAAAGCCAAGAAATCTAAGTGTCCTTAGTATGTTCTTTGCATTCCAAAGAAAAACCAATAAATTTCTTGTAAGCCTGGCCAAGTTACAACCTATTAAAGACCTCTTGATCCATGTTTGTTTGAGTGGTTATCTTATGTAGTGAAATGAAATGCAATGATTAAATAACACTTGACCAATGATATAGAGAGCAAACACTCACCTGGAAGGTATAAATAGAGAGGATTTCTTGTTTTTACAGCAGAGTGGTTACTTGCAATTGTGTATCATATTTCAAACTTAGAATTTAGTTAGATGAATTGAAGCATGATTAAGGATTTATCATTTGTAAATAGTGAGAAGTTGTCCTTCATTTTATTTGCAACTGTGATTAATTAGGATCTTTGTTTCACTTAGCTTTCTCTTGACCATTTGCTTGAGGACAAGCAAAGTTTTAGATTGGGGAGAATTGATAGATGTCCAATTTATATATATTTTGCATGGATAATGAAGCATAAATTCGATATATTATGCAATGTTTGTCAATTTTGTAAGCTATATAGAACATAAATTGTGATATGAACATTGTACAGGTTGATTGGTTAATTTTGTTACAATTCCAAGAAAAAGTGAAGAAGAAAGAAGAAAAGAAAAGAAAAGAAGAAAATTCACAAGTTTTGAGCAAATAAGTGATATTCGCTCAAACAAAAACTATCTCGCTTGAGCGAATCAAGGACCAAACTGAAGGGACTTTAAGACTCACTTAAGCGAGGAGCCATTCGCCCAGGCGAAATCAAGCCAGTAGAGAATGATGAAGAAGTCACCCGAGCGAATAGAGTCCGCTTGAGTGAAATTGGTACAGAATGGAATAACATTAGCCTCGCTCAAGCGTTTGAATTGAAACACCAGGCAAAATTCCTCTAGTGAGTCACAATGTAAAACTCGCTTGAGCGACATAATTTTGCTCACGTGAAAATTGTCCAGAATCTAAAATTCAAATACTCACTGCAGCGAATGAAGGAATGGCTTAAGCGAAAGGGAATAAAGGATTAGTATATAAAGCTTCGCTCAAGTGAACTAAAATTGCTTGAGCGAATAAGCATACAGATGAAGCAGGAATCAACCTTTTCTTCATGATGGAGTAGTCTCTTCGCTTGAGCGAGACTTAAACTCACTTGAGCGAGTTGATGCATGATAAAAAGAAATAGAGGCAGCTAAAAAGAAACATGCAGAGATAGAGAGAGGTATAAGACATTTTCTTCTTACAAACATGGTATCTTTATGTTTCTTCTTCATGTCCATTTGATTTGTAAGATCATGACCACCATGAGTGGCTAATCCTCTCATTTGGGATTGGAGGTAACCAATCAAACTTGATGTACACTTGGATAATGTTTATGTAATTTATATGCTATTTTATGATTCTTTCCTACTTGATCACTAGTTTCTTGATTCAATTTACGGTTGTTGTTGGAAAACGACTTTCGAAAATGGATCTAAATGGAACACCTATTGTGAGTAGATGACCAGGGATGGTATCTAACGCAATGGACGTCCAATTAATCATTCTTAATACTGGAATAGATTTAAAACGATCAAAGGATTGACGTTATTAAACCTATTCTTATGAATTTCATAGTCAAGGAATTGATATGAATGACTATGATTGTGACGTAAAGAATTATACTCCAAACATTGATTACGTGAATATTAACGGTGTGTCGGAAAGTGAGAAATGTGAATCCAATTCCTAAACTCTATACTCTGTTATTTCAATCATAGTTCTTATATTACTTTCATAGACTTTTAGATTTATGAAAAGTTGTTTACTTTATTATCATGAAAACTACAAGTTACTTCTGCCATAATAGTTTGAAATCAATGTAATCCGATCCGTAGTGGGAATGACATTTGTTCTTCAGAATATATACTAGAACCGATAAGTGGTTCACTTTCCACAAGTCAATTTAAAACTGACAACCGGGTGTTTTGTGAATATATCATACCCAAACAACCAGCAAGTATCGCCTGACACTTACTAGGTTTGGCCTCGATGCCGCGCTGGGTTAACATGAAACCCAAAAACTTCCCAGCAGGGACTACAAAAGTGCACTTTAATTTGTTCAACCTCATGTTGTATTATCGCAACTAAGTGAACACTTGGCATAAATCTTCAACGTGATCACCTCCAGCGGGAGTCTTAGCGATAATGTCATCAATATATACCTCCACCAACTTGGTGTGCATGCCTTCAAACACCTTATTGATCATTTGCTGGTAAGTGGCTCCAGCATTCTTTAACCCGACGGTGTAGCAAAAGACACAACGGTCATTGACAAAAGTCGTCTTTTCTTGATCCTCTTCCCATATTGGAATTTGATTATACCCTGAATAAGCATCCATAAAACTAAGGTATTGATAACCAGATGAATCATCAACCATACAATCGATATTTGGGAGTTGATACAGGTCCTTTGGGTAACATCGATTGAGATCTACATAATTTGTTTACATTCTCCACTTATTGTTGGCCTTCTACACCATGACTACATTGGAGAGCCAAGATGAATAACGGACCTCTCTAATGAAACCAGCCTTCAACAATTCTTCTATTTACTCATACGCTGCTTTTTGCTTCTCCGGTCCCAATCTCCTCTTCTTTTGGGCAACCGGTCTTGTCTCTGGGTAGACAACCAATTTATGGCAGCAGAAATCAGGGTCCATCCTAGGCATGTCTACAGCAGTCTATACGAAAAGGTCTTTAAACTCTTAAAGGAGTGCCACCAAGCGTTGCTCCATGACCAACTCTAACTTATCATTAATTTGTGTGACCTTATTTAGGGAATCCCCCATACGATGTCCCTGGAACCACCATCCAGTGTAGGCTTTGAGGGATTGAGAGGGTCGAACTTCAATTCCGCTCTGGGGTCCAGATCAATCAAACTGACAGAACCAGCCGCTGTTCCTCGATCATTCAGCTTCCTCTTCTTGTTAAATGCTTCTAACTTTACCATATTCAAGCTCAGGTTGTAACAATACCTAGCCATCTCTTGATCGCCACGAAGGGATGATACACCGTTGTCTTTGTCAATAAACTTGATAAGGAGATATGGGGTAGATACGATTGCTTCCATTGCGTTTAGAGTGGGACGGCCTATGATCCCATTGTAGGGGGACTCCACATCAATTACCAAGATTCTGGACTTCACTGTTCTCGCTCCAGGTTCACCCTCAAAAGAAATAAGGGTATCAAGATACCCTTTGGTGGGTTGCTTCGCCTCGTTGAACGCTATAAGCTCTTGTGTATATGGTTATAAATTTGCATCATTAAAGCCTATTTTTTTGAAACAATTATAAAATATTACATCACAAGAACTTCCCCGATCGACGAGAATTCTTTTGACATCCTTGTTGGCTATGACAGTGATGATAACCACTGCATCATCTCCTCCTGGGATCATTAGGCCAAAATCGTCGCTGTGAATGACACCGCCAGAGCTTCCACACCATCCCTGAAAGGGTGGTTGTCTCTGGGTTTCCCCTATACTGACAGGATCATTCGGTGGTGATTCTTTCTGACTGTGATTGATGCTCCTCCTCCTGTAAATCCTCCAGCAATCATCTCAATCACCTCACACCGGCCTTGCCTTTGCTACTGAGGCATACCGTCCTACTGAGTTCCTCCAGCGATCACTACTCCCTTCTATTTCTCTGTGGCTGTGAACCTCCTGACCAGATTACGACTGCTTTCACCTTCATCATCTGGATCTCTTCCTCTTTTATCTGTCTTGTCTGGCTTATCTAAGGACTTCTCCTTGAACAAATACTATTTCAGTTTTCCCTCTCTAATAAGAGTCTCCATCGTGTTCTTCAACACCTTGCACTTATCTGTATGATGACCAACCTACTCATGAAAAGCATAGTATTTTCATATGTTCCCAGGTCTCTTCATTGGAGGTGGCTTTCTTATCCTATAGATGTTGAGTGTGGGCCAACCAACCTCCCTCAAGATTTGGGAATGCCTGGAGTTCAAAGAGGCGTAGTTGCTGAAAGAAGAGACGTGTCTGTCTCGCTGATGAGGTCGAGCGCTTATAAAATCTTCCCTTAGGGCATGCTTCTCTGGCCTTACCCTCTCATTATCTCTCCATGGTTGCTGTGAGGGTGTTGGTGGCTTTATTCTAGCTACAGCAGCTTCCAGGTGCATCTCTATGCCCACATATTTTGAAGCTTTCCTTCGGAACTCCTCGAAGGTTATTGGAGGACTCTTTGCTAAAGACAAGGTAAAAACAGACCTAGGTTGTAAGGCTTCAACCACAATATGAAGCTGTATAGCCTCCGTGAGGTTAGGCATCAACGCAGCTTCCTTATAGAATCTCTTTAAAAACTCCTTAAGAGTTTCATTTTCTCCCTGCCTTATCTGGGCCAAGGTATGTGAAGTCCTTGGAATATCTCTGGAGATAACAAAATGGCTTTCAAATACAGCTTCCATCTCTTCCTAGGAATCTATAGATCCTGAGGGTAAGCTCTTGAACCAACTAAGAGCTTCCTCCATCAGTGTTCTTGGGAACATTCTACACATGACATCCTCATCAGCTCTTAGATACATGGCCTCATACACATAAGCATCAAGGTGCTTAGTGGGATCAGTCTCCCTATTATACTTTTTGATTAAAAGTGGCTGGGTTGTTTGTAGGTGCTTGGGGATAATGATACTCATGAGTCTCCTTGAGAAAGGAATACTGAGTCTGTATGCCCCAGAAGTTACCACTTCCTGCTCCTTCCTCCTTGTACTTTTCCAGGCCATACACTATTGCTAAGAGTTCTTTTTCTATTGTTGCGTAATTTATTTGTGCAGGGTTTAAAACTTTGCTAGCATAGTGTATGACATGAAAAACTTTTGCCTTTCTTTGTCCTACTAAGGCCCCAATAACATAATCACTGGCATCACACATCATTTCAAAGTCTAATTCCCAATCAGGGGCAACTATCACAGGTGCACATATTAGTCTATGTTTTAAGGTTTCAAATGCATG
This sequence comes from Clitoria ternatea, assembly GCA_037962975.1. NCBI lineage: Eukaryota > Viridiplantae > Streptophyta > Magnoliopsida > Fabales > Fabaceae > Clitoria > Clitoria ternatea. Next base: position 20,051,207 of record CM075675.1, read on the forward strand.
TAAACAAGAATTGTCAAAAACAAAAGGAGTGTCTTTGTTTAAGAGATTACTCAAAGGCTTTGCAATTTTTGAGAAGTCCTTGATGAATCTTCTATAGAATCCTGCATGGCCCAAGAAGCTGCTTACTCCTTTCACATTCCCTGGTGGTGGTAATTTCTCAATTACTACCACCTTTGCTTTGTCCACTTTAATGCCTCGTTTGGAGATTTGATGTCCTAACACAATGCCTTCAGTGACCATGAAGTGGCACTTTCCCAATTCAAAACTAAATTGGTGTCCACACATCTTTTTAGTACTATAGTCAAATTTTTCAAACATTGATCGAATGATGGGCCAAAAATAGCGAAATCGTCCATGAAGACCTCAATGCATTTTTCCACCAAATCAGAGAAGATAGCAAGCATACATCTTTGAAATGTTACAGGAGCATGACATAACCCAAAGGGAATTTTTCTGTATACCCCAAAAGGACATGTAAATGCTATTTTTTCTTGATCTTCTGGTGCAACTGCTATCAGGTTATAGCCTGAGTAACCATCTAGAAAGCAGTAGTATGCTTATCCTGCAAGTCTTTTCAGCATTTGATCCATGAAGGGTAGAGGAAAATGATCTTTTCAGGTTGCAGTGTTCAGTTTTCTGTAGTCGATATACATCCTCCATCCTGTGACTGTTCTTGTGAGGATCAATTCATTTTTTTCATTTTGTATGACGGTGATTCCTCCTTTCTTCGGAACAACCTGCACAGGACTTACCCAAGAGCTATTAGAAATTGGATAAATTATACCAGCTTCTAACAATTTAATTACCTCCCCTTTCACTACTTCCTTCATGGTTGGATTCAAGCGTCTCTGTGGCTGGGCAATTGGTTTAAATTCTTGTTCCATGTAAATGTGATGAGTACAGTAGGCTGGGCTTATTCCTTTCAAATCTTCTAGTCTCCATCCAATTACTGTTGAGTGCTCTTTCAAGACTTGAATCAATTGCCTTTCTTCTGTACCTGTCAATTCCTTATTAATAATAACAGGTTTTTGGTTATCATCATCAAGAAAAACATATTTCAGGTGTGAAGGTAAGGCTTTTAATTCCACTTTTGGTAGGACAACTTTTTTGTCTTTTCTGACAACTTTTCATAATGAATTTCTTGTTGAATGTCATGTTTGTCCTCCTTCGAGTTTCCCCCGTCCATTGTTCCATTTGCTTCAATGCTTAGCTCACCTAGTGGATCTTTGTTAAGCCATTCGCTGCTTTGTTCTCTGATGGCTTCTTCTTCAATGTCAATTTTGAAGCATTGTTGCTTTTCCTTTGGATACTTCATTGCATCAAACACATTGAAGTTTACTTCCTCATCTTGCACTCTTACTTTTAGCTTTCCATCGTCCACATTAATAATTACCTTTGCGGTCTTCATGAAGGGTCTCCCCAGAATGAGAGGCACTTCTGCATCTTCTTCAATATCCATTATGACAAAATTTACAGGAAATACGAACTTGTCAACTCTTACCAGCACATCCTCAGCTATGCCATATGGAAACTTCATAGATCGATCCACAAGTTGGAGGGTCATCCGTGTTGGCTTTACCTCAAGATCTCTAATTCTTTTCACCATTGAGAGGGGCATTAGGTTAATGCTTGCTCCCAAGTCTAAGAGTGCTTTTCCTACTGGTAAAGTACCAATAGTCACCGGGATTGTGAAACTTCTAGGGTCTTTTGTTTTTTGTGGTAGTGCTTTTTGAATGATAGCACTGCATGCTACGGTAAGTTCCACTGTTTCTTCAGAAAATCTTTTCTTTTTTGTTAACAGCTCCTTCATGAACTTAGCGTAAGTTGGCATTTGCTCCATGCCTTCCACAAAAGGTATGTTTATTTGCAACCTTTTGAAGATATCCATAAATCTTGCAAATTGCCTATCCTTGTCTATTTTTGAAGGGTTCTTTGGATACGGCAAACTTTTTAGTTGTGGTGTTGGGTCGTCCACCTTCTTCTTCCCTTCTTTTATTTCTTTCTTTTTTTCTTTTTCAACTTCCTCCTTCATATGTACATCTTTAATTTTTTTATTTTTCTTTTCACTAACTTCCTCTTTTGTTTCTTTTTCAAAATTTTCTTCCACCTTGTCACCCTCTTTTTGTTGTCCAATGACCTTCCCACTTCTTGTTGTGATTGTTTACATTGCTCCTTCGAATTTGGGTGTGTATTGGCTCCAAATTGAGAGTTATGATGCTCTGCGATTTGACGAGCAAGTTGCCCCACTTGAGTCTCCAGGTTTCTTATTGAAGCATCGGTGTTTTTCTGATTGGTGATTAAGAACTGCATGAATTTTTCTAAAGTGTCCTCTAGTTTTGATGTCCTTTCTGTCAAGGAAGGGCCTTGTTGATAAGGTTATTGTCTGTTGGACGTGCCTGCTTCTTGCTTCCATCCACCATTTTGATTATTTCTCCATCCCTTTGAAAAATTATTATAGTAAGCATTGTTATTAAAGTTACCCTGCTTACCTTGGTTATTCATATATAGGATGGATTGGTCTCCTTGCTCTCCTTGGCAATGTCCATTCTGATGTTCTCCTCCATAAAAATCACATCTCATTTGTGCTTGTTGGTTTCCCGTAGAGGATTGTACAGCATGCAATTGTTGAGGGAGTTTTTCCATTTGCTGTGTCAGAGCTTTAATTTGTTATGTCAAAATTTTGTTTTGAGCCAAAATGGCATCTGTTGTATTGAGTTCCAACATTCCCTTCTTTTGGACTTGTGTTCTGTCATGCTGAGCTTGGTAATCTGTGGATGATAATGCTTCAATAATCCTTGTAGCTTGCTCTGCATCTACTGTCATCATGGTTCCTCCAGCTGCTACATCCAATATCATTTTGGTATCTGCTTTAAGTCCACTGTAGAAGATATTCAATTGGGCAATATCTTCTAAGCCATGGTTTGGGAATCTTCTTAGGAGAGATTTGAAACATTCCCATGCCTCACAAAAGGGTTCATCATGGCTTTGTTTAAATGTTGTTATATCTGACTTAGCCTTGATAAATCTAGATGGTGGGAAAAATTTGTGTAGGAATTTCTCCTCCACTGTGTCCCAACTGTTCAGGCTTTGATTTGGGTACAACTAGAGCCATTCTTTAGCTTTTCCTGCAAGAGAAAAAGGGAACAATCTTAGATACGCTGCTTCAATTACTTCCTCTTCAAAGCCCATTGTTCCTACTAATTCATAGAATATGGCCAAGTGAGTGTATGGATCTTTGCTGGACATTCCATGGAATTGATGGGAACTAATTAAACTAAGGAAGGCAGGTTTCATTTCTATAGCCCTGATTTTATTTGGTATAGCAATGCTTGAGTAGTGTCTAGGTCCTTGTTGCAGGGTGTAATCTCCAAGTGTTCTCCTTGGTGGGTTTTGGTTGTTGCTGTTGACATCCATTGTATGAGAGGAGGTTTGTCCTGCTTGGAAGTTCTGCTTGGCTTTCTTTATTTTCTTGAGGAACCTGTCTATCTCTGGATCGAATACAAATTGTTCTTTTGTAACCTGTCCTCTCAAGATCATAAAAAAAGTACTTAAAATAGCAAAGTTGCTATAAAAATTAAAACAAATTGAAAACAAATTTATTTACACTGTCTTGTCAATTCAATGCTAAGATATTCAAACTTAATTCACCTCCCCGGCAATGGCGCCAAAACTTGATGATGTTTTTTTATTATATTGGAATGAAGAGTTCAATGAAAGAGAATCAAGTTTGTAATATGAACTCAATGTAATGCTTGTGCCAAGTTTAAACACAGAAGTTGTAATATAGTATAGTTGTCGTTCCACTAGGGAGGTGTTAGAATAAAGATCTTAGTTTTAAATTGATTAGGCAGAAGGTTTTTAGTTTGTTTTGTTGTGAATAATGTTGAATGAAAAAGTGAATAACTAACAGGGAATCAAATTTGTAAAAGATACAGTGAATGGTTTTTGAGAGAAATCAATTTTGTAAAACAGGGATTGGCTTCACCACATCTTCACTTTCTGTAAGCTGCATAAGTTTTTATATAAGTAAATCAAAAAGATAATTTCTACATCACAATCACAGTCATTTGTATCGATCCCTCGACTACAAAATTCATAAGAATGATTTTAAACTGATGATCCCTCAGTCACTTTGAAATCATCCCAGCATTATCGATCGATTGTTTTGACGTTTATTGCGTTAGATGCCATCCCTGTGACCTACTCACAATAAGTATTTCGTTCAGATCTGCTTTCAAAAGTCACTTCCCAGCATACTTGAGAAAACTTAAAACAAAAAAATAGTGATCAAGTACTTTCAGGCATTAAACGCAGAAGGAAATACAGAAACTTATCAAATCTCATTACTAAATAAAAACTTACAACAGCATTACTTCAGTGTTGAATGGATTACAACCAATCCCATAAGGGAGTTTAGTTACTCATGCCTTGCATTTTTACCTTCAAAATATGAATACAGAAATTAATGGAAAAGGTTGGATTGTGAGGGGAATACAGGGGATGAATCTTATGCTTGATGTCCTGTCTTCTGCTTGATTTATAGGAGTTATGGTTCAGCTTCCCTTGCCACTTACATAAACCCCATAAAGGAATATTCGGAGACATGGAGAAATATGAGAAAATGGTTGAGTTGGCATTGTACCATTGGTGAATATTAAATTAAAAATCCCATACTGCATGAGTCACGCTTGAGCTTAATGGTCACGCTCAAGTGTGAAGGGTACTGATGTTCACTGGTTGTCTCACGCTCAAGCTTCCTTAACCACGCTTAAGCGTGGTTCTCCTATTTAGCATTCGTGTTCTACACTTGATCCATGCTTACTTCATGCTCAGGCGTGCTTGGACACACGCTTGAACGTCCCTTTCTTACGCTCAAGTGTGAAGGAGGCTGATGCTGAATTTAAGTTACGCACGATCCTACGCTTAACTTAAGTTTAAGCGAGGAGGGTCCTGATGCTCACTGTTTGCTTCTCACTTAAACTGAGAATGGCCACGCTTAAGCATGTGTTTGTTGTGCAGAATGTTCAACTCACGCTCAAGCCATATTCAGCCTCGCTCAAGCGTGTTCGGGTTCACGCTTGAGCGTCCCCTTCTTACGCTCAAGCGTGGAGGGGTCTGATGTTACTTGCTTTCTTTCAATCCATGCCCAGGGTCACGCTTAAGTAAGCTCAGGCTCACGCTTAAGCGTGACATGCTGTTGTTGTGTTCTTCAATTTCACTTAAGCGCAAGGGTAGCATAGGCTTTCTATTTCTTCCACGCTCAAGCGTGCAATGTGCCACGCTCAAGCGTCCTTGCTTGATGCTTTGGTGCTTCTTGGTTTCTTCAAGGCTTTTGACAACTTTTTCACTGATTTTGACAATTTAAGCTTCTTTACACAATACATTATTTACAATAAAAATCAAGCTTAATTATTTATCAATTTAGTTAAGTTATTCAGAAAATGAGTCCAATTGAGTCATGAATTTAATCATAAAATAAGTACTTATCAATAGGCAATCCAAGCACAAAATTCATACTAATATCAACCTAAGGAGGAGTAGGAATAGACAATTTTGTTGCATGTCTCTTTTCATATGGGGCCAGAATAAATGGTCACTAAGGTTAGACAAAGTTTTGTCCCTCCCAAAGTGCCCCATGAGTCCTCCCTTATGACTCTCACGTAAAAGTAAATCTCTCATGGAATCTTTAGGGATACACAACTTATTGGCTTTAAATAAATAGTCATTTAGCTTATGGAAACCATGAGAAGAAGTGGTAGTATCGCTAGAGTTGTAAATGCTAGAAAAGTCTAACTCAACATGATACAATTCCTTTATCTTATCACGCCCATGGATTTTAGCTCCTAGAGAATATATGAGAGTGTGCCTTCTAGATAAGGCATCTGCCATAATGTTTGATTGGCTATTTTTGTGCTTGATAACATAAGGAAATTATTCCAAGTATTCTACCCACTTTGCATGTCTTTTGTTTAACTTATGTTGCCCTTTGATATATTTAAGGGACTTATGGTCACTATGGATGACAAATTCTTCTACGATCAAATAATATTCCCAAGTTTGTAGGGCTCTAATTAGAGGAAAAATATTTATCATAGATTGGATAATTGAGGGAAGCCTCATTAATTTTTTCATTGAAGAAAGCAATGAGGTGTCTTTCTTGCAATAAGATTACACCTATGCTCATATTAGAGGCATCACACTCTAGCTCAAAAGTTTTGGAAAAATTAGGTAGTGCTAAAATAGGAGCATGTGTGAGCGTAAGTTTGATTTTATTAAAGGCTTTCTCTTGCTCTAGGCCCCACAAAAAAGAAACATTCTTTTTAAACAACTCATTTATAGGTAAGACCAAAGTAGAGAAACCTTTAACAAATCATCTATAGAAGTTAGTCAAACCATGGAAGCTTTTAATTTTATTCACATTGGTGGGGGTAAGCCAAGCACCAATTGCCTTAACCTTCTCTTGATCTACTTGGACCCCTTTAGCAATAACCATAAATCCAAGAAAGACTATGTTGTCCATGCCAAAACAACATTTATCAAGGTTTGCAAAAAGTTTATGTGTTCTTAGAGCAAGCATAACATGTCTTAGATGTGTAAGATGAGAGTCCTTGGTCTTAGAGTAAATTAAAATATCATCAAATAGACCACTATAAAATTTCTAGTGAATTCCTTTAAAACATGGTTCTTGAGTCTTATAAAGTACTAGGAGCATTGGTTAAGCCAAAAGGCATCACCAACCATTCATATAATCCAAGCTTGGTCTTGAAAGCAACTTTCCATTTGTCACTCTCTTTAATTTTTATTTGATGATAACCATTTTTAAGATCAATTTTGGAAAATATGGTAGAGCCATAAAGTTTATCCAACATATCATTAAGTCTAGGAATTGGATGCCTATACTTGATGGTTATGTTGTTGATTGCTCTATAATGGAACACATCCTCCATGAACTATCCTGTTTGGGAACTAAGAGATTTGGTACAAAACATGGACTTAGACTCTCTCTAATTCATCCCTTGAATAAAAGGTATTTAATTTTTTTCTATTTCAAGGGATTCTTTTGGGTTACGCCTATATGCAGGCTTATTAGGAAGACTAGCCCCAAGTATAAGATATATTTTATATTTTATCCCCCTAATAGGTGGTAACCCTTGAGGAAGGTCTTTAGGAAAGACATCCTCAAACTCTTCTAACAACTTTGACACTCCAATGGCCAAAGAAGGTGAGCCTACTAAGCACATAGAGGTGCTTAGAGTGTATTCGACATATAAATGTAAAGAGGTTAGTGAAGGAGCAAGGCTCTATTCACTTCATGTTTAGAGGCCATAAGACTAGATTACCTCTTAGAGTCATCAATGGAGACAACTCCTTTCCCTTTTTCTTTTATAGATTTTCTAGTTTTTGGTTGGGAGGTGGAAGGTCCAACCTCCCTATCCTTTTTCAAATTCATTTAAAGTTAATCCTCCATGACTTGTTTTCGAGTTTAGGGATGTAGAATAAACTTTTTATTATTGTGAATAAAGGTAAGGGTGTTAGTGAACCCCTTATGGATAACCTTCTTATCAAACTTCCAAGGTCTACCTAAAAGTACATGTGTAGCCTCTATATGAACAACATCACACCATAGTTTATCCTTATATGTTTCTATGGAGAAGGCAAGATGAACTTTCTTGTTAACTAACATTTCACCCTTTTTCATTAAGCCGTTGTAATTTGTAAGGTTTTGGGTGATCTACTGATGATGCATGATTTATCTTTAATTCTTCACCTTAAATGTATATAATTTGCCATCACTTAGTCTGTAATATATTACATTTTAACACATTTTTATCATTTGAGCTTTATTTAATATTTGATTTTTAATGTGTGCCAAAAGAAAATGGATCCAAGAACTCAAGAATTCTAATCCAAAATGAAGATCAAAGTGCCTAAAGATCAAAGGAATCAAGGAATATGCAAAAAGATCTCAAAAAGGGTGGAAAAATACACAAAGAATGGAGAATCAGGTGGATGAATCGATTCATCCCCCACTTAAATCGATTCACACGGTTTAATGCACCCAGGATGTGAATTTTTGAAGCTTGAATCGATTCACTAGCACTTTGAATCGATTCATTCAGGTTTGAAATGGTTGAATCGATTCTTTCCTTCATTGAATCGATTCATACGTTAATTTTTAGGCCAGAATTGTATTTAGAAAGCATGAATCGATTCATTTCACTTTTGAATTGATTCATGAGTGAATTATTGGCCCAGGATCATGTTTTCAAGCTTCTCGATGGTGGGCAAGGGACTAAACACTGATAATGGAGCACTGAAGATGATAATGGAGCACAATGGACTTGTTAATTGAAGAGTGCAACCTCCATTACAATTGTTTATGGCATTGGCTTGCTTTTGGATTCCTATAAATAGGCACCATGAGAAGGTTTCAAAGGGCATCAACTCACATCAATTCCTTCAAGAAACCATTCATTCTTCTTCTTCCTCTTCTTTGTTTCTATTTCTTCTTCAGTTAGTTCTTCATTTCTGGGTTAGGTTCTTTTTATTTTCAGTTTGTTTTAATTATGGAGGGCTAAAACCCCTAGATTGATTTTCTTGGAGAGTATTGTAATGTAATTTTAAGGTCATTATTTTTAATATAGTATGTTTTTGTTATTGTTATTTCTTCATAATCTTACTCTGCTTATTTAATTCCATTCTGTTTAATTAAATTTGTATGCTTAATCGGTTTAATTATTCAAATGGAATAAAATAAGATTTTAAATTAGAATGGATTAAGGAAATATGCATGCTTAATGAATATTTTCATAATCACTTTTAATAATTATGGTTTGCTTAATTCCATAATATGAGAATAGATTATGTATGTAGGCGATGTTCTTACATATGCTCAATAATTCCTAGATTTTACGATCTTGACTCCTTTTGCTTAATTAGGATACTTGATTAAAATATTCATTTTTTTATGAAAGTAAAGGAATTATGAATTGAAAAAGATACTTAGTTTATTAATTCAAATTGAGCTAAGAAATTAACAGTAATAAAAGTATACAAATTATCTTTAGTGAACCAAGGATAAATTTATTTACAATACTCCAAGAAAATCAATCGCTTATTATTTATTGTTTTAAATCCTATATTTACTTTGTTTTAATTTTGATCCGGTCCCAACACCGGCCCCCAAGAGCATGGTTTTAATGCTTTGCCAAATCAGCATTTCGAACAAAAGAAGTACGTTTCAAATCCCTTGTAACTACTCTTATACGGAGTACATACCTTATAGGTGTACTCACCACTCCGCCAAGAAAGCGATCTAGTTAGGCAGAATATGTCACATCTTACTGTATAAGTGTCTTTTAAACGAAGTTCATGCCCAAAAGGGCATTCATGTTACTCCGCCAAGGTTTGTGACTCCGCCAAGGCTTACTACTCCACCAAAGCCTATTACTCCGCCAAGGCAGAAAGTATTAAAAACTTGTACACATGTACATGAAGTACTTCCAGTGCACACTACTCCGCCAAGCCATAGGCTTAACACAGGTGGAATACTGAAATCCTCACATTGCGAGCGAGCCCATACTTATGACCCCGGCACGAGATTGACTCTGTCTTGAGAGGTTGAAAATGGGAAACGCACTGTCACGCATAAGAGGGAACAACAAATAAAATAATGAAGCATTAACACTTTCCAAGTGAGTGGAAATGCCCACTACAGTGATGGTGCTTGTAAACAGCGCAGGGGCCCACTACCTTTCTTGTATTATGCCTGAAAACAAGGAATGGGTCCTACCAATAATAGAGCACCAGTAACAGGTATATAAACCTCAGTAAAAAGGTATAAGGGGAAAACCCTTAATTCTAAACCTTACACTCATACTTGCATAATTCTCTTAGATTTGCTTTCTAAGTCTAAACGGTATTTCAAAATACTGACTTGAGCGTCAGAGAATAATTACAGGTACAACCACCAACTGTGTCAAGGCAAAGGAAGCTATTCCAGGCGGACTACTACACCGCCACAGAGCGTATTGTACTACCTCCCTGCATGCAGGAGTACTCCATATTTGTATCTGTATAAAGACCTTTTTATACCAGATTTCATAATACATATACATTTTGAATTGTTTGATAATCACACTTTACACCCCCAGTACAGAACAGTTCAAATTTTAATTGTGACAAAAAAATCAATCAAAACCCCCCAATTGTATTTGTATGTTTGTTAAAATTCTGTTTGTAAAAATTAATTTTAAACTTGATTTTTCCTAAATTTTTGTGTTGATCCTTGAGAGAACGACCTAGGTTGACACCCTAGTACTACATTAATTAATTTTAATGTACTATTTTGATGGAACCACAACTATAAAAATATTCACGTCAAATTTTAGCGCCGTTGCCGGGGATCAACAATCTTTAGGAAAAATTCTTGTTTTAGATTATTTTTATTTTTTGTATAAACTGAAAAAAAATAAAATATAAAAAAAATTTGTTTGTTTGTTTTATTTTATTTCTTTTGCATGATTTAGGATTCTTATGATTTATTGCTCATGATGATCAAATATCTTGTTGTATGCTATGTATGACTAAAAGAACTTTTGAGCATTTATATTCATTTGATCCTGAAATTGATAGAACTTTTCATAGGTTAATTAGAGAAGCTAGATTTAATAATAACTTTGTTGATATTGATAGTGATAGTATCTTTTCTAAATCTGCTGAAAGTACTACTGCTAATTTTTCTGATATGGCTGAACCTCGTGGAAGAACTCTTAGAGAACTAGCTGTACCTGAATTCATATACGAAAGTTTGTGTATTAATTCAATATCCTGATGAGGATGTCCCTTTTATACTTAAGACCGGACTTATACACTTGTTGCCTAAGTTTCATGGTCTTACGGGTGAAGATCCGCACAAACACCTCAAAGAATTCCACATTGTGTGTTCCACAATGAAACCCCAAACGTTCAAGAAGACCATGTCTATCTTAAAGTGTTTCCTCATTCTTTAGAGGGTGTTGCTAAGGATTGGTTGTACTACCTTGCTCCAAGATTAATCACAAGTTGGAATGACTTAAAGAAAATGTTCTTGGAAAAGTTCTTTCTTGCCTCTAGAACAACTGCAATCCGTAAAGACATATCTGGCATTAGGCAACTCTCTGGAGAAAGTCTTTATGAGTATTGGGAGAGATTTAAAAAACTCTGTGCAAGTTGTCCTCACCACCAAATTTCTGAACAACTTCTTCTTCAGTACTTCTATGAAGGTCTGCACCATGTTGATCGCAACATGATTGATGCGGCAAGTGGAGGAGCTTTAGGAGATATGACTGCTGCTGAAGCAAGAAATCTGATTGAGAAGATGGCATCTAACTCTCAACAATTTAATGTGAGAAATGATTCTTTCAAACCCATGTTTGATTCCAATTCTAGTTCATCTAGAATTAAATTGGAGAGCAAACTTGATGCTCTCACCACTCTGGTCACATAATTGGCAGTAAATCAAAAATCCATGACTGCTAAAGTATATGGCATTTGCTCTTCACAAGAGCACCCCACTGATTGTTGTCCTTCTCTACAAGAAAAGGATAATAATAGTCCCCAAGCCTATGTAGCTAACATCTACCATGATAGACCTTCACCACCACAACAACAACAAAACCATGACCTTTCCACCAACAGATACAATCCAGGTTGGAGGAACTATCCAAATTTGAGATAGGGCAACCAACAACAAAATCCCCATCCCCAACCTCTATTTCAAAGGAATGCATCAACCTTCCAAAGACCTACACCTCAACCATCCACAAATGGCCCTTCTTTGGAGGATCTGGTGAAACAAATGGCTACATAGAACTTAGAGTATCAACAGAGGAATGATGCTACCATCCAGAGTTTAAGCAACCAAATTGGGCAACTGGCTTCATCATTAAGCCAGTTACAATCTCAAAACTCTGACAAATTAAAATCTCAACCAGCTGCAAATCCAAGAAATGTGAGTGTAATTCAGTTAAGATCAGGTAAGAACCTTGAAGTACCCATACCCAAGGAACTTGAAAAACAAACAACTGAGCCTAAAATAGTTGAGAATGATGTACCCTCTTCAAGCAAATCTGAGATACAACCACCCCAAATCCCACCTCATATCCCTCTTCCTTTCCCACCAAAAGTAATTCCAAGTAAGAAGATGGAAGAAGTGGATAAAGAAATTTTGGATACTTTCAGGAAAGTGGAAGTGAATATACCTCTTCTTGATGCAATCAAGCAAATTCCCAAGTATGTCGAATTTCTGAAGGAGTTGTGTACTCATAAGAGAAAACTAAAAGGGAATGAAAGGATAAGCATGAGAAGGAATGTATCTGCACTGCTTGGTAAGGAAATTTCAAATATTCCTGAGAAATGCAAAGATCCAGGTACGTTTTCTATACCGTGTATCATAGGCAATAACAAATTTGAAAATTTCATGTTAGATTTAGGAGCTTCAATAAATGTTATGCCTATGTCTATTTTCAAATCATTGTCTCTTGGAAATTTACAACCTACTGGTGTAGTAATTCAGCTAGCCAATAGGAGCACTACTTACCCTGTTGGAGTTATAGAGGATGTTTTGGTTTAGGTAGAACAACTTGTTTTCCCTGCTGACTTTTTCATACTTGATATGGAAGAAGGTATGCCTCAAATTCATGTTCCTATCATTTTAGGGAGGCCATTTTTGAAAATAGCTCGAACCAAAATAGATGTTTATTCTGGAACTCTCTCTATGGAATTTGGTGACACGAGAGTTCAATTCAACATTCTTGATGCCATGAAATACCCATCTGAAAATCATTCTGTTTTCCAAATTGACATTATTGATAAACTAGTTTTTGAACATTTTTCTAATGTTGATTTGGAATACATGGATAATTCAAACAAATGTTTTGCATGCAATGATTTTGGAAGTTGTGATATTTGTGCTGAAATTGATAAATACATAATTTCTAATTCAGAGTCTTTAGATATACCTGTTAACCATAAGGAGCTGAATGCAGGATTTCAAGAAAATTCTAACAAAATTTTTGAGGTAGAAACAGCGGAATCCAAATCTACTTTGTTAGTTCCATCTATTTTGCAGGCACCCAAGTTAGAATTGAAACCCCTACCTGAGAACCTAAAGTATGTATACTTAAGGGATAATGAACAGCTCCCAGTGATAATTTCCACTTCTCTTGATGAAAATCAAGAAGAAAAATTGTTGCAGGTATTGAAAAGACATAAGAAGGCTATAGGATGGACATTGGCAGACATACCTAGAATTAGCCCATCCATGTGCATGCATAGAATATTTCTGGAGGAAAATACTAAAGCAGTAAGACAGCCCCAAAGGAGACTCAACCCTGTAATCCTTGATGTGGTTAAGAAGGAGATTACCAAGCTTCTACAAGCAAGAATCATTTATCCTATCTCTGATAGCCGATGGGTGAGTCTGATTCAAGTGGTTCCTAAGAAAACAGGGATCACAATTGTGAAAAATAAAAAGAATGAATTAATCCCAACTAGAGTGCAGAATAGTTGGAGAGTCTGTATTGATTACAGGAGACTTAACCAGGCAACAAAAAAGGACCATTTTCCTTTACCCTTCATTGACCAAATGCTTGAGCGTCTCACAGGTAAATCTCATTACTGTTTTCTTGATGGATTCTTTGGATATTTTCAGATTCATATTGCACCTGAGGATCAAGAAAAGACCACATTCACCTGTCCCTTTGGCATATTTGCTTATAGCAGAATACCATTTGGCCTATGCAATGCTCCTGGAACTTTCCAAAGATGCATGATAAGTATTTTTCAAGATTTCATTGAAAATTGCATAGAGGTGTTTATGGATGATTTTACTGTCTATAGATCTTTATTTAATACATGCCTTGATAGTTTGGATAAAGTTTTGAACAGATGTATTGAAACTAACCTTGTCTTGAACTATGAAAAATGTCATTTTATGGTAAAACAAGGAATAGTTTTAGGGCATGTAATCTCTGAGAAAGGAATTGAGGTAGATCCTGCAAAAATAGAAGTTATGTCACATTTGCCTTACCCCTCTTGTGTTTGAGAGGTTCGTTTTTTTCTTGGTCATGCAAGATTCTACAGAAGATTCATAAAGGATTTCAGCAAGAAGGCTAGGCCATTATCCAGTCTGCTTCAAAAGGATGTGGCATTTGAGTTTGATGAAAAGTGTAAGGAGGCTTTTAATTGCCTTAAGCAAGCATTAACCACAACCCTAATAATTCAAGCACCTGATTGGACAGCCCCATTTGAGTTGATGTGTGATTCCTCTAATTATGCATTGGGAGCTGTCCTTGGTCAAAAGATTTACAAGCAGCCTAGGGTCATCTACTATACATCTAAAAATTTAGATGCTACCCAGGTAAATTACACCACCACTGAAAAAGAGCTCTTGGCCATTGTTTTTGTGTTAGATAAGTTCAAATCTTAGCTACTCAGTTCTCGCGTAGTTGTCTTTACTGACCATGCAGCTATGATGTAGTTGTTGAAGAAAGGTGAGTCCAAGCCAAGATTAATTCATTGGATGCTTTTGCTCTAAGAGTTTGACTTGGAAATTCATGACAGAAGTGGAACACAAAACCTTGTGGCAGACCATTTAAGCAGAATTAAGAATGCTCCTGATTCGGTACCTATTCAGGACCAATTTCCTGATGAACACCTCATGAGTATTTCTAACTCTTTTGATTCACCTTGGTTTGCTAACATTGTAAATTATCTTGTTGCTTCTGTTTTTCCACTATGTGCATCCAGAAACCAAATTTCAAAATTAAAAAGTGATGTAAAGTATTATATTTGGGATGACCTGTATTTGTGGAAATTGTGTAATGATCAGGTGATTCGAAGATGCATTCCCGATTATGAAATAGAATCAGTTCTTCGATTCTACCATGCTTCACCAGTTGGTGGACATTTTGGTCCACAAAGAATAGCAAGGAAGGTGTTGGATTCTGGTTTATATTGGCCCATAATTTTTAAGGATGCATGGAGAATTTGTAACACCTGTGAGAAATGCCAAAGAGCTAGTAATGCTACCACATGGAGACAACAGATGCCTCAGCAACCAATGTTGTTTTGTGAAGTATTTGATGTTTGGGGCATTGATTTTATGGGTCCATTTCCTCTATCCTTTGGTTTTACTTATATTTTATTGGTTGTAGATTATGTTTCTAAATGGGTGGAAGCTAAAGCCACCAAAACTAATGATGCTGAAGTTGTTGTGGATTTTGTTAGATCTCAAATTTTTTGCAGGTTTGGTATTCCGAGAGCAATCATTAGTGATCAAAGAACACACTTCTACAACAGGACCATGCAGGAAGTATGGGGTTGTTCATAGAGTCTCTACTCCATATCACCCCCAAACCAATGGACAAGCAGAAGTCTCTAACAGAGAAATCAAAAGAATCCTGGAAAAGATAGTATAGCCTAATAAAAAGATTGGAGCAGGAAATTGGATGATGCTCTTTGGGCACATAGAACAGCTTTTAAGACACCTATAGGAATGTCTCCCTATAGAATTATTTTTGGTAAGGCATGTCATCTTCTAGTGGAGATTGAACATCATGCTTATTGGGCTGTAAAATCTTGCAACTTAGCACTTGATCAAGCAGGTAAAGAAAGAAAATTACAACTGAATGAGTTTGATGAGATCCGTCTGGCAGCTTATGAGAATTCGAGGTTCTATAAGGAGAAAACAAAGAAATTCCATGATAGCTCAATAGCTAGAAAGGATTTTACTGTTGGACAAAAAGTGCTACTGTTTAATTCCCGGTTGAAACTGGTGGCTGGAAAATTGTGCTCCAAATGGGAAGGACCTTTCATTGTTACTAATGTATTTCCCCATGGAGCTGTGGAAATAAAAAATGAAAACTCCAATAAAAGCTTCAAGGTTAATGGACAACGTTTGAAGCCATTTCATGAAAATCCTTCACTTGTGGATGTTACAATGGAGGAACATGCTTTGGGGGAACCACTTCTTGATCCCCCTTGAGGGAGTTTTTCTTACCCATCTTTTTACTTTTTCATTATATTGTCAATTTTGTATGCTCTGTCTTACATTAAGGACAATGTATGATTTAAGTGTGGGGTGGGAATATTCTTGTATATTATTATGTTGTTGTGTGATTAATTTTGTATGACTATTTTCAAAAAAAAAACAAATTAAAAATAAAAGATTTTGTGTGTGTTTTTGTTTTAAAATGGCATGTTTTATTGGAATTTTAAGATATGCATGAGTAACAGGTAAATTCTTTCATGTCTGATATGAGCTTAATGATATGTTATAATTTGAACTAAAGTAATTTTGGTATGATAAGAATGACATGATAATTGATAGATGATCATATATGATAGAATTATACCTTGTGAGATTTTTGAGCCTTAAAATTTAATGGATCACTTTACGCCATCTGAATTCTTTCATGTGTGATTTATTCCTGAAAGCTTACATCCTAATTTTTGTCTTGTTTCTTTATGATACTTGAAACTCATATGAATGTATTTGAAATGATACAGGCATTTTGTTCAATTGAGCCACTAAGCCATATAAGCCTACCATGAATAAATTATCCCTTGCTAGTTATTTTGAGCCTATTTAACTGTTTCCTTGTTACAGCTCAAATAAGCCATGGATGAAAAAAAAACCAAAAATATACCTACCTTAAGGAATATATTAGAGCTTTGGAATCAAGTCAAAAATACGCATTCAAATAAGTGTGGGGGTGTGCAAAAAGGAATTGCAACTCTTGTTCCAAGTGTTATGCAATCTCATTAATGAAAAAATAAAAATAAAAAAAATAAAAAATAAAAAAATTATTATGATTGCGACCAAATATCATACAATAAATGTTTTACCCTCACTGTTTGCCAGTTAAAATTAATTGCTTCATTATTCTTTTTGGTATTTAAAAAAATAAAAAAATAAAATTCCATCCATTTTAACCTTGGCCACATTACAACCCTGCAAAGCCCTGTTGATCTATACATGCATTTAAGTTGATTGTGGAATTGAGAAACTTGCCAAATTTTTAGACTGTCTATTTTTCAGGAAATGTTTAGAGAATATACACAAACCTTAAACACTTGAGAGTTGAGAGTATGTCTTGTGAGGTTCTATCACTTATGATCTTCTTTTCAGTTTAATTTAATTTTCACATGCCTAAGTGTTTGAATGATTTTTATATATATCTTGATGCTCTGTAGCTTGCATGTTGAATAACTCTAGTTTTTCTGTATATTCCTAAGATTTCATGCCAATTCTATGTGTTGTTATTTTTAACTTAATGTTTTCAATAAATTGTGATACTTGTTTTTATTTTGATTTTGCCCGGGAGTGCAAAAGAATAAGTGTGGGAGTATTTGATGATGCATGATTTATCTTTAATTCTTCACTTTAAATATGTATAATTTGCCATCACTTAGTGTGTAATATATTGTATTTTAACACATTTTTATCATTTGAGCTTTATTTAATATTTGATTTTTAATGTGTTCCAAAAGAAAATAGATCCAAGAACTCAAGAATTCCAATCCAAAATGAAAATCAAAGTGCCTAAGGATCAAAGGAATCAAGGAATATGCAAAAAGATCTCAAAAAGGGTGGAAAAATGCACAAAGAATGGAAAATCAGGTGGATGAATCGATTCATCCCCCACTTGAATCGATTCACACGGTTTAATGCACCCAGGATGTGAATTTTTGAAGCTTGAATCGATTCACCAGCACTTTGAATCGATTCATTTGGGTTTGAAATGGTCGAATTGATTCTTTCCTTCATTGAATCGATTCATACGTTAATTTTTAGGCCAGAATTGCATTTGGAAAGAATGAATCGATTCATTTCACTTTTGAATCGATTCATGAGTGAATTATTGGCCCAGGATCACATTTTCGAGCTTCTGGATGGTGGGCAAGGCACTAAACACTGATAATGGAGCACTGAAGATGATAATGGAGCACAATGGACTTGTTAATTGAAGAGTGCAACCTCCATTACAATTGTTTATGGCATTGGCTTGCTTTTGGATTCCTATAAATAGGCACCATGAGAAGGTTTCAAAGGGCATCAACTCACATCAATTCCTTCAAGAAACCATTCGTTCTTCTTCTTCCTCTTCTCTGTTTCTATTTCTTCTTCAGTCGGTTCTTCATTTCTGGGTTAGGTTCTTTTTATTTTCAGTTTGTTTTAATTATGGAGGGCTAAAACCCCTAGATTGATTTTCTTAGAGAATATTGTAATGTAATTTTAAGGTCATTTTTTTAATATAGTATGTTTTTGTTATTGTTATTTCTTCATAATCTTACTCTGCTTATTTAATTCCATTCTGTTTAATTAAATTTGTATGCTTAATCGGTTTAATTATTCAAATGGAATAAAATAAGATTTTAAATTAGAATGGATTAAGGAAATATGTATGCTTAATGAATATTTTCATAATCACTTTTAATAATTATGGTTTGCTTAATTCCATAATATGAGAATAGATTATGTATGTAGGCGATGTTCTTACATATGTTCAATAATTCCTAGATTTTACGATCTTGACTCCTTTTGCTTAATTAGGATGCTTGATTAAAATATTCATTTTTTTATAAAAGTAAAGGAATTATGAATTGAAAAAGACGCTTAGTTGATTAATTCAAATTGAGCTAAGAAATTAATAGTAATAAAAGTATACAAATTATCTTTAGTGAACCAAGGATAAATTTATTTACAATACTCCAAGAAAATCAATCGCTTGTTATTTATTGTTTTAAATCCTATATTTACTTTGTTTTAATTTTAATTGTGACAACAAAATCAATCAAAACCCCCCAATTGTATTTGTATGTTTGTTAAAATTCTGTTTGTAAAAATTAATTTTAAACTTGATTTTTCCTAAATTTTTGTGTTGATCCTTGAGAGAACGACCTAGGTTACACCCTAGTACTACATTAATTAATTTTAATATACTAATTTGATGGAGCCACGACTGTAAAAATATTCACGTCATCTACTAATTCATAACCAAGTTTGTGCACTAGCCTTTGGTTAGGAACATTAGCACAACTGCCACTATCCATAATGAGAGAACATAATTTTGAATTTTTATAACATATTCTATAACACCCTCAGTTAACTAGGATAATCTCATCTATTAGATCATCCTATTTAATTAAGAGGTTATAAGTTTTTAAAAAATATGGAAGTTTTTTCTACAATAAAATTTGATGGAACAATACATTATATACGACACTGTTATATGCAATACATGGTCATAATCAATAAACTATACATACTCAAATTAGGGGCATGCAGTAAGACCCTGATCCTATTATTTACTTCATTGTACTCTTTTGATGACTCTCTGTGATCCATAACCAGCTCCGTCTATTGTGAACAACGTTTTCTAGTAAGTCTTGTCCTTTATGTAGGGTCTCTCCTATCTTTATGGTAATAGGGGCGTAGTCCAATCGGGGGTTTGAAATAAAGTTGTAAGGGTGAGTTTACTCTTCCACAAGAATCGAAGAGATGTCATTTCTCACATCCTCCCATATAGCATAAGGTGTACTATTACAATTCTCGTTCTAGTCATAACACTAAATTCTCTTTCTCTCAGTATTTCAATATATACTACTTGTCCTACACTAGTTTACTATCTTACCACTCCGCTCCCAGTTATTTCTAACTCTATGATCTTTTCCCTCTCTTCTTTTCTCACTCGCAGTCTTATAAAGTATTAGATATATAACACATCATTTAATAACAATCATCACAAACAATAAGAAATCACAGACACAATGTAAATCAATCAAGAAGTGAACATGTAATGTTATGCATGGGTTTGTTTCCATTATGCTTCATCTTATTCTTAAGCTATCATGATGCATGTAGGCCCAAAATTCAATTTATCATTATCATCATTCCATCTACAATGCGTCTACTATAGGATACTTCTATAGTACGTCTATCGCAGGATTTTATCATCATCAGAACCATCATACTTAGTTTGATATTGGGCATAACGTTTCTATACTAGAGTGATCAAAGCTTACTAAGTCCCCCAACATCATTCATCACATTATAGGGTACAAAGGACTCGTAAGTCTTAATCAACATGGATCTATCTCATCTCATCATTCATAATCATATTATCATGGGGCTTGGCTCCGCATGATCATAATTACATTCTGTCATTTACTCAAAGTACACCAGGTTTGCATCATCTCACCTGGCTTCAGGCACGACTCTGATGCCATTAGGTTTCCATCCCAGTTGTACTCCTAAGATTCTCCTCAGAGATCGAGTGTGAATGTCCTCCAGCGTACCTGGTGTATGCTTTAGTTTTATCAATATTCTCACATGCATATGATGCATGTTTTCTGTACCTATTTTTATTCTTTCCTTGAACTTGTCATTGGTATGGTCTTTCCTATTGTCCAACTTTATTCTTAATGTCATGTTCAATTCATTTCTTGCTTATTCTTTATCCAATATTTTAATTATTTCAGCTTGTTTCTACTATTTCATTCTTGCTCATTGAGGGGTTAAGTTAATAGATTGATTTTAAGTTCATTGTGATATTTAGTTCCTTATATAACTGAGTAGACTGTCTAATTTGGATTCTACTAAGGTATGGGTGTTCTTAGTCGTTACCTTATTATTAATTGGATACCTGATTCATCTAATTATAATTAAAACTATTCAATAATGGATTAATTTACTTAAATTATATTTAGTCATATCTTTTGAACTTACATTCTCTTAATAATCCTCTCTAATACTTATCCAGGTTATTTTAATCTTTAACTGACAATTAAGAATTAAGGGATTGTATACTACCAACCATTCACATTTATCAGAATACTACCTTGCACCTTGGTGCATCATCATCTCATTATCATTCTTACCATAATCATTCATATTAAGACCCTATCAAGACTTATTAGTATCTTTTTATTTGCATCATAATTCATCACATCATCTTAATACAGTTCTTATATCATCATCTCATACATGTCTATCATTTTCACACATATGAGCACATAATTTCATATAGTCCACCCAGAAACATATACATTCATTCAAACATCAATCAATCAATCACGAATAGATCATAACAAGTGCATATATCAATACAGTTTAGCCAGAACATTTACACGTCTATTCAAGCACTACTTTGGTCAATCATAATTATCTATCTATCTAGTTGATATAATGCCTAGTAAGGTAAATGTTCTACACTTATATTAGTCTGTAATATAAGCCCATCATAAAGTACCTTAATTATTTTTATTTCTCCTTTACAAATATATCTCTTTTTCCTTCTTTAAACTTATACTTGTTGATTAGTACCAATAATTAATTACTTGTTAAATGGATATCAACACGTACATATATATATATATATATATATATATATATATAAACCTCTTAAAAATACTATTTGTTTGTAAAGTCCCTTTAAGTAAAAAAATCAACTTGATTTTTATTGCGACTACTCAATTTGCACTAGTACCATTATTTCTTTCTAATAAAAATAATTTCCTTCCTACATGATTGACAGGGCCCGCAAGCGCACGGGTTATGTCGCGTAATATAAAAGATTATCGTTCTCCACAGGGACTGTTTTCAAAGTACCAGCATATTGAAATTTAATTATCCACACAATTGATTTTTAATGTTTTTGTAAAATAAAACACAAATTAAAAATAAATTTAGAAACAAAATTTACTTGACACTTAAAAATCAGAGTTGAGAGTATCTTGGGATTTCGGGGGATCAAGACTCTGTTTTATGTTAATGAATTTTAACTTTTCATAAATAAGAATCAAATTAAGTTTTCCAAGGTGGATTTTCCTTAAGCTAATTAATATGTTCCTTTCAGAATCCTATTAATGTACCTAACCTATGGAAAGCGCTGCTTAATCCTTAGAAAAGACCCATTATCGTTTTGTGAAAATCCCTTATCTATTCCCTAAAAGATTTTGATTACTTTCAGGTTTTACCGAGGTCACAAAAAGTATTTCAAAACCTTAGGCTTAATTCAAAAACTTTCCAGTAACAATAAATCTCTCGATTCTATTAATTACTGAAACTTACTAATATACCCCCAAGTATACAGTTTTATCACTTAGGTTCTTGTTAGGAATCATTAAGAGCATTGAGCATTTTTTGAACTAAATGGAAAATAAAAATTTATTTAATTCAAAGTCAAAATAACATTATCATAAAATATTATCACACCCACTTCATCCTAAGATAAAAGATTTAGTTACTCATGAAATAATTCAAATTCATACACATGATGAAAAATAAAACATAGAAGACATGGTAAAAATAAAGACTTACAGGTTTCTCCAAAAGCTTAAAATAATTTTACCACTGTATTTCCTTGTTATAATATTTCTCCACTAATTACAAATTGGAACACTCAATTTCACAATCCTCATAAATCTTACACAAAATAAAATAAAGAAAAAGAAAATAAAAAAGAGAAAGAAAAAGAACAAAGAAGACAACGAAGGAAAAGAAAGAAAGGAACAAAGTGAATGAATAAGAACTGGATGCCTTCTTTGCTTGGATTGCTTCTTCTTTTATAGGCGAAGGAAGGGAGGAAGCCAGCTAAGAAAACACGTTGCAAGTTGGAAACTTTCGATGCATATGATTTCTAGCTGTTCCAGCTGTCTCTAATTTGCTTATTTATTGTTTCCAATGATTTTCGGTGTATGATTTCAGTGATGAATCGATTCCTCCAAGGTATTTTTACATAAAAAAATAGCATGTGAATCGATTCATAAAGGTAGGAATCGATTCCCAGCATCATGAATCGATTCATGGCATGAGGAATCGATTCATGGCATAAAAAATGGCCTGGGAATCGATTCATGAAAGAGGGGAATCGATTCATGCATGTAGGAATCGATTCATGTAGTGAGGAATCGATTCCTCATGCATTTTTTTACAATTTTGGGCCATTTTTCATGTGTGAATCGATTCATGCAAGGGGGGAATTGATTCATGCTTCAAAAATTCATTCCCTGGCACTTTTATAACGTGTGAATCGATTCACACCCTTTTAGTGCGGTTCCTATTACGACCGCACTAATAGATAGCGCACTAATAGCCCATTTTCATGCTTTTGTTGCTCTTTTTTCACCAGGGCTTGTTCTTCTTGTTTCTTTATCACTTGATAGTCATTTTTCTCTTGTTATTGACCCTTGGATTATCTTTGTACTTTTTCCTTAATTTTATTAATTTTACAAAATAAAATACCCAAGTAGAATATAGTGAAAAGAAAGCAAAAATCATAAAAATTAAGGAAATACAATGCATAATGATTAAAATCCTAAGCAAACTAAATCTAATTTATTGTGTTATAAAACACTTATCAAAATACCCCAAACCAAAACATTGCTTGTCCTCAAGCAATCACCATATTCACAAGCTAAGATACAGAAAACACTAAGCCCAGCAAACTAAGGAATCCAAAATAGAGAAAAAAATTTATTCAAATGCCAATATTGATTTTCTTATGTGAATCAATTTTTATTATCAAGATAGAGGATACTCTTCTCTCAATTTTCACTCAAAGTGTTTCATGGTTTGTGTATCACTCAGATCATCATAGTCAAAAAATATTACCATAAGCTTGTTAATAAACTAGAAACTCCACAGTTTAGATAGAAAATATGTCAAAGTCTAAAGGTCTTTCAAAGGTTGTAACGTGGCCTTAGGTTGTATTGTCAAGGTAGGAATTTCAAGAAAAATAGAATACAAAAGGGCTTTAACAGTCATGAATGATTCAAATTACCATCATAAATTTAACAGAGCAAATTTTTGAACTTTTATGGACTTTTTAGAATTCATTCAATATCATCCTTTTGATTTTCTTTTCTTTTTCTTGCTTTTCTTTGCATTCAATACCATATTTTTCTTAAGTCCTTTTTTATTTCTTTGCTCCACTAAATTTTTAACTTTTTCACCATTAAGAGAATATCAGTCAATGAAAGGCTTCAAAGAAATATTTTTACTTTCAGGCTCAAAAGGGGCAACTAGGGGTCAAATTATGCAAAAATTCTGAGGCTTAAGAATAAGGCCTAATTGTGCCTTTATCATCCTAAGACATACAATCAAAAACCATTTTGAATTGGTTGAAAAACAAGTTCTAGAATATTAATGACTATGAGATTCACTCAATCAAGGAAATATGGGTTTTGAAAATTTGTTTGATAAATAACCCATTTTGGCTCAAGTCTAACCATGGAAAGTCTTTTCAAAAAAAAATTCAATCACATAAGATTCATTTAGACATTGATTTGGCATTTAAACAATCAAATTTTGAAAACTTTTACTCAAAATTTTGGGGTCCTTAGATACTTTAGCCTTGTGTTCAAGGTAAATTTTGTTAGCCAAGGCCTCGATACTCAAGAGGGGGGTGAATTGAGTATTTCAAGTTTTTGTGCGGAATCCCTTTCAAAACGGTTAGTAGTACACAAATGATGCAAGATAAAAGATATGATAATTATGAAGCATATTTCATACTAAAATATCTTGAGTTGAATAGACCATATTCAAGAATTGATTTTGATAAGTAAAGCAAGTTATTAGTTTAGGAAATTCTTGAAACACTTAGCATGCAATAATTAATTTCAATATAAGTATAACTTGAACAACTTCTAACAAATTAATTAAGCATGATAGTTTTACCAATTTGTTAACACCAATATTTTTCTTCCTCAATAATTAAATCCAACAATGTTTAAGTCAATTGATTCAAGGATTCAATTTTACCAAACCAATTTGATATAAGTATTTAGGCATGCAAATTAAGTTCACAATAATAAAGAGTTTAAGGGAAGAGAGAATTTGTAAACCGATATAACGAGTTCCACCACCCCGGTGTACGTCTTACCTTCAAGCAACTCACTTGAAGGATTTCCACTATTGAGAATTTGTGATTACAAGCTTTGAGAAATTGTATCCTAGTGTCCCACACTCAAGAACCCAATCCTCACAAGCAAAGGGCAACCCACCCAATCACACAATCTCTAAATACCCAAAGGTTGAGCCCCAACCTTTGTGACCACTCAACCTAGAGTGAATACCTTGGTGTTTATGGTATTTGGTTTACAATCAAATAACTCTCTCACTAGAGTAGATATACAACTTGAAGCTCTCACAAAATAATAACTCTCAAAGAATGGATATACAAATTTAGCTCACACAAAATATTTTCTCTCTAACTCTTAAATAACTCACTAAGAGAATATGCCAATATGTAATAAGAGAGAATGAGTAGAAGTGCAAGAGAATGGAGGAGGAAAAAACCAATGGAATTGCTTCAATGGTTTGGGACATCTTGTAAGTGCAATTCCTTCTCTTATTTATAGGACTTCAAGAGCATGGCATGTTCAAATTTGAATTTCTCCATCACATGGCTTTGTATTATTTAATTCCTTGGAAGCTTGAACTTGGAGCATGCTTGTCTCAATTCAAAATGGCATTGCAATTCCAATGAGCTTTTAATGTCTCCAAGAAGAACAAGGCATGTGCATCAAGAAGCATGTTTGTCTAAATTCAAATTTAATTGTATTTCCAATGTGACACATGTATGTGGAGAGGGACAAAGTGTGAAACATTGCCTTGGGCTTTTCATTTTGATTCAACTGAAGGCCAACATGTACTCTGCACATGTTTTTGCTCCTGACAGCCTTGTGAATTGATTCTTATGACATGTGAATCGATTCATGTCATTAAAATATAGTTACTGAGCATTTTTCCAACGTGTGAATCGATTCAAGGGGAAGGTGAATTGATTCATGCATTGAAAATTCACTTCCTGGAGCATTTTGAACGTGTGAATCGATTCATGATTAGGAGGAATCAATTCATGCATTGAAAATTCACTTCCTGGAGCATTTCATTCAAATGAATCGATTCATATGGCTATGCATGGCTGTGTGAATTGATTCAACTACCTAATTCATGCATTTTTGGTACTTTGTTTCACCCTTTTTGATATTTGTTCAATCATGGCTCCAATCCTTTGATCCTTAGGCGCTTTGTTGATCATTTTTCACTTGTTTAAAACCTTGATAAATGCCTTGAATCATTTCTTTGGAATTCATCAATTTTTCATCATCAAACATAATTATTTCATCCATAATTATATATGTTTGATATTGATCCTTCATTTGTTGTGTCATTATCAAAACCTACATCAACATAAAAATACATTCTCCCCCTTTTTGATGATGACAACAAATGCTTGTCTCTTGGGGTGTTAGTATCATAAAATACATTGCAAAAATAACTTCCCCTATCATATGTAATTTGATACCAGTTGTTTAAAACATATGCTATACATAGAATTGATACCAACTAAACTTATGCCAATTGTTAAGAGATTATTGTGCAAGATAATTTCTCCCTTATGTAATCATTTAATAGATACCACATGTTTATGACATTATAGGCATAAGTTAAGAAGAGAATATTAGAGATAAAAGGTCTCTCCCTCTTTGTAAGATAAATATATTCTCTCCCCCTTAATCATCTCCCCCTTTTGTAAAGTACTTTATGCCACTTAGAGTATATATATCTTCTCCCCCTTTGGCATCATCAAAAACTTCCCTTTTGATATCATCAAAACATTGAAGAATATATACTACTTTTATTTTACAAGATAATGCTCCCCCTTAATATATGCCATAAATAATTAAGGCAAATGGTCATACAAGTTTGATACTACGAGAAGTGATAGATAAAGATTAACATTATAAGTGAGATTTCTCTCCCCCTTTGACATCATCAAAAATTCAAGAAATTTAGCAAACATAAAAGCAATGAAAAGTGGGATTAAGATTAAAAACATAGAGCACTCAAACTAAATAAAAGAAATATTGCAAGGTCTAGCTTATGGATTAAAAAATTTGAACTCAGAAAATTTTTGATTGATTTCATTGTATTGAGTGGTCATAGCGTCTTCTATTTGGTTGAAGCGGGCATTCATATTATTCTCCAAGCAATCAAAATGATCATCAAAATGATTTGTGAGCCTTGCTAGAAGTTCTTCATTAGATAGAGAAACTTGCGGAATGGGTGATGGTGCTTGTTGTGCTTGTTCCTCTTGCTCAAGAGGTTCCTCATCTTTACCGGAGCTATACTTGGGAGAATAATGCCAAAGGTTATCTTGATGAACCCATCCCATTTTAGTGAGATGTTGACTACCAATTTGCCCTTTTGTGCCAACTAACTCCTTTACTTCATTTGAAAAATCCACTTGAAAATGTCGAAGGAGTTTGATGATCAATACCGCATAAGGGAGGCGGGTTAGCTTTTGGGTATCAATCATGTGTTGTTTTATAAGGCCTATCCAATTTATGTCCTTTTGATGTAACATTGCCCAAATAATAAGCATTTGGCTTTCACTTACTTGTGCATTGTTGCTTCCTTTAGGAAGAAGGATTTTCACCAAGCAATAGTGAAGAAGACGATGCTCAATGTCCATATAACCCACGATGCTTGAAGAAAAGGAAAGGCTAAGAAAAGTTCTAGCCTCTAAGGGATTATAATTCCATTCGGGAATCGGTTTCCTCCCATTGAAGTTTACATTGCTAAGTGGAAGTCGACCAACAATGTGAAGGATATGGTCATCAAGAGAGATGATGACTCCTTTTACTTTGGCTATTAAATGGTTATTGACAATTTGAAGAGTGGATTAAAAGGCTCTAATAAGTTTAGGATAAATAAAGGGTTCTTGAAGAGTGGTAAATTCAACAAGATTTAATAGTTTAAGATTTTCAAAGAAATCAAACTCATGCTTATTGAATAATTGAAGGTCAAGCCAATGAGGGGGTATAAGAGCTTTTCAGAGAAATTTTATAGATACCTTTGAAGCTCCTTTTGAGTATCAAAAAGTCAAGAAAGATCAGAGACTTAAGGAGCGGAGGACTCAACAATGTTGGCTCTCTTTTTTCTTCTTGGATTTGAAGAGGAAGCCATTGAGTTTTTAGAAGTGATGAAGGAGGAATGTTTAGAGAGGAAGCAAGAGAATTATAAGACAAGAGTGAAGAATAGGTGAAGGTGTGCCTGTATTTATAGCAAAAGCATATGAGAGAGGCCAAGAGAACCCATGTGAATTGATTCTTTCCCATTTGAATCGATTCAATTTACTGGAACCATTGAATTTGTCCACTGAGTCTCATATGAATCGATTCACTCCTAGGGTGAATTGATTCAAGCTTTGTATTTTGCATAATTTTGAAGCTTGAGTCACGTGAGAGGGAATCATGTGCTTTTTGTCATTTAGCCTTGTTAAAGCTTCCTAATTGGCACTTAGAGTTACGAGAATGAGAAGTACGAGGAGTAGCACATGTTTGTTTTTGTTTTGAGTGCAAATTTGAATTTCAAATTTTAAATTTCAAATTTTTGAATTCAAATTTCAAACTTTTTGAAGTCTCTTATAAAATGATTTATGTTACATGGAGACTTAAGAAGACAAGAGATTTATGGAGCATTTAATAAAATTATTGAAAGTGTGAGTATGTATTTAATTAAAAAAATTGTATGTATACCACAAAGTAAAGCACTATGTTCAAAGAAATGAAAATTTTATGGAAGAAATAAGTAAAAATCTTTAAGTAAAAGATTTTCAAAAATTATGTTCAAAGAGTAAGAGAATGTGACAAAAGATAAGCCAATTTTAAACAATTCTAACACCAAGTGTTATTGACACATGTAATTGAGTACCACTCAAAAGTTAGATACCAATTGTATATAAAATTTACTAGTCAATCATCAATTAATAGTGCTTGATGCATTTCTAGGTATCAAAGTAGTAATCATAGAAGATTTTTCAGCAATGTACACTTAAATGTGGGTATCATAGCAATAGTGGAATGATTAATACAACTTGTTTGCTTACTCATGCATTTGTATTGTAACACATGCCAATATATTTATATTCTTTTTCTCATGACCCTTTTTATGTCAAACATCATTTATTTCTTATTCATTGTCTATACCACTTGTTGCTAGGCATGATATCACTTGATGGATTTGCCAATTTAAGTTCTTGATATCAATTATAAATATTTAAGCATTATTATCACAAGATTGTTGACATTCAAGCATACATCATAATGTTGTTCAAAAATTCTTTTCAATCTCAATGATGTATATTTTCAAATTTCTTTTCACATTCAAGATCATGCATCATCAAATACATGGTGTAGATGTCACTCAAGATAGATGCCAATTTGCTCAAGCGTGGTGTATCAAGGAAGGTCATGTCATGTATTATAATGCATTTTCTCTTAATATACCATGTATTGTCACATATCATGCATTGTTATTTACATGTCATCAAAATCATGCATTGTCATTTAACATATTACTAGTCATGAAATTAAAGTCTAGGCATAGAGCATACATACTTTCTCCTTAGGTATTATCAAAACCAACATATAATTGCATAGAAAATATTTTGCCTAAGATGGACATCATAGAAGTAAGTCATAATATAGTTTTTAACTAGAAGCAACTTAAAGCTTGTTCATAACATAGTCCTAACTTAAAGCAACCTAAAAGAAGATTGTCATAATCATCTTGTCATAACTTTTTCTTAATATGAAGTTCAATGCCACTTGTTATGAAAAGGTACTTGCTTGTTAGGAAAATGACATACCACTTGTTAAAACAAATTATGCATAAATTATCAAAGCATGGTGGCAAGTATATAATCAAGATTATGTCCCCATGATATCTTCCTCTTACTAATTCAATTGATACCAATACCATTTTGTTAAAGGAAGATGCTTGTTATTTAGATACCACTAGTTAAACAACATATCTCTTGTTCAATAAATAATACATCATCAAGAATTCATATTCAATCAAAAGTTCATGCATCATTAGGAATTCATACGTCACCAAGGATTCATACATGCTTCATTCAAGAATTCATATATCATCAAGAGTTTATGCATCATTTAAGACTTGGAATCTAAGCATCAAGATTTAGTATTTCAATATTTTCATGTTTCAATCCTTCCTAACATACATGGATACAAACAACTTTAATATCAAGTTTTTCATTAAAACATGTTATTTCAACCTTAACACCAATCATTTAAATCATTAATTATCAAAGTCAAAATCATAGGAATATACATAATTAATCCTAAGATTTCAATTATTCATTTATCCATTTTAAAACTTTACACCTTTCATGTTCAAACTCAAATATATCAAATCAAAGTTTGATCTTCACACATTAAAATTCATTATGAACAAGTATAGAATTATTTAGACATTTCTAAAAATTCTTAATAAAATATCAACCAAGTTCATAGATTGTTCAACATAATTAAGCATACAAAACACATAGTCAACATGATATTTAATCAACCAAAGTAAGGATCAAACGTACCTTGGAGTTTTATGAATCCAATATCCTTATCATTCTTTGTTCTTTGAAGTGAAGATTGTGAATCTTGATTCTTTTGGTCATTCGTCAATAAGAGATTACCAATTTAAAGTGTTCCTACAAAATGTCAAGTTTTATGGTACCCTTTAAAAGTTGGGTCCTTTCTTGTTAGTTTAGGATTTCAAAGTTGTTTTTGGAATCTATACCTTTCTTGTACACTTTTGATGAGATTTCTTTATAAAACAATTAGAAGATATATAACCATATTTTCCACAATAAAAGCAAGTTGCATCCAAAGAATAATTCATAGTAGATTTATAATGGTTTCTATTGTGTTCTATGTGCTTCCTTTTAAAACAATTAGTCTTAGAGTTTCCTTTTCTTTCATGGTTTGTACATCTTAGAATGGTTTTAGATTTTTCTTTGTGTAGTGCAAAAGGATTCTTATAATGACCTATTTTCCTTCTATCAAGTATATGCTTTTGATCTTCAAGAGGTGCACTTAGATTCTTTTGACTACTTGTAAGCTTACTAAGTGCTTCTTTTAGTTCTTTATTCTCATTTTTAAGAAGCATACATTTATTAATAAGCATACCATCATTATTTCCATTACAAGTCCTAGGAGATACATTTGAAGCTACTAATTCATCATTTTGAATTCTAAGATTTTCCTTTTCAATGTGAATATTATGCAACTCATTTTTAAGCTTCAAAATGGTTTGTTTTGAGCATACATATTTCTTTGATAACAAAACAAATTTTTCATGTGCAATTCTTCAAAAGCTTCTAATAATTCATTTTTATCAATTTCATCATCATTATCATCACCAAAAGAATTTAAGGAGCATACCTCATCATCTTGAGAGTGCTTTGTTATTAGGCATGCAATTTCTTCTTCCTTTTTGTTGGTCTCTTTTTCTATCCTTCTTTCAAATTCTTCATCTTGACTGGAAAGAGTACTAATTCTTGCATCTTGATCATCATTAGTATTTCCATAAATTGTTTCAAGAGTTTCCTATATTTCTTTAGCATTGTTACAAGTAATAACTCTAGAAACATCATTAGGTTCTAATGCTAATGTGATAAGAATTTTAGCTCTTAAATTGAATTATACCTTTCTTTCTTCTTCTTTAGTCCTTAAGTTCATGGGCTTCGTACATTCTATGTTATCAACAATGTATTTAGGAATGAAAAGACCAAATTGAATAGCATTCCATACCTTGATATCATAGGCTTGGATAAAGATTTTCATCCTTTCTTTCCAAATAACATAGTCTTTGTCATTGAAGATTGGAGGCCTATTTAGTGTCCCATTTTATGAAAATGCATCATAAGAAGTAGAGGCCATCTTGATCTCTTGAAGCTGTTAAGCTTGATCTACCAAGAGTCAAGCTCTTGTACCACTTGTTAGCCAAGGCCTCGATACTCACGAGGGGGGTGAATTGAGTATTTCAAATTTTCGTGCGGAATCCCTTTCAAAACAGTTAGTAGTACACAAATGATGCAAGATAAAAGATATGATAATTATGAAGCATATTTCATACTAAAATATCTTGAGTTGAATAGACCATATTCAAGAATTGATTTTGATAAATAAAGCAAGTTATTAGTTTAGGCAATTCTTGAAACACTTAGCATGCAATAATTAATTTCAATATAAGTATAACTTGAACAACTTCTAACAAATTAATTAAGCATGATAGTTTTACCAATTTGTTAACACCAATATTTTTCTTCCTCAATAATTAAATCCAACAATGTTTAAGTCAATTGATTCAAGGATTCAATTTTACCAAACCAATTTGATATAAGTATTTAGGCATGCAAATTAAGTTCACAATAATAAAGAGTTTAAGGGAAGAGAGAATTTGCAAATCGATATAACGAGTTCCACCACCCCGGTGTACGTCTCGCCTTCAAGCAACCCAATTGAAGGATTTTCACTATTGAGAATTTGAGATCACAAGCTTTGAGAAATTGTCTCCTAGTGTCCCACACTCAAGAACCCAATCCTCACAAGCAAAGGGCAACCCACCCAATCACATAATCTCTCAATACCCAAAGGTTGAGTCCCAACCTTTGTGACCACTCAACCTAGAGTGAATACCTTGGTGTTTATGGTGTTTGGTTTACAATCAAATAACTCTCTCACTAGAGTAGATATACAACTTGAAGCTCTCAAAAAGTAATAACTCTCAAAGAGAGGATATACAAATTTAGCTCACACAAAATATTTTCTCTCTAACTCTTAAATAACTCACTAAGAGAATATGCCAATATGTAATAAGAGAGAATGAGTAGAAGAGCAAGAGAATGGAGGAGGAAGAAACCAATGGAATTACTTCAATGGTTTGGGACATCTTGCAAGTGCAATTCCTTCTCCTATTTATAGGACTTCAAGAGCATTGCATGTTCAAATTTGAATTCCTCCATCACATGGCTTTGCATTATTTAATTCCTTGGAAGCTTGGACTTGGAGCATGCTTGTCTCAATTCAAAATGGCATTACAATTCCAATGAGCTTGTAATGTCTCCAAGAAGAACAAGGCATGTGCATCAAGAAGCATGTTTGTCTAAATTCAAATTTAATTGCATTTCCAATGTGACACGTGCATGTGGAGAGGGACAAAGTGTGAAATATTGCCTTGGACTTTTCATTTTGATTCAACCGAAGGCCAAAATGTACTCTGCATATGTTTTTGCTCCTGACAGCCTTGTGAATCGATTCTTATGACATGTGAATCGATTCATGTCATTAAAATATAGTTACTGGGCATTTTTCCAATGTGTGAATCGATTCAAGAGGAAGGGGAATCGATTCATGCATTGAAAACTCACTTCCTGGAGTATTTTGAACGTGTGAATCAATTCATGATTAGGAGGAATCGATTTATGCATTGAAAATTCACTTCCTGGAGCATTTCATTCGAATGAATCGATTCATATGGCTATGCATGGCTGTGTGAATCGATTCAACTACATGATTCAGGCATTTTTGGTACTTTGTTTCACCCTTTTTGATATTTGTTCAATCATGGCTCCAATCCTTTGATCCTTAGGCACTTTGTTGATCATTTTTCACTTGTTTAAAACCTCTATAAATGCCTTGAATAATTTCTTTGGAATTCATCAATTTTCCATCATC
The DNA here is from genome assembly GCA_037962975.1 of Clitoria ternatea. Classification (NCBI taxonomy): domain Eukaryota; kingdom Viridiplantae; phylum Streptophyta; class Magnoliopsida; order Fabales; family Fabaceae; genus Clitoria; species Clitoria ternatea. Next base: position 20,084,798 of record CM075675.1, read on the forward strand.
AAACATAATTATTTCGTCCATAATTATATATGTTTGATCTTGATCCTTCATTTGTTGTGTCATTATCAAAACCTACATCAACATAAAAATACAAATTTATCATGCAATCATGGTGAATTATAAGATTACCAACAGATAAGGAAAATACACATGCATGAAAAACATAACAATCATACAACGTAAACAAAATAGTTAAGTTTTTTTCTCTACCACCCCAAACCAGAATTTGACATTATCCTCAATGTTAAAATGGATGATAAAAGGATAAGAAAACTTACCTGTAGTAACCCCAAACTAGGATTTGACATAGTTGTTATTTTTTTAATTTATTAAAGACATGGGGTTACCTCCCCACAAGTGTTAAGTTTTAAGTCTTTAGCCAGACTTTTCTGAACCAGCTTCAGCTATACAATTCATACTTGAACAAAGGTTTTAGTGGTCTGAATTCTACCTTAGGGATCAGTTCTCTTTTAGCCAAAAAATCACAGAAGTGTATTTTTGAAATGCCTGAAAAGTCATAAGATAAAATAGATTCAAGTGGGTCAAGAGGGAGGTTTTGGATTGCCTCTTTCCCTACTACTTGGTCAATAAAATCTATTTCAAGCACAGCAAAGTTAACAGGTATGTAAAATTTTCCTACCTTGATAGGAATAACCTCTAGAATACCTGGATCCTGAAGCTTGGGCAGTACCTTCTTTTGGATCAGTGTACTGCTCTCCTCAATTATCGGATGAGATAGAGACTCATCAAATTTCTTCTCTTCCTTAGCTTCTTCTTTAGTTATGCTAACCGGATCATCATAATGAGTACCACTCCTAAGAGTGATATCCATGGTGTGGTTAGATGGTCCTACCTCAGGTTTTACAGGAAATGTTTCTGGTGTTCTCATAGAAAAAGAGGTCTGTTGGGCAATTTGATTCTCCAAAATTTTGTTATGGGTGGCCAGAGAGTCCACCTTTGAAGCTAAGGTTTTTATGGCATTTGAGAACTCTTCATTTTGTTTTTCTTGGGTGCTCATAAAATTTTCCATCAGTATTTCAAGTTTGGTTTTTTATGAGGGGTAGCTTTGGAATACTGGTAAGCTTCTAAAATCACTGCTATGGTTATAGTTCCTAATAGCATCCAACTGATGAAATTCTTGTTCATGGTGGTTTAAGGATATTGCAAAATAGCAATTTGTAGCAACATGTCCTGAATCACCATAAATCCAACAATAAAAGTCAGTAGCACATGTTAAGAATACCATAACAGACAAAGATTAAGTGTGATCTTTGAAAATAAAAATAAAAATAAATAAATAACTATAAATAAAACAAACAGAAAAAATATTAACAAGTATGATCTAATTGAATTTTAATATTGTCGATATTTGATAGACAACAGTCCCCGACAACAGCGCTAAAAACTTGACAGAGCCCGCAAGCGCACGGGTTATGTCCCGTAATATAAAAGATTATCGTTCTCCACAGGGACTGTTTTCAAAGTACCAGCATATTGAAATTTAATTATCCACACAATTGATTTTTAATGTTTTTGTAAAATAAAACACAAATTAAAAATAGATTTAGAAACAAAATTTACTTGACACTTAAAAATCAGAGTTGAGAGTATCTTGTGATTTCGGGAGATCAAGACTCTATTTTATGTTAATGAATTTTAAATTTTCATAAATAAGAATCAAATAAAGTTTTCCAAGGTGGATTTTCCTTAAGCTAATTAATATGTTCCTCTCGGAATCCTATTAATGTACCTAACCTATGGAAAACACTTCTTAATCCTTAGAAAAGGCCCATTATCATTTTGTGAAAATCCCTTATTTATTCCCCAGAAGATTTTGATTACTTTCACAGTTTTACATGTTAGCCAAGGCCTCGATACTCAAGAGGGGGGGTGAATTGAGTATTTCAAATTTTCGCGCGGAATCCCTTTCAAATCGGTTAGTAATATACAAATGATGCAATATAAAGGATGTAACAATTATGAAGCACATTTCATACTAAAACATATTGAGTTGAATGGACTATATTCAAGAATTGATTTGATGAACAAAGCAAGTTATTGGCTTAGACAATTCTTGAAGTTCTTAGCATGCTATAATTAATTTCAATATAAGTATAACTTCAACAACTCAAATTAATTAAGCATGATAGTTTACTAATTTGTTAACACCAATATTCTTCTTCCTCAATAATCAAATCCAATAATGTTTAAGTCAATTGATTCAAGGATTCAATTTTACCAAACCAATATGATATAAGTATTTAGGCATGCAAATTAAGTTCTCAACAATAAAGAGTTTACGGGAAGAGAGAATTTGCAAACCGATATAACGAGTTCCACCACACCGGTGTACGTCTCACCTTCAAGCAACCCACTTGAAGGATTTCCACTATTGGAGATTAGAGATACAACTTTTGAGCAATCGCGGCTTCCTAGTGTCCCACACTCAAGAACCCAATCCTCACAAGTACAAGGGCACCCCACCCAATCTCTCAATCTCACAATTACAAGGTTGAACCCTCAACCCAAACCTCTAAGGGATTTTGGTGTTTTAATGGTTACAATGATAACTCTCTCACTAGAGTGGATACACAATTTAAAGCTCACACAAAATAGTAACTCTCAAAGAGAGGATATACAAATTTAGCTCACACAAATATTTTCTCTCTAACTCTTAAATAACTCACTAAGAGAATATGCCAATTATGTAATAAGAGAGAATGAGTAGAAGAGCAAGAAGCAAGGAGGAAGAAGTAAGCAAATGGAAGTGCTTCAAGTGCTTGGGACAAATTTTGCCTTCACCTCCTTCTCTATTTATAGGCTCCAATGGCATGGCATGTTGCAATATTAAATTCCTTGGGAGCTTGAAATGTTAGGCATGTGTGTCTCCAATTCCAATAAACCTTTTAGTGTCTCCAAGAGAATATTGCATGTGCATCAAGAAGCATGTTTGTATAATATTTAATTTAATTGCATTTTCAATGTAACACATGCATGTGAAGAGGGACAAAGTGTGAAGCATTGCCTTGAACTTTCCAACCATGTTGCACAATGTCTCCTTTAGAATTTTGAATAATTCTCTTCAAGTTTTAAATGATTCCAACGTGCATTTTGGCCCCTGACAGCTACAAGAATCGATTCAAGCAATTAAACTAATGTTACTGGGCAAATCATCACGCGTGAATCGATTCAAATGAGAGGGGAATCGATTCATGCTTTGAATTTTCAATTTCCTGGACCCTGTACCCGTGTGAATCGATTCTTCTTAGTGTTCTTTGTGCCATGAATCGATTCAACCCATTGAAGAGTGATCCTGGGCCACTTTAAATGCATGAATCGATTCATGCTTCTTGCTGAATCGATTCATTAAGCTGATCCTCCATTTTCCATGTGCTTTTTGTTCTTTTGATAAATAAATGTGTATGGCTTTATTCTTTTGGGTCCTTAGGCACTTTGATAAATTTATTTCACCAAATTTGAGCTTCTTTAAATGCCTTGAATCATTCTTTCAAAAACATAATTAATTCATCCATAAATATATATGTTTGATCTTGATCCTTCATTTGTTGTGTCATTATCAAAACCTACATCAACATAAAAATACATTACCGAGGTCACAAAAAGTATTTCAAAACCTTAGGCTTAGTTCAAAAACTTTCCAGTAATAATAAATCTCTCGATTCTATTAATTACTTAAACTTACTAATATACTTGTAAGCATATAGTTTTATCACTTAGGTTCTTGTTAGGAATCACTAAGGGCATTGAGCATTTTTTGAACTAAATGAAAAACAAAAATTTATTTAATTCAAAGTCAAAATAACATTATCATAAAATATTATCACACCCCTTTTATCCCAAGATAAAAGATTTAGTTACTCATGAAATAATTCAATTTCATACACATGATGAAAAATAAAACATACAAGACATGGTAAAAATAAAGATTTACGGGTTTCTCCAAAAGCTTAAAATAATTTTACCACTGTATTTCCTTGTTGCAATATTCCTCCACCAATTACAAATTGGAACACTCAATTTCACAATCCTCACAACTCTTACACAAAATAAAATAAAGAAAAAGAAAATAAAAAAGAGAAAGAAATAGAACAGAGAAGAAAATGAAGGAAAAGACAAAAAAGGAACAAAGTGAATGAATGAGAACTGGATGCCTTCTTTGCTTGGATTGCTTCTCCTTTTATAGGCAAAGGAAGGGAGGAAGCCAACTAAGAAAACACATTGCAAGTTGAAAACTTTCGGTGCATGTGATTTTCAGCTATTCCAGCTATCTCCAATTTGCTTATTTGTTATTTCCAATGATTTTCGGTGCATGATTTCAGTGATGAATCGATTCCTCCAAGGTATTTTTACATAAAAAATAGCATGTGAATCGATTCATAAAGGTGGGAATCGATTCCCAGCATCATGAATCGATTCATGGCATGAGGATCGATTCATGGCATAAAAAACAGTTTGGGAATCGATTCATGCATGTAGGAATCGATTCATGTAGTAGGAATCGATTCCTCATGCATGTTTTTACAATTTTGGGCCATTTTTCATGTGTGAATCGATTCATTCAAGGGGGGAATCGATTCATGCTTCAAAAATTCATTCCCTGGCACTTTTATAACGTGTGAATCGATTCACACCCTATTAGTGCAGTTCCTGTTACAACCGCACTAATAGCCCATTTTCATGCTTTTGTTGCTCTTTTTTTGCCAGGGCTTGTTCTTCTTGTTTCTTTATCACTTGATGGTTGTTTTTCTCTTGTTATTGACCCTTGGATTATCTTTGTACTTTTTCCTTAATTTTATTAATTTCTACAAAATAAAATACCTAAGTAGAATATAGTGGAAGGAAAGCGAAAATCACAAAAATTAAGGAAATACAGTGCATAATGATTAAAATTCTAAGCAAACTAAATCTAATTTATTGTGTTATAAAACACTTATCAATGATTTTTTCATAAATGGTCATTATTATTGTTATTACTCATTTATTAATAACTTATTACTTATCTTTTACTTAAGTTCACCCTTATTCCTAGCATATAGACGCCTTAGTTAATTCCTTAGTTACTTCATTATTTACTAACTGTGCCCAAATTCATTTAGACGCCTATAAACATCTATATATATCCTTGTAAAATATCATTGACCCTTAAAATAAGTTATTAAACCTAATCTTACTATTATCATTTATTATTGTTATTTCATTATTTCCTATTTATCTCTTTTTAACTTTAGCCTAATATACTCCTTATAAGGTAGGTACAGGAACAAGCTCTCGCACTGATGAAGGCAAGGCCGGAGGCAAAGGCAAAGGGAAAGAAGGGGATTCAAGCCATAGAAAGTAGTGTGCTTCCCTGTTTTCTTTTTCGTTTTATTGATTTGAATTCGCTGTGTTCCGGGATCAGCTCCGGATTATTACATGAATTGTAATTCTTACTAAATCAATAAAAGAATTTTTTACCTCCATTCTTGTTTAGTGAGAAACAACTTAAATAGAGGGATTGCATGTGTATTATATCATTCCGGATTTAAGTAATGAAGATCGGATTGTAAAACAAAATCTCCATACCGGACTTATACATGCAAGATGAGTTTCATAATAAGATCACCGCTGATGAGGGAACACATCATCGCCACAAGGACAGCTTAAGGGGAATGATTGTGAGATCGTTTAGACGAGAGTTCATTCCTCAAGATATTCGTTAAATCGTTGATGCTGTCCCCCAGTTTCATTGGGTGATTATTCACTTTGAATAAACTCTGAATGAGATTTTCTCGTACTTTTAAGAGTGAGGATTTAAAATAGAAATTCCTCTTCAAATATTTCCGACTGAGGGATTTCGGGTGAAAATGCCTTAGATTGTGGCGTACCCGAGTGAATTGTTTGTGTCGGAGTTTATGAGTCAGGTCTCAATTGAAGAATTGATGACTCAGAATATATAAAACTTCCAAATAAAGAACTTCATAAGAGAGTATTAATCTGGAGTTCAGTACAACTTACTTGTTGTGTTTGGAGTTCGGTTTGATCCTACTGTCCATGTCATATTTGGCGCTCGGTTGAATCCTACTAGCCGTTCTTCAATTGGTCTTTGGTTTTACCCAATGACGATTCTTCACCGACGTTCGGTTAATCCTACTAGTCTTACTCAGAGTTCGGTTTAATCCTACAATCCGAGCCTTCGATACGGGGTTCAGATCAGGGCTAATCCTGAACCTACTGCGCCCGTCACTTGGGGTTCAGCGTGGTCTTGAAGAAAAACCAGCTTACTGCGCCCAAGCCTTCGCATGGTGTTCGGTTTGTGGCCTTAAAAGAGGACCAGCCCTACTACCCATGTAGTCTTCGAATGGGGTTCGGTTTGTGGCCTTGAAGAAGGACCAGCCCTACAACCCATGTAATCTCTGAATGGGGTTCGGTTTGTGGCCTTGAAGAAGGACCAGCCCTACAACCCATGCCCTGAGGTTCGGTTTAATCCTACAACTCAGGTCTTCCCCGACGTTCGGTTAATCCTACTAGTCGTACTCAGAGTTCGGTTTAATCCTACAATCTGAGCCTTCACCGGTGTTCAGCCAAACTTACTAACCGTACCCAGAGTTCGGTTTAATCCTACAATCTGGGCCTTCAATATTTACACACTCGAGGAGTTACATCGTCAATTATAGAATGGGTAGTTGAGATCATCCGTCCTGAGTATGTTCTTGTGCGTTGCGCATATTCGAAGAGTTACATCGTCAACTACAGAATAAGTAGCTGAGATCATCCGTCCTGAATATGCTTTTGTACACCGGATAAACTGAAAATCACAGCATAAGAAAAACTCGAAAGAGTTAAATTGTTATGAGAGATTCTTATTAAATCAAAAATAAGAATTACAAGGAGAGCGTAGCTGTGAAAATAAATTCTCCAGTATTCAATCCAAGATAAGGATAGGAGAGTATAGATGGTTCCAACAGCTAGCTATAGTAGATGCGCAAGTTTTGGGTGTTCCATTTATTTCGGATAGGAGTGCCATCAAGGTTTTCAAGGCGGTAAGAGCCTTTGCCAGTAACTTCGGATACCCTGTATGGGCCTTCCCAGTTTGGGGCTAATTTGCCTTGATGGGCGAATTTGTTCCCTATACTTGCTTTCCTCAAAACCAAATCTCCAACGTTGAAAGTCCTTGATTGGACTCGTTTGTTGTACCGGAGAGCAACTTTGGCTTTGATGGCTTGATCTCTGATGAAAGCGTCTTCTCTGAGTTCTTGTATGACATCTATTTCGGATGCCAAGTTAGCATTGTTGGTTTCTTCAGAGAATTACTTAACCCTTGTGGAAGCAATTTGCAGTTCCACAGGTATCATTGCCTCGACCCCGTATGTTAGGCGATATGGGGATTCATTGGTGGATGAATGAGGCGTTGTCCGATATGCCCATAGGACGTGACACAGCTGGTCTGTCCATCCGCCCTTGGCTTCACCAAGGCGCTTCTTTAGTCCCTTAAGCACCTCCCTGTTGGCCACTTCAGCTTGACCATTAGTTTGGGGATGTTCGACGGATGAGAATATTTGGGTTATTCCTAACCCTTCAAGCAAATCTGTGAATTTTCTATCCGTGAACTGGGTGCCATTATCTGTGACAATCCGTGCTGGGACCCCGAACCGTGTTATGATGTTTTCATACATGAAACGACGAGTTCGGGCTGAAGTAATATGCACCACCGGCTCTGCTTCTATCCACTTAGTGAAATAATCGACCCCTACAATGAGATATTTGATGCCCCCAGGAGCAGTTGGAAAGGGGCCCAGAATATCCAATCCCCATTGATAGAAGGGCCATGGAACAGCGGATGTGAAGAGTTCTTCTACCGGTGTGTGGTGTAGGTTAGAGAATTTTTGGCAAGCGTCGCATTTTTTGACGAAGTCAATGGAGTCTTGCTTCATTGTGGGCCACCAGTATCCAGCTCTGAGGATTTTTCGCATTAAGCTTCTTCCTCCAGCATGGTGTCCACTTTGTCCTCCATGCACTTCGTCCATTACACCTTGCACCTCATCCTCTTTAAGACAAATTAAATAGGGCACAGAGAGTGCCCTTCTGTAGAGATTACCATCAATCATAGTGAAATACGGTAATTCTCTCCTTAACTTCGTCTTTTCCTTCTCATCTGTGGGTAGCTGTCCATCAGCCAAATAACGGATGTAAGGAGCCATCCATGTATCTCCGTAAAGGGAGTCAGTCATTATGGCGTTTAGAGAAGGGAAAAGAGGAATGCTGGGCGACGTTAGCGTGCTTTGAACCAGCGTAGTGGTGCTACCTGGTCGTTTAGTGCTTGCTAACCTGGAGAGTATATCCGCTCTCGTATTCTCTTCACGTGGAACATGCTTGAACTCCACCTTTGAGAATTTCTCAGCCAACTCCTTGACACAGTTCAAGTATAATTGGAGTTGAGGTTCGCGAGCTTGATATTCTCCTAAGATCTGCGAAATCACCAGCTGTGAATCGCTACAGAGTGTCGCCTCAGAAGCTCTGATGTCAATTGCAGCTCTTAGCCCGGCCAAGCAAGCTTCGTACTCAGCTTGGTTGTTAGATGTTTTGAAATTGAAACGGAGGGAGATTTCCAGGTGTACTCCATCGTCACTTTCGAGAACTACACCTGCTCCAGAGCCTCTTTGGTTTGATGAACCATCAACGTAAATGGTCCAATGGACTCGAGGGTAGTCTGGATCAGTCCCTGTCATTTCCACAATAAAGTCAGCCAGGACTTGAGCTTTAATAGCGCTGCGGGGTTCGTAGGATATATCAAACTCAGAGAGTTCAATAGACCATTTGATCATCCTCCCAGCGAGATCGGGCTTGATTAGGACAGAACGGAGTGGCAAATCCATTCTCACTATGATTGGATGGGCGTGAAAGTACGGACGCAACCGTCGTGAGGCCCAAACAACAGCGAGGGCGGCCTTTTCAATTTTTTGATACCGGATCTCAGCACCTTGCAAGGTCTTGCTAGTGAAATAGACCGGTCTTTGCCCATCAGGAGTTTCTTTTATTAAGGCAACACCCAAAGCTTCATCTGAAATAGCCAAGTACAGAATGAGTGTGTCTTCGGGGTCAGGCTTTGTGAGGATGGGAGGTTTGGACAACACCTCCTTAAGCTCATGGAAAGCTCTTTCTTGTTCCTGTCCCCACTCGAATTTCTTGGACTTTTTCAGTATTTTGTACAGGGGGAGCGACCTGTGAGCCATCTTCGGCATGAATCGTGCCAAAGCTGCTACCTTGCCATTCAGGGATTGGACTTCTTTGAGATTCTTAGGACTTTGCATGTCTAGAATCGTTTGGCACTTCCCTGGATTGGCTTCTATACCACGTTGAGTCAACATGAAACCCAAAAATTTCCCAGCAGGGACAGCAAATGTGCACTTTATTGGGTTCAGCCTCATGTTAAATTGTCTCAAACGGGTGAACACTTGGCGTAGGTCCTCAATATGATCGCCACCAACCGGTGTCTTTGCTATTATGTCGTCAATGTATACTTCAACAAGTTTGGTGTGCATACCTTCGAAAACCTTGTTGATCATGCGCTGATATGTCGCCCCAGCGTTTTTCAAGCCAAAGGGCATGACTGTATAGCAAAAGACACCACGATCATTTATGAAGGCTGTCTTCTCTTGATCCTCTTCACACATCGGAATTTGGTTGTAACCAGAGTAAGCGTCCATGAAGCTCAGGTATTGATAACCAGAGGAATCGTCCACCATCCGATCTATATTAGGAAGAGGATAAGGATCTTTTGGACAGCAGCGGTTAAGGTCCACGTAATCAATGCACATTCTCCATTTACCATTGGATTTAGGGACCATCACCACATTCGAAAGCCAAGAGGAATATCGGATTTCCCTGATAAATCCGGCCTTCAGCAACTCCTCAGTTTGCTGGCAAGCTGCCTTCTGTTTCTCTGGGCCCAAACGTCTTTTCTTTTGGGCCACAGGTTTCGTCTCTGGATAGACGGAAAGTTTATGACAGCAGAATTTAGGGTCTATGCCTGGCATATCGGCTGCAGTCCATGCAAAGAGGTCTTTAAACTCTTGCAAGAGAGCCAGCAGTCGCTGCTCTATTTCAGCATCTAGCTTGTCATTGATATGGGTGATCTTTTCTGGAGAATCTCCCAAGACAATGTCCCTGGAACTTCCATCCGGTGTGGGCTTTGATGGGTTGAACGGATCAATGTTCAAATCCGCTCTAGGATCCAGGTCGACAAGACTTACAGATCCAGCCGATGTTCCAGCATCATTAAGTTTCCTTTTTTTATTGGAGGCGTCCAGCTTTGTCATGTTGAGGCTAAGGTTGTAGCAGTACCTAGCCATCTCTTGATCACCCCGGATAGATGACACAGCATTATCCTTGTCAATGAACTTGATAAGGAGATGTGGGGTTGATACAACTGCCTCTATTGCATTCAGAGTAGGACGGCCTATGATGCCATTAAATGGTGATTTGACATCAATCACTAGCACCCGAGACCTAACCGTCCTGGCTCCTGGCTCGCCTTCAAACGAGATAAGGGTATCAAGATACCCTCTAGTTAGTTACTTTGCGCCATTGAAAGCTGTTAGTTCCTGCGTGTAAGGCTGTAAGTCTGAGTCTTTAAAACCCATTCTTTCAAAGCAATTATAAAAAATAACATCGCAGGAACTTCCCTGGTCAACAAGGATTCTTCGGACGTCCTTGTTGGCGATCACAGCAGTGATGACTACAGCATCGTCACCACCAGGAACGGTTGGGCCAAAATCCTCGTCAGAGAAAGAGATTATGGGAGCCTCAATTCCTCCTCTGTAAGGGCGATTGTCTTTGACTTTCCCTTGCACAGATAGAATCATTCTGTGATGATTCTTACGGGCTGTAATTGAAGCTCCTCCTCCGGCGAACCCTCCAGCAATCATGTCAATGACTTCATGTCGGCCCTGACGTTGTTGCTGGGGCATGTTGTCTTTCTGTGCTGCATTATCGGTCATTACACCTTTTTGCTTCTCTGCAGCAGAGAACTTTCGAACCGGACTGGGGTTGTTGTCATCCCCATCGTCAGGATCTCTTTCTCTTTTCTCATTCCGTTCTGCCCTGTCAAAGGATTTTTCTTTGAACAGGTATTGCTTCAATTTGCCTTCTCTAATTAGCGTCTCAACCGCGTTCTTTAGAGCTTGGCATTCATCAGTGGAATGACCATTTTGTTCATGAAAATCACAGTACTTTCGTGAATTTCCTGGTCTTTTCATAGGGGCTGGTCTCCTGATGCCATATGTGCTGAAAACTGGCCATCCGACCTCCCTCAAAATCTGAGATGGTCTGGCAGATAACTGTGCATAATGGCTGAAGGAATTGACATGCCTTTCTCGAGGTCGAGGAGGGTGGTTATCCACCTTAGGATTGGTGAATGGCCTCTCCATACGTTCTGACCTCGTCTTTTCCTTACCCTTCTGGGTTTGGGGAGATGGTGTTGGTGGCTTTTTCTTTGCAGCCATTGCCTCCAAGTGCATCTCTATGCTCACATACTTTGAGGCTTTTTTCCTGAATTCCTCAAAAGTTGATGGGGGGCTCTTTACTAATGAAAGAGCGAAAGCTGATCCTGGCTGCAATGCCTCAATTACGATATGCAGCTTGATAGATTCTGTGAGGTTAGGAACCAGGGCTGCTTCCTTATAAAACCTCTTCAAAAAATCTTTTAAGCCCTCAGTTTCACTTTGCTTAATCTGAGCCAAGGTATGAGACGTCTTGGGTACGTCTCTGGAGATGACAAAGTGGGTTTCAAAGGCAGCTACCATTTCCGTCCAAGAATCTATGGATCCAGAAGGCAGGCCTTTAAACCACCCGAGGGCTTCCTCAGACAATGTTCGAGGGAACATTCGGCACATCACGTCTTCATCAGCCCCCAAGTACATGGCTTCAAACACATAAGTATCAAGGTGCTTAGTTGGATCAGTTTCACTATTATACTTTCCGATGGAAAGTGGTTGAGTGGTTTGAAGATGCTTGGGGATGTTGATGCCCATAAGTCTCCTTGAAAAAGGAACCTTAAGATTGTAAGACAATGGGGGTGCTGTTGTTGAGTCTCTCTTCCTTCGGGAAGCTGCATCCTCAGAATCGCGAGTTTGTTCTCCCTCCTCAAACGTTGGGATCTTTGAGTACTGAAGAGTGGTGGACTTTTCACCATCAGTTGTGTGGGGAGTGTTTCGCGTGCGAGATGACTCTTTATCCTCACTTTGCCTTTTTTCTCTTCGCAATTCAGCGAGTTCCCTCTGAAGTTGTTTGATCAACTCATCGCGAGGATCAGGATCAGACACAGTTACTATCTTCTTTGAGCTGCCCCCATGAGAATCAAAGTTGAGTTTTCTGAAAGCGTTAGGATTGGTTCTGCCTTCAGCTTGATTCTCCCTGAAGTCTTATGCTTCGCCTTCCATTGTGGATTACCTGCTCTGTCAAAGGATATGGGAATAACTTTATCGGGTCCCACCGGGCGTGCCAATGATCTGTCCTGGACCGGGGTCAAGAGATCCGATCTCAAGCCAGTCACGAATAGTATGTCAATACCATATAAGATATCGGATGTATGTGTATCCGATGTGTGTATCCGTTGTCCCTGAATGAGGAGAGCGGATTGGGCGTCCTGGAGATCCTTCACACCGACCTAACGCGTTGAAGTGGGCGAATGGTGGTGTCACCTGCAAAGATTCTCCGACGCTCAAGTCAGTGATTATATTCCAAGTAAGGAATGTATTCAGAGAGGGATCAGTCGTAAAAAGAGCTGAAGAAGAAGAAGATGATCCCTAACTTCAATCATGAAGTTAGTTCATATACCTGATTGGCTCGATTAACGAGGACTCGTTGGTGGGGAACCACCAACTCCCACTAGCATTATTATATTGCGCACTTACCTGCATGATTGGGTCAAGTGGCTATTTTATATTGAGCATAGAGAACGTAGACTAGGATTAGGGGACAAGTTGACCATTCCCGTGAGCAGAATTTGGCTCGTAGTGCAGGGAATTATTGATCGATCCCTGTAGCAACAATCCTTGTCTTTTGCACAGTGACGTGTGTATTATCCGATGTCATGGTGTTATCCTGAACAACCGGTATAGGGAGGACGCCTGATACGGAATTACAGTCCAGATGTATACCGATGACACCGGTTACACGTAGATGTCTTATCAAAGACGTTGAAATATGCATAGCAGATCGGATACCGGTATTGAGACCGGATCAACTGGCATAATAATTTATAACTAAAATAAATCATGATTTAAGCATAAAATTATCAAAGATGCTCATAACATATGATTTCTTCGACAACGCTTCTCAGACTTTGGCTGGATGACTGTACAACATAGCGAGGCTTATCGAAAAATTACAAAAATTTAAATAAATCAATAATTAATTATAGACCCAAATAAAAGCATAACTAGACCCGTAATAAATTCCTATAAACTACAAATCTCCATACCGGGCTCTGAACTCTGGTAGAACTCAGGCAGGACTTACGATCTTCAAGGCATGCTTTACAATAAATTATAAAAATATGTATGTACATCTAAAAATAAAAATAAAATTGTCGGTGATGGCAGAAAAATTCATAACTTTTAATCAGCGTGTCAAAATTAATAAAACTCAACGAGGACGTTCCCGGAGGCCACAGATACAATTTAAGACATTTAAAAATGAGAGAAAATGAAGAGAGACTCCCCTTACCTCATCCTACATGTCATAATTTTGAAGAAAACTAAGGAACCAATTGCAGAAAATTCAGCCATCGCTTGATACTCCGCATTGGTCGTTCCTGATCGTTCCTGGGACCTCTAAAAATTTACATGTAGCATCAAAGAGGGAGAGAGAAGTCAAGACCTTGAGAAAAGTAAAAAAAGGGACCACATGCATATTGCTGGATTTTAAGAGAAATCAAATGAAACAAGGAACCAAGGACAAATTTTAAAAACCTTACCTTAGTAGTAAAAACAGTGACCATGGGAAGGAAAGTGGTAGAGCACAATGGTGATGGCAGCTTAGACAATAAATTTATGATGGAGAAGAAAAGCCAAAATGAAGTTGGAATTGAAGAGGTTGTCATGGGTTGGTGCTGGAAAATTAGAGGAGAAATGTTAAATTAAATAGGCTAAATACACGTTTTGGTCCCCTAACTTTTTAAGTTTTTTCAAATTGGTCCCCTATTTATTTTTTGTTTCAAATAGGTCCCAAAACTTTTAAAAACATGTCAATTTGGTCCTTCCATTAGAAAATCCCCTAACGGCGTTTGCTAACATGGCATTCTGGACACGTGTCAATTTCTTATTCACACATGTGTCACCATCAAAATATAGGACACGTGTCAGATTTTGATTGGGTGATGATTAAATTCGAATTTAAAAGAAATGACACTTGGTGGGACTTGAACCCAAGACCCTAAACACAAATACCAAATGCACTACCACTAGACCACATGTCACTTTCAACATATAATTGACAGCATTTGTATATGAAGGTAACATTTCATTATCTTCTAAATATAAATGTAACTTAATTTAATTATTATTAATAAGATGTTTATAAGTATATTTAATTTATTTATTGTTAATAAAATATCTAAAGGTATATTTAATTTTATTATTATTAATAAAATATTTTAAAAATATATTTAATTTAATTATTATTATTAAAATAACTAAAAATAGTTAAACTAATTATTTTTGATAAAATATTTGAAAATATATTTAGTTTAATTATTATTAATAAATTATTTAAAAATATAATTAAATTAAATAATTATTAATAATTACTATTAATAATTAATTTTTGAATATTATTTTTAAATACTATTATTATTATTATTTTTAAATAATATTTTGTTAATAATTACTATTAATAAATTATATCTAATTTAACTATTATTATTATTTTTTAAATAATATTTTATTAATAATAATATTTTTTAATAATTACTATTAATAATTAATTTAACTATATTTTACTAAAAATATTTTATTTAAATTAAATATTATAATAATAGTAATTAAACTAAGTATGTTTTATTAATTTAATTAAATTTAAAATATTATTTTTAAATAATGTTTTATTAATCATAGTGAAATTAGATATAATTTATTAATAATAATTAAACTAAAAATATTTTAAATATTTTATCAAAAATAATTAATTTAACTATTTTTTAGTTATTTTATTAATAATGATTAAATTAAATATATTTTTCAAATATTTTATTAACAATAATAAAATTAAATATACCTTTAGATATTTTATTAACAATAAATAAATTAAATATACTTATAAATATCTTATTAATAATAATTAAATTAAGTTACATTTATATTTAGAAGATAATGAAATGTTACCTTCATATACAAATGCTGTCAATCATATGTTGAAACTGACATGTGGTCTAGTGGTAGTGCATTTGATTTTGTGTTTAGGGTCTTGGGTTCAAGTCCCACCAAGTGCCATTTCTTTTAAATTCGAATTTAATCATCACCCAATCAAAATCTGACACGTGTCTTATATTTTGATGGTGACACATGTACGAATAAGAAATTGACACGTGTCCAGCATGCCATGTTAGCAAACGCCGTTAGGAGATTTTCTAACGGAAGGACCAAATTGACATGTTTTTAAAAGTTTTGAGACCTCTTTGAAACAAAAAATAAATAGGGGACCAATTTGAAAAAACTTAAAAAGTTAGGGGACCAAACCGTGTATTTAGCCAATTAAATAAGTGGTGGTGGTTCTTGGTGGATGGTTGTGATTGTTATTCAAGTGGCCTCAATACTTAAGAGGGGGGGGTGAATTGAGTTTTTAAAACTTTTAGTTGGAATGCCTTTGAACTTGATTCTTATATACAAATTTACAAGATTATGCAAGTGAAATCAAGTTTAATGAAATGTGCAAGGCAAAACAAAGGTAAGTATAGCTGAGACAATTTGGCAAACACTTGGTGTACAGTATTCAAAGTTTACCAAATTAAACAAGTTTAAGTATGCAAGCCACAATCAATCAACACAAGCCAATTAAACACAGTATATGAAAGTAAAAGAGTAGGGAAAAGGAGCTTGCAAACCGATTTAACGAGTTCCACCAATTCGGTGTACGTCTCGCCTCTAAGCAACCCACTTAGAGGATTTTCAATATTGTAGACTAAAGATACAACTTTAAGCAATTGCGGCTTCCTAGTGTCCCACACTCAAGAGCCCAATCCTCACAAGTATAAGGGCAACCCACCCAGTCTCTCAATCTCACAATATCCTAAAGGTTGAACCCCAACCTTTGTAACCACTTAACCTAGAGTGAACTTTGGCGTTTTGTGTAGTGTTTACAAACAAGTAACTCTCTCAAAAGAGTAGATGTACAAAAATGAAAGTTCTCTCAAATCTATAACTCTCAAGAAGAGAGAATATGCAAATAAAATTCAGAATATACAAGAGTAAGGGCTTACTAAGCACAAGAGTAAGGAAAGATTGATAGCTTGTTGTTATGTGTTGTTGTGCTTGAGTTCCTCTTGCATTTATAGAGTCATTTAAGAGCTTGGTGAGTGCCTTGGTCTTCCTAGCCGTTGCACATAGTAGGGGTCTGAAGGAGTGGTGGAGAAATGTGCTGGTTTCCCACTAATATGTGTTTTTCCACTATCGTAATCGATTATGCCTTAAGCTGTAATCGATTACACTTTGAATTTTTCATCTCTATTCGCTATGTAATCGATTAGATCCCTTTGCCTAATCGATTAGCTTCAAGTCAGAAGCTTGATAATCGATTGAACCTTGCCTTGTAGTCGATTAGAAGTGATACCTGATGCATTTAATTTGGCTTCGCAGCTTCGTAATCGATTATATAGACATAGTAATCGATTAGCTTAATTCCAGTATCCCTCTAATCGATTGTTTGAATTCTCTTAATCGATTAGTTGTTATACCTGATACTTTTAATGTCATTTTTGGTTTTGGTAATCGATTAAACCATGCATGTAATCGATTATCTTAATTCCAGTAGCTCTATAATCGATTATTTGAAATGTTGTAATCGATTAGCTTAATGTCCTGATGCAGTTGTTCCAAAACAGAAGCTGCCTAATCGATTAAATGAGGCTTCCTAATCGATTAGCTGCATGTCTGATTCCATATCTTAGTTTTTGCAAGGAATTCTTCAAAGAATGCTTTGTCATTATCAAAATCCTTAAACCTGTGATCACATTCAAAACACAGTGATAAGGCGGTGACTGTGGTGGTTTGTGGTGGACTGTGGGTGGCTAGAAGAGGGGAGTTTACAACTAGATTGGAAAGAAATAAAAGAGAACAAAAAGGTTTTGGTGGGTGCTGAGAGAAGAAGTTTGAAAAATAGGATTTTAATATGTAATGAATAATGGATATGAAGGGGAATGGAATTTGTTAAAGGAGTGAAGTTGAAATTTAGGCCCCTAATTTGTAAAATGTTGAACATGAATTAGAAATAAAATAAAGCAGAGCATGATAAACTTTATAGATATTTATGGTATGGCCATTTTAGGGCATGATGGCAAGGTATAGTTATGATAGCATATGATGGGGAATGCTTGTAAGAGAAGCAGTGTATTAGACAAGGAGAGGAATGAGATCTAATGTGTGGCATGGAAAGGTGAGGTGTCACGTGTGACACCCGAAACCCAAATCATAAATTCCAATTAATTAACCTAACTTTTTGAAATAATTTTTTTAAGTTTAAAGAATCATTTTGAAATTCATAATTTAAATTCTGAGGTCACATAAAAATTGATAAATACAGAATATTATCATGCATACTAGTCATGAATAAATAAAACATAATATATTTATATAGCGGAAACGATAGATAAGATTGCAGTACAGGGTACATAATGTTATTACAACACATTAAAAGTCAAAGTCCAAGCAATAAAACATAAAAGCTTTATCAATTTCACCATTCGTCATTCTGTGAAGAATGCACAGAAAAAATAATGTAAGATTGAGATAGAACATAGAATAAATATAAAATAAGTAAAATTACACAAACACAATCAACAAATAATTATGATATGATGAATATGCCAAACAAGGTCATTTACGTTTAATAATCTTTAATTTAGCCAAATGATGTCATGTTGGATCCATTTTGGTTTAGTGGGAATACTACAGTAAAAAGTCTCATAGAGACACAAGTAGGACTTAGCATAATGCCACAAATCCCTACCCTTCGTAGCGCTCAAGTACCAAAGTACACAAGTAGGACTTGGCATATACCATGAATCCCTACCCTTCATGGCGCTCAACGAAAATAAGGATTTAACTCATCATAGAGTAACCCCCACCAGGGCCGACAATCATGGAACCCTTAAATTTCATGGTGCGTCCAAATGCTTATGATAATGCCTTTAATTCTCTTTATCAATTTAACATATCATGATATCAATACTTCCATAATCACTTGGAGAGCCACAAGTCCTCAAAGGACATATCACGTATATTAATTTTCAAAATAATGGATTTACAGCTCAACAACATATCCCAATAAACTACAAGGCATTCATGTATACATTAATTTAGTCATTCATAATTATTTATCATAAATATATACATAATGTATGACATTCATAGGACATTCAATAACATCCATAATAATCAATAATCCCTCAATAATTCATAAATAAATCATTACATACATAGAAAATATCATTTTCATCCATAATAACCATCATAGGTAAATTTCAAAAATTTACAACAGTAACACACATTAGTAAAAAAGCCATAACATAAGAAAATCAAATCTTTTTAAGTAATTCCATTTTCTGTAGTTCCATAACAAAATTATCTGCAATATTCATGAAGACTAAAAATTCTAATTCTAAACAAAAAATCACATAATCACAAAATAGTCAATGGGTTAACAATTATCATTACCACCAATTTCTGGAAACTTTTATGTTTTGACAATCTTTAGTAAATTTGCTATAACTCTTGATATAAAAATAATTTTTGAATAAGGCCAAGTTCTATTTTTCAATAATTTCATTATCTGTAATTTTCATGAAAACCAAAAATTCCAAATCCAAACACAAATATTACAAATTCATAGTATACTAAATTATCTCAGAGAAAGTAATACAACGTACATATGTTAGTAAAATGAACGTTTCTAGAACTACAAAAATAATTTTAGCATGGGATTATTTCTAAATTACTCATAACACAATTATTTAAAACTTTTATGAAGATACTAAACACTGATTCTCATCACAAAATTCCCAGTTTTAAAAATGAAAACAGTGATTCATGTTAACAGATTTTCAACATGAACATACATCGGTATTTAGGTATAACTAGAGCTAAAAATATCCTTTTAACTTGAAACCACTTTGTAACGATCCAAAACATAAATATCTACAATTTTTATGAAGACATCAAAGTCTAAATATATATATATATATATATAATTCCCAGAATTTTAATATTTACACAAAATAAAAGGTACATTTTCCAAAATAGACATACTATAGTATTTTAGCCATAACGCGAGCTACATGCATCCAAATCATGTTATTCAAAGATTACAATTCATATAACACATAGATACATAACTTTCATGAAGATACTAAACACTAGTTCACACATTTTCAGCTTCAAAATTAAGTAACAATTTATGAAAATAAATCTGGAAATTCTAGAACAACATACAATTCTACCCATTCCATATTTATTCATAACCCTATTCCTTCTTACCTTGATGGAGGATTCTAGAATGGTTGAAAGTGTTCTATTATTGTCCTATCTTCAGATCAAGAGTTACTTTGATGGATAAAATGAAAGAAAATAAGAGAAAGACTTCACTAACTTTAGCTTGTTCTAAGAATTCAGATTTGGGAACAAGATGTAGTGTTGGTTTAATCATGCAAATGACAAGTGGGGGACAAGCTTTTCATAATGGGATTGTAGTGGGTTATTAGGTTCATTATTTATGATGACAATAAAGGTTTTAGGTGAGAAAAATGGTCTGGATTGTTGACCATTCTCGCAGCCTACATAATATAGCTTGTATGATTGAAATAAATATCAATTCTGACATTGTTTTGGTATTTTTGACATATCTCTCTTATATCTTAATGAATTTTAATAAATTTGGTCTTGTTGAAAAGATAATACAACGAGGAACAAGTTGACTACTTTTTCAAATTCGGACTCTAATAAGGCATTAAAATATATATAAGATGATATGATTGAAGTAAAATACAAATTCTGAAATAGTTTTAGTATTTTAGGCATATCTCTCTCAAATCTTAATGGATTTTAATAAATTTGGTCTTGTTGGAAAGATAAGAATAAGAGGAACAACTTTGTTGTTTAACATATTTTCAAATTTGGATTCTAACTAGGAATTAAAATGTGTACAAGATGACATATTTTGAGTGGAGTATGTGGTAATTTGATGGGAGTAAATGGAAAAGGCAAAGAAATTAATAACTAAGGAAATAGGTAATAAGTTATTTGATTAACTTTTACCTAAGGTGTAAAGTTAAAATTATTTATAATGGTAAAAGGTTAAATTGAAGATGTTATCCTAACCAAAATTTACGTAGAAAGTTGAGATAAAATAGATAATATCATTGATGATCTTAATCAAAATAATTATACATGAGAATGAAATTTTTGGCATGTTACATCAGGATGTGGTGGTGCCAAGAAATGGCAACTGGAAACATAGTTTAGGGTACCAGAAATTGAATACCCGGTGAGCAACTAGTTAATTTTTTGAAACCTATTTTTTTTTATAAATCTACAATAATTCATAGGATAAGAATTAGGAAAAACTTCTAACACAAAAACTGTAGATCTTTACTTCCTCTTCAAAATGGTACATCATATGTAAAATTCTAGTAATGGTAGCCCGACTCATGCCTGAACCGAGGAAAGGTGATCTTGAAGCTCCTGAATTATTAAGGGTTGAAAGATAAATTTATGGGGATTAGGGATTTAGCTATTGGGTTTCAAGCCCTACATAAAAGTTATAGGGTTTTTTTATACAAAACCATAGAAAAAAGAACAAAGTGGTTTCAGTGTCGTATGAGGGAGATATGTAATTTTTTCTAAAATAGGACATAGTTGTAACGAATTAGATTCAGGCCTAGAAAGAAGAGAAGAACTGTACCAAATAGGGAAGATTTTGTCTTTAAGGTCTTCATGAAGATCGTATAGAATTTCATTACAGAAATCATGAAACTAGAACCGCGCTAATCGAACATCGTATAAGAAAGATGCCATGCACAGACTAAAGGAATTAATTAACAAGGTTTTAGGATTATCTTACGAACTAGAACTCGAGGCTAGCAATAGAGGTTGTTGGGTTTTTCATAACGAAGAAACCAAGATAAAAATCACTTGATTTTGACCTCGAATGGAAAAGTTAGTCTCAAAACATTGAAAATGCTTAAGCCGAATTAGGGGGTTTCAATTTAACTAATTGTTTTCTTGAAAAACGAGGTCAATAGGGCTTAAATTAGGATTAGGTCCCTTCAAGAAAAGTGTTTGGATTCGAAATGGTTCATTAAGGACTGACCATGCTAGAATCAGATATTTCAAAGTGCTTGCACAGTTAAACGTGGAGGGTATCTAAGGTACGGGTCAGGCCTACCAAACCAAACTTGTTATCCTCGATTTACTACAAGGTTATACAAACATGACTAGTTTCTCTATTAGATCACTAGTCTCAGGCCGAATCATCGATATCTGATCATCTACTGTGTCCCACAGTTAAATTTAAGAAGTTGATAATATTTTATTATTAAATATAATTATTGAACAATTTAAATAGTTAACTATTAATCAAATAAAATAATATTACTTTATAATTATATATATTTTTGAAATAAATAAATAAATATTAATCAAATATTAAATTCAATATTAAAATTATGTATTATATATTAAATATTATTAATTATTATTATATACAATTAAATATTATTAACCATGAGATATTATAATTATTAACTAATTAATACTTAGTTAAACAAGATTATTCTCATTAAATATAAATTAATATTAAACTAAGGTATTATTACTAATTAAACAATTATTATTAAATATTATTTTTATTATTTCACTCTTATCCCGACTTCTCTTTTTTGATCATCACACGTCTTCATCTGTCTTACAGTCTTTGTATTTCCCCGAACTGGGTTTCTCATTACTCACTCCCTCGACATCCCTACATCTCACACTCAACATCTTAATTGGGTTCAAATCTCACCATTTCCTTACACTTGGGCAACTCAAGGAGCAGGTCAAAGCCTCAAGCTTTCCATAGAAAGCTAAACAGGACACCCTCAGAACTTCTAAGGGTTTGGGTTCTTATCCTAAAATCTTGGGCTATTACATCTTTTGTAAAAGATATTCTCTCATTGTGTAGTGTCATCCTCCTTAATATGGCTTCCAAAAAGCCTCCTTATCATGTAAAACTCACCTTCATCATTAAAGACACGTTCACTTTCATTGGAATCATTACTTGAGCCATCACTTGATTGAGATGAGGAAGATTCCTCTTGGCTTGAATAGTTATCATGTCCCCTTAAAATCATTATTTTCTTTATAGGACATTGAGAGACAATATGACCTATTCCTAGGAATTTAAAACATTTAATGAAACTTGTCTTAGATGATGATGAGTTAGAGATGTCTTAGTTTTTCTTATGTTTAGAGGGTTTGGTAGAGGAACCCTTCACTTTTTATTTGGGGAGAAGAAGTGCCCTCTCCCTTCTCCCTATCCTTTTTCCACTCTTTTCTAGGATAAGAGTCCTTATTGTCCTTCCACTTAGGCTTAAAGAGTTTGTTGTCCCCTTTATAATAGGAGTCTCCTTCACTTGATTGACTCTCCACCTAGTGCATTGATAGAGGAACTCCTTGATATGTACATGAGGTAAGAGTTCAACCCTTCTCTTAATGTCCCTATTTAGCCTATGAAGAAACCTATACATCAAGGTCTCCCCATCTTCTTTTAAATTGGCCCTAATCATGGCCATCTTTAGAGCTTTATAGTCTTTTACACTTTTTATCCCTTAGGTTAGTCTATTAAATTTGGCCAAAAGTTCCCCTCTATAGTATAAAGACACATACCTTTTTTATAGTAAGGCCTTAAGGTCATCCTATTTATTTATTAGAGGGAAATGATCAATATTCCTTTCTTTAACACTTAGGTCTTCCAAACGAAAGCATAATTTTGGAAGGAGATGGTGTCAATCCTAACTTTCTTTTCATATTTTATTTTGAGAGAGTTGAAGAGTTGTTTAACTTTTATTTCCCATTCCAATTAGGCCTCTACATCACTTTTACCATGGAATAGGGAACCTCTAACTTTACTTCTCCAAGCCTCAGCTTCTTATAATGCCTATGGTGTCTCCTAGGCTTATCCACATCCTCACTTTCACTATAATGTCTACTGTCTCCGGTGAGGTTTATTTTCCCTTAGTCTATCTATTTGCTTTGCCTCTCCATTTTCTATATTGTTTAATCTAGCATTCATTGCATTCAATTGATCAAGAATCGCTCTCATGTAGGGAGGAGTATTTATCTCTGTCATATTTTCTATATGATGACATGTTATCTAGCAACGTAATACGCAAAGTGAACAATGAGATAAGATAACCATAGTGACACTAAAACTAAGGGATAATTTCAAATTGAAACAGATACAAAGTATGAGTTTATCAATATATATACATATATACATATATTTATAGTTTTCCACTAACCTTAGTTTTTATGCTTTTATCCACAGATGATAGGACATAGACTATACTTCAGTCAGGGTAGTGGTTTGAGGAATAGAGGATCTTGTCTTGGCACACCAAAGCAGACCACCACACCACAACAAAGCATACCATCAAAGCAAATCACACCACAACAAACCACCACACTATAGCAGACTCCTTCACCACCATAGACTACAACACAATAGAGTCCTTCACCACCGAGTTTGGAAAACCCAGGCCTTGAGGCGAGCCCTTCTCCTGTATCTCTCCTATCCACTCTAGTCCCAATGCTAGGCGGAGACGAGTATGTATTACTATATAGTTTGTTTTGATTTTGTTAGTTGGTAGTTCATAGACTTGTTTCATACTTATAATTCATATAGCACCTAGATTTGTTTGTTGTATGTTAGTTATTTAGTACTTGTATACATTGAACATTTACTAGGAATTCTTCTTCTTGTAACAGGGTAATAGTTCAAATTTAAAAATGTTAGATTTACAGGGGAGACTCAACCAAAATTTTGGTAGCCTCTCTGTGTCTATATTATTTGATTATTTCTAACTATTATTTATTACAGCTTTATTGATGGTAGTCATACTACCAGAATGATTACTAAAGTTCTGAAGGCTTAAAGGGATAGTCCATACATTTCTTGGACAGATACTGGTAAGGCTGTCTAGGATAGATGGTTTGAGACCTTCTCGGTAAGTTTAACAGTTCCACCTGTTATGAGTTTATGGCCAATTCATACACCTATTTTTAATTTTGAAATCTCATTTCATGTTACAATGTGATTATCAATGGACAGAGGGTATGATTGATGAGATTAGGAAGGTCTTTGCCACAAAGACCTCTAAAATCATCAGGTGTACCCTTTGGAAACTAAGGGATAAAGGCGAGTGCCCATGTTGGATCCCCGAGGTATATTAGGATGAGATGGTGCAGAAGTGGGGAGGTGTCTTGTTCCAACAGGCCAGTGCTAAGAACAAGGAAAATAGAGTGGCTAATAATGATGCCTCCATCTATACTGGGGGTAGCATTTCAACCCTCAAGCATAAAAAGAGATTTATAAGTATATTCTGTTAAACATTTCTTTTATGAATGACCAAACATGTTTTCCACTAATAGTTTTAATACATTGTGAACTATAGGAGCTAAAGAAGCACTGTGAGCCTTCACTATATGAGGTCATGCAAATGACCAAGAAGAACAAAGCTGGTGTATAGGTTAACCAAAAGATAACAGATATGGTGACATTTTATTTTAACTTACACATGCTTAAATTTTTTCACTATTTTACATTTATAGAAGACGTATCAAGCCATGAGGGCCAGAATGAGGTAGAGTTGGTGGCTTCCACACCAAAAAAGGAGGTACCTCCTACCCTTTCTTCTTCTGATGACAACATCATCTTTATGGAGGCTATTGGCTGCATGAACAAGAAAGGGATGGTGTTTGGCTTGGGAGGGGTAGGCACACAGCTTGCAAGAAGGGAAATACCTCTTTCTCTTCCTCTTCCTCTTCCTCTAGACTTCTGGTAGATCTTATTCAGGTTATTGAGAACCTAAACAATGAGTTATAGGAGAAGCCCTGTTGGAGGTATTAGAGGAATGGGCTGAGAAGAACTTACGGTAGAGGTAGCTTTTATAGAAATAAGTCGACAAGGATTGACGACAGGTCAAGGAGGAGTTTTTTGAGACTCGTCAATAGCTAGCGTAACATCAGGAGCTTATCATGTAGATGATGGCGGCGCTACCCTTTTCTACTTCCCAACCACCCCCACCACCACAGGATCCCCCTACACCGTGATCATGCTATTTTTCTATGATTATTTTTATTGCATTATTATATAAAATTGTATATAAACTTTGTTTACACTTTATCTCATATTCGATATTTTAGTATCTATTTTATGTCATTTTCTTTTCCATGTGAATTTGTCAATTTAATATTATTAATGTATTACTAAAAATTCAATAAAGGAAAACCCTAAATTACAATGATAATATGCAATATAATTATTTTAATTTATTAAAAAATATTTAATATTTAACTGATATAATTAAAAAATAATTTATTAACAAAAATATAATCATCCTAAAAAAGACCACCTACACGTTAGCGACGGAAATAACACGATCGTTATTAGGTAGTAACGTAGCAACGGAACAAATGTGGTCGCTATTAGGTAGTAACATAGCGATGGGACATAGTGGTTGCTAGGCCTAGAATGATAGCGATGGGCGACTTGGTCACTAATAGGTTGTATGCACCGATGGCTACAACGGTCGCTAGTACGTAGATATGTAGCGACGTCTAACGTGGTCGCTATATACTCATCAGAAATCTCAAGAGGCAAAAGATTAAGAAGAGTGGGAGGGTTAAAACCATATATAATCTCAAAAGAACTATGCTTGGTGGTTGAGTGAGGATTGAGTTCTTGAGTGTGGGACACTAGGAAGCTGCAATTCCTCATAGCTTGTATCTCTAAACTTCAATAGTGAAAATCCTTCAAGTGGGTTGCTTGAAGGCGAGACATACACCGGGTTGGTGGAACTCATTAAATTGGTTTGCAAGCTTCTCTTCCCTACTCTCTTGCATTTACTTATTATATTTGGCTGGTATATTGACTTGATTGTGATTCCATTGCTTGAACTTTAGTAACTAGGCTTAGTTGAAGTATTGCACACCAAGTGTTTGACATATTGCCTAAGTGACATTTGCACACTAGTTTACATTGATTCTTGCATTATACTTGCTATCTCTTGTATACAAGCATATTTTATGAAAAGGGAATCAATTTCAAAGGTATTCTAAAGAAAAGTTTTTAACACTCAATTCACCCCCTTTCTTGAGTATTGAAGCCACTTGAACAACACATACTAATTTTAACCCAATGGGTAATGGGAGTAGGTAAGAGAGTGTAAAGGCTATGAGGTGAAACCTTAGACTTGTCTTTTTACATGCAAGGCATCTAAAGCAAAGCCTTTACATATCTTTTTTAATATAGGGCCAAAAGAAATGCTCACTAAGGGTAGACAAAGTCTTGTCTCTCCTAAAGTGCCCCATGAGTCCTCCCTCATAACTTTCTCTAATGAGTAACTCTCTCATGGATCATCTAGGAATACACAACCAATTGGCTTTAAACAAGAAGCCATCTAACTTATGGAATCCATGAGATGAAAGAATAGGACCACCAGAGTGCTAGATAGATAAGAAATCCAAATAAACTTGATACAATTCCTTTATTTCATCAAGATCATGAAGTGTGGCTCCCAAATTTAGTAAAATATGCCTTCTAGATAAGACATCGGCCACCACATTAGATTTACCACTTTGGTGCTTGATGGCATAAGGAAATTATTCTGAGTATTCAACCCACTTAGCATGCCTTTTATTTAATTTATGTTTCCCTTTAATGTATTTGAGTGACTCATGGTCACTATGAATGACAAACTCTTTTGGGATCAAATAATGTTCCTAAGTTTCTAAGGCTCTAATCAAGGAAAAGAATTATTTATCATAGATAGGATAATTAAGGTATGCCCCATTAAGTTTTTCACTAAAGAAAGTAATGATGTGCCTCTCTTAAAGCAAAACCGCACATATACCAACATTAGAGGCATAATATTCTAGCTCAAAAGTTTTTAAAAAATTAGGGGGAGCTAAGATAGTAGTATGCGTAAGCCTATACTTGAGGTCATTAAAGGATTTCTTTTGCTTTGGGCCCCAATAAAAAGAACATTCTTTTTCACCAAATAATTTAAAGGTGAGGCCAAAGTAAAGAAATTTCTAATAAACCTCCTATAAAAGCTAGCAAGCCCATGCAAGCTTCTAACTTCACTTACATTTTGGGGGGTACGCCAAGCATCAATAGCTTTGACTTTATCCTCATAATCTTGGACCGCTTTGGCACTAACAACAACTCCAAGAAAGACAATATGATCTATACGAATAGAACATTTATCTATGTTAGCATAGACCTTATTTGTTGTTAAAGCTAGTAACACATGTCTCAAATGAATAAGATGAGAGCCCGTGGTTTTAGAATATATTAAAATATCATCAAAATAGACCATGATAAAATGCTAAGTGAAGTCCCTCAAAACATGGTTCATGAGTCGTATGAAAATGCTAGGAGCATTGGTTAAGCCAAAAGGCATCACCAACCATTCATATGTTAGGGAATCCCTAAGCATGAGCAGCGGAAAAATAAAAGGGATTCCATAGGATTTGCAAGGTTCCGTGTTTCAAAGCATAAAAACAATTTCGAAATTCATTTTGGATTACATCTTGAAGAACTCCGAAGCAGTCGTAGCCTCGTCCTTTAGGAGTCCACACGAGCACTCCCACCAGAATCGCAACACTTGCCAACTGCTAGTTTGACGGCGTGTAGCTCTTGCAACTTTTATGAATTTGTGTCTCACTTGAGTGAACGGCCTATGAGCATCTTATGCTCTATTTATAGGCTTAGGTTTGACCTAATTTGTTCTCTCTAAAAGTGGGCTCCTTACTCATTCCAAATGAGTTAGGCCCAATAGCTTTATTTTAGTCCAATTAAAATAAGACAACATTTTCTGATGGGCTTACTCAATGTGTGTGACCCTATAGGTAAAATATCCGGTCATATTAATAATAAACTATTTTATTATTAATATAAAATAAGAGCGGCATCTATCAATGCATCATTATGTCTGAATATTATCAACATAACCTATAAGTGATAATTATTTAATATGTTTATTCCTTTTGTCACGATATCCTAATTGGGCCCAAGGCATGGTCGCGTCATCCTTGTACGGCCCAATTTATTTTTCTTGATACCAGAGTAGACTGGATCCGAATAAATATCTAATATTTATTCTTTCTAGCATGGCCATGCATTTTTTTAGTCTTACTCCATCAAGTGGCCTATGGATATCACTCCTGTCACATAGGAGAGACAAATCCCATCTACATCACTCACATCTCTCTGCATAATTTGTTCATTGCCTAATCACAACCTTTATAGTCCTCTTGTTACAGAAGATGTTTAATTATATTAAAACAATAAACTTCTCATGTAGGAATCGTAGTGACTTCAGGTCGAAGGACTACATATACCATTATCACATTGAGAATCGTTTATGACAATCATGTAATGATCCATGCAACGTTCTCATGGTGGGTCTGTCCAGTACATCATTACTCTTAATGTGTACCTGTGTGAAGACTCGATATCATCTATATCTATGATCTGTGAGATCAGGTCATCAGTACACTCACACACTAGTCTCAGTGTATTTACATGTCCCCATGTAAATACTTGACTAGGGACATTTTAGGAATAATTTTTATATGACCTATTACTCCAAGGATAAATATGTTTTAAGACAATTTTAAACTGAAATATTTATTCTATTGATAAGTAGAAAAATGATACAAATGAAAAAGCATAAAAGCTCATAGTGCATACACCAACATCATATAGACCAAGTTTGATTTTAAAAGCATTTTCCATACATCTCATTCCTTAATTCTTATTTGATGGTAGCCACTTTTAAGATCAATCTTGGAAAATATTATAGAGTCATAAAGCTCATCCAACAATCGCCAAGTCTAGGTATTGGATGCCTATACTTAATGGTGATGTTGTTGATTGCTCTACAATCAATGCACATTCTCTATGAACCAACTTTCTTTAGGACTAAGAGAATAGGCCCAACATAAGGGCTACGACTCTCTCTTATACAACCCTTGGATAAAAGATCTTGATTTTTTTCTCAATCCCAATAGATTCTTTTGGGTTACACTTATAAGAAGGTCTATTTGGAATACTAGCACTAGGAATAAGGTCAATTTGGTGCTCAATCTCCTTAATAAGAGGTAACCCTTGGGGAAGATCTTTAAGAAAGACATCCCTAAACTCACACAAAAGTTTAAACACTTTTTTAGGCATAGAAAAAGAAGAGCTCATCAAACACAAAGAGGTACTAGGAGTGTTGGTAGGGTAAAGCATGTAGAGAGGTAGCTGAAGGAGCAAGGCTCTCTTCACATCATGCTTAGAGGCATAAAAAGAAGAATGCCTCTTAGAGTCATCACCAGTGACAACTCCCTCACCCTTTTCTTTTTTTTGTTTTTCTACTTTGTTGGTCGTTGGTGGGAGGTGGAAGACACAATGTCCCTATCCCTTTTTAACTTCATTTTAAGTTGGTCCTCTAAGGCTTGCTTAGGAGTTAAGAGATGTAAAAGAAACTTTTTATTATTATTAACAGAAGTAAGGGTGTTAGTGAAACCCTCATGGGTGACCTTTTTATCATATTACCATGGTATCCCAAGAAGAATATGTGTGACCTCTATAGGAACAACATTGAACCAAACTTTATCATGGTATATTCCTATAGATAAAGCAAGATGAACATGTTTGTTTACTAATATTTCACCCTTTTCATTTAGCCATTGTAATTTATAAGGTCTAGGGTGATCTATTAGTTCATAACCAAGTTTATGGACTAGTCTTTGACTAGCCATATTTGTAAAAATCCCATTATCCACAATGAGATAACATAGTTTTTCATTAATTTAACATCAAAGGTAAAAGATGTTCTCTCTTTATATAATTTCATCCTCTCTAATTTAGCTTCCAAGAAGCCTTCTAATATTGTACAATTCTTCTTCATCTCTTAAGACATGTTCAGTTTCATAGGAATCACTACTTGACCCATCACTTATGTGAGAAGAGGAAGTTTCCTCTAGGCTAGAGTAGTGATCAAGCCCCTTTAAATCATTGTTTGACTGGTGAGGAATTGAGAGACAATGTGACCTCTTCCTAAACATTTAAAGCATTTTATTAAACTTGTCCTACAAGAAGATAGAGTGGAGGTGGAGTTTGTATTTCTAGAAAGGGTATGAATAGAATAGTCATGTTTAGAGGGTTTAGTAGATAGAGCCTCCCTACTTCAATTTTGACCTTAGGGGAAGAAGTGCCCACTTCATTCTCCCTACTTCTTTTCCCTTCCACTTGGGCTTTAAAGGTTAGATATCCTTTTTATAGTAAGAGTCTCCTTCATTGAGTTGAGTTTATACTCTTGTGTATTGATGGAGTAATTACTCAATCTCTACATGAGGTAGAAGTTTCACTCTTTTTTTAATGTTTTTATTTAAACCATGAAGAAATCTATGCATTATAATAATCATTAAGGATTATTGTAATGCATAGATTGGATTTTCTCTTGGTTGGATTTCCTCTTGATTTCTCTTCTAGAACTAAGCCATATTCCACCTTGAATGCTTGAAAAACACTTGGATCTGAAAAAAATATAGGTGTTTGCTAAAC
The DNA here is from genome assembly GCA_037962975.1 of Clitoria ternatea. Taxonomy (NCBI): domain Eukaryota; kingdom Viridiplantae; phylum Streptophyta; class Magnoliopsida; order Fabales; family Fabaceae; genus Clitoria; species Clitoria ternatea. The sequence goes on from CM075675.1 coordinate 20,115,881, forward strand.
CACTTTAGAGATAAAATGAAAGGATTTAAGTGGAACAACCCAAGGCAAAAGCTAAGAATATAGAAAATTAAGAGAAATAGAAGATGGAGAGGCTAGAGAGAAAGTGATGCCACCACTCACTTAAAGAAGAAAGATAAGATAAGTAAAGATTCACTACCTTTAGGAGAGGTTCCAAAGGATCAAAATCAAGAGGAGATAACTAGGCACTCCAAAGGATTTAGAGAGAGGATTTGCACTCTATCTCACTAAAAATTCTTAAATGACTCCAATGTTATAAATTACACCCTAAATTTTGGTCATGAGCAAGGGCCTTGGGAACTTGATAAGTCTTGAAAAGACTTAATTATTTCACCTTTATTTAACATAATTCATTAAATATTGTTTAGTTTGGCCTTATTATTTAGTAAATAGTTAATAATTCATATTTTATTTATTTATTTCAAAAGTGCTTTATTTATGTAAGAAAATGATTAAAAATAGTAATTAGTTAAGAAATTATGTTTATTTATAATTTCACTAACTCAGCGTGCAAACACTAGACAGCCAGCGTACAAATACTAGGCAATTAGTTGTTTATTGGTGCAGGAACAGGTCGCGCTCAAGCTAAAAAAAGAAGGAAGGAAAATCCGAGTGAGATTCCAAAAGTTCGAGTGAAACTCCAAAAGTCCGACTGAAAAAGACTTCAAAACACCGACCGCAAAAGGGAACAGAATACCGAATGAAGAACTCGAGCGAGACTTTAAAAACACCGATTGAAAAATACTCTAAATTCAGAATGCCGACTGAATAATCTAAGCGCTCAAGCGAGAGACTTTCACGCTTAAGCGTGACGGTAGTTATTTAAACACTGTTGTTCCCTCCAAAAGACACTCAGCACCGTTTCTGTTCCTGTTGCTTTCTCTTCTGCTTTTGTTCCTTAGTAATTTAAGTTCTAAGATGTAATTAGTTATTTATTTTATAATTATATAACTAGTTTAGTTAGTTTAATTATTAATTAAGCTTTCTTACTGATTAGTTAAGTTAGTTAGTTAGTTAGATGCCTATATATACTTGTACATACTCTGTAAAACACAGACAGAGAATAGAGCACAACATAGAACATGATTCACTTTCCATTTCCAATCTCTCTCTAATTCCTTTCTCTCTCTAAATTATCTCATCCATGTCTTTCCAAATTCCTTCGATAGAATCTATGTCAATGGGTTTCTAAGTCCCTAAGGTTGGGATTGCGAAGGTTTACAATGAAATCTTGAAGGTGTATTGAGGAAATTGACTTCTAGATCTCGAGGAGAATGAGCTGAGGAGTGGATCTACTTTGCTGGATTGACAAATCTAGATCTGATGAAGAACTTCACCAGTGAGGAATCATGGTTGAAGCTTAGGTAACTTCCAGCTTCCTAACTAATTCAGGCCTAGTAATTAAGTGAATAGTTAGAGTTCAACCTCCAATTTCACATTAGATTCTTATGTTAATCGAGCACTTAAGGGATTAAGGTTTGATGCATAGTAATTAGTGTTATTCACCTAAGGAATTAGGGAATAACCACTTGCGGATTGTCCTCTTGATACCTGAAGCTTGAGTATACCTTAATTACATATTTCTTGATGAAGTTGTAAACTGAAGCAATCCTAACCTACCTTCTATTAATCACATTTCATCTTTCACACTGTCTCTGAAAATACAAAAACATAGAAAGCATAAAATCAACAAAAACTAAATGAATCTTATGTGCATTGTGTTGGTTCAGCTTGTATCAGTCTAAGATTGAGGTAATTACCACAATCCTTGTGGGACGATCAAATATATTACAATTTTAACGACTGGTACGCTTGCCAAAGAATAAATCCTCTAAGCAGTTAGCATCAAGTTAATGGCTCAGGATTTACCACACCAAGTTAATGGCGCCGTTGCCAGGGATTATTGACTAATATCAACAATCCTTGGACCGGTACTAGACTGAACCGTTTACTTTTGTTTGCATTTAGTACGTAGTTTGATTCTTGTTTTTAGTATAGTAGTAGTAGTTTGTTTTTGTGTAGTTGTAGCAATAGTTGTGAATTGTTTTTGTGTCTAACATTTGGTGTATGCAGTCAAGAAACAGAGGAGAGCCTTTCTTCTTTGATCCTGATATTGATTTGTTAGAGCGTAAGTTGAGAAAGGAGAAAAAGCAAAAAGAGCAGAAAGAAATGGAACAGAGGAGAGTTACACTAGGTGATTACTCCCGGCCTACTGAAGAAGGATCGTAATCTAGCATCCTTAGGCCTCCAATTGTAGCCAATAATTTTAAACTTAAACCGGCCTTACTACAGTTGGTTAGAAATGATCAATTCGGAGGAAGTGAGGTTGAGGATCCAAATTTGCATCTAGCAACCTTCCTCCAAATTTGTGATACTGTGAAAATGAACAGAGTCCCTGAAAAAGTAATTAGATTGAGATTATTTCCTTTTTCCTTAAGGGACCGAGTAAAAGCCTGGTTACAGAGCCAACCGAGAGGTAGTATTTCTACTTAGGAGGATTTACAAAGAAAATTTTTGGTTAAGTATTTCCCTCCTTCCAAGTATGCTAAGTTGTGCACTGAAATCACTTGTTTCTAACAAAGAGAGGGTGAATCTTTAATGGAAGCATGGGATAGATATAAAAAGAGTTTGAGGAAATATCCTCATCATCAAATCACTGATGTGCAGCAAGTTACTATATTCTATAATGGTGTAAGACCGGCTACTAGGGTCTTGATTGATGCCTCAGCTGGAGGTTCATTAACGACTAGAACTGTAGAAGAAGCTATAGAGCTGATTGATGGTATGGCTTCTAATGAATGTCTGGTTAGTGAAAGGAGCCAAATCCCTAAGAGAAGGATACTAGAATTGGAAGCACAGGATGCTTATTTGGCTCAGAGTAAGTTGATGACTCAGGCTTTAGAGAAATTAAGTGTACAGATTTTAGAACTTCAAAAGCCGAGTCAAGTTTGTATGGTAAGCTGTGATTTTTATGGTGGAGATCATGAAAATAGAATGTGTGATCCAAATGTACCTTCTGAACAAGTGAATTATATGAGGCAGCAACAAATTTAAAGGAATTATCCTTCCAATTCCTTTAATCCTAACTATAGGAATCACCCCAATTTTTCATGGAAGAAAGGCCCACATTTAAATCAGAACATGCCACAATATCAACCCACAAATAGACCACAACAATGTCTTCCCCCTCCTTCTAAAGAGAAGTCAAAACTTGAGAATATGTTGTCTCAGTTCATTCAGGCCACTCAGGCCAGTTTTAAAAATTAGGAAGCGTCCATTAGAAATTTAGAAAATCAAGTTAGACAGTTGTCGAAACAATTAGCTGAAAGACAAGCAGGCAATTTTCCTGGAGATACCGAGGTAAATCCAAGGGAACATTACAAAGCAATAACTACTAGGAGTGAAAAAATTCTTTCTCCACCTCCGAGTTATGAAGTGAGTTCAGAAAAATATGAAGAAAAAGAAAAAGAGCAGGAAAATGAGCAAGTTAATAATGAAACTAAAAATAAAAGTGAAACAGAAAAAGAAAAAGAAAATCAAGTCCACCAAAATAAAAAGAAGAAGGTTGATCTGATTTTGGAGGAAGCTTCTAAGCTAACTCCTGAGAAATTAAAGAATGCTCTATTTCCACATAGATTTAGAAAACAAATAAAGGAGCAAAAGTTTGTTAAGTTTTTAGATGTGTTTAAAAAACTTCACATAAATATTCCTTTTGCTGAGGCATTGCAGGAGATGCCGTCCTATGCTAAATTTTTAAAGGAACTTTTGTCTAAGAAGAGGAAGCTTAAAAGGGATAAGATGATTGCTCTCACTCAAGAGTGCAGTGCAATTATTCAAAAGAAACTCCTTTAGAAGCTGGAAGATCCTGGATCTTGTACAATACCTTGTGCAATAGGAGATGTTCATGTAGGAAGTGCCTTATGTGATCTAGGAGCTAGCATAAACTTGATGCCTTTATCTTTGATGAAGAAGTTAGGAATTAATGACCTACAACCAACTCGCATGTCTTTGCAGTTGGCTGATAGGTCCATTAAATATCCTCATGGGATGCTGGAAGATCTGTTAGTTAAGGTAGATAAGTTTATCTTCCCAGCAGATTTTATAGTTCTGGATATGGAGGCCGATAGAGAAATTCCTTTGATTTTAGGAAGACCCTTTTTAGCTACAGGAAGAGCTTTAATTGATGTAGAAAAGGGTGAACTAATGCTGAGAGTTCAAGAGGAGCAAGTAACTTTTAATGTCTTTAATTCCATGAAACATCCAACTGAAAAGATGGATTGTTTAATGATTAAAGAAATTAAAAGTTATAAGACTCCTATGCTGTTAAAAATTGAAGAAAAGCTTTTACAAGCCTTTTTGGAGGATTATTTTGACTCAGAGACTGAGGAGTTAAATGACTCTCATTCGAAATTGCTGAACCTACTTGAAGTATGTGAAGTAGGTGATTTTGAAAATAAAAAGAAAGAAAATTTGAATAATACCGAACTTGAGAAAGGAAAGGAAGTGTCTGAAGAAAAACATGAATTAAAACCTTTGCCTTCTTATTTGAAATATGTTTTCCTAAGAGATGATGAAACACACCCGGTGATTATTAATGTCGAGTTAAAAGATGAGGATGTACACAAATTGATAGGGGTTTTAAAGAAATATGAATCGGCTATTGGCTGGAACATATCTGATTTAAAGGGAATTAGTCCATCATTCTGTATGCATAAAATTCTGATGAAGGATGACTATTCCCCTGTACTTCAGCCACAAAGAAGATTAAACCCCATAATGAAAGAAGCTGTAAGGAAAGTGGTGGTTAAACTTCTTGATGCAGGAATTATCTATCCTATCTCGGACAGCGCTTGGATCAGTCCAGTCCAAGTGGTGCCCAAGAAAGGAAGGATGATGACTGTTAAAAATGAAAAAGGTGAAGTCATTGCCACTAGACCTACTACAGGTTGGAGGATATGTATAGATTATAGAAGGCTTAATGACTTCACTAGAAAAGACCACTTTTCTTTGCCATTTATAGAAGAAATGCTTGAGAGACTATCGGGTCATGAGTATTACTATTTTCTTGATGGATATTCGGGTTACAACCAAATTGTGGTTGATCCAAAAGATCAAGAAAAGACAGCATTCACCTGTCCCTATGGAATCTTTGCTTATAGGCGCATGTCGTTCGGGTTGTGCAATGCACCAGCAACCTTTCAAAGGTGTATGCTGGCCATTTTTAGGGATATGGTAGAGAATTTCATTGAAGTATTCATGGATGACTTCTCTGTGTTTGGAAGTAGTTTTGATACATGCCTTAGCAACCTATCTAAGGTGCTGGTGAGATGTTAGGAGGCTAACCTTGTCCTTAACTGGGAAAAGTGTCATTTTATGGTTAAGGGAAGGATAGTCCTTGGCCACAAAATCTCTGCTGAGGGCATTCAGGTAGATAGAGCCAAGATAGATATCATTGAAAAACTTCCTCCTTCAATCAATGTGAAAGGAGTGAAGAGTTTCTTAGGATGTGTTGGCTTTTATAGGAGATTTATAAAAGATTTTTCAAAAATAGCTAAGCCTTTGATTGATTTGCTTGTGAAAGATCATGTTTTTGTGTTTGATGAAAACTGTGTCAAGGCTTTCAAAAATTTGAAACAGAGATTGACTTCAGCTCCAATCCTTGTAGCACTGGATTGGTCTTTACCATTTGAACTAATGTGTGATGCAAGTGATTTGGCTATCAGAGCTGTGCTGGGTCAGAAGAAAGAAAAATTAACTCATGTAATTTATTATGCTAGTAAAGTATTGAATGAGAATCAAATAAATTACACCACTACTGAAAAAGAAATGCTTGCTGTGGTGTATGCATTTGATAAATTTAGGGTTTACTTGATTGGTGCCAAAGTCATTGTGTATACAGATCATTCAGCAATCAAGTACTTGCTAGCTAAAAAAGAATCTTAGACAAGGTTGATCAGGTGGGTTGTTTTACTCCAGGAGTTTGACTTAGAAATAAGAGACAAAAAGGGAGTAGAAAACTCAGTTGCCGATCAATTGTCTCGTCTAGAAGGTGATTCAAATTCTATTTTAATTAAAGAAGAATTTCCAGATAAGAGGTTAATGGCAATTATCACGGGGCCATGGTATGCTGATATGGCCAACTTTAAAAGTGCCTCGGTGGTACCTAAAGGCTGGACATCCCAAATGAAGAAAAAATTCTTTCATGATAGTAAAACCTTTCTTTGGGATGATCCATTTCTTTATAAGATAGGAATAGATGGAGTTATTAGGAGATATGTGCCTGAATCTGAGCAGGAAAGGCTCTTGTGGCATTGCCATGACTCCTATTATGGAGGATACCATGGTGCCTCCAAAACAGCAGCAAAAGTTTTACAAAGTGGCTTTTATTGGCCGACCATTTTTTAGGATACTAAAACGTATGTTCAAAGGTATGATAAGTGTCAAAGAAGTGGAGGTCTCTCTACTAAAGCTGGCATGCCTTTGACAAATATTTTAGTTGTGGAATTATTTGATGTTTGGGGTATCGACTTCATGGGACCATTTCCAAAGTCATTCTCCAATGAATATATCCCTGTTGCTATGGATTATGTCTCTAAGTGGGTGGAGGCAATTCCTACCAGAACCAATGATGCACATATGGTGCTTAGGTTCATAAAGAAGAACATTTTTCTAGATTTGGAGTCCCGAGAGTCCTCATTAGTGATGGAGGGTCACATTTTTATAATAAAATCATGGAAAAAACCCTGAGACACTATGAGGTATTGCATAAGATATCTACTCCATACCATCCACAAACTTGTGGACAAGTTGAGCTTTCATATAAAGAAATTAAAAGAATTTTAGAGAAAGTAGTAGGGAAGTCTAGGAAAGATTGGTCAGTGAGATTGAATGATGCATTGTGTGCCTATAGGACAACATTTAAAACTCCAATTGGTATGTCTCCGTATCAGTTAGTTTATGGTAAAGCTTGCCATCTCCCTGTGGAGTTAGAACATAAGGCATGGTGGGCCACAAAGCTGTTAAATATAGATTTCGACCAATCTCAGGAGGAAAGAGTCCTAAAACTCCATGAACTTGAGGAGTTTCGACTCAATGCTTATCAGAGTGCCTCTATTTATAAATAGAAAACTAAGAGGTGGCGTGATAAGTGGATAAATAAAAAGAGTTTCAAAAAGATGATAAGTTCTTGTTATTCAATTCCAGATTGAGACTTTTTCCTAGAAAGCTTAGATCTAAGTGGTCAGGACCGTTTATTGTGAATGAGGTCTTTCCTCACGGTGCAATTGAATTAAAAGACCCGACCACCGATAGAACTTTTAAGGTGAATGGCCAAAGACTCAAACTCTACTTTGGAGGAGAGTTTGACAGGCAGAAAACCTCCATGCTGCTGTAGGCATCTTCTTAGATGCCAGAAGGTTAAGCTAGTGACCTTAAAGAAGCGCTATAGGGAGGCAGCCCTGCATTCTGAGTATTACAGTTTATGTTTTGTGTCAAAATTAATAAAAAGAAAAATAAAATGTCTGTGAATAAAGTGTAAATAAATTTGTGAAGTTTTGAATAAGGTTTCAGTGACCGTCTCATCCATTCTTTAGTTAGAATTAGAATCAGGTACTTGGGTCGCTTGAGCGAATCCATTTATGCTTAAGCGTGACTTCCTGTTGTTTAGATGCTTAAGCGTGATTCTTTCTCGGTTAAGCATGAATGGTGTCTAATTCTATTTCTTCCATTCCGCTCAGTGAAACACTTTGAGCTTAGGCGAGAAGCTTCTGTTGTTGTTTCACGCTTAAGCGATGTATTTGCATGTTGATAACAGGTTTTGATAATGACAAGGAAACAAACATTGCAAACTCTTCATGAATCAAAAACAATTGAAGGTGTCATATAAAATCAAGATGCAAGAAGAAAACGGTTTCACAAAAGTTCAAGAAATCAAGAAACAAATAAGCCAAGTCAAAGGAAAGCAAACATGGATCACTAAATTCAAATGGATGACCTACAGGCATAGAAAAATATCAAACTGTAAAGCTTAAATCGATTCAACAACGAAGTAATCGATTCACAGCCCTGAAAGTCACCAAAAACTGGAAACAGAATGGGTTGAATCGATTCACCATGACCCTGAATCGATTCGAACACCTGGAAGTCATTTAACTTGAAGACAGAATGCTTTGAGTCAATTCAGACAAAGCTCGAATCAATTCACACGAATCTGGAACTCAAAATGGCACAAGTCAGAATGCTCTGAATCGATTCAAGGAACTATGAATCGATTCAAGAAGTGGGAAACACCACTAAAAACACACATTAGTGGGAAACCAGCACATTTCTCCATTACTTCTTTAGACCCCCACTATGTGCAACGGCTAGGAACAAGAAAGGCACACCTCAAGCTGCTCAAATGGCTCTATAAATTGAAGAGGAATTCAAGCACAAAAAACACACCAAGAAGCTACAATTCTTTACTCACTCTTGTGCTTTGTAAGCCCTATTCTTGTATATCTTGAAATTTTCATTTGTATATCCTCTCTTCTTGAGAGATTAGAAATTATGTGAGCTATCATTTGCTTATCCACTCTATTAAGAGAGTCATTTACCTGTAAACACTTCTTCAAACACAAAAGATTTTCACTCTAGGTTGAGTGGTCACAAAGGTTGGGGTTCAACCTTTGGGTATTGAGAGTTTGAGAGATTGGATGGGTTGCCCTTTGCTAGTGAGGATTGAGTTCTTGAGTGTGGGACACTACGAAGCTGCAATTGCTCATAGCTTGTAACTATAAACTTCAATAGTGGAAATCCTCTAAGTGGGTTGCTTAGAGGCGAGACGTACACTGGTGTTGGTGGAACTTGTTATATCGGTTTGCAAGCTCCCCTTCCTTACTCTTTTACTTTCAATTGGTTAATTGGTGTTGATTGATTGTGAATTGCATACTTAAGCTTGTCAAATTTTTTATATTTCAAATACTTCCCACCAAGTGTTTGTTAAATTACTTCAGCAATATTTATCCTTGTGGCACATTCCATACTTTCATTAAACTTGATTTCACTTGCATAAACTTGTATATTTGAACATTAGAACCAAGTTCAAAGGCTTTCCAACAAAAAGTTTGAAAACTCAATTCACCCCCCCTCTTGAGTATTGAGGCCACTTGAACAACAAGTGGTATCAGAGCTTGACTCTTGTTAAATAAAGCTTAACAGCTTCAAGAGACTAGATGGCCTCAAGTTCTCATAACATTTTTCCCGAAGGTGGTGCTATAAATAGACCTCCCGCTTTCAATGGGGAAGGCTATGCATTTTGGAAAGAAAGAATGAAAATTTTCATTCAATCCATTTGATCCGGTCTCAATACCGGTATCCGATCTGTAAGACATATTTCAACGTCTTCGTCAAGACATCAACGTGTAACCGGTGTCATCAGTATACATCCGGACTGTAATTCTGTATCAGGCGTTCTCCCTATACCGGTTGTTCAGGATAACACCATGACACCGGACAACACACACGTCACTGTGCTAAAGACAAGGATCATTGCTACAGGGATCGATCAATAATTCCCTGCACTACGAGCCAAATTCTGCTCATGGGGATGGTCAACTTGTTCCCTAATCCTAGTCTATATTCTCCATGCTCAATATAAAATAGCCACTTGACCCAATCATGCTGGTAAGTGTGCAATAAAATAATGCTAATGGGAGTTAGTGGTTCCCCACTAACGAGTCCTCATAAAACGAGCCAATCAGGTATATGAACTCATTTCATTAATGAAGTGGGGGATCTTCAACTAATTTCATGACTGATTACTCTCTAAAATACATTCCTTACTTGGAATATCATCACTGCCTTTAGCGTCGAAGAATCTTTGCAGGTGACACCACCATTCACCCACTTCAACGCGTTAGGATGGTATAAAGGATCTCCAGGACGCCCAATCCGCTCTCCTCACTCAAGGACAATGGATATTTACACCAGATACCCATACATCCGGTCTTCTGCACAGTATTTGCATACTATTTGTGATTGACTTGAGTCCGGATCTCTAGACCCCGGTTCAGGACAGATCACCATTGATTTGAGAATTTGGAATGCCATTGAAAATGGTCCTTATATACCAATGCACACTGTTGATAGTAAGAATATGGAAAAGCCTATAGATGAATCGACCAGTGATGAAGAAAAGAAAGTACAATATGGCTATAAGGCAAAGAATCTAATCACTACGGCATTAGGTCAAGATGAATTCTTTAGAATAATGACTTGTCAAACCACTAAGGAAATGTGGGATACTCTACAAGTAACTCACGAAGGTACTAACGATGTGAAGGACTCCAAGATTAGTACCTTGACAAGTCAATATGAAAGCTTTAGAATAAACTCGGGAGAAACCATTGTAGATATGCGGAAAAGATTTACTCTTATTATTAATCATCTTATTACTCTTGGTAAAGTTTACACTAACAAAGAACTTGTGCATAAAGTTTTAAAAAGTCTTAGCAGGGAATGGAAACCACTTGTCACAGCCATAAAACAATCTCCAAGCATCAATGAGATGTCTCTTGCAACACTCTTTGGAAAATTACAAGAGCAAGAGCAAGAACTAAAAGCATTGAAGCTAGCGGAGGAAGAAGAAAAATCTGCCAAAAAGAAAGGCTTAGCACTCAAAGCCACCTCTATACATGAAGAAGAATCATGCAGTGACATGGATGAAGAAGAGGAATTTGGGCTGTTTATAAAATGATTCGAAAGATTCATGAAGAACAAAAGATTCCAAAAGAACTTCAAGCCCCAAGGTAAGAAGCTAACTTCAAATGAAATTTCTTCTTCACCTAGTTGTTTCGAATGTGGCAAGGAAGGGCACTTCAAGGCCGATTGCCCAAATCTTAAAAAGAAGGGCAAGGATAAACGAGGAAGAAGAAGAGCTTACATCGCTTGGGATGAGAACGATGTAAGTAGCTCCGACGATTCGGAAAATGAGGAAGCAAATCTTTGCTTAATGGCCAATCACCAAGAAGAAGATAATGAGGTAAATCTTCATGACTTAGATAAGAATGAACTACTAGATGCTTTCGAGGAGTTATATGATAAATTTATAAAAGTCTCTAATATGCTTAAGTCATCTAGGAAAACTAGTGATACCCTTGAAATGCATCTTATGGAGGTATGTAAAGAAAATGAAAGCCTAAAAGAAGAATTAGAGAATGTTCAAGCATGTTCTAAGGATAAACCATGTGACTTTGCAAAAAGATGCGTTGTGTTAGAAACAAAGGTTGTAGATCTAAATAAGACATTAGAAAAGTTCACTAATGGATGAGACAACTTGAATATCTTGCTTGGACAACAAAGATGCGTGTTTAATAAAACCGGGCTAGGATATATTCAAGAACATAGCAATCACAAAAGGGAAAAACACTATAAAAATTTCTTTGTACCACCAAGCAAATCATCTTCACCTTTTATGAAATGTCATCATTGCGGTTTTAAAGGTCATAACTCTTCGAATTGCAATGTTAGAAAATTAGGGCCAAAGGTTATAAGAAAGGTGTGGGTTCCCAAAGGAACATTACCACAAGCTAACCTAAGAGGACCCAATATAAAATAGGTACCTAGTTCTCTAAACTAATCTTGTTTTGTAGGTATGCTTCAAGGCAAGCAACACCCATTGGTACTTGGATAGTGGATGTTCAAAGCATATGATGGGAGACATAAGCAAGTTTACATCATTCACTCCCAAGAGAAAAGGAAGTGTCACTTATGGAGACAATACCAAGGGTAAAATACTTGGTATCGAAAATATCGGTAAAAATTCTTCTACCTCCATTAGTGATGTGTTGTATGTTGAAGGACTCAAACATAACTTGCTTAGCATAAGTCAATTATGTGACAAATGATATAGAGTTTTATTTGAATCCAATTGTTGTATAATTTAAAATAAGCTAAACAAAAAGGTCAAATTTGTTGGAAAAAGGATTGATAACATTTACATGATTGATGTGGATAGTTTGTCTACAAATGATGAATAATGCTTCATTACAAAAGAGGATGAAACTTGGCTATGGCATAGGAGAATAGCTCATATACATGTAGACCACTTAAACAAACTTGTCTCCAAAGAATTAGTAATTGGTTTACCAAAGCTTAAGTTTGAAAATAGATTTTGTGATGCATGTCAAAAAGGAAAACAAGCAAAGGCATTTTTTCAATCCAAAAATATCATTTCCACACAAAGGCCTTTACAACTTTTGTACATGGACTTATTTGGACCATCCAAAATCAAAAGCTTTGGAGGTAATTACTATGGTCTAGTTATTGTAGATGACTATTCTAGATATACATGGACATTGTTTCTTGCTCATAAAAATGAAGCATATCATGCATTTAAGAAACTTGCTAAGATTATCCAAGTTGAGCAAAATTCAAAAATTGCATCCATTAGAACCGATCATGGGGGAGAGTTTGAAAATCACTATTTTGAAAAATTCTGCAAAAAACATGGTATCAATCACAATTTTTCAGCTCCTAGAACTCCACAACAAAATGGAGTTGTTGAGAGGAAAAATAGATCCTTGCTAGAACTTGCTAGAACCATGTTAAGTGAAAATAATATTGCGAAACACTTTTCGGCCGATGTGGTTAACACCGCTTGCCATGTCATGAATAGATGTTTAATAAGACCTATTCTAAAGAAAACCCCCTATGAACTCTATAAGGGAAGAAAACCCAACATTTCATATTTTCACATATTTGGATGTAAATGTTTTGTGCTCAATAATGGAAAAGATAATCTAGGGAAGTTTGATGCTAAAGCTGATGAGGCAATCTTCCTAGGGTACTCTCAATCTAGTAAATCTTATAACAAACAAACACCATTGAAGAGTCCATTCATGTAAAGTTTGATGAAAGTAGCCATAACCCTCCGAAAAAGGAAGATGTTGATGATCTTGTAGGTACTCTTCAAGAATTGACCTTAGATGACAAGGAATGAGAAATCAAAGACACAAATAAAGCCAAACATGAGGAACCACAACAATGGATCACTTTGAAGAATCATCCCATGGACAACATCATAGGTCATATATCAAAAGGTGTAAGTACTCGTAATACAATTAGAAATACATGCAATCATCTAGCCTTTGTATCACAAATAGAACCCAAAAGCATAAATGAAGCTATTATTGATGAACATTAGATGTTAGCCATACAAGAAGAGCTAAATCAATTTGAAAGAAATGAAGTTTGGGAGCTTGTGCCAAGACCCAATGATCACTAAATAATAGGAACCAAATGGGTATTTAGGAATAAACTGGATGACAATGGCATTATTACTAGGAACAAAGCTAGGCTAGTAGCTAAAGGCTATAATCAAGAAGAAGGCATTAATTATGAAGAGACATATGCACCCGTAGCTAGATTAGAAGCAATTAGATTACTATTAGCCTTCGCATGCTGTAGGGACTTCAAATTGTACCAAATGGATGTTAAAAGTGCTTTCTTGAATGGATACATTCAAGAGGAAGTATATGTTGATCAACCTCCAGGTTTTGAAAACCATCAATTTCCAAATCATGTTTTTAAATTAAAGAAAGCTTTGTATGGTTTGAAACAAGCTCCAAGAGCTTGGTATGAAAGGTTAAGCAAATTTCTTTTAGAAAATCATTTTGAAAGAGGAAAGGTTGATACAACTTTATTCATAAAGCACAAAAAGGACAACATACTATTGGTACAAGTTTATGTTGATGATATAATATTTGGTGCCACTAATGAGTCAATGTGCAAAGAGTTTGCTAAGTTAATGCAGGAAGAATTTGAAATGTCCATGATGGGAGAACTCACTTTCTTCCTTGGACTTCAAATCAAGCAAACTAATGAAGGCACATTCATCAATCATTCCAAGTACTACAAAGAACTACTCAGAAAATTCAATATGGACAAAGCAAATGATATTGCCACACCCATGGGCACTTCATGCTATCTGGACAAGGACGAGAAAGGTAAGGATATTGAACTCACAAAATATAAAGGTATGATAGGATCCTTACTTTACTTAACCGCTAGTAGACCGGATATCATGTTTGCTGTGTGTATGTGTGCTAGATACCAGGCTTGTCCTAAAGAATCACATCTTACTGCAGTAAAAAGAATAATGAAATATTTAGTTGGGACTCAAAGTGTTAGTTTATGGTACCCCAAAGGGGAAGAATGCACTTTAGTTGGTTACTCTGATTCAGATTTTGCAGGATGTAAACTTGACAGGAAAAGCACTAGCGGAACATGTCACTTGCTTGGTAGTTCTCTTGTTTCTTGGCATAGCAAGAAACAAGTAAGTGTTGTGCTATCAACAGCTGAGGCAGAATATGTTGTAGCTGGTAGTTGTTGTGCTCAAATCCTTTGGATAAGACAACAACTTCTAGACTTTGGAGTTGTATTGGACCATGTACCTCTTAAGTGTGATAATACTAGTGCTATCAATATCTCAAAAAATCCTGTCATGCATTCTAGGACTAAACATATTGAGATAAGGCATCACTTCATTAGAGACCATGTATTGAAGGGTGATTGTATACTTGAGCATATTGAAACCTCTAAGCAACTAGCAGATATTTTTACCAAACCTTTAGCTAGGGAACAATTCATTCATATTAGAAGAGAATTAGGAATCTTAGATATATCCAATTGTGTCTACTCTTAATTTTTTGTGTATTGATTGCTTGATAACTGTTATTGATTAATAAGAAGGCAAAAGATCTTCATGAAAATGAAGACTTGATGATCCAAAATGAACCACGTTATGCCTTGAATAAATTAGAATGGCTAAATGAAATCTGGAGTAAAACAGACGTTTGAATCGATTCACCAATCCCTCGAATCGATTCAAGCACCTGATGGGTCAAAAATTTCAAAACAGAATCGTTCGAATCGATTCAACCCCCATTCGAATCGATTCACGCACCTGATTGCACTAATTTTCCTTAAAACAGTGATGCTCGAATCGATTCACCCAATCCCTCGAATCGATTCACGCGACAGTTACTCCCTCGTTACGCTAATTTAAGGCACTCCTTCACTCTTTCTCTTATTTCTCTTCCACTCCCTCCTAAAAACCTCCCAACCTCCTCTTTAAAAACTAACTTTCAACTTCTCAACCTTCAATGGCATCTTCTTCCCAACCTCGGAAGAAGCAACGAGCCAACATTGTCGCTGCTTCAATCCTTCAATATTCCGATCTATCAAGGTTCTTCTCTACTCAAAAAGAATTGGAAAGGTACCAATCCTCTTTTTCTGAAAAACATCTTATCTCCCCTCATTAGCTTGATGTCCCCTTCTTTGAGACTTCTGGACTTCCTCTTCTCAATACTCTTCATCAACAACAGCTTGTTGGATTTATGGCTCTTGAGGAAGTGGCTATCTATCCAGAATTAATTCGAGTCTTCTATTCAACCTTGCACCTTCAAGAAGCTCGATATATTGCCAAGGTGAAAGGCAAGACCATCATTCTTGACAATGAAGTTATGAACAAGGTAGGATTGCTCCCTCTTAGCAATGCTTCATTCCATGGCAAGGAACCACCTCTTGCATGGAACTACAACCCTTTGGAGGTAAGAACTTTCTTCAATCTTACAGGTCCTTCCAGCACCGTTGGAACACTAAGCCTCAACCACCGCCTTCTGCACTACGTCCTTGTAAAAATTCTTCTCCCTTCCGGTGGAAATTATGCAAGACTAAATGAAGCACAAATCTTGTTGCTCTGGGTAATTCTTAATGAGAAGGACATTAACTGGATCGATTTGGTAAGGCACCATATGATCGAAGCTCAAAATCTTGCGCATCTTCCATATGCCATCTTCATCACAAAACTGCTCCGCCACTACAAAGTGGACTTGAAGAATGAAGTCAAAGAAATTGTAGGTCCTAAAGCACCAATTGAAAAAACTCATCTCACAAAGATGAATATTGTTGAATATCATGGACGATGGCAATTTCTTCGACGTCCCCGTAACGATGCTGAAGATGATGCTCCTCCTCCTCCTCTACCCGCTCCTACTGATGATTTGTTTACCAGACTCACTGGCCACATGGATCGGCGCCTAAACACCATGGAAGCAAACCTCAATGCTTGCCTGGACAAGATTGAGGCAAATATGGAAGAGCGATACACAGAGCTTGCCACTCAAATCTCAAGCATCCATTTTCCTTAGCCTTGATTGACTTCTTGCACTTTATGATTTCTATGTCCAACAATCATTTACTTTTATGCTCAGACTTAGTTGTCGTTTGAAACACTTCTCTTATTTACTTTGGATAATTACATGACTATTTTGTTAAATGCTTGGATGACTATATTGCTTATTATCACATTTGAGTTGTCTTATGCGGCATATGATTATCACTCGATTAATTGAATACTCTCAAATTTTGTTTTTGATAATGACAAAGGGGGAGAGATATATGCTAAATTTTACAAATCCTTGAAAGGGGGAAAGATAATAACTAAGGGCATTTGAAGAAAATGGTTAATTTGAAGAAAATGGTTTATTTGAAAAACAAAGAGGGAGACATACTTTTCTAAAAAAGAAACAATTATTTGATTAACAAAGGGAGACATAATTTTTTTTTAACTTGTTAGCACTGCATCTTTAAAGTATTTTTGGCTATTAAATACCCCAAGAGATGTCCATTGTTTGTCATCATCAAAAAGGGGGAGAATGTATTTGCATGTTGATAACAGGTTTTGATAATGACAAGGAAACAAGCATTGCAAACTCTTCATGAATCAAAAACAATTGAAGGTGTCATATAAAATCAAGATGCAAGAAGAAAACGGTTTCACAAAAGTTCAAGAAATCAAGAAACAAATGAGCTAAGTCAAAGGAAAGCAACCATGGATCACTAAATTCAAATGGATGACCTACAGGCATAGAAAAATATCAAACTGCAAAGCCTAAATCGATTCAACAATGAAGGAATCGATTCACAGCCCTGGAAGTCACCAAAAACTTGAAACAGAATGGGTTGAATCGATTCACCATGACCCTGAATCGATTCAAACACCTGGAAGTCATTTAACTTGAAGATAAAATGCTCTGAGTCGATTCAGACAAAGCTCGAATCGATTCACATGATTCTGAAACTCTAAAATACAGAAACAAAATGCTCTGAATCGATTCAGACAAAGCTTGAATCGATTCACACGAATCTGGAACTCAAAATGGCATAAGTCAGAATGCTCTGAATTGATTCAAGGAACTACGAATCGATTCAAGAAGTGGGAAACACCACTAAAAAGACACATTAGTGGGAAACCAGCATATTTCTCCATTACTTCTTCAGACCCCCACTATGTGCAACGGCTAGGAACAAGAAAGGCACACCTCAAGCTGCTCAAATGGCTCTATAAATTGAAGAGGAATTCAAGCACAAAAAACACACCAAGAAGCTACAATTCTTTGCTCACTCTTGTGCTTTGTAAGCCCTATTCTTTATATCTTGAAATTTTCATTTGTACATCCTCTCTTCTTAAGAGATTAGAAATTGTGTGAGCTATCATTTGCTTATCCACTCTATTAATAGAGTCATTTACCTATAAACACTTCGTCAAACATAAAAGATTTTCACTCTAGTTTGAGTGGTCACAAAGGTTGGGGTTCAAACTTTGGGTATTGAGAGTTTGAGAGATTGGGTGGGTTGCCCTTTCCTAGTGAGGATTGAGTTCTTGAGCGTGGGATACTAGGAAGCTGCAATTGCTCATAGCTTGTATCTCTAAACTTCAATAGTGGAAATCCTCTAAGTGGGTTGCTTAGAGGCGAGACATACACCGGTGTTGGTGGAACTTGTTATATCGGTTTGCAAGCTCCCCTTCCTTACTCTTTTACTTTCAATTGGTTAATTGGTGTTGATTGATTGTGAATTGCATACTTAAGCTTATCAAATTTGTTATATTTCAAATACTGCCCACCAAGTGTTTGTTAAATTGCTTCAGCAATATTTATCCTTGTGGTGCATTCCATACTTTCATTAAACTTGATTTCACTTGCATAAACTTGTATATTTGAACATTAGAACCAAGTTCAAAGGCTTTCCAACAAAAAGTTTGAAAACTCAATTCACCCCCCCTCTTAAGTATTGAGGCCACTTGAACAACAAGCGAAAGCTTAATGAGCTTGAGCAAGAGTGGCATACTCGGGCCACTGACACTCACTCTTTACTCCTTTCCGACCGAAAACTATTATTTCCCCCAAACTTTAAAAAAATGTTAATAAATGATTTCAGATCGTTGATATAATGAACGGGTCAGATGATAAAGGATGACTTGTTCTTGTCGGCCCTTTTATCACTCGGTCTCTCATTTCATTCAAACGGTCATTCATTTGATCTTCCACTCGTCTCTCCCTCTCAGTTGTTTTTTCACTTATGTTTCATTCACTCGATTCCCTCACTCTACACTTAGTCTATCGGTTTCCTTGCCCGCCCCTTTCTCGATCTCTCCCACTCGGTATCTTTTTCATTCGTTCTTTTATACACTCTCATTTTGTCTCTTTCTTGATTCTTCATCCACTCGGTGCTCCATTCACTCGGTTCTCTCTGCAGTCATTCTCTCGTCTACTCATTGTCACACTCGTCTCTCATGCACTCTACTTCACTTCATTCCTTCATTTTTCGTTCCTCACCCGATATTATCCACTCGCCCTTCATTCACTTAGTATCCTTTTCATTTGTGGTTTCATTCACTCGTTCTTTTAATCTACCTAATTTCTATTTTGTTTCTTCACCCATCTCTCCATAATTTTCTCATTCACTCGTCTTTCATCCACCCGGTGTCTCCATCACTTAGTCTTTTATTTTTCAGTCTCTCTTACAATTCTGTCATTCTTTCATTTCCTCGCCCGATCCCTTTCTCGATTTTGTCCACTCGGTATCTCATTCATTTATTTTCTCCTACAGTCTTTTTTTCGTTTACTTGGTTTCTCACTAGATCATTTGTCATTCTTCCATTTGTTCTTCCACTTGTTCTTGCATCTACTCGTCTCCTTCATCCAATTGGTATATCTTTTACTCGTCTCATTCACTCAGAATCTTTTTCATTTGTTCTTCTATTCTTTCTTTCATCCACTTATCTTTTTCATCCACCCTCATTTTCACTCGTCTTCTTCATCTACTTGGTCACTTTTTCACTATGTTGTTCCTCACCTGTCACTTAGTCTTTTATTCCCATACCCTATCTCTTATTAATTCGTTCTTCCACTCGTTGTTTCATTCACTCAGTTTTTCTCTCACTTTTCCGTTCATCTTTCATTCACTCGTTTCTTCCATTTACTCGGCCCCTCTCTGCACTCATTGTTTTGTTCACTCATCCACTCGTCCCTCACCTTCTTAGTATCTCTTTCTTAGTCTTTCTTGCTCTCTCATCTATTCGGTATGTGAGCTTTAGCGAGAGTGCCTTATTGAATACCATACCCGATTCTTAAAAAAATAAATATAAAAATAAATATATAAAAAATAATATATATGGCACGCCAATATTTCAGCGTACTTACGCGTATCTCAGGTAGTGGGTTCAACATTATAAAACCCCCTCAGTGTACAAACCCTAAACTTCTACGCTGAAACTTGAGTTGTTGAAGAGGAAAAGGTACACCTCGTAGTTCCTGAGAAAGGTACCATCTTTTTATTTAATTCTTTTAATTCTTAATTACATAATTAGTATTTTACTGTTTCATTGTAAAAATTCTTCCATTGTTCGTAGCCATTCGTCTTACATTTTTCAGTTTGCTGTGATTGTTTAGTTTTCTGTACTTGTTTTCATTTAGGCTATTTACTAACATTTTTTTTATCATTCATAATGAAAAGAAGATCACAAAGACTTTTGCAGAAACCTAGACAAAATTTTACAGAGGGAAATGTGAAGAAAAACTAAAAAGATAAAGAAAAGGGGGTGGTAACGATTAGTATTTCTGATTCTCCAACACCTGAACCAAGTAAAAGTCAAGTTGAAAGGAAAGAATATCCAGCAGTTGAGAGGAATGAATCTCCAGCAGTTGAGAGGAATGAATCTCTAGCAGTTGAGAGGAATGAATCTACGGCAGTTAAAAGTTTTGATGGGCACAGGTTCAGAGATTCTAAGGCTGCCCAAGAGTATGAGAAAAAGTTTAAAACCAGGGGAGTAATCAGGGACAGAGCTCTGGTCCTTGATGGTGAAAAATATGCTGATGTTGATGTGTAAGCTGTGATGATTCAAAGGGGATGGCAGTTCTTTAATGAAAATTTGGGCAAGGGTTACCAGGAGCTCACTCGAGAATTCTATGCCAACCTGAGGGCTCACTCTATAGAGGCTGAATTTCCTTTCTCTTCTTTCTTGAGAGGAGTCACAATTCCTTTAACTGGTAATATTCTGAACGAGCTATTGAAAATGCCCATTCTGGAGGAAGAAGCATGTCAATACGCATGGAAGGTAGATATTTTTCATCAGGCTAAATATAAAAATCTGAGGAAGGAAATATTGGAAGAATACTGTGAAAAGGACGCTTCATATTTGACATGGGCTAATGGTCTACCAAAAAGTGTCAGGAAGAATTGTCTGAATAATCTTCCTCTTCTGTGGTGTCACTATATCCTTTCATCTTTGCAGCCTGTATTACATGCTACTGAAATTACCAGTAAGAGGTTAGTCTTGATGTACTGTCTGATGAAAGGTTTGTACGTTAATCTGGGTGAGTTAATACTGGGGGAGATGATGAAAAACCTTGAAAAGAATCTCCAATTGCCATATTACTCGGTTATCACACTGTTGGCCTAAGAGAATCAGGCTGTGGTCAACTATGCTGAACTGACAAAGGTCAAGCCTGAGAGAATTATAGATAGGAAATGGGTGATAAACCACATTGATAATTTCCAAGGCAATCTCAATCAACAGGAGCAGGTCCTTCTTCTGATGTTTTAATGATATTGCAGGAATTGCAGATTATGAAGAGGATGCAGTTAGGAATTTATGATCAGGTCTTGAACCATGATCTTATGCTCAGAAAGATTGCCACCACATTGAATATGGATCACACGGAAGGAATGGGGGTCCCACCTGACAGAGATTCATGGTTGGCCTTCATTGGATTCACCATTCCCTTTGATGACATGCCCTTGGCAGCTGAATTTCCACCCTCCCCTAAGCAAGATGATGATGCGTTCGACTGATATTTTTTTCTCTGTTTATGTTATGATGTTTCTCTGTAATAACCTTATTTAAGTATTTTCTTGAATAATGAATTCCCTTCCTTTTAGTTGTAATGGAATTTTATTTCTTTGATAAATTGTTTGTTATTAGTTCTTTTCTCAATTGTATCGGTAAATCCATGCATGCCAGTCCAAACAAGTGCTTTTCATGCATTGCCACTCAGGTAAAAAGGGAAGTATTATATCATTCTGACTCATTAAGTGATAAACTATGTTAACTGTGTTTAATTTAAAATCCATCTTAATTATTTAACTCTTGCTAATTCTCAGGCTTTAATCGAATTAATTAATTGATTGGCATTGCTTAACTCATGATCCCTGTCCATAACTATTTTTCATTATTAATTATTTGTTTATTCGGCATGCTAGTTAGCAATCTGAATTTATGATCTTGCATTAAGTTTGGGGACATGACTGGCTAATTACCTATTATATTCTGAGCTCTTGAGCCTTTATTAATTCTTTTCCGAGTGAACCTACATTCTAGTTAGTGAGACGGAATTTGCTTCAGCGCTTGTTAAATGGTTATATTTTTGTCATTCGGAAATGATGAAGGCCTTCTTTGTTAATTAGCCAGGGCCAAAAATTAGCCATCCTAATATTATTAATTATCCTTTGACCTAATAATTATGTTTGAGCCTAAGACCCTTTCATTCTTTTTATGCACCTAACTTTATAAGCCTAATTATCTGAGAAAAACCGACTGAATTATCCCTAGATGTACCACTGATGAATTGCTGAGTCTTACTTATTGCTAGGGACTAGCAAGTTCTAAGTTGGGGGATGAAGAGTGTGCCTAACAGCAATTAAGGACACACTCTGACCTTAGTTATAGATGAATACCTAGAGAAATGAAAGGAGAAACAGAAAAGCCGAAAAGAAAAATGAAAAATCAGCAAAGAAAGAAGGTGCAAAACACCACAAGAAAAAAAAATAAAAATTCTTGATTAAAAAAGATGGAAGAAAAGAAAGAAAAGAAAAAGTCCAAAGGACTGAGAGAAAAAGAAGGTGTAAAGCACCACAAGTTATTAAGTTACCATTCATATGAAAAATAATGAAAGCAAGAGAGCTTGTTAGTAGAGGCATTTAAGTTCAGATTGAGGCAAGGCATCAGTGGATACATCTTGTAACCCAATATTGACTCGGAAAACAATAATAAATCATGTATCCTAACCCTATTACAAGCTTAAAAAGCCCTTACTGATCCAATTGTGTTGGCATATGTCATGACGTTTAGAACTGTTGCAAGCCTATGTTGATCTAACAAAGATATAGGTGATGAGTGCATATTACTTAACCTATACACTGAGAGAAGAGTGAAACACAAATCCAGTGAGGAAAGTATCACCATCTTGTTTCCCAAAGGAGGTGTGAGTTATTATATTTTCAGAAATTCTGAAAAGAAAGCATGGTCGGTATTCAATAATTATAGTATGAACTAAGTTAAGGAAAGGTTGATTGTTTTGAATAAGTGCTGTTAGTTAATTAATCTGAGTATTTGCTTGAGGAAAAACAAGTTTTAAGTTTGGGAATGTGATAAGTCTTGAAAAGACTTAATTATCTCACCTTTTATTTAACATAATTCATTAAATATTGTTTAGTTTGGCTTTATTATTTAGTAAATAGTTAATAATTTGTATTTTATTTATTTATTTCAAAAGTGCTTTATTTATGTAAGAAAATGATTAAAAATAGTAAATAGTTAAGAAATTATGTTTATTTCTAATTTCACTAACTCAGCTTGCAAACACTAGACAGCCAGCGTACTAATGCTATGCAATTAGTTGTTTATTAGTGCAGGAACAGGTCGCGCTCAAGCTAAAAAGAGAAGGAAGGAAAATCCGAGTGATATTCCAAAAGTCCGAGTGAAACTCCAAAAGTCCGACTAAAAAAGACTTCAAAACACTGACCGCAAAAGGGAATAGAATACCGAATGAAGAACCCGAGCGAGACTTTAAAAACACCGATTGAAAAAACTCTAAATTCAAAATGCCGACTGAATAATCTGAGCGCTCAAGCGAGAGCCTTTCACGCTCAAGTGTGACGACAGTTATTTAAACGCTGTTGTTCCCTCCAAAAGACGCTCGGCACCATTTCTGTTCCTGTTGCTTTCTCTTCTGCTTTTGTTCCTTAGTAATTTAAGTTCTAAGATGTAATTAGTTATTTATTTTGTAATTATGTAACTAGTTTAGTTAGTTTAATTATTAATTAAGCTTTCTTAGTGATTAGTTAAGTTAGTTAGTTAGTTAGATGCCTATATATACTTGTACATACTCTGTAAAACACAGACAGAGAATAGAGCACAACATAGAACACGATTCATTTTCCATTTCCAATCTTTCTCTAATTCCCTTCTCTCTCTAAATTATCTCATCCATGTTTTTCCCAATTCCTTCGATAAAATCTATGTCGATGGGTTTCTAAGTCCCTAAGGTTAGGATTGCGAAGGTTTGCAATGAAATCTTGAAGGTGTATTGAGGAAATCGACTTCTAGATCTCGAGGAGAACGAGCTGAGGAGTGGATCTACTTTGCTGGATTGACAAATCCAGATCTAATGAAGAACGTCACCAGTGAGGAATCATGGTTGAAGCTTAGGTAACTTCCAGCTTCCTAACTAATTCAGGCCTAGTAATTAGGTGAATAGTTAAAGTTCAACCTCCAATTTCGCATTAGATTCTTATGTTAATCGAGCACTTAAGGGATTAAGGTTTGATGTATAGTAATTAGTGTTATTCACCTAAGGAATTAGGGAATAACCACTTGCAGATTGTCCTCTTGATACCTGAAGCTTGAGTATACCTTAATTGCATATTTCTTAATGAAGTTATAAACTGAAGCAATCCTAACCTACCTTCTATTAATCACATTTCATCTTTCACACTGTCTCTGAAAATACAAAAACATAGAAAGCATAAAATCAACAAAAACTGAATGAATCTTATATGCATTGTGTTGGTTCAACTTGTATCAGTCTAAGATTGAGGTAATTACCACAATCCCTGTGGGACGATCAAATATATTACAATTTTAACGACTAGTGCGCTTGCCAAAGAATATATCCTCTGAACAGTTAGCATCAAGTTAATGGCTCAGGATTTACCACACCAGAACTCTCCTTGGCTCAATGCTAAATTCCTACCAAATGGGCCCAAATACAAGGTTAAACCAAAGAATAATGCTATGTATAAAGCCCAATAATGGCCCCAAGCTACTTGGCCATGCAAGGCCTAAACTAAAAAATTAATTTCTAAACCTAATTAATTCCTAAACAAATAAAAAGACTACTAAAATATTTACAAGGTAATGGTAAGGCCTAAAAAGGTCCAGGCAAGTCCATAAGATCCCTTACCCTAAGATAGAGAAGCAAGCAAAGGCCTTTAAATGCTCCTCCTTGGGCTTGGGCTCATCCAAGGAAGTAAGAAAAATAGCCAAAAACCTTTATGATTGCCTCCTTGTCTTTCTTGACCCTTGACTTAGTCAAAGGGCCACTAAAACTCTCCAAGACATCCACTAGTCTTTGTGTAGGCTCTAAGGCCTCTTTATGGGTGTGGTCCTCATCACTCTCTTATACATTCTATAAAATTGTAAAGAATTTAAGTTGTATATTGGGTAAGTTATTCATTTGCACATGAGTGAGAACCTCTTTGGAAACGTCCCTTCTTGAAATCCCCACGCTTCTTGAATCCAGAAGATTGACCCTTCAGCTTAGAGTCAAATTTAGAGTGGTGAAATATAGCATGCTCCTCATAAATATGGCATTTGTTCATAAGTACCGTGAAGCTTCAGATCTCTTGGTGACAAATGGCCCTTTGAATATCAGGGTGTAGACCATTCTCAAACTTCACACACTTAGAGGCTTCAATTCCCTCTTTTACTGGTAAGGAGGGTAAAACTAACACAATTCTTCAAACTTGGAAGTATATTCTTCCACAAACATAGTGCCTTGCTTAAGTTCTATGAACTCAAACTCCTTTTTTCTCTTGTATCTTTCTGGAACATATTTCCTCATAAGCTCAAACTTGAAATTCTCTCAACTCAATAGAGTAGCAGCAACAATCATCTTACTCTCAATGAGTCTCCACTAAGTCTCAGCTTCATCTCTCAACATGAAAATAATATACTCTACTTTCTAGAGCTTAGTGTACTCAAAACTATCAAAGATCGTCTCCATATCATAGACCCAAACATAGGCTTGTTCAGGACTAAATCCACCATGAAATTCAGAGGGTTTCCGCTTTAAGAGTTTGTCAAGGTTATGAGCACCTTAAACCATATAAGGAGTTTGTCTTTCAGCATCTTGCCTCTCTCAATTTTTCAACTTAAAGAGGTCAGCAAAGCGGTTTAAAGCTTGAGCTATAGTGCCATCACTATCATGGTGACGACGGGCCATTTCAGAATCTATTACCACAACATCAAGGTTAACTAACAATAGTAAGCTAGTCTATAGACATGCTTATAACCTTTTCTTATAGCAATTTGAAGACATGAAGTTTTGATAATGACAAATGACAATAATCATGAAGACCTAGATTAGAATAAAAATGGACCAACTATAAGACAAGACCTATAAGTCAAGTAATAAAGCATCAAAGCTCAACAGTCTTAGAATTTATGTAAGGTTTTACTCAAATATAAACATGTCCTTACACCTTAATTAAAACCTTTAAACATGAAAGTTTAAAATGTTTTCTAAAAGTTAAAACAACATGTAATCGATTACCATATTGGTGTAATCGATTACACACTGATGCATTGCCAACAGTCTAATTTTTAAATGAAATATTTGAATTATGAAGGCATATAATCAATTACCATAATCATGTAATCGATTATAACAACATTAGATGTGTGGAAAAGATGCAATTCTTTATGGTTTCTTGCATAGAAAGTCATGTTCTTTCATTTAAACTCATGAATCAATACATCCTTTTAAAAAGGCATCTTTCTAACATCAAAAGGCATTTTTTCATCAATTAAATACATCTCTTCATTTAATATAAATAGAGTGAAAATCATTCACACAAAATATGGATTTTGATAAGTATTTAAACATTCTTTACAATCCAAATTGAGAAACACTCTATAATGATCTAAAGCCATTCTTGTTACTTGAGTGTTACCATTAAGTGCTTCAAGTTGTTCATTATACTCTTAAAAGAGAGATTCCTTTGTTATTCTGTTTTGGTTACTTAGGGAAGGGTTTCTCTAAGTTGTGATTGGTACTCAGAGTGGTGTATCTCTGAGGGTCCTGTACTTGGGTGAGGCATCCCAACGGTGTACGAGATTAGGGTAGTGTATCCCCATTGTAGTGTAATCAAGGATTTGATTAGTGAAAATCTCAAGGGGTTCTTGAGGACTGGACGTAGGCAGGTATAAAATCTCTGTTTGTACTTCTCTATCCCTTAACTCTTTACATTTCAAGTATTGTGTTTCTAATTACTAGTTATTGCAAAATAAGTTTTTAAAAGAGAAATTTATTAAGGGAAAAGTTTTCAATAACTCAATTTACCCTCCCCCTCTTGAGTTCCTTAGAGGCCACTTGGGTAACACAATTCATCTTACAAATAAACCTTGGTTTTCTATCATGGAGTTTTAGCATCAATCAATATGTAGCAACACTAATTAGAGGCATATTATCACATTCTAATGTCCTACATACATATATAAGCATAATAATTCATCATTGAGAGAGAATAATATGAAGAAAGCTTGGCCAGACTTGTCAAAATCAAGTATCAATCATAATTAATCCACCACAAGTTCAAATAATAATGAAAATAATTTAATAAAGTATGTTATGCTTTGATACCACCCAATATGGTGCCCTTAATCCGATAAATAACATTAATATTTAGATAATGAAATTTAAGATAAATTTTTCACGATTAAACAACTGTTGAAGGAAAAACACCACAATTAAAAATTTTAACAACCAACCCCGGATGTATTTAAAGACTTATCCCATATATGACGATATAAAAATGTATGTAATTTAAGTAGGTGTCTACTTAGGACAATCAATCACATAATTATTAAATAAGTATTTACAGAACATTTAAAATTAATCCAAAGGCAAGAGTGGAATTTTAGGAATAAAAGTCCAAAAGGACACATGAGTAACACTTGTCTATTTTTCTAAGTTAACTCAATATCTATAAGATTTTAATCTCATGATTATGTCTCATTACACCAAATTCACACACCTAGATACAACACTACGATGTTATGTTCAAAATACAGTTCAAAGTTATCTTAGTATGTCACTAAGTCCATTATTAATAACCTTATGTTTTACTTACATAATCTTATATATATATATATATATATATATATATATAAACCTAAGATCAAAGTGTAGTAGTCTTAAAATAACATGCAATTTCACATCATTCTAATACTTAAACTTGGAACAATTTATACATATTCATGTCATTATCCTCTATCAATTATTCTCATTGTCATGATATCACTATATGCCACTAGCCAAGATCAATAATCCTTCTACAACTCATTCATTACAACACTAATCAATTTATAAGAAAAATTCAGCATATGGCATTAATAATCTTAATCACAAAGATCATTGACTAGATTCCAATTTAATACCATGATTATCATGTATTACTTTGTGATACAAAAAGACCACAAGTCTATCCCAATGATCCTAATATGTTAACAATATCTTAAGGATATCAAGTAATCATCATAATTATAAGGCATTAAATAATACTATATGTATACAAAACAAATGTCATATATAAAAAATTCCAAAAAAATGCTATAGTCTATAAAATTCAAAACATACTGACCAACGTATCTAGGCATCTCCTTCTTTATACTATACCTCATCTCTTCAAAAGGCTTCACTGCATAACCATGCCCTACAACACAAGAGCTAAACAAAAATAGACAACGTAGAGAGTGAGCATACTTTCTCAATGATGAATAATTAAACAAAATATGATTATGTAAGTGTGACAAGTGCTTTAAATTAGGTCTAAATTGATTAGGATTTTAGTCATTATCCACTGTATTTCCTTTATTTATTGTGATTTTTGCTTTCATTCCACTCTAGTCTACTTGGGTATGTTATTTTGCAGGAATTAAGGTAATAAAGGGTCAAAAACAAGAGAAAAACGACCATAAAATGATAAAGAAACAAGAAGAACAAGCCCAAAGTAGAAAGAACTCTCTTTTAATGTTAAAATCCGACTCAGAAATGCTGAATTCCGACTCAAAATGACCAAATCCGAGTGGGATGACTAAGAAAGGACCAAATCCGAGTAGAATTACTCAGAATAGAGCAAATCCGAGTGGAATACTGCACTGTTGAAGGTAAATCCGATTGGAATGGCCCAGAATGGAGCCCTTCCGAGTGGAACGATTCAGAATGGAGCATTGCCAAGTGGAATACTTCACTGTTGGAGCCAAATCCGAGTGGAAAGTTCCCTGTCAAAGCCATTCTGAGTGATAAATGGCTGACTCGAGTGAAGGATCAATGCTAAAAAGGAATAAGTCTCGGTTTTAGGAAAATCCGATTGGAAGCTGTCCGAATGCAACAAATCCGAGTGAAAAAAGGAATTGAGCTTTAATAAATGCTACCCAAAGGTATTTTCCAAGTGAAAGGATTGCTGATTGAAGTGAATCCGAGTGGGAATTTGCTGATTGAAGTAAATCCGAGTGAAGAATGCTGACTGAAGCAGGTCTGACCAAAGAACAAGTGCTTTTCTGGGCAAAAAGCTGATTTCGAGTGAATTGATTCCGAGCAGAAGGAATGCCATTGAATAAATAAATACTGACTAAGGAGAATCCGAGTGATTTCATTCGGAGAACAAGGCATTTCTGAGTGGTGTCTTAATCGGACAAGGTGAAATCTGACCAGGAGTGAATCACACTCGGACTGACTTTTAAGTTTCGCAGTGAAAAGTCTCCAAAGAAGACATCCGAGTGAGCTAAGGCAGAAAGCTGCACTTCCGAGAAAAACAAGGCTCGGACATAAACTTCTACCAGCCAGCTTCCAGAGTCCTTCAAGTGCAAGTTCTGATTGAAAAATAAGAAGGCACTTCCGAGTGAATTCCAAAGCAAAGCTTTAACCGAGTGGTTCAAATTCAGAGACAGCCGAGTGAAAATGATTAGGAACCGATTGAATCTGAGCCGAGTGAGTCTTCAATTTGTTCTGAATGAACTCCATGAACCTGAGCCGAGTGAATGGTTTCAGTCGGTTCTGAGTTCTTCTGCGGTCAATTCCAATTGAATGGAAGTTGCTCTTCAGTCAATCTTCACTTGTCCTTTCATCCAGCAAACACCGACCCCCCAACAACACTGACTGGCTGTCACTCCGATCTGTGTCCAAAGTCACCTTTCACTCGGTCTTTTATTAAAAAAGCCTCTTTTCCACTCGGATTCTAGAGAGAAAACCGACCCAATTCTCCACAATGCAACCGCGGATCACTACCTCCTCTCCACACCATCCCCTCTCCTTTCAAAACCGACCTACACTCCACAACTCCAAACAACGGATCACTCTACACCGTCCTCAAGCCACAACACCGTCCCATTCCCTATCCGCTGTCCCTTTCTTCTTTTAATCCATACCACATACCGTCCTCTCATTTCCATCCACAACATCGCCCAGTAACCCACTCAAACCAACACCACTCAGACTTTCTTCACAGGCCCAACACCGGATCAATTGAACACCGTCCAGCAACTCTATTGTCCCTTAAACTCCACAACACCATCCCTTTCTCCCAAAACACCCAACCGTCCTCACTTCTCAACACCGTCTCATTCCCTCTTCTATCCGCTGTCCCTTTTCTCTCCATCATCCACACCGCCCAGACTCCTCTCCTACCAACACCAGCTCCATCCACCACATCGTCCAGCAACTCCACTGTCCCTCATACCACCATACCTGCTACATATAAACCAACAACGACCAGCAACCAATTCCGAACAGCAAGCTTTCATTCAGTCTTATGGAATTCCAACACCTTTCACTCAGAATTTGACCAGCTGAATAAATCCAAGCACCGAATTATTAGAAATATTAAAATAATGCAATTTGGGACAGTTGGAACTCACATGCACCGAAAGTTTCTTCCACTTGCAAATTGAACGCGTTTTCATAGCTGGAATCCTCCATCCATTTGCCTATAAAAGCAGCAGCAACCCATCAGCAAAAAAATCAACTTCTTCCCAGTCTAAAATCACTCCAACTTCATTTCTTCGTTCCTTTTTCTCTCTTTTTCTTTAGTTTTCTTCTTTTTCCATTTTTCTTTCTCTGTTCGTTTTTCTTCTCTTTCTTTTTATTTTATTTTCTTTCTTTTATTCTGTAAGAGTGTGAGGGCTGTAAAAGTGAGTATTTAAATTTGTAATTGGTAGAGAATATTACAACAAGGAAATACAATGGTAAATTATTCTGAGCTTTTGAAGAAACCCGTAAGTCTTTATTTTTACCATGTCCTGTATGTTTTATTTTTCCATTATTTTTATGAATTTAAATTATTTCATGAGTAGCTAAATTAATTATCTTGGGATAAAGGGGGTATGATAATATTTTATTGTTAATATTATTTTAACTTTGAATTAAATAAATTTCTGTTTTCCATTTAGTTTAAAAATGGTCAATGCTTTTAGTGATTCCTAACAAGAACCTAAATGATAAAACTATATACTTGCGGGTATATTAGTAAGTTTAGGTAATAAATAGAATTGAGAGATTTATTTTTACCAGAAAGCTTTGAACTAAACCTAAGATTTTTGAAATGCTTTTTGTGATCTCGGTAAAACCGTGAAAGTAATCAAAATTCTTTTGAGGAAATAAAAGGGATTTTCATAAAATAATAATGGGCCTTTCTGAGGATTAAGCAGCGCTTTCCATAGGTTAGGTACATTAATAGGATTCCGAGAGGAACATATTAATTAGCTTTTGGAAAATTCGCCTTGGAAAACTTAATTTGATTCTTATGAAAAGTCAAAATTCATTAACATAAAATAGAATCTTAATCTCCCGAAATCCCAAGATACTCTCAACTCTGATTTTTAAGTGTCAAGTAAATTTTATTTTTGTATTCTGTGCAACTTAATTTTGTTTTATTTTATAAAATCCTTAAAAATCAATTGTGTGGATAATCAAATTTTAATATGCCGGTACTTTGAACACAGTCCCTGTGGAGAACGATAATCTTTTATATTACGCGACATAACTCGTGCGCTTACGGGCGCTGTCAAGTTTTTGGCGCCGTTGCCGGGGACTGTTGTCCCTCAAATATCGGCAGTATTAAAATTCGATTAGATCATACTTGTTAATATTTTTATTGTTATTTTTATTTTTATTTTTATTTTCTTTATGATTTTGTATTTTGTTCTATATTCTGTGTATCTGTTGTTGTTTTATTTTTGTAATTGTTTGTTTTATTTGTCATTTATTTTCTATTTATGCGACGAAGTCGTAGTGTCGATCTAAACTTAGGATTTGACCCTGAGATAGAACGTACCCTTAGGGCTTTGAGAAAACAACAAAAACAACAAAAAGAACAAAAAGAAAAACAAATGGCGGACCAACACAGACCCTTAAGAGATTTTGCTGCTCCAAGCACTAATGGGAGAGGATCTAGCATCCTTAGACCCATAGTGAAGGCTAACAATTTTGAATTGAAGCCTTCACTACTCTCAATGGTTCAACAGAACCAATTTGGAGGTTTACCCTCCGAAGATCCAAACCTTCATCTTCAAATCTTTCTTGAATACTATGACACCCTGATGATGAATGGAGCCACCAATGATGCCATTCGCTTAAGACTTTTCCCTTTCTCCTTAAGAGATAAAGCGAGAGCGTGGTTATACTCTCTTCCTGAAGGATCCATCACAACTTGGGAACAATTGTCCAGTGCTTTTATCAATAAATGGTACCCAAGGAACAAGACTGATGTGCTGAGAAAACAAATCATCAATTTTTCACAAAAAGATGATGAATCCTTGTATGAAGCCTGGGAAAGATACAGAGAGTTGCTAAGAGAATGTCCTCACCATGGGATAGAAAGGTGGTTAACAATCCATATTTTCTATAATGGACTAACTTCCACACAAAAGATCTCTTTAGATACTGCAGCTGGAGGAGCTTTCATGAGTAAAAATGTTGATGAAGCTGAGAACCTGATTGAGGAAATAGCTCAAAACACTCACCAATGGAACTCTGAGAGAGGAATACCTTCTAAAACACCGGGTAAGTGCTCTGTTGATGCTCTTTCCCTACTTTCTGCCAAAGTTGAAGCATTAACATTAAAACTTGATAAAATAGGGTCAACAGGTGCTACTAACATTGTTTGTGAAGTTTGTGGTGTTTCAGGACATGGAGCTACAAACTGCCATTTAGCAATGACTCCTAATCAAGAACAAGAAATGCATTAGGTGGATGCTATTGGAAACTATAGTGGAAATTATCAAGGTAACTATAGACCCCCACAAGGTCTACCTGGCTTCCAAAATAGGCCCCCTCAATTCCAAAGTAACTACAAACCTCAACAAGGAACCTATACTCTACAAAAATCAAAGCTAGAATCCTTAATGGAGACATTTGTAGCTACTCAGCTTAAGCAAAATGATGAATTCTCTGATGCAATAAAAAACTTAGCTTCAAAAGTGGACTCTCTTGCCACCCATAACAAAATTCTGGAAAATTAAATTGCCCAACAAGCCTCCTATTCTCAAAGAGCACCAGGAACATTTCCTGGAAAACCAGAGGCTGGACCATCCAACCAAACCATGGCTATCACTCTTAGGAGTGGTACTCAATACGATGGGTCAGTTGATAAGACTGCAAAGGAGGAAAAGAAAGTAGATGAATCTTTATCTCATCCAGTAATTGAAGAAGAGAAACCATAAGAAAAGAAGGAGAAGGTTAAGCCATATCAACCTCCCATTCCATTTCCTCAGCGCTTAGCCAAAGCAAAGTTGGACAAACAATTTGGTAAGTTCCTTGATGTTCTAAAGAAATTGTATATTAATATTCCCTTCACAGATGCTTTGCAGCAAATGCCCACATATGCAAAGTTCCTGAAGGACATTTTATCCAACAAAAGAAGACTGGAGGAAGATGGTACAGTTGCACTTACTGAAGAGTGCAGTGCTCTAATTCAAAAGAAACTTCCACCCAAGCTCCAAGATCCAGGTAGTTTCTCTATTCCTTGCATGATTGGTGACATGAATATAGATAAAGCATTGTGTGATTTAGGAGCGAGTGTGAGTTTAATGCCATTATCTGTTGCTGAAAAGTTAGGATTGGGTGAACTAAAACCTACTAGGATGTCTTTACAATTGGCTGATAGATCTGTAAAATATCCTGTAGGAATTTTAGAGGATGTTCCTATTAAGATAGGAAAATTTTTTATACCTGCTGACTTTGTTGTGCTTGAAATGGACGAAGATTCTTTGATTCCTATTATCTTAGGTAGACCATTTTTAGCAACTGCAGGTGCTGTGATCGATGTCAAGAATGGTAAGTTGTCTCTAACTGTTGGAGACCAAAAGGTTGACTTCAACTTGAAAAATGTTTTAGAAAAACCTTTTAATGATGTTTGCTGTACTGTGGATTTTGTCGAACAAGTGGTAAAGGAAGCAATCCTTCCTAATGACCCACTGGAAACTATTTTCATGATTGAGTCAACAGAAACATCTGATTACTCTGAGGCCCCACTAAAACATGATACTGAGGTCATAGGTGACAAAGTAGTAAGCCCCAATGTGGAATTAAAACCTTTACCAGCTTCATTAAGGTATGAGTTTCTTGGCCCTAATTCCACATACCTTGTGATTATTAATGCTGGATTAAATCCATCTGAAACTAAAAAACTTTTGAAACAACTTAGGTTGTATAGAAAGGTAATAGGTTATACAATGGATGATATCAAAGGGATTAGCCCTTCTCTTTGTATGCACAGGATTACTGTAGAAGATGAAAGTAGGCCCACAGTAGAACCACTTAGGAGATTAAATCCTAAAATGCAAGAAGTGGTTAAAAAGGAAATTTTGAAATTGCTTGATGCTGGAGTCATATATCCTGTTGATAGTAGTAAATGGGTAAGTCCTGTTCATGTGGTGCCTAAAAAGGGGGGAATAATTGTGATTGAAAATGATAAACATAACTTGATTCCTACTAGGATTGTCTCTGGTTGGCGCATGTGCATTGATTATAGAAAGTTAAATAGCGCCACGAAAAAAGATCATTTTCCTCTCCCTTTTATTGATCAGATGCTTGAAAGACTTGCGAAACACTCTTATTTCTATTATTTGGATGGGTATTCAGGTTTTCATCAAATTCCCATTCATCCATCTGATCAAGAAAAGACTACCTTCACTTGCCCTTATGGGACTTATGCTTATAGACGTATGCCTTTTAGTTTGTGTAATGCACCTGCGACTTTCCAAAGGTGTATGCAAGCAATTTTTTCTGACCTTATTGAAAATGTGATGGAAGTCTTTATGGATGATTTTTTAGTGCATGGTTTGGATTTTGATAATTGTTTAACAAATTTGTGCCAAGTCTTGCAGCGTTGTGAAGAGACCAATCTGGTCTTGAACTGGAAAAAATGCCATTTTATGGTAAAAGAAGGCATAGTTCTTGGACACCTGGTGTCCGAGAGAGGTATAGAAATTGATAAGGC
Organism: Clitoria ternatea; assembly: GCA_037962975.1. Classification (NCBI taxonomy): domain Eukaryota; kingdom Viridiplantae; phylum Streptophyta; class Magnoliopsida; order Fabales; family Fabaceae; genus Clitoria; species Clitoria ternatea. The sequence continues at coordinate 20,150,780 of CM075675.1, forward strand.
TAAAGTGGAAGTAATTGAAAAATTGCCTCCACCCACAAATGTGAAAGGTATTCGGAGTTTTCTTGGACATGCAGGGTTTTACCGTAGGTTCATTAAAGATTTCTCCAAGATCACAAAGCCTCTTACAACTCTTCTGGGTAAGGATGTGCCTTTCAATTTTGATTCATCCTGTATAGAAGCTTTTTGCAAGATTAAGCAAGCTCTAATCTCTGCCCCCATCGTACAACCACCTAATTGGAAACTCCCATTTGAGCTGATATGTGATGCGAGTGATTACGTAGTGGGGGCTGTGTTGGGGCAACGAAAGGATAAAAAGCTCCATGTAATTCATTATGCCAGCCGGACGCTAGATGATGCTAAGGTAAATTATGCCACAACTGAAAAAGAACTGTTAGCTGTTGTCTTTGCTTTTGATAAATTTAGATCTTACTTGGTAGGTTCACATGTTACTGTTTACACTGACCACTCTGCCATTAAGTATCTATTGAATAAAAAGGAAGCAAAGCCTAGGTTAATTAGGTGGATTCTAATATTGTAAGAATTTGACTTGGAAATTAAGGATAAGAAGGGTACAGAGAACTTGGTCGCTGACCACCTGTCTAGGTTGACATCTGAAAAAGAAGAAATAGATAATATTCCTATCAACGAATCTTTTCCGGATGAACAACTTTTGAATCTTAGTATCCAACGTGTTCCTTGGTATGCTGATTTTGTAAATTTTCTTGCATGTGGTATCTTACCTCCTGATCTTAGCTTTCAGCAAAGGAAAAAGTTTTATGCAGATGTCAAGCATTATTATTGGGATGAACCACTCCTATTCAAGCAATGTGCAGATGGTTTAATTCGAAGGTGTGTTTTACAAGATGAGGTTCATGCTATCTTGGATCATTGTCATTCTCTTTCCTGTGGAGGGCACATGAGCACCTCCAAAACAGCTGCTAAAATACTGCAAGCTGGGTTCTATTGGCCAAATATTTTTAAGGATGTACATAAGTATGTTCTAACTTGTGATGCTTGCCAAAGAACAGGTAACATTGGTAAGAGACAAGAAATGCCATTGAATACCATTTTAGAAGTTGAATTGTTTGACGTATGGGGTGTTGATTTTATGGGTCCCTTTCCCTCTTCTTTTGGAAATCAGTTCATATTAGTGGCAATTGACTATGTGTCAAAATGGGTGGAAGCCATTGCTTCAACCCATTTTGATGCTAAGACTGTTATTAAACTTTTCAAGAAAATAATATTTCCAAGGTTTGGGGTCCCAAAATGTGTTATAAGTGATGGAGGGTCTCATTTTATTGAGAAACCTTTTCAGACCCTTCTAAAGAAATATGGAGTTAAGCATAAGGTTGCTACACCTTATCACCCACAAACTAGTGGACAAGTTGAGGTATCCAATCGGGAAATTAAAAATATTCTTCAAAAAGTGGTGAATACATCACGTAAGGATTGGTCTATTAAGTTAGATGATTCCTTATGGGCGTATCGAACCGCATATAAAACTCTTATTGGAACCACACCTTTTAAGTTAGTATATGGGAAGCCCTGTCATTTACCTGTTGAGCTAGAATATAGATCTTTTTGGGCTGTTAAAACTCTTAACTTTGATCATAAGGCTGCAGGTGAACGTAGGTTGTTGGAATTAAATGAGCTTGAAGAACTTCGTCTAGATGCATACGAAAATGCCAGAATTTATAAAGAAAAAACCAAACAATGGCATGATCGTCACATCCAACGGAGAACATTTAATCCATGTGATATGGTTTTACTATTTAATTCCAGACTGAAGCTTTTTCCAGGTAAACTGAGATCCAGATAGTCAGGACCATTCAAGGTGACAAAAGTCTTTCCCTTTGGAGTTGTCGAACTATGGAGCGAGAAATCTGGTACATTTAGGGTAAATGGACAGAGAGTAAAGCACTATCTGACAGGTCAACCAATACAACAAGCAAGTGACTTGGACTTGTTTGATGCTCCTGATGAGTAAATCCAAATGGTGAGAAGTCTGGCTAAAGACTTAAAACTTATCACTGATAGGGAGGTAACCCTATAAAAAGTTGTTTTATTTTAAGCTTTAAAAAAAAAACTATGTCAAATGTTGGATTGGGGTTGCTACAGGTAAGTTTTCTTATCCTTTTATCATCCATTTTAACATTGAGGACAATGTCAAATTTTGGTTTGGGGTGGTAGGTAAGAAAACTTAACTATTTTGTTTAGGTTGTGTGATTGTTATTTTATTTTGCATGTGTTTTCCTTGCTTTGTTTGTAATCTTGTAATTTACCATGATTGCATGATAAATTTACTTTGAACACAAGGCTAAAGTATCTAAGGATCCCAAAATTTTGAGTAAAATTTTCTTTGAAAAGACTTTCCATGATTAGACTTGAGCCAAAATGGGTTATTTATCAAACAAATTTTCAAAACCCATATTTTCTTGATTGAGTGAATCTCATAGTCATTAATATTCTAGAACTTGTTTTTCAACCAATTCAAAATGGTTTTTGATTATATGTTCAAGAATGATAAAGGCATAATTAGGTCTTATTCTTAAGCCTCTGAATTTTGTATAATTTGACCCCTAGTTGCCCCTTTTGAGCCTAAAAGCGAAAATTTTTCCTTGAAACCTTTCACTGAATGATATTCTCTTAATGGTAAAAAAGTTGGAAATTTAGTGGAGCAAAGAAATAAAAAAGGACTTAAGAAAAATATGGTAATGGATGCAAAGAAAAGCAAGAAAAAGAAAAAGAAAATCAAAAGGATGATATTTAATGAATTCCAAAAAGTCCATAAAAGTTCAAAAATTTGCTCTGTTAAATTTATAATGGTGATTTGAATCATTCATAACTGTTAAAGCCCTTTTGTATTCCATTTTTCTTGAAATTCCTACCTTGACAATACAACCTAAGGCCACATTACAACCTTTGAAAGACCTTTAGACTTTGACATATTTTCTATTTAAACTGTGGAGTTTCTGGTTTATTAACAAGCTTATGGTAATATTTTTTGACTATGATGATTTGAGAGATACACAAACCTTGAAACACTTGAGTGAAAATTGTGAGAAGAGTATCTCAAATCTTGACATTGAAAATTGATTCACATAAGAAAAATAAAACTGGCATTTGAATAAATCTGTTTCTCTATTTTGGATTCCTTAGTTTATTAAGTTTAGTGTTTTCTGTATTTTATCTTGTGAATATGGTGATTGCTTGAGGACAAGCAATGTTTTGGTTTGGGGTATTTTGACAAGTGCTTTATAATACAATAAATTAGGTCTAAATTGATTAGGATTTTAGTCATTATCCACTGTATTTCCTTTATTTATTGCGATCTTTGCTTTCATTCCACTCTAGTCTACTTGGGTATGTTATTTTGCAGGAATTAAGGTAATAAAGGGTCAAAAACAAGAGAAAAACGACCATAAAATGATAAAGAAACAAGAAGAACAAGCCCAAAGTAGAAAGAACTCTCTTTTAATGTTAAAATTCGACTGAGAAATGCTGAATTCCGACTCAAAATGACCAAATCCAAGTGGGATGACTGAGAAAGGACCAAATCCGAGTAGAATTACTCAGAATGGAGCAAATCCGAGTGGAATATTGCACTGTTGAAGGTAAATCCGATTGGAATGGCCTAGAATGGAGCCCTTCCGAGTGGAACGATTCAGAATGGAGCATTGCCAAGTGGAATACTTCACTGTTGGAGCCAAATCCGAGTGGAAAGTTCCCTGTCAAAGCCATTCTGAGTGATAAATGGCTGACTCGAGTGAAGGATCAATGCTAAAAAGGAATAAGTCTCGGTTTTAGGAAAATCCGATTGGAAGCTGTCCGAATGCAACAAATCCGAGTGAAAAAAGGAACTGAGCTTTAATAAATGCTACCCACAGGTATTTTCCGAGTGAAAGGATTACTGATTGAAGTGAATCCGAGTGGGAATTTGCTGATTGAAGTAAATCCGAGTGAAGAATGCTGACTGAAGCAGGTCTGACCAAAGAACAAGTGCTTTTCTGGGCAAAAAGCTGATTTCGAGTGAATTGATTCCGAGCAGAAGGAATGCCATTGAATAAATAAATACTGACTAAGGAGAATCCGAGTGATTTCATTCGGAGAATAAGGCATTTCCGAGTGGTGTCTTAATCGGACAAGGTGAAATCCGACCAGGAGTGAATCACACTCGGATTGACTTTTAAGTTTCGCAGTCAAAAGTCTCCAAAGAAGACATCCGAGTGAGCTAAGGCAGAAAGGTGCACTTCCGAGCAAAACAAGGCTTGGACATAAACTTCTACCAGCCAGCTTCTAGAGTCCTTCAAGTGCAAGTTCTGATTGAAAAATAAGAAGGCACTTCCGAGTGAATTCCAAAGCAAAGCTTTAACCGAGTAGTTCAAATTCAGAGACAGCAGAGTGAAAATGATTAGGAACCGATTGAATCTGAGCCGAGTGAGTCTTCAATTTGTTCAGAATGAACTCCATGAACCTGAGCCGAGTGAATGGTTTTAGTCGGTTCTGAGTTCTTCTGCAGTCAATTCCAACTGAATGGAAGTTGCTCTTCAGTCAATCTTCACTCGTCCTTTCATCCAGCAAACACCGACCCCCCAACAACACTGACTGGCTGTCACTCGGATCTGTCTCCAAAGTCACCTTTCACTCGGTCTTTTGTTAAAAAGGCCTCTTTTCCACTCGAATTCTAGAGAGAAAACCGACCCAATTCTCCACAATACAACCCCGGATCACTACCTCCTCTCCACACCGTCCCCTCTCCTTTCAAAACCAACCTACACTCAACAACTCCAAACAACGGATCACTCTACACCGTCCTCAAGCCACAACACCGTCCCATTCCCTATCCACTGTCCCTTTCTTCTTCTAATCCATACCACACACCGTCCTCTCCTTTCCATCCACAACACCGCCCAGCAACCCACTCAAACCAACACCGCTCAGACTTTCTTCACAGGCCTAACACCGGATCAATTGAACACCGTCCAGCAACTCTATTGTCCCTCAAACTCCACAACACTGTCCCTTTCTCCTAAAACACCCAACCGTCCTTACTTCTCAACACCGTCTCATTCCCTCTTCTATTCGCTGTCCTTTTTCTCTCCATCATCCACACCGCCCAGACTCCTCTCCTACCAACACCGGCTCCATCCACCACATCGTCCAGCAACTCCACTGTCCCTCATACCACCATACCTGCCACATATAAACCAACAACGCCCAGCAACCAATAGCGAACAGCAAGCTTTCATTCAGTCTTGTGGAACTCTAGCACCTTTCACTCAGAATTTGACCAGCTGAATAAATCCAAGCACCGAATTATTAGAAATATTAAAATAATGCAATTTGGGACAGTTGGAACTTACATGCACCGAAAGTTTCTTCCACTTGCAAATTGAACGCGTTTTCATAGCTGGAATCCTCCATCCATTTGCCTATAAAAGCAGCAGCAACCCATCAGCAAAAAAATCAACTTCTTCCCAGTCTAAAATCACTCCAACTTTATTTCTTCGTTCCTTTTTCTCTCTTTTTCTTTAGTTTTCTTTTTTTTTCTATTTTTATTTCTCTGTTCGTTTTTCTTCTCTTTCTTTTTATTTTATTTTCTTTCTTTTATTCTGTAAGAGTGTGAGGGCTGTAAAAGTGAGTATTTAAATTTGTAATTGGTGGAGAATATTACAACAAGGAAATACAGTGGTAAATTATTCTGAGCTTTTGGAGAAACCCGTAAGTCTTTATTTTTACCATGTCCTGTATGTTTTATTTTTCCATTATTTTTATGAATTTAAATTATTTCATGAGTAGCTAAATTAATTATCTTGGGATAAAGGGGGTATGATAATATTTTATTGTTAATATTATTTTAACTTTGAATTAAATAAATTTCTGTTTTCCATTTAGTTTAAAAATGGTCAATGCTTTTAGTGATTACTAACAAGAACCTAAATGATAAAACTATATACTTGCGGGTATATTAGTAAGTTTAGGTAATAAATAGAATCGAGAGATTTATTTTTACCGGAAACCTTTGAACTAAACCTAAGATTTTTGAAATGCTTTTTGTGACCTCGGTAAAACCGTGAAAGTAATCAAAATTCTTTTGAGGAAATAAAAGGGATTTTCATAAAATAATAATGGGCCTTTCTGAGGATTAAGCAGCGCTTTCCATAGGTTAGGTACATTAATAGGATTCCGAGAGGAACATATTAATTAGCTTTTGGAAAATTCGCCTTGGAAAACTTAATTTGATTCTTATTTATGAAAAGTCAAAATTCATTAACATAAAATAGAATCTTAATCTCCCGAAATCCCAAGATACTTTCAACTCTAATTTTTAAGTGTCAAGTAAATTTTATTTTTGTATTCTGTGCAACTTAATTTTGTTTTATTTTACAAAAACCTTAAAAATCAATTGTGTGGATAATCAAATTTTAATATGCCGGTACTTTGAACACAGTCCCTGTAGAGAATGATAATCTTTTATATTACGCGACATAACCCGTGCGCTTGCGGGCCCTGTCAAAGTGTAACTAAACATATTCTCCTATCAAGGATCCAACTCAATAATAAAAGACATAATCCATAAGAATTATCACCAAGCATAAACATAAACAATTTCAATAGTCATATCACATTATGGAATCCATTCACTATTCCATATTCTTATCACATTCCACACCATATTCCATATATATATATATATATATATATATATATATAGTCCAAGGTAACACTAACAACAACAACCCAATTAGTTAGTGCTCATAAGTTCAAATTTCATCTCTCAATTTTATCAACTAATAAAATTCAATCCTTTTTAGGTACCTTAAGTTCATATATCATGTCCCTATGGCTAATGTATATGTTATGCCACCAAAAAAATACATATTCGATGGATTCGATTTCAAGAAATTATTTATAATATATGTATATACAATTTATCAAGTACCCGCAAGCACAACATGCTTTTACTAGTACCAAGCCGACAACGCCCATATTTGGAACACTTATAACTCTCCAAAGTGAATGCGGTAACAAATATATCAAATAATCGCAACCATGAATAGTCGCTTAAATATTTATTCCCCGTAAGGGTCTTTTTCAGAAAATCCCACAAGATCCTAATACATTACAATATGATATGTCATGCATGCCATGAAATGCAAGAATGCATATGCTAGCCTTAGGTTCACAAGACTTTGAAATCCTCTTATTTTGGGATTCACAATACATTTAAATTTATAGTTAAGGCATACAACTAATTATATTATCCTCCAAGGCATACAATTTATCATAAAATTCTCTAAGGTATCAATTTACATCATCCATGATGTACTAGCCAAGGAGTCAAATCAATATCAATCCATACACGGAAATTAAGAAAGCATATCAAACAAGTATATTCCAAATGTATATCATCATCAAATTTGTCAATCCAATATCTAACCATCAACAAAAATCAATCTCATTTAATTTTACACATAAGAGGTAGTATATTCATTTAAGGAAAACATGTAAGTATTCACTAACATATATATTATCAACAAGCATTGTGCATGCATTTATAAAATAGACTTCTCTCCTACCTCAAAAGAAGTACTCCACAGGGTTAGATGGTCCCACCTTACTAGAATTGTCAAATTCTACATTTAATAAATATAGAACCATATCAAACACCAAACTAAAAATTATTTTGATGTTAACAACTTTATCCATCATACACACAACATCATATTAGGCTTATTAAGGTTTTTATCTTTGTAATTCTAGAAGCTTGTTCCCTTTTCCAATAGTTTTCAAGACTTTAAAGGTCTAAAACCTTGTCCACAATTCATCAAGGGTTCAACAATTATCCATTAAGCTTTAGAAAGTTGTAAATTAGTCTTGCATATTTTTATAACTACTTGTAGCATTTTTATTTTAGGAATTAACAAGTTTTCTATCCTTGAAATTCTACAATTTCCACACTTTTAGAAATTAAAATATCTATCCTTATTAATAAAGATTCTAATGCTAAATTAAATTTATTCTAAGTCTTTAGTAACATTTATTATTCACCCAATACATGACTTTTATACAACATCACCTAGAACACAAAGTCTTTTCCTCCTAAACAATTACCCAATTCATATCAACATACTAATTAGATTCCATATATGTTATTCCACCACTAACAATAATTTCAACACTTGTTCTAGCTTGTCCATAACTTCCAACATCATGTTTCCTTCACTTATTAAATACTAACTTCCTATTCATTCAATCACTATTATTTTCAACCACAACAATTGTTATATCACTTCCAATAATTCATTTTTAGTCACCAATATCTTGCCTAAGGTAAAAGGTACCTTTAGCTTTAAAATCTTAGCATAGGTCCTTTGACAAATCAACATGCTACAATTACCAATCACTTTCAATGACATTTCCTAAACTCAATAAATATTTTTTTAGATTCTAATATGTTCCAACAAGGTTTTCTAAACTAACGACACATTTATTTCCTATAATTCATTCATGTCCTTCATTTAATTCACCATAAACACTATACTTTTTTAACCAATAATTATCCAACAACCATCATAAATACTAATCCACATCCAATATAATTTCCAAGTACACTAACTAGGCTAATGCATTTGTGGAACCATTTTGACACTTTGCCACCATTTTCCCACTCTAAGAAGCATTTAAAGCCTACTAACAATTCTATTTTTCATGTCAACAACATCAAATCAATTTAAAATACTAATCTAAGTCTCATAATTATTTTAAAGTCATTAGTGAACCATTCAAATTCTTAAATGAAATTTTCTCCTTAACATAAAGTAAGCTTCAAATTCTATTTTTTCAATTAATGCATTTCCAACATCAACCAACCATATTTAACAACATTTAATTCATTTCTAACATCCAATTCCAATTAAATTCAAGTCCCTAACAATATTATAATAACAAGCAATAAATCCCAATGGTATCCTTACCTAGGGTTTTCATCATCATGCCAAATTCTAATGATTTCATCACTAACAATATCATTTCTAACAACATCATACCATCAATTTAAGGATTAGTGAATGTTTAATAACTTACCCTAAATTTCTTCAAACCCTAACCTAAGAATGCAATAAAATATGAAAAAAAGAATTCCACACTTCTAATGCCACCAAAAGCTTCTAAATACACACCAATGTACACTTTTGCCTAAGGAATTTCGAAATTTCAAGGGAGCTTTAGAGAGATATTTTTGGTTATGCCATGGAAGTGGAGAGAAGATGATGAAAATATAAGAAGAAGAAGAAGAAGAAGAAGAAGAAGAAGAAGAAGAAGAAGAAGAAGAAGAAGAAGAAGAAGAAGAAGAAGAAGAAGAAGAAGAAGAAGAAGAAGAAGAAGAAGAAGAAGAAGAAGAAGAAGAAGAAGAAGAAGAAGAAGAAGAAGAAGAAGAAGAAGAAGAAGAAGAAGAAGAAGAAGAAGAAGAAGAAGAAGAAGAAGAAGAAGAAGAAGAAGAAGAAGAAGAAGAAGAAGAAGAAGAAGAAGAAGAAGAAGAAGAAGAAGAAAGAGCTAATGGTACCTTTCGTGGCTAGCTATGGTACATGGAGGGAGGAATAAGAGATAATGTTTTCAAAATTTTGAGGGGGGAGGGTGTTGTTTTTTCAAAAATGGTAAGGAGGGAAGAAGAAAATGAAATTTCCATGTTTACAATTTTTATAAGTTTGCCATTCACTTAAATTTTTTGGTCCAAGACCTATTTATTTGGCATAAATCAGATTTGGGCCCAAAAATTTGACAGAAGATTAGCCCCATATGTTGCACGACTGGCCTATATAGAGTGAGGGAAAATCATTGTGTTTTTGGCTCGAAAATGAAGCATTTTTGTTACCTAGGGCCCCATTTTTGCATAATTAATTATCTAGAATTTTTTTCAAGTTTATTTTTGTGCCTAATATAATTATTTTAGTATTCTAATCCTTGACATTTATTTATGAATTAACTCACTTAAAGTCCATTTTCAGACCGGACGTTTTCCTATGCTAAAACAACATCGATAAATTCTAAATAATTCATGATAAATCCAATAAATGCCCAAATTAATTTAGCTTTATTCTTGGGACATAAATAATCATTTCTAATATTTATCTAATGTATCTCTACACATTTAGCTTGTCTCTACACTCTATTTGTACGTTCTTTGTTGATTAAACGACAACAGTAATTATTGAATAGATCGTATTAATTCAAAGGGTGCCTAAATATTTTTTTCTACTTGTTTGGAACATTAAATAATTATCTTCTATATTTATTCTATTTATTTCCTTTATTTAATTAATTATACAAAAGTTTTGGGATGTTACATTGCTCGTTATATTATATTGAAGATAAAATGTTTCTATTTAATATAAACTAAATATATCTCTTATAGGTCACACATAGAATAAATCTACCAGAGTATAGTTTTTATTTTAGTTAGACTAAAATTAAAATTGTTAGGCCAAACTCATTCAAAATGAGTAGAGAGTTGAATCACTAAAAAGGTCTTATTAGGTCAAACCTAGATTTATAAATAGAGCATGGGATGCTTATAAGTGACACTTCTTTCTCAAGTTGGTTGAGGAGGAAATCATGAGGGAAACCCAAACCAAAGCCCATGCTCAAGCCCAAGCCCAAATATAGGCCTAATCCTAACTATAGAAGGGATCCTAATACCTACTACAAGGCATCAATGGGCCTATGACCCATGACAAAAGCAAAAGTTAAGAAAGCCTAATTGTCAAATATGAGTTTGAAAGACTTAGTTTATTTTAAAGGTTATTTTTAAGAGTTCTTTTAATTTATTTTCTATTGTATTTACATTATAAAAATATAAAGTCACAAAGGTAGGATTTGAACCTTAGATCTTAAGATTAAGCATGATTCTTAACCACTAAGTCATCTCAATCTTATTTGTCTTAAAGAGTTTTTGTTTTTGTTTTATTTATTTACAAAGAGGTAGACTAATAAACTAAAATTTTATTTAAAATTTGAAGATCAAATAATTAAGACAAATTTTTAGATTATTCAAAAGGCTTAGTGTTTATGAAATTTTTCTCTATTATAGGTTCTTGATTAAACCATTTTCAATCTTCTCAAAAATTCTCAATTATTGTGTCAATTGTCTTAGGCTTATGAATTTTTTATTATGGTATCTATCCCAATCATGGTTGTCAGAACCAGACCGGATCGGCCGGTTGGACTGGTCAAACCAAGAACCGGTGCCTTGTCCAGTCTGGATGGGGAAAAATCAGTTATCAATTAAACCGGTCAAAAACTGGTAAAACTGGTCAAAAACTGAAGAAACCGGTAAGAACCAGGTTTTACCCGATTCAAGCCAGGTCAATATATTTATTTTTTTTAAAACAAATACGTCCAAATGACGCCGTATTGTTAAAGTTAGGGTAAAATTCCCTTTCTGATTTTTCATTCCTTCGTCGTGCCTCTCCCCTACTTGCTCTGCATCTTTATCCCACAAACAGGTTTCTCCCTCCCACTGTTGCGGCTCTATCCATTGTAGGTTCCCTCATCGTGCTCCAGGCTCTCTCTATCATGCTCCAGGCTCTAAATTGGGCATCTCCCCCACGACTGCATCTCACCTCCCTCATAGTGAACCCCTATCTTCTGTCATCATCGAGCCTTACACAGTGGTGAATCCCTTTCTTCTTGTACACTCCCTATTTCTATTAGTTGTTAAATAAATTGAAATTGCTTTATTTTATTAAACTAAAATTGAAATGGAAACACAAAAGTTGAGTTGTTGTTGGTAAATTAATTGGTGTGTGTATGTTGTTAAACTAAAATTGAAAAGGAAACACAAAGGGTTGACTTACTGTTGGTAAATTAATTGGTGTTGCTTGTGTTTTACAATGTCATAGAAATTACATGTTCTTCCTGGTTTCCATGTCACAAAAATTATAAAGGTTGAGTTATTGTGTATGTTTTACAATGTCACTCTTTCTTTTGCATTTGTTGTTGATATCATGTTCTGCCTGGTTTTCATGTCATAGAAATAGGGAGAAATAGAATCAAACTATGGGATGTGAGTGCATTGGTTGTTTCAGGCAAATGAAGAATGAATGAAAAAAAAAACTTGTCAAGTGTACAATAGTGTTAGTATTGTGAATTTATTAGATTCAATCCAAAGAAAGAGTGCCTAGTTTCAATTATACACCATAAAGACTTTGATATCATATTATGAATTTTTAGTTGCAAGTAGCCAAGATAGCATGTGACTGCTACATAGCATGGATGAAAGTTGTTGTGTATGTTCTGTCTGAAGTTGCAAAGCTGAATGGTCTTTCTAATTTTTTTAGTTACTATAACATGATGAGCTAATTTTTTTAATGAATATTTAGTTATTTAACAATCTAATTGATTATTATTTAATAAATAATAATAATTTATTACTACCGGTTCGACCACAGTTTGACCACTGGTTCGACCAGTGACCCTTGAACCAGTGCCTTCACCAGTTCAATGACCGGTCCGGTTCTGAGAACATTGATCCCAATAATCATTTCCCACTTTCATTTCCTATATTTCCAATTTTAATTTCAATCAATCCCTAAATCCCAAAAGGAGGGGACAAAAAAAGGGTCTCCTTGAAATTCAGTTTGAGTAAAGGATAATTTTTTAAATATAAAGGGTTAGAAAATAATATTGACGTCACACTCAAAAAATAAATAAGGTGAATAATAAGTCATAGGTGTATCTCTACAAGTGATAAGATTGATATAATTACCACAAGTTTTCATGATAAGATCAAAGAGTGGTCTATTTAAGAGCTTAAGAAAAACTCTAACAAAAGAGAAAATTTAGATTTTACTCAAAACCCAAGTTAATTCATTTTGCATTACAACGATTTTTGTTTATATAGGTCCAAGGGGATTATTACTAAACTTTCTATTAATTATTCACTAATTTAAATGAATTCACAAGGCCTTCAATAGTATTACTAGTGATTAATAGCACTACTATCAATTTTATGATCTCACTAATTTGAAATAAACTCCTCTAACTTTCTTAATGACTTATAAACTCATAAAAAATTATAATGCAGTCAAAGACAACTAAAAATATAACTAAAAATAAATACAAAAATTATAAAAATTAAAAATTAAAATTATTTAATAACTAAGTTACCCTTCTAGATTTATATCATTGGTTTTCTGCATCATTAGTCTTGTTCAATATAGTAAATGCTTCACCATATACTATAGCCTTATTGTTGGATACTTTTGAGCTTGTTAACTTGTCTATTATTCTTTATCTCCATTTAATAAAAAAAATATGATAGAGTTTAATATCATAAATATTTATTTAATTAACATTAAGTGTGTCTTAAAAGAATAGAAAAACTACATATTAAAATTTAATTTATAAATATTTTATAAAATTATATTTTTTCTATGATGATAATTTTATATATGTGTTACTAATTAATATAATCTAATTTTTGTTTATAATTAAAGTGAATTATCTGAGTTTCTTACCAATAGACTAATACTAAATAGTGTTAATCTATTTTATATATGTATAGGTAATAAAATAAAATAAAAATCAAAGTTTACAATTATTCTACTTATGAACTACAACACCAAATTCCAAAACTAGCTAAAGTGCTTTTGCATCTAGTCAGAAAGAAAGTTGAAAATATTTCTTAAAGTAGCAAAGAAAAATATTGTAGCAAGCCAGCAACACATAAATATAAGCACTTGATGAGTAGTAACATGAATTCATAAGGGGTAGGAAAAAAGAGTCCCCTCTTATATTAAGTCACCACCTATAAATATTTATTCACAATGAGAGCTACGTATAATGTACAAAAATCCTATAGAATTACTCTGGGAAATTAGGGTTGTATTTCACTCAATAGTGTGTTACTTCATTACAAATGGGGCCCAGAGGTCATATTTATACAAGCAGTAAAAAGGGAAAGGGATAAGAGGTCTTTGATCCAGGTCCAAGATGACGTGGATGTAACTGGATCCATCCAAGATCAAGAGGGAATCATAATCTCCCTTACTTTTTGCCTAAAATAAGGGAAAGAGGTGGGCACCATAAGGCCCTCTATCAATCCGAGGGGAACTGGAGCCCACCAGCCACGAGTTCCAAGAGTAGAGCTGAGCCGAGTAACTAGGGGCCATTGGATGTATCCTTAGGTTGATTATCTTCAGATAACTTTCAAGCGACAAATAACCCCTTTGAATGGGATGCTTATCCGAGTGAGAGAACCCATCCAAGTGAGAGTGGAGAGGAGCCCAGTGGAAGACACGTGTCGTATAGAAGTTAACTATCATTTTATTTCTTCACACAATGTCAGTGCATAGTTGTTTTCATAATGATGAGACGTTTTTCATCCCTAGGCTCTTGAATGCCTCTCTTGGGTTCAGATGTATTGTTTCAAAAATGGCAAACTTTAGTGTCACGTGTTGGAGAATATTGTTCCCTGAAGGGTCATCATGGTATTATACCGTAAAAGTGGCTAGACAACTCCTAACCGTTAAATCCCACTACATGAGGGTTACTAAATACCCTATATATAATCCCTCCCTCTCTCATTTTTCATCTCTGGTGCTACTATCTTTACCTTCTGTTATTTTTGCATATTTTGCTTTCTGTTGTTTTTCCTTCTACCAGTTTTACTATTTTTGGCTTTCGTTCTTAGAGAAGTTAGTGGCTTTCTTCCTCTCCTTGTCGTCCTCTTCTTTCTTGCTGCTATTTTTAAAGAATGGATTCTTCTTCTACAAACTCTTACTCTTGGGTTGGGGGAGGTTCAGTTGAAATCCCCCTCCCTCCAAAGCGAGGACGACATTGCCTGTTTATGAGAATGGGGTATTTAGTGGTTCTTCCTTAGCGCAAAATGTAGAGTATTTATATTGTTTTTCCAAAGAGAGGGTTTGCCATGCCCAAGTAAACCCTAACAAATAAGATTATGCTTATATGTATGAAACTTTGTTTTCTTATCCTTACCTGTCATTCTTTTTTTTATTTTGAAGTGGGTGTTTTAAACGCTTTAAATGTTGCCCCTACTCAATCGGCTTTCGTCAAAGCCTTTGAAGTTTTGTGTGAGTATTAGGGGTGGACTCCTCTATTCCTCTATTTTTTATTTCTTTCAAGAAAAAATCTTTAAGGCTGTGGTCCTAGTGGGTTGGGTTTCACTAAGTGGGGTATCTAGTCAGCGTCTTACAGAGGCATTTGACCAATTGTATAAAAATTTCAAAGGTCTATTTTTCAAAAATTAGGTGAGTCCAAACATACCCAGGAAAGATTTTCTCCATGACCTAGATGGTCGCCCATCTCTTCCACTGTATTAGACTAAGGAACCCATTTAACATCGGATCAATTAGGAAGATATGTCTTTCACCAAGTGGGAAGATGTAAGATTCCTTATCAAAGATGTAGGGCTCATCCCTAGTTCCCAGGGGATCATTTCATTATCCACTGACTCGGGTGCTCTAGACTTTTTTTAGTAAGGTGTTATGAATTACTTGCTTGATGTGTCATGCTAACGTGAGTTTTTCTCTTTTTGAGTGACATGGCTCATAGAAAAATATTTGCCAAGGACATAAAGAATGCCTACCAAAAGGAAGGCTCGCCCAAGGGGACTATTTTTGTTGTTCCAATCCCTACATCATCCGCTACCCATCTTGTTGTCATCTTCTTCAGAAGTCTTCCTCTACCCCTTACTGCTACAGATGTCAAGTGTAACGCCCCGGCCGCTTTTCAAGAATGAACGACTCACCCCACAGACCAACACGAGACCTTTCCAATGTGCTTTTGTCCTCACTCACACATTTCCTGAGAACTTCCCAGGAGGTCACCCATCCCAGAATTACTCTAGGTTAAGCACGCTTAACTTTGGAGTCCTTATGTGATAGGCCACCGAAAAGGCTAATGTATTTGTTGATATAGGTAGTACGAATTCATTTCTTTAAGTTATCCTCGACTGTATAGTCTCATACCTATACAGTCTTTGGATCCCTCTTATTCTGGTATGTATTCAGTTCGTTCATGTGTCCCTCCCACTGGAAGCCTGCCAGGAGCCGCTCCTTGTCCGTGCCTATGCACCGGCGATCACTCCCCGCCCTCAACAGTGACCGGGATATCACATCCCCCGCTGGAAGCCTGCCAGGAGCCGCTCCTTGTCCGTGCCAATGCACCGGCGATCACTCCCTGCCCTCAACAGCGCCGGAATGTCACACGCCCACCAGCTTCCGCCTGGTTCGTCCCCAAACCATACCGCACTAGGAGAGGCTAGGCTCTGATACCACTGTAATGTCCTTCAAAAACCGACTCACTTACATTCTTTTCCTATCTTTCTTCTACTCGAAATTTTTATTCCAAATCTGAATCTCTACATACACTGTTTCACTTGGTAAAACTCATCCACTTACTCGGAATACTACTTTCCATACCACTCGGTGTATTTAACTTCAACACAATCGGGAATGTACTTCACATTCATCACTCGGCATAGACTTACAATTCTCACTCGGAAGTGTTTCTTCTAGAACCCGACTCTCTCTCCTAATTAGTCAATCACTCAGAATTATTCAAACTCTAATCACTTAGGATATATTCCAATAACAATTCATATCTTAGAAAAGAATCAATCGGATTTACCACTCAGAAATACTCAAACTTTACTCACTCGGTTTACTCATATTTCTCTCTCGGTTTTAACCAAATTCTTCAACTGCAATTCCAATCAGAACATATTAAGGCCCTCACTTCTCGGAAAAGACTTACACATACAAGTCTCACTCGGAATTGGTCCAATAGAGTATATCTCACTCGGAAGAGGAGTCATACTCATAGATTCACTCGGAAATGGTTCAGCCTCTCTATATTTCTCTCGGAATGGCTCCTTCCACTTTTTCCACTCGGTTTACTAATCATATTCTTACGAAACCATTCGGAATCTTTCCCAAATACTTCTATAACACGTTCTAGTCGGTAAGAAGCATCAAATCAACATAAAATGCTTACATGTATTCATTCACTCGGTTCATATATATATATATATATATATATATATATATATCAAACACTTAGAATATATTTCCAATCCAAACCATTATAACAACTCTTCCCTCATAAGATGTTCACTCGGATTTTACCTTTCAGGAGCATTTAAGTCCTTCCCCACTCATTTTTCACTCGGATACTCATCTCTTAGGTACACATACACTATCCTTCCTCAAAATGTGTTTCGATCGGAATCCTTTAAGGTCTTTATCACTCAGAAAAAGAGTCATAAACATAGCCTCACTCAATAATGGCTCTAAACCTTATATATTCTACTCGGATTGGGCTCTCATTCCTATATTCCACTCGGAATTCCATATTTCAGAGAGGTTTTACTCGGAAATGGAAGTACTTAGCAAGGTTTGACTCAGAAACAAAGAATCAAGGGTGTTTTGACTCGGAATTTTCACCTAGAAGTGGTTTTCTTGAACCCACTTCACTTCAGCTGTCTCTGTGATCAAGAATCCACTCGGTAGTAACCTTCTTGGTCATATATTACTCGGATAACATAACCTTACACTCGGAATTTCATCCTTCAGTCGGAATTGCTAATCCTTCACTCAGAATTTCACTCTGTCACTCGGATCAGAGCCTATTTCACTCGGAATTTGCATAGTTTCACTAATGGTCCATAAAAATTCCATTATTATGTACAAAAATGACATTTCTTAGATACCACAGACTATCAACGGGGTGTATATTCACTTATTACCACTTACAGACCTTCTAAACTTCAATTTTTACTAAATAAGACTGCTACTAAAAACAGAGATGTTACATCAAGGCTACCGCTCGCCCCTCAAAAAACAACATATTCAGGGGGAATCATCCCTAGTTAGGGTCGGGTGACCCAAGGCTTCTACAGGTCAAAAACCCTCTTAGGATGCGCCCCATCCTAAGTCCCATACTGTAGTTGTAACACATAGCTCAAAGTCTCCTAATGTGCCTCTGACTTCGTAAGTTCCCATCATTTCTGAGCATATTGTTGCTCCTTTCCACAACAAGTATGAAAATGTTTCCTGGCAGTGGGAAAATTTTATAAACCAGAGCCTAGTTTCCATCAGAAACCCTGCTTGATCTTTGTGGGATGCTCAGTTTCCCATCTCACAATTTGTTGATCGGGAATGAGTATTTGAAGAAGACAAGAAGAGGTGCATAGACTCTAACTCCATGGCCATCTATCAATCCATAGAGAAGTTCAACCTTTAACTGGCCTTCATGACCTATTATGTGGATGATTATTTTGGGGCCCAAGAGAAAATTATGGCCCTTCTACCTACCGAGAAGGAAGCTGCTAATGTAAAACTTTGGGAGCCTGCAAAGGCAGCAAATAAGGTGGCTGAATTGAAGGAGAATTTAAAGGCAGTCAAAGAGTCTCTATGGAAGGATGAAGAGTCTTTAATGTTAACCAAGTGGCCTCGATTACTCAAGAGGGAGGGTGAATTGAGTATTTAAAATTTTCGTTGGAATGCTTTTGAAATGGATTCTTTATCAATTTTGTAACTGAGAGATAATAATGATGCCAAATAATGATGATAACAAATTAATCACATAATAATTTATCAAGTGTTTTCATACAGTTATTAAGTCTAATAGAAATTAAGTTAATTAAACCACAATTTCAACTTAAGGAATTTCACAAACAAATTATATGCATAATTAAATTTGCAAGCAGTTTATATACATAATTATAAAAGAGTTTAAGAATGAGAAACTTACAAACTGAGATGTACGAGTTCCACCACTCTGATATACGTCTCGTCTTCAAGCAAACCACTTGTAGGATTCCACTATTGAAGATTTGAGATACAAAGCTTTGAGCAATTGCAGCTTCCTAATGTCCCACACTTAAGAACTCAATTCTCACAGGCAAAGGGCAACCCACCCAATCTCACAATCTCTCAATAACCCAAAAGTTGAACCCTAACCTTTATAATAACTTAATCTCTTAAATTTTTAGTGATAGGTATTGCAAAAGTAAACTCTTAATAGAGTGGATATACAACTTGAAAGCTCTCACAAAATAATAACTCTCACAGAGAAGATATACAAATCAAAGAATTAAAGTTTCAAAAATAAAACTATACAAAGAGAGGAAATAAGAAAATAGAAGAGACGCTCAATTGATTGCTTCTGTTGGTGTGTTTCTCTGCTTTAAACTTCCTTTATTTATAGCATTTGAAATTGTCGTAGCCGTTGCATAAGTACTTCTCCAGGTTGGACTCCACTTGTATAATGCGTTATGGGATTTAATCAGTGGAATAATGCATTATGGGATATGGTTTCTTATTTGAAATCCTGTTTGAAGTTGTCTCCCATTAACATGAACCGATTCCTAAAAGTCATGAATTGATTCATTGCATTTTGTACTTTTAAATTTGTTAAATTCACAACGTGTGAATCGATTCCCATAGTGCATGAACTGATTCACAAGCCTCAGATTTATGAATTTTTACCTCTGAACACGTGTGAATTGATTCCCAATCAGTATGGATTGATTCATAAGGCTTGATTTATGCAATTTTTGGAGTACATCACTCATGAATTGATTCACCCTTGAATCGATTCCCAGCCTTTTATTTTTCACTTTTTGGAGTTCCAACACTATGAATCGATTCCCACATAATTTTTTTTGATGTTTTTGGACTTCGTGTGGCATTAATTGATTCATATACTTTCTTGAATCGATTCCTAGCTCTGTAAGTCAATTTCCATGACTTGTTGGTGTATTTATTTCTTGATTGTTCTTTATGAATTGTTCCTTTGAACCTTATGCTTTTATTTCTTGATTTTTCTTCAATCCTTTATCAAATACTTATCATTATCAAAACCTGTTAAACATGCAAATACACTTAAAGGATTATAAGGTCAATCGGGTTTCCTCCGAAGCTAGGCTAGCAATTACCGAAGAGAAGTTCGCCTTTTGCAAGAAGAGCCTAGAAAACTCCAAGGATGCGCATTAAGAGCTTGTCGTGAAGAATATGGAGGTAGAGGATTCTTTTAAAGTGGTTTGATAAATCCTAGATTTAGCTCGATAAAATTTTGAGGAAGTTGAATCATTGAATAGCCAAGAGCACTCAGAAATGGAGGCTCAGATTGAAATGCTGGAGGAAGAAGTTACTAAGAAGTTTGTCTCAGGGTTTGAGATCTGTCGAGAGCAGGTTTCAGCTTTGAACCCCTCTTTGGCTATCTACTGGGAGGGGGCTGACCTATTCAAAGTGATGATTGATAGGAAAGTAGTCAACCCTCTGAGTCAGATGAGGAGGATATTACGGCTGACCCCCCAACTTGTCCTCCCAACAATGAAGTTAAGGTTCTCCTGATCAATTCTTCTCTTACCCGTGAAGCTTAACTTTATCTTTATCCTCTACTTGTCTTATCTTTATAATTTTTTTACTTCATCAATGAAATTTTTTTACTTTGCTTTGCTCTTGTCTGGTTAAGTTGTCTCTTATATGTTAGGAATCCTATTCGGGTCAGGCAGCGGAAACACAAAGGATTCCCAAGAAAGAATTGCAAACACGTATGTCTCAAAGCATTATGCTAAATTAAAAATTTTAATTAGGGTTTACCTCTTGTAGAAGCAGAACAAAATCCTCGATCAAAGCAATTATAGCTTCGCCGTTAGGAGTCCACACGAGCACTCCCACCAGAAAACTAACGATTCGAATGCTAGTACGGAATTTTAGTGTAATCTAATTTCTGAGCACCAGCCTATGAGCATCTCATGCTCTATATATAGGCTTAGGTCTTGACCTGAGCTCTCATTAAACATTGGGCTCCTGACTCATTCTAAATGAGTTAGGCCCAAATAGTTTTATTTTCAGTCCAACTAAAATAAAACTATCCTCTGGTGGGCTTACTCTATGTGTGTGACCCTATAGGTAAAATATTCGGTTATATTAATAATAAACTATTTTATTATTAATATAAAATAAGAGCGGTATCTAGCAATACATCATTATGTCTGAATATTATTTATCATCGACATGACCTATAATTGATAATTATTTTATATATCTATTCCTTTTGTCACGATATCTAATTGGGCCCAAAATTATTTTATATATCTATTCCTTTTGTCACGATATCTAATTGGGCCCAAGGCATGGTCGTCGTCATCCTTGTATGGCCCAATTCATTTTACTTGATACCAGAGTAGACTTTATAGAATAAATATCTAATATTTATTCGTTCTAGCATGGCCATGCATTTCATTAGTCTCACTCCATCAAGTGGCCCATAGATATCACTCCTGTCACATAGGAGAGACAAATTTCATCTACATCACTCACATCCCTCTGCATAATTTATATATTGCTTAATCACAATCTTTATGGTCATCTTATTACAGATAATGTTTGATTGTATTAAAACAATAAACTCCTTATGTAGGAATCGTAGTGTCTTCAGGTCGAATGACTACATACCATTATCACATTGAGAACCGTTTATGACACTCATGTAACGATCTATGCAATGTTCTCATGGTGGGTCTGTCCAGTACAACATTACTCTTAATGTGTACCCGTTTAAAGACTTGATATCATATATCCATGATTTGTGAGATCAAATCATCAGTACGTTTACACACTAATCTTAATGTATTTACATGTCCCCATGTAAATACTTGATTAGGGACGTTTTAGGAATAATTCTCATATGACCTATTATTCCAGGATAAATAGCATTTGTCTAAAACTGAAAATACTAATTTTATTAATAAGTTAAAATTGATACATTAATAGTTCGTAGTGCATACACCAACATTATATTCCTGGTCAAATGTTTTGAGTTTCATAAATTGTTTGTCATGATTTCAAACATAATATAATTCATGATAAAGTTTGTCGTTACCCTCGGGTGAGCATATTCTCACTCGGGTTTTTAGGACTTAACATAATTTGTAATGAATTTTGTCGTTACCCCCGAGTGAGGAAATTCTCACTTGGGTTTTCAAGAGTTAATGTTATTTGTAATGAAGTTTGTCGTAACCCCCAGGTGAGTGAGTTCTCACTCGGGTTTTTAGGACTTAACATAATTCTTAATAAAGTTTGCCATTACCCCTAGGTGAGTGATTCTCACTCAGCTTTTTTGGACTTAACGTGATTCGTAATCAATATTTGTCATTACACTTAAGTAAGCAAATTCTCAATCGGGTTTTTAGGACTTAACGTAATCCATAATAAAGTTTGTCGTTACCCCCGATTGAGTGAATTCTCACTCGCGTTTTTAGGACTTAACGTAATTCATAATAAATTTCGTTGTTACCCTCGAGTGAGCAAATTCTCACTTAGGTTTTCAATACTTAACGTAATTCGTAATGAAGTTTGTCGTTACCCCTGAGTGAGTGAATTCTTACTCGGACTTTTAGGACTTGACGTAATTCATGATAACGTTTGTCGTTACCCCTAGGTGAGTGTATTCTCACTCAGGTTTTTAGGACTTAATATAATTTGACGCTTGACAGATATGACTGAATACTTCTCATTTTATTGACATTTATATGGGTCTCATTTAAACCTTTTGAGAGAAAAACCCAGTGGGAAAAACCTCCCAGGTAGGAAAAAGAGTACCCTTTGTTACATTTAAGTGTAGTACATCTTCAGATGCTTGGCATTCCACGTTTATGGAATACTCCTTCCTTCTTGTGTTTGAATATGTTAACAGGTCCAAAAGATATGCAAGAATTTTGATAATGACAAGTACTCTTGAAGAAACAATGCAAAAACAAAGACATGAAATCAGAATTGAAGAAACAGCGAAGCTAATCGATTAGGCCATAGATGCTAATCGATTAGGAGCTCTCTGTCTTGGAAGAAATTGCATCAGGGTTGAAGATAATCGATTAGTGAAGCCACACAATCGATTAGATACTCACTGGAATTAAGATAATCGATTGCACACTTGAGACTAATCGATTACAGCAATCAAAAATGGAACTAAATGCATCAGGCACATATGTTAATCGATTAAGGGAACCATATAATCAATTAGTGAGTCACTGAATTTAAGGTAATCGATTGCAAGACATGCTAATCGATTAGGATGCTGCGAAGACAAATTAAATGCATCAGGTACAAGATGATAATCGATTACAGGTAATGAGATAATCGATTAGTGACTCTCTGACTTCAAGATAATCGATTACAACGCGAGGGTGTAATCGATTACGCTAGTGGAAAAACAGATTTAAGTGGGAAACCAGGTCATGTCTCCACCATTCTTCAAATTTCCACTAACTGCAACGGCTATGAGGGACTAGGGCACTCTTCAACAGCAATCTTAGGTCTATAAATTGAAGAGGAAGACAAGCACAAAGACACACCTAAGTAGCAACAATTCATAGCTGTATTTTGTGCTTTGTAAGCCTATCTCTTGCATTTTTGTACTTTCAATTGTATATCCTCTCATCTTGAGAGATTAGAATTTGGAGAGCTTTTCATTTGTATATCTGCTCTATTGAGAGAGTGTATTGATTGTAAACAAACTCCAAACACGCAAAGTTATTCACTCTAGGTTGAGTGGTTGTTCACTCTAGGATTGAGTGGTTACAAAGGTTGTGGACTCAACCTTTGGGATATTGTGAGATTGAGAGATTGGGTGGGTTGCCCTTATACTTGTGAGGATTGGGTTCTTGAGTGTGGGACACTAGGAAGCCGCAATTGCTCAAAGTTGTATCTCTAGTCTACAATAGTGGAAAATCCTCTAAGTGGGTTGCTTAGAGGCGAGACGTACACCGGATTGGGTGGAACTCGTTACATCGGTTTGCAAGCTTCTCTTCCTTACTCTTTTACTTCCATACATTGCATATTTGTTGATTGGTATTGTTTGGTTGAAAAGAACATTCTTGAACTTGCTTAATTTGCTATACCTTAGACATTGCACACCAAGTGTTTGCTAAATTGCCTCAGCAATATTTACCTCTTGTAGTGCATTGCATATCATTGTTACTTGCTTTCACTTGCATAATCTCATAAACTTGGTTATAGAAATCATTTTTAAAGGTATTCCAAGCAAAAATTTTATAACTCAATTCACCCCCCCTCTTGAGTATTGAGGCCACTTGAACAACAAGTGGTATCAGAGCTTGACTCTTGGTAGATCAAGCTTAACAGCTTCAAGAGATTAAAATGGCCTCAAGTTCTCAAAATGTTTTTCCCGAGGGTGGTGCGATAAATAGACCTCCCGCTTTCAATGGGGAAGGGTATGCCTTTTGGAAAGAGAGAATGAAAATCTTCATTCAATCAATTGACTTAAGAATATGGAATGCCATTGAAAATGGTCCCTATATACCAATGCATACCATAGATAGCAAAAATGTTGAAAAACCCATAGATGAATGGACTAGCGAGGAAGAAAAGAAAGTCCAATATGGCTACAAGGCCAAAAACCTCATTACCATGGCTTTAGGACAAGACGAATTTTTTAGAATAATGACATGCCAAACCGCCAAAGAAATATGGGATACTCTTTAAGTAACCCATGAAGGTACTAATGATGTAAAGGACTCAAAGATTAGTACTCTTACTAGCCAATATGAATGCTTTAGGATAAATTCAGGAGAATCTATTGTAGATATGCAGAAAAGGTTTACACTTATTATTAACCATCTTATTACTCTTGGCAAAGTGTACACTAACAAAGAGCTTGTGCACAAAATTTTGAAAAGTCTCAGCAGGGAATGGCAACCTCTTGTCACAGCAATAAAACAATCTCCTAGCATCAATGAAATGTCTCTTGCAACACTCTTTGGAAAATTGCAAGAACAAGAGCAAGAACTTAAAGCATTAAAGCTAGCCGAGGAAGAGGAGAAATCCACCAAGAAGAAAGGGCTAGCCCTCAAAGCCACCTCCATGCATGAGGAAGAATCATGCAGTGACTTAGATGAAGAAGAAGAGTTTGGGCTGTTCGTAAAAAGATTTGGAAGATTCATGAAGAACAAAAAGTTCCAAAAGAACTTTAAGCCCCAAGGTAAGAAATCTACCTCTAATGAAACTTCCTCTTCACCAAGTTGTTTTGAATGTGGCAAGGAAGGGCACTTCAAAGCCGATTGTCCAAACCTCAAAAAGAAAGGCAAGGACAAACAAAGAAGAAGAAGAGCCTATATTGCTTGGGATGAGAACGATGTGAGCAGCTCCGACGACTCGGAAGATGAGCAAGCCAATCTTTGCTTAATGGCAAAACATCAAGAAGAGGAAAATGAGGTAAATCTTCTTGACCTAGATAAAAATGAGCTGTTAGATGCATTTGAGGAATTATATGATAAATTTACAAAAATCTCTAGTAAACTCAAAGCATCTAGGAAAACTAGTGATACTCTCGAATTGCATCTCATGGAAGTATGTAAAGAAAATGAGAGCTTAAAAGAAGAACTAGAGAAAGTTCAAACATGCTCTAGGGATAAACCTTGTGATTTTGCAAAGAAGTGCATTGTGCTAGAAACCAAGGTTGAAGACCTAAATAGGACACTAGAGAAATTCACTAATGGAAGAGATAATTTGAATATCCTACTTGGGCAACAAAAATGCATGTTTAGTAAAACCGGTCTAGGATATGACCAAGAACATAGTAATCATAAAATGGAGAAGCACTACAAAAACTTCTTTGTACCACCAAGCAAATCCTCCTCACCTTTTATGAAATGCAATCATTGTGGTACCAAAGGACATAGTGCATATAAGTGTAGTGTTAGGAAACTAGGACCAAAGGTCTTAAGAAAGGTGTGGGTTCCCAAAGGAACGTTCCCACAAACTAACCTTAAAGGACCCAACATAAAATGGGTACCTAGTTCTCTAAAATGATTTTGTTTTGCAGGTATGCTTCAAGGCAAGCAACACCCATTGGTACTTGGATAGCGGGTGTTCGAAGCATATGACGGGAGACATAACTAAATTTACATCATTCACTCCCAAACGAAAAGGAAGCGTCACATATGGAGACAACACAAATTGAGAGACAACAAGATTGGGTAACATTGAAGGATCATCCCTTGGACAAAATCATTGGAGAAATAACCAAAGGGGTAAGTACTCGAAACGCCATTAGAAATGCATGCAATCACTTGGCTTTTGTATCCCAAATAGAACCCAAGAATATTGACGAAGCCATTATTGATGAACATTGGATGTTGGCCATGCAAGAAGAGTTAAACCAATTTGAAAGAAATGAAGTTTGGGAACTTATGCCAAGACCCAATAATCATCTAATAATAGGTACCAAATGGGTGTTTAGAAATAAGCTAGATGAAAATGGTATAATAACTAGAAACAAAGCAAGACTAGTAGCAAAGGGATACAACCAAGAAGAAGGAATAGACTATGAAGAAACATATGCTCCCGTAGCTAGGTTAGAAGCCATTAGATTATTGCTAGCTTTTGCATGTTGTATGGATTTCAAATTGTATCAAATGGATGTCAAAAGTGCGTTCTTAAACGGCTACATTCAAGAAGAAGTTTATGTAGATCAACCTCCCGGTTTTGAAAATCATAAATTTCCGAACCATGTTTTCAAATTGAGAAAAGCCTTATATGGTTTGAAGCAAGCTCCAAGAGCTTGGTATGAGAGATTAAGCAAATTTCTTTTAGAACACAACTTTGAAAGAGGAAAGGTTGATACTACATTGTTTATAAAACGCAAACAAAATGACATCCTCTTGGTACAGATTTATGTAGATGACATAATATTTGGTGCTACTAATGAAAATCTTTGTCAAGAATTTGCCAAGATTATGCAGAAAGAGTTTGAAATGTCCTTGATGGGAGAACTCACCTTCTTCCTCAGACTACAAATAAAACAAGCCATTGATGGAACGTTCATTAGCCAAACCAAATACTGTAAGGAACTACTTAAAAGGTTTGGAATGGACAAGGCAAACGAGATAGCTACACCCATGAGCACATCCTGCTATCTAGACAAAGATGAAAAGGGTAAGGACATTGAAATCACCAAATATCGAGGTATGATTGGATCCTTACTGTATTTAACTGCGAGTAGACCTGATATTATGTTTGCGGTATGCATGTGTGCTAGATATCAAGCATGTCCTAAAGAATCACATTTGACTGCCGTAAAAAGAATTTTGAAATATCTTATGGGTACTCAAAATGTTGGTTTATGGTATCCCAAAGGCGTTGAATGTAATCTCTTAGGATATTCTGATTCCGACTTTGCGGGATGTAAGCTTGATAGAAAAAGTACTAGTGGTACATGCCATCTGCTTGGTAGTTCCCTTGTTTCTTGGCATAGCAAGAAACAAGCAAGTGTTGCATTGTCAACAGCTGAGGCAGAATACGTAGCAGCTGGTAGTTGTTGTGCTCAAATTCTTTGGATGAGACAACAACTTCTTGATTTTGGTATTTCCTTGAACAAAGTCCCCATTAAATGTGATAATACAAGTGCCATTAACATCTCCAAGAATCCAGTAATGCACTCTAGAACCAAACACATTGAGATTAGGCATCACTTTATTAGAGATCATGTGTTAAAAGGGGATTGTGTACTTGAACATGTAGAAACTTCTAAGCAACTAGCTGATATTTTCACAAAACCCTTGGCTAGAGAGCAATTCATTCACATAAGAAGAGAATTAGGCATTCTTGACATGTCCAATTGTGTTTGAATATTTTGTTGAATGGCATAATGCATGATATATATCACATTTCATGTTTGGAACCTTGCTGTTTGATATATTTGAAGTTTTTGACTCCATAATCGATTACATTGTTAATCCCAATCGATTACTAAGCTTCTGTTTCAAAGGTAATCGATTAGAACTCACCCATAATCGATTACAATCATTCTGCTTTTAAGATAATCGATTATACATGATCCATAATCGATTACGAAGCTTCTGTTTCAAGTTCAAAACGTTTCCTCTTCTTCATAATCGATTACCACATTGCCCCAATCGATTAGGACTATTCTGTTTCTAAACTAATCGATTACCATAAGCCTCTAATCGATTACCCTCTGCACAAAACGTTTGAAATTCCCCAGAAACAGTGATCTAATCAATTACCACCTGCCATGTAATCGATTAGTATGCGTTCTGATGGGTCAAAACTCCAATTTCCTAGGCTCACTCGAAACTCTCCCTCTCTTAACTCACTTCACTCCTTCCTAAACTCTCTTTCCTCCTTCCTAAACCTAATTTTCAACTATAAATAACCCCTCACTCACCTTCTCATCTCACACTACCTCCTTTCTCCCAAATCTCTCAAAACTCTCTAGCACTCATCTCTCTTCATCTCCTCTTTTAGCATTTTTCACCATGTCTTCCTCAAGGAATGTCAAAAGGGCTAGGTCCTCTGCTGCTCAAGCTCATAATCCCCTTGACTTCTCAAGGTTTTTCTCTTCTCCTAGAGACCTTCAGAATTTTATGAAAAATTTTTCTGAAAAGGAGATTATGACCCCTCACTACACCATTGCTGAAACCTTTGACAACCCAAGCCTTACCTTCATCCAAAGCCTCAACCACTACAACCTCTTCCCTTTCCTATTCCTCAAAGAAGAAGAATACTATCCTGAGCTCATGAGAGTATTCTACTGCAACCTCCGCCTTGTCAACGGGATGGTTGAATCCAAGGTGAAAAACACCACCATCAAACTCTCCAATGCCCAGTTTGCAGAGATTTCCAAACTTCCCCTCAACAACGCTGACTTTGATGGAGGCGAACCTGAGGATGAATGGGGCTTCAATGCTCTTACTGCTCGCCAATCTTTATGGAAAGCTGACCGCCCTAGGAGCAACCACAAACTAGTTGGCCACTTGACCATGAACAACCGCCTGCTCCACTTCTTCTTGGTCAAGATGGTTGTTCCCCGTGGTGGGAACTATGCTCTAGTTGAAGAGGATGATGTCCTCTTAATGTGGGCCATGCTGAACCACAAAGAGATCAATTGGGTTCAG
This sequence comes from Clitoria ternatea, assembly GCA_037962975.1. Taxonomy (NCBI): domain Eukaryota; kingdom Viridiplantae; phylum Streptophyta; class Magnoliopsida; order Fabales; family Fabaceae; genus Clitoria; species Clitoria ternatea. Next base: position 20,179,746 of record CM075675.1, read on the forward strand.
TTGATCAAGTTCCACATGCGCCATGCCAAGGACCAACAAAAGCTCCCTTATGGTATCCTCCTCACCAAAATTTTCAAATTCTGTGGAGTAGATTTGGCAGGGGAACTATCTGAGAAAGTGCCCCCTAGAGCTTGCATTGGCACCCATCACCTCACCAAAATGGGTCTTGTTTTCACCAATGGAGCATGGTACTCACGCATGGAGGGTGTTTATGCCAACATTCCCTTCCAAGCTCCTGCTGAAGAAGCACCTGCTCCTCCTCCTTCTCCACCTCAACCACAAGCTGCAGCCTCTTCATCTGCCCCACAAGTTGACCCTTTTGCATCTCTCTACGCTCATCTTGATCGCCGCTTCGATCGTCTTGAGAACTCCCTCCAAGAGTTTTCCATGACCGAGCAGCAACATTTTAAGATGATGCAGCAGCGTTATGAGGAGCTGGCTCACCAAATTGCAGAAATCCGCTTCTTCAACCCGGACAATTAGATTTTTTTGTTTTGCTGTTGGTTTCTGTTTGTTGCTTTTCTGCATTTTGAATAAATTTACTTCTTGTATTTCCCTTTATTATTTAATAAAAGTATTTTATTTGAGTTTATATAATTTCTCTTCACTGCTCTATCTGTTTTTGATGATTACAAAGGGGGAGAAGAATAAATGTTCATATGTTGGATAATGCTCTGATACAAAAATATGAATAATTCTGAATATGCTCTGATAATATGCTCTGATAATATGGATAATAGATGCTATGCAAAATCTTATCTGTTTGTTAAACTCTTTTTGATAGGGGGAGAATTATAGATAAGAGATAATAAACAATGGATAAAATGAGATAAGACATTGGCTGCTAAATTGGTTTTTGAAAATTGTCATCTGCTATTTGAAATAGATAAGAGATAATGTAGCAGAGTTGTTTTTGCAAAAGATAAGCCTATATTATTTAAACTAACAACCCTAATATGTTAACAGGTCCAAAAGATATGCAAGAATTTTGATAATGACAAGTACTCTTGAAGAAACAATGCAAAAACAAAGACATGAAATCAGAATTGAAGAAACAGCGAAGCTAATCGATTAGGCCATAGATGCTAATCGATTAGGAGCTCTCTGTCTTGGAAGAAATTGCATCAGGGTTGAAGATAATCGATTAGTGAAGCCACACAATCGATTAGATACTCACTGGAATTAAGATAATCGATTGCACACTTGAGACTAATCGATTAAAGCAATCAAAAATGGAACTAAATGCATCAGGCACATATGTTAATCGATTAAGGGAACCATATAATCAATTAGTGAGTCACTGAATTTAAGGTAATCGATTGCAAGACATGCTAATCGATTAGGATGCTGCGAAGACAAATTAAATGCATCAGGTACAAGATGATAATCGATTACAGGTAATGAGATAATCGATTAGTGACTCTCTGACTTCAAGATAATCGATTACAATGCGAGGGTGTAATCGATTACGCTAGTGGAAAAACAGATTTAAGTGGGAAACCAGGTCATGTCTCCACCATTCTTCAAATTTCCACTAACTGCAACGGCTATAAGGGACTAGGGCACTCTTCAACAGCAATCTTAGGTCTATAAATTGAAGAGGAAGACAAGCACAAAGACACACCCAAGTAGCAACAATTCATAGCTCTATTTTGTGCTTTGTAAGCCTATCTCTTGCATTTTTGTACTTTCAATTGTATATCCTCTCATCTTGAGAGATTAGAATTTGGAGAGCTTTTTATTTGTATATCTGCTCTATTGAGAGAGTGTATTGATTGTAAACAAACTCCAAACACACAAAGTTATTCACTCTAGGTTGAGTGGTTGTTCACTCTAGGATTGAGTGGTTACAAAGGTTGTGGACTCAACCTTTGGGATATTGTGAGATTGAGAGATTGGGTGGGTTGCCCTTATACTTGTGAGGATTGGGTTCTTGAGTGTGGGACACTAGGAAGCCGCAATTGCTCAAAGTTGTATCTCTAGTCTACAATAGTGGAAAATCCTCTAAGTGGGTTGCTTAGAGGCGAGACGTACACCGGATTGGGTGGAACTCGTTACATCGGTTTGCAAGCTTCTCTTCCTTACTCTTTTACTTCCATACATTGCATATTTGTTGATTGGTATTGTTTGGTTGAAAAGAACATTCTTGAACTTGCTTAATTTGCTATACCTTAGACATTGCACACCAAGTGTTTGCTAAATTGCCTCAGCAATATTTACCTCTTGTAGTGCATTGCATATCATTGTTACTTGCTTTCACTTGCATAATCTCATAAACTTGGTTATAGAAATCATTTTTAAAGGTATTCCAAGCAAAAATTTTATAACTCAATTCACCCCCCCTCTTGAGTATTGAGGCCACTTGAACAACACTTCTAACTCTTTCAACCGATATGCTCCCTTCCTGGTCGGTTTCTTTACTCGATATGGGCCTTCCTATTAACTACAAACTTTCTATCTTTTCTCACTCTCCTGTTGTTTTTAGTTATTCGTAAGACCAAATCTCATTTTTAGAAGGGTCGTGGCTTGAGCATGGTATTCCATTTTTTGGTGGATTTTTGTTTGGAGGCCTAGATTTTTACCAATTTATGTCTCGTTCTCCCAGGCTAAGATTAAGGTTGTTTCTTTGTCCTTACTCATTTTCGGTCTCATTGTATGCCAGTCTTCTGAGGGAGGCTTCGCCAAGCACCACAAGGATCATAGCATCTGCTCTGTATAGAGTTAAAATGGGGTTTCTTATGTCACCGAGTGGGAGTCATGTGATAAGCCCACAAGGCCCCAAGTAGTTCCTCTTTCTATTTTCCTTTTACTTGTCCCAGTCTTTGTTTTAATTCCTGCAAAGATCACCTTATTTTTTGTCTCTGCCTTTCTGTTTGTTTACAGGTGTTCTACTAATGAGAATTTCCACTTAATGCCTAAGTTATTGTAGAACTCAGTGAGTTATTTGTTTGCAAAATTTTATCCATTGTCGAAAATGATACTATATGGGAACCTATGCCTATATATGATGTTTTTCCATGTAAACATTTTCTCCTTAGAGGTTGTGATGGGCTAGAGTTCATCCTCTATCCATTTTGTGAAAAGGTCTAAATCAAACAAAAGGTACTTCACTAGCCCTTTCCCAGGAGGAAAAGGTCCAAGGATGTCCATGCCCTAAGTATTAAAGAGCCAAAGGGAGAGGATTCCATGTAACAGCTCAGGTTGACTGTGTATTCAGTTGAAATTCTTCTGATAGGCTCTACACTTCTTGATGAAATTTGAACAATCTAATCACAGGGTGGGTCAAAAATATCCGGCTTGAAGGACTCGAGATCTAAGGGTCGGACTCCTCTATAGTGACCATAAATACCCGAGTGGTGCCCGTAAATAAAGGAATGTGAGTTTGTGATGAAAGCACACAAGCATACTAATACCGCTACATAGATAAAAAACAGACCAGAGATTTGTGCCCATATTAAAAGGCATCAGCTTATGATCCATTTTGCCTTAATGTGTTATAGCCAAACTAAGGTTAGACCACTTTGCAACTTTATTTTTTTCAAGGGAAGGTTTAAGATTCAATGTAAATTAGACATATACCTATATTAAAAGGCATCAACTTATGATCTATTTTGCCTCAATGTGTTGTAGTCAAACTAAGGTTGGACCACTTTGAAACTTTTATTTTTTCTAAAACATATATCATCAAGTTTGGATTTCTCTATTAACATGACATGGAAAGTCTATCACACTTTCTAAAAACCCAAACAAAAGTGAAAATTAACATGACAAAGAAAATACCTTGAGGCGGGATCTTGAAGAAATGATCTCTCTAATTCCCAGTAATACCTAGAATAATTAATATGATTAGTATGTTAGTAAATAGCTAATAGGCAAACAAAACTGTTATATTAAAGTGGATTTTGCTATAGAGAGACTAGGTGCTTTTTTGCGATAAAAGTTGATTTTGCTACCGCACAAAAAAGGAAATCAAAGTGGTCTCTTGGGCCATGTTTTTTGTGTACTTTGTTAACCAAATGGCCTCAATTACTCAAGAGGGGGGTGAATTGAATATTAAAATTTTTTCTTAAGAATGCCTTTGAATGTAATTCTTTTGCAATCAATATAGTGATTAATAAAAAAGATGATAATAACAAGTAATAATAATACCAAAGTAATCACAGAGATTTAACAAACACTTAGTACTCAAAAATAAAGTCCAACAAGAATTAAGTTGATTGAATCAAGAATTTAACTTAAGCAATTTTAACAAACAAGTTAAGTGCATAATTAAATTGGCAAGTAATTATATCCACAATTGTAAAGGAGTTTAGGGAAGAGAGAATTACAAACTGATATACGAGTTCCACCACCCCAATGTACGTCTCGCCTTCAAGAAAACCAGTTGAAGGATTCCACTATTGAAGATTTGAGATATAAAGCTTTGAGCAATTATAGCTTCTTAGTTTCCCACACTCAAGAACTTAATCCTCACAAGCAAAAGGGCAACCCACCCAATCTCACAATCTCCCAATAACCAAGGTTAAAACCAACCTTAAAACTCTGAGGTTTTGGTGAATGATTTTACAAGAGCAACTCTCCAATAGAGTGGATATACAAATTTAGCACTCAGAATAATAACTCTCAGAATGTATATGCAAGTGAACAATTAAAGAGAGCTAATGCTTAAGAAGAAATTAGAGAAGACAGAAAGCAGAGAATGATTTTTGTTGTTCTGCTAGGATGCTTTGTTTCTTTAATTTCTCCTCCTATTTATAGCAGTTGAAGGTCTGGTGCCGTTGCAATTAATTATTTATTTAATTCCTGTCAGCGTAGTAGAGCTTGACACTTTAATTAAACTCTGTAATGTTGTCTTCAATTTCTTAAAACTCGTAATGTTGTCTTCACTTTCTTAAAACCCATATTGTTGTTTCTAATTCAACTTTGAATTTTATCTGATGGATGAATGGATTCAAAATTCCAATGAATTAATTTAAGAGCTATTCAACTACGCGTATGAATTGGTTCATTTTGTACTTGAATACATTCAGGATCTTTAAAATGCATAATAACCCAATTAACTATAATTTGAATCGATTCAGGGGCTATACAAAACGTGTGAATCAATTTATTTCCTTATTGAATCGATTCAAGGACTGTCAAAATATGTGTGAATCGATTTATATAAATGTTGAATCGATTCAGGCCTTTGGAATCATGTATGAATCAATTCACTGGGGTGTTGAATCGATTCATGTGGTTGTTACATGCGTCTGAATAGATTCAAGGGTCCTTTGAATTGATTCAAATGCCTATTGCTTCCTTTTTCATGTATTGTTGATACTTTCTGATCATATGGCTCATTGTTCTTGATCCTTTCTCATTTTGATAATTATTTTTAGATGTATATCAATGTATTTAATTCAACTTGATATTGTGCTTGATTTCTTTAGATGCTTAAACTCTTTATTTGTCATTATCAAAACCTGTTTCAACATATAAACACATACTTAAGGATCCACAGTTTAATAAATATGACCTTTTAAAGAAAAGGCCTCAGTTAAAATATGGCCTTTACCCATATTAAAGCCTACAATTAGAAAAATGTGGTCTAAAGGGTCCATGATTTTGAAATTGTGTCTTTTTATGGAAGAGGCTGTGATTTTATATTCAATTTCTTGAAGTTAAACAATTACATATATAAATAGCCACATGTTAAAAAGTGTGGCCTTTTCATAATTTAGGTCATGCTTTTCCAGCTGTGGCAGAGCTTGGCATGGTCTAAGCTACAAAATGTTGTAGTGATGATTCTAGAAATTAGGCCTCTTAGCCTTCAACTACTTTTTATCCTTCCTCACAACCACCCGTTGTAGCTGCACCTCCTTAGTCAATTTGGCTTTGTTCACCAACATGGCATAATCCCTGATCTCCAAGGGAACAATCACACTCTGAAGCTCAACCCTCAAGCCAGACTTATATTTGGCATGTGTATTACCCTCTGTACCCTTCAGTAAGAAAGGGTAATAAAAATGACATAGCTCATCAAATTTAGCTATATACACTGCCACAGACATCTTCCCCTGCTCAAGTTTCAAGAATTCCATCTCCTTCCTAATCTTATAATTGTCAGGAAAATACTTTGCCAGAAATATCTTTTTAAAGTTTGCCCAAGTTAGGGCTTCAGCTGTTGCCTCCATTTAGATCTTGGTGTAAAACCCTAGCCCTACTTCAATTGATAAGTGGCAAACAATGCCTTTTACTCCTTGGAACATTCAAAATACTCAAATATATGCTCCATGTCTCAAATCCAGATGTAAGCACCGTCATGGTGATGCCCGCCTTTGTATACAAGGGGTGAACACTTCAAAAATTTGTCTAAGGTTGGGCTAGACTCCACCTGTCCCATAAACTAGGAAAATCTGATGAAGAAGTCGTCATCTGGCTATGAAGTAGAGCCACCCTCCATACTATGAGAAATTAACGCATTATTACTACTCAAACTAACTCAATAGAGTTTAGAATATACCTTAATGCAGGGTTACCATAGCGGCCAGAGCACTAGTAACCACAATGCCAAGGTTCCTTCACAATTCAATTCCAATATAACATGAAACATATCTCACAAAATCTTTAATACATCACAATAGTATGTACAACATTTATCATTTAATCTTACATACATTCAGTTCTGATCGGAACCGTTCTGATACCACCTATAACGTCCCCATTATTGATTCCTAACATTTATCTTGGGGTCTAATTAAAACAGGGTAAACTTTTCATTTTCCAACTTCCTCGGCAAAAAATAATAGGAACCTAAGGGTTATATTACTTAAAAACACTAAAAAAACCCATTTTCTAGTACTGGTAATCGATTACAAGAATTCGGTAATTGATTACATAAGGCCCGGTAATCAATTACACAACCTTGGTAATCGATTACCAGAGACCAAACTGCACAAGAAATAAAACACACCCTGTTCTGCATAATTCTATAGAATTTAACGTATGAGCCAACTACTACCCTACTCAACTTGCCTGTTTCAACTCTAGTTTCTACCAAACTTCACAGGCACTATGTTTCCCCCATTCTAAACCTATTGGCCTAATCTGTTCATTAAATTTCCTTTATATGACTAACTTATGCATAAAAATGCAATTCATATAATTTCTAGTAATTACTATGCTTAATCCACCTTAAACTCCAAGAAACTTCTAAACAACCCACTAGAACTCCAAATTTCCTATTCAGTTGACAATAAAACACCTAATTTCACACTATTTCCATATAACTTCACATATCAACTATCACAACCACATGTCATTGAATTTTAGCAACATTATGCATATGTATAGCACGCATAGGTCATAATACCTACCAATATGCATACAACAAACAAAAACAAATGGCTCAGTGCCACATAAATCATTGAACCTGCCCATTTAGCATATATTCATCATCAAAGGCTCAATGCCCAATCACAACAAGCATAACCTGGACATCATCATATTCATTCATCACATAATAACCATTATGCCAACGCCTAGCATAAGCCATCAACATATTGTCATATGATTGCATCTGTCAAGCAACATAAGCATAGATACTACAATTACATAATAACTACCCTATCACCAACTTCTCAAAAACATACCATATACATATTTACAAATATACATAATTACAAATCAAATATCCCTACTTAGCATTGCTTTATCTCTAAGCACTGATCTTTGCAGCATCTAGGGGATCTCTATCTTCAGTCACTAAAAACAGTTGCAAGGGTGAGCGACTAGCTATATAAATTAATACCAATAATTAATGACATATTATGTAATAGGAAAAGCATAGCATGATTTATAATATACCTATAATCATATACAATTAGTGCAACTATAATTAATTTCAACATTATCATCACTTTCTCTATTTCGTCTATATTAAAATCAATCACTATAGTTACATCATACTACTAATTCATCCATTCACAACATCAACATTAGCAACATTAATATTGTCATCAAGGCCATAACGCCAAACTCATCATTAATTTAGATAATAACACCACTGATTCTTAATCAAGCATAACATAATACCACTCTTTAGTATCCAGATACTAAAAGGATCAGTCGTCAGCTAGGGGTCCTACCTGACACCCCGTGGACCCTACCTGGCCCACCAGGCCCGTCTGACTCCCCACCTCACCACTGGGTCCTACCTGATCACTAGGTAGCTTAATTGGCCCATAATCGACCACTATAGTAAAAAATAAAGGGTAATCGATACCAGTTGGTAGTCCACACCACACAACATGCATATAAAGCATCTAAACATCATCAACGACTTAATTTAATCAACATTTCTCATCCTTAATTTAAATAATCATCACAACCCAATCCCAGTATAATAGCCATCACCCTTGGACTTTACTCAAGCCACTCAGGCAACTTTACACCAACAACATCATTACATTTCTCAATTTATCATAACTTCATTGTTCAATCTCTTAAGACATCAACAGTTCATCATATTATTTTGTCATCATATCATATCATCTCAAGTATCAACAAATCATTATTTAGCAACAATAACCATCAATACATACACAATCAATGTTATTAACTACATTTTACTTATCACATGACTTTAATTATTATAATTTAATCAATTTATTATTTAATCATACTCTTACTCAATTTATACACATTTTTATATATAAACCTTAATCTTTAACTATTCTACCTTTTTTCCTATAATTGCCGGAGTGACCTGAGTAATTATTCTTACTAATATATACGCTCAGTACATCCCATTACCTTAACTTTGTGTTCTTAAAACTTTGAATTAATCATCGACTTCACCAAGCTCACCAAAATTCTAAAATTAAGGAATCCATATAACTGAATTAGATGTCGACCACCGAAATCACAATCTAATTTATTGAAATAGCTCCATATTACTTCTAAACATTCTAGGGACTTCCCCAACGTAATCCAGTGTCAAACTTGAAGACTTTTTTCACTTAGTAGTGCTCTGATGCTTGACTCAAAACCTACAATGTCAAAATCACTACTCGTCAGTTATTCCGCAATACCCATCATAGTAAAGACCATTATTAAGCTTTGAAACGCCATAATATTAGAAAAACAAAGAAACCCCCTCATGACCATGGCACCTTCAGCCTTTAAAACTCTAACCCATTATATTCCAACATACATTTTAAAGGTTTCAAACTCAGCATTGCTATTTTAGTCCTTCATTTTCAAGTTTTACTTCATCGACCCACCTTCTGACCCTCACTCCACAATCTACAATCAATAAAATAGAACCTTGTTGGTTACTTAACAACACTCCCAAGGTTTAGAACCCCTCAAAAGCTTCAAAATACCATGAAATCAAAGGAAACGATGAACTCCTATGGATACCCCATTCTTGGTCAGGTGGGGGGAAAGGAGAAATGAGAAATTAAAGGTGCTAATAAGCTTACCTTAGTACAAGGGTTCCAAAAACACGTTCAATTTGAAGTTTCGATGACAATTTGGCTTCCAATTAGAGCTCATAAGGACGACAAGGGCAACTCTCTCACTTTCGGCCTAGCTCTCTATTTCACTTTCTCACGCGTAATCGAGGAAGACAATGGGAATTGAAAGATTAATGTTTTACTTTGAGGGTAAATTGGTAATTCTATGTTCCTTTTCCTTTTCTTTTTTATTTTTCTTTTCTCTTATTCCATTTACATTTTCTTTTATTTCTTTAATTAATTAACTTTACTTCTACCTTCGGTAATTAATTATTTACCCCATAATTATTTAATTAAATTCTCATTTATTCACCAATAATTTATAATTTAACCATATATAATGCAATTAATTAATTTAATTATCTGGGATGTTACACCTCGTCTCAATCCGGGGGGAAGAAGAGCCCCCTACCACGACCTCCAAGCGTAGAGCCAAGCCGAGTGACTAAGGGTCATGTGGGCGTATCCTTAGGTTATTGTCGTCAAATAACTCTTGAGCGAGAGAGAACCTCTCCGAGTGGGATGCTAATCCGAGTGAGAGTAGAGAGGAGCCCAATGGAAGACACGTGTCTTATAGAAGTTAACCGTCGTTTCATTTCTCCATACAATGTTTGTGCATAGCTTTTTTCATAATGCTATGTTTTGCATCCTTAGGCTTTTGAATACGTCTCTTGGATTCAGATATGATGTTTCGAAAATGGTAAACTTTAATGCCACATGTTGAATACAATCGTTCCTTAAAGGGTCATCATGGCATCGTTGTTGTAAAGGTGGCTAGACGACTGTCAGTTGTTAGATCCCCGCGGTGGGTGCCAAAATGTTCACAACGAGAGCTACGTATATACACATAAAACCCTAGAGAATTACTCTAGGAAATTAGGGTTGTATTTCACTCGATAATGTGTCACTTCATTACAAAGAGGACACTGTGAGGGCCCCTCTCAATCTGGGGGAATAATATTCATCACCAAGGAGCATGCAATAGAAGATGGAATAGAAAAGGTTACCTGAAGGAGACAAGCGAAGGTGATAGAAATGACTAACGGCTATAGAGACAACCACAAACAGTGGCGAGCACACAATAAAGGCAGCGATGATGTAAAGGGTTAATTTAAGGGTTTATAATGAAGGTTGGGTAAAAAAAGTATAACCGAAAAATTGGAAATCATTACTATATTTTAAAAATAGAATAGTAGCCGAAAATAAAATGGACACATATAGTAGATGTATAAAATTATATGTGGTATGTCTGTGGTTAAAGTTTCCAAACATAAATTAATGTAAATTTTATATTATTTTACAGCTTTACTATCTTATTCTTTAGTATATTTAAAAAAGTTAATAATCTAGAATATTTAAAATTAAATATTAACAGTTGAAACTATAAAGACTTGGTAATTAGATGAATTAGCCGGTGACATTTAAATCTACGTAATAAATAGAAAAGGAAATTTATAAATGAAAGCTAAGTCAAAATTTCATAAGATATTCTTAGGGTTCGTTTGGTTATTCAACTTGGTTGGTTAAACTCTGGTTTGACCAACCCAAAAATAGATTCTATCGTCAAACAGAGTTTTGATTGTCTCGAATGACGTAAATGATTAATATCAACCCTTAAATTTTTTAATTTTCTCAACTAGAAACCAAACGTGTAAAAGATCAACTTTTTAACATTGTACTATTCTAAATAAACAACACAACTTTTGAGAGAGAGAATTTGAATAAATAATTTTGAGCCTATTAATCCAAAGTCTTAATGAGTTGACATCCAGCCGCGTGATCTTTTATCAAATACACGCCTGAATTATTTGGAAAGCGACACCCGTCAAACAAAAGGGAAGCAACTAGTAAAGATGTTGACGAAGAAGTAAATGGAAGAATTACAATTCGAACCACAAGAAAAGATCATTTGAGAAGTTCAAATGGGTTTATAAGAGAAATCAAACCAAAGCTATTATAACCACTATTCATTGGGGTATAAATAGGAACCTCATGGTGGGTCTCATAAGCAAGCAACGCACAAAGAGAGAAAATCACCAGATTCGTGCAGCCCACATGGCTAGTGGAAGTAGGGACCCTCTTGTTGTTGGGCGTGTGATAGGGGATGTACTGGAGCCCTTTCAAAGTTCTATTCCTATGAGAGTAAGCTACCATAATAGAGATGTCAGTAATGGTTGTGAGTTCAAACCCTCCCAGGTTGCCAACCAACCAAGAATATCTATTGGTGGAGATGACCTCAGGAACTTCTACACCCTGGTACCTCTGCCATAACTAGTTTGCTTAGTACCAATTTTGACATGTTAAAATTCATTATTAGTTGTGGTTTGGTTCACAAGCACGAGTCTTAATCATTAATTAGTATCCTATATATATGATGCTTAAGTTGTCATGTCAAAGTGTTGAAATGTTTTTAATAAGATTATATATACTGACATGACCTAAACAGATTGTATATTGGGACTAAAATTGCGAAAGTGGACAATTCAAAACCAAGAAATGCATTATATAAATACAGAGGTTACAATTTGTAGCAGCTTATAATCGAACTTGATTTCGTTACAGATCGCGGTTGACCCTGATGCACCTAGTCCAAGTGACCCCAATTTGAGAGAGTACCTTCACTGGTGAGCCAAAAATAAAGTTGTGATTCGAAGTTGGAACGTCCCAGTATACATGAATTGAACTCCATTTTAAGTTATGTATTTCAGGTTGGTAACTGATATTCCAGCAACTACTGGGCCGGCTTATGGTATGCATGTTCATACCTTTATTTATCAAATTCTGAGTATATAACATTCTTCGTACATATTTTCTTCCATTTTCATCGCATTACCTTTTAAGAACATGTCTGGTATATGCATAACTGTTCCAAATTAATAATCAATTTTTTTAGACTATAATGAAATCTATACATGTTTCATGATCAAACAAAACCATATTTATAATCTAGAAATCAGATTATAATGGTAACATTATATCATGATATATAGAAATTGAATTTTGGATATTATGATTATAAGTTAACAAATTGTTTTCTAGTCAACTTCTCTTTCTTTATTTTATATCTCCTTCCAATAATTAATTTTAATACATACCCAACAATTACAAATAATTAATTTCATACTTTTTAAAAAATTTTTATCACAAAATAGTTAATTATTTTGAACCATACACACTAATTAAAAGTACATAGATTATTTTAAAATTACTTACCTAATACATTTAAACATATACAATAATCTTTTAAAACTATAATCAATTACAATAATACTTGCTTAGAAGAATTTATAAAGAAGAAATTGAAAGTTTAATTGTACCGCTTTTGTAATAAGATAAATAAAAACATAATTTTATAAATTACTTAGGCAATCATAATTGTGCTGATGATGGAGCGGAAACAAGAATTAGACTTTTATCAACTTTTGTGTATGTTGATAAAACTTGTGTTTATTTTACAAGTTTTGTTAACAACTGCTAATTACATTTTTTTCTGCTTACAACGTCATCAAAATCTAATTTCAAAATAAAATAAAAGTTTATTTTGTAACATTACTTCGTATCACAGAGATGGATGTTTCGTTTTCTTTTAGATGAATTTCATCATATGAAGAAACATATATACGACTCTTCTGTAATACTAGTATTAGTATATTGTTTTATAACAAAACCTATTTATCTGATTCAATTAATTAAACTTAATTTATTATTACGTTTTATTTTACTGGTATTATATCCTTTTTAACAACTTTATTTACTTAATAATAAAATGTATACTTTATTTCAATTTTTTAATCAATAAACATATTTATATTTTCTTAATTTCAGACTTTGCATACCGATAAAAAAAAATAGTTTATACTTTACCCATTGTTTCTCTAGCTAAAGTTAAAGTTATATACACACCCAAGGATGCCAATACTTATTTTCCTCCGTTTCTCTTAGTTCCTTTAAGTTTAAGTAAACTAAGATTATTATAAATAAAAATTGTCAAAATAGACTCTAGTTGACCTAGACTAAGCTTAAACTAGCCTACAAGAGCTAGATTGGAAAACAAGATTCATCAACGTTTGGTTATATGTTGTTGGACTTGATAAAAACATGTAGTGGGTTTGGTTAAAATTGTCATTACCTTTTTTATTTTTTATTTAGCGTATGATAGGTTGACACTAATGATCTAATTTAAGGGTACATTATGGTCCTTCTTTGTCGTTTCTCCCTTAACTTTTCCCTCTCTTATCATTTCTTTTTTCCCCTCTCTACTCAATTGAATTTTACATAAGGGGTAAATGTTAATTCTCTAATTCATAATTATGAGATTTAGTTAATATGTTAATTAGGAGCTTAGTTAGGTTAAGATGAATTTATAAACTTTTGAGTATTTTTTTAATTAATTAGGCTAACATTAAGCTGGATAATGAGTGAACCTTTTATTAGGCATAGTTCCATAAAGCTTCAAAGAAAGCTTTTATAATGATCTCAGTAGCAAAGTTGTGGTAATGCTAGCATCCATGAAGACTTGTTAGTATCAATTTGGTTGGTGGGGTTGTTTTTCTCGAGGTTGTGTGGAATCTATCTCCAAGAATCATAAAATTAACTATGAAAAGATGGTAATTTTATAGGTTTATTTTTATGTTTAATAGGTAAAATAATAGTTACTATATTATTATAATTTTAAAAAAAACTCTAAAAAATTCCATTTTTCCGAAATTTTTTAATTTTCATTTAGTGAATCGACCTGTGTTTGTGGTATGTTTAGGGTTGGAAACGTTCATATTTTCTTGCCCCATGAGTAAGAAATCTATAAAATGTTTCAGTGTTATAATAATCTCTAGTATTATAATTTTATTTGAATTGTTGATAATATTATATATATATATATTAAAATCTTCAATAATATTTCCTTGAATTCAACTTGTCTATAACTATATAAATAGTCATTTATCTTTATAAAAATACATAAATTCACTTAACTCTTTTGGGCGGTGGTTTATATATCACATCACATGAATGAAACACCAATCCCATTTCGAAAGGTCGCAAAGCACGATCGAGGAATAAAAGTACAGAACTTAATTAAGATATTGTGGACCTTGTGTTTGTAAAAGTGAAAAGGCCAATTTGTGATTTTGCATGAATATGTAGGAATACTAATTAGATATGGACCATTCAATCCTTTGTATTCTATTTTTCCTTGACCAAGATTTTGAGACTAATATTCTGACACTCTCAACGAGTGCATTCTTCATTACCAAGGGTCGATTTTTGTTTATGTTTTATTTATTTATTTGAAAGAGAATCCAACTTACCTCCACACCCAACCTTTAGAATAAAGAAACCAAATTCGCGTCTGATTAGGGTATCTTCAAGCAAACCCTATAGGATTAAAATTAAAGATAGTTATTAGCTAGAGGTTTCTAGACAAAAAAAAAATTAATGCTAAAATGAATTATACATTTTCTTAATCTTATCAGAAAAAAAAAACCCTAATATCATCAGAGTAAACGGAACATCTATCTAACCCTTGTACATGGAAAAAACACTTGTCAACAATAATTTACTACTCCCATATGTAAGTCTTATAGTATCCAATATATTAATTCTACGTACATTATAATCTCAGCGTTAATCAGATCCATTATTGTTTTCAATATTAAAAATAGTGGATGAAATATTAAAAGTAATACATAAGAGAAATATGAAATACACTTTATAACGGAAAATAATAAAGCAATTTTTCTAATGCAATTAGAGCATATGTTGAAAATAAAAGTGAAAATTCTTATTGAAAATTATGTTAATTCTAATTTTTTTTCTTTCCTGACCTACACCTTGAGAAACACATTATAAAATAAAAAACAAATAATATAGTTTTAAGAAATTAATTATATTTTTAAATATGTGTATTTTTTTTTCTTTAGTTTGCTTTGATAAAACATTTTAGCATTTGTCTATGAACCTTATCCAAGAGCTAAGGAGAAATGATGAGTTTTGAACTCACATCTTTATTACATTCTCTCTCTAATACAATATAAACCACTGAATTGAAAGATTAAATAAAAAAATATATATTAGTTATTGATCTAGATAATGCTAGTTGGCATATATAATTAGTAGAATCGACGTCATGCAAAACAAAACTGATGTACCCTATTAGTCATGCTCATCATACCAACGTAAATGCATAAGCGTTGTATGCCAACGTTACGCACAACTACAAGAGGGACTTAAAACTTTCTGGAAGACACCTAACACGTCATCAATGTCGCCTTAAAGTAATCATTAAGTTCCCTATATCGTGTCACCTATAAATGGTGTGTCACTATTAATGTGTATTTTTCTAGATTCTTGCGGCATACACTAGCTTTGTTTTGTCTATACTAACTTGAGTGTTGAAGAAGCTTTAAAGGCCAAACAAATCCCAATTTGGCCCCTTGAAGCTCTTTTGCAAGTTATATAGCAGGTCAGGAAGACACATAAGCATTGTGTATGTCATTAACGAACAAAACATTAGCATGCCTGATAGGACTCTTTAAAGGCATTCTGACTCTTAATATTAAAATTTATGGAATCCCAAGCGTTTCTAGTTTTAGGATCCAACTCTGAGGTTGGAGCAACGACGGTTACCCCAACAACTACGTATTGAACCTCAAATTCAACGCCAACATGATATAGAGACTAATTTGGTGATGTAATCTCAACCCCTACAAGACCCAAAGATGTCATTATTGAGGATCTTTAAAGGCAACTTGCAATAGTTAACTATAGAGCCCTTCAATAAGAGTACAAATAGGACTCAAATTATGAATCTTCCTCTTATTACACTAAAGTCTATACAGAGGCACCATTGCCTCAACCTCAACCATTGTTCATTATGTTGGTATTGATGATACATGCATTCACGACCATTATCACCCCTAGCTAATTCAATCACGGAGTATTCTCCAATCTCAACTATGCCAGTCTCAGGTTATCAACCTATAACCCAACACCAACCATTATTGAATCCTCATGCAACCCTGTACCATTCGACATTATAACCTTTAGCCAAACTCACTATACCTAGATACCGCCCCTAACAACATCCACCTTATGTCCCATAATATGTCACATTAAATACACCTTATACTTAGTACAATCTACACACACACCTTTTCCTCAGTATTTAAAGCCGAATCAGATAGCTTAACCTAATTTTCAACTCATAAACACAAACATAATACCTAAACCTAACCCTTATCCTTATACAACCCTATATTAGTAACGACCTCACATCACTTATCTCACCCTTTCACTAACAGACCCTCTCTAGTCTAGGTACTAGGAGTTTTTCATACTCTTATGCCTTTTCCCTTTGATAAATATAATGGAATCTTTGATCCTGAAAAATACCTTGATGTCTTTGCCAACAAAATGATATATATGGGGACTATTGATGACATATGGTGTAAAGTTGTTCCTAAAACTTTGTTAGGTGAAGCTTTAAGAGGTTTAAAACCTTTCCCTTAATGTTGATAGATATTTGGAATGCCTTTAATGTTTCCTTTTCCAAACATGTTGCCATCTTTGAAGTGGCTCATTGAACCTCTCATACACTATCTCAGGTTAAGTAAAGGGAGATAGAAACTCTACATGATTTTTTTACTAGGTTCAATAAGGAAGATGGCCTCGCTCTAGGGTTAATAGAAAGATATAAGTGCACATCGTAATTGAGGTTATTAAGCTTACATCTTATTTCATTATTTCTTTGGCAAGGAAGCAACCATAAGCAATGGATAAATTTCAAGGAAGAATACATAAGTACATCAGTGAAGCGATACATAGGGTGATAGTAACACCTGCTGCCTTGAGAGCAGCAAAGAAACCCAGGATAAATATCAAAAGCCAACGAAAGAAAAAGTTTACTATACAAATTATACTCCTTTAAAATAAGATCCTTTGTAGATTTTCAAGAAGTTAGGACATGTAGGATTGCTTAGGAATAAGCTTTAGAAATAAGGGAACACAACATAAGTATTTACTTTATGAAGAAAAATTAGGATTGGGATGGAGAAGAGGAGGAACGTGATTTTGGAATATGAGGAGGAAGAGAAGATGAAGATGGAGAGAAAGAAAGAGAGAGCTCGTGAGGTAGAGAGTGGAAAAAAAGAAGGAAATGAATGATGAGGATGATAGGTGAGAAAGAGAAAGTGATGTGATTGAGTTAATAAGGAAAAAGTGGAAAGTGAATGGGAAGGAGATGAAGCACACGGGAAAAGAGTGGGAAACCGAGGGAGTGAAAGAAAATTAATTAATTTAATTAACTTAGGTTAGTTATTGGTAGTTCAGTCCTTTAACTCTTTTGGTTTAACAACCAGAACTAAACACTATTCAATTTAATTCCTAAAAATTACTGGACTAATTCCATAATTTAATTATTACCCATTAATTTAGCATCAATTCTTTCATTTAAATTTTTAATAAGATTTCCTAATTATTCAAAATCAACATGTTACACAATGTAATTTCATCACACCTTTTCTTTAATTCATGTTAGGGAATCCTACAAGGTTAAGTAATGGAAACACAATTCCTAATGGTCTTACAAACTTTCATGTTTCAAATCAATAAACAAATTTAAAATTTTGTTTTAAATTACCTTTTATAACGTAGTGTTAAATAATCTTGAAGCAATAGCAACCTCGTCCTTAGGAGTCCACACGAGAACTCCCATTAGAAATTGCACCTTTGAATGCTAGTTCGATAAAATGAAATCCTTGTAACTTTTATAAGATTTTATGTGTATATCTTTGAGCAGCAGCCTGTGAGCATCACGTGCTCTATTTATAGGCTCGGGTCAGACCCAATAAGCTCTCTATGATGATTGAGCTCCTAACTCATTATGAATAAGTTAGGCTCAACGGTTTTATTTTTAGTCTAACTAAAACTAAAATTATTATCTAGTGGACTTACTCTATGTGTGTGACCCTATAGATAAAATACTTGGTCATATTAATAATAAACATTATTCTATTAATAATATAAAATAAGAATAACATCTAGCAATGCATCATTATATCTGAATATCATTTCATATTGATGCAACATAAAGGTGATAACTATTTTATATGTTCGTTTCTATTGTCACGATATCTAATTGGGCTCAAGGCATGATCATCATCATCATTCTATGACCCAATTTATTTTACTTGATAGCGGAGTAGGCTTTACTCGAATAAATATGTAATATTTATTCTTCCTAACATGGTCATGTATTTCTTTAGTCTCACCCTACCAAGTGCCCATGGATATCATTCTCGCCATATAAGAGACAAATCTCATCTACATCACTCATATCTTTTTGCATGATTTATTCACTATCTCATTACAATGTTTATGATCACCTTGTTACAAATAACATTTGATTGTATTAAAACAACAAACTTCTTATATAGAAATATAGTGACTTCAGGCCAAAAGACTATAGATACCATTATCACATTAAGAACTATTTATGATACTTATGTAAAGATCCACGCAACATTCTCATGGTGGGTTTGTCTAGTACATTATTACTCTTAGTGTGTACCCGTGTGAAGACTTGATATTACTCATATCCATGATCTATGAGATCAGATCATAATTACACTCATACAATAGTCTTAATGTATTTATATGTCTCATTGTAAATACTTGATTAGGGACACTTTAGGAATAGATCTCATATGATATACTATTCTAAAGATAAATAGGTTTTAAACAACTTTAAAATTTGAAAAGACTTATTTTATTGATAATCATAACATGAAACAATGAAAAACATAATAGCTCGTAGTGCATACACCGGTAATTCAATCCTCTCCATGATTAAGTTTTGAGTTTCGACGATAATGCTATAAGTCAGTTTGGCGTTGTCAAGGATTCCATTGGTCACCTTTAACTCTTCCTAAGAAGGGCATTAGCATCGAAACCTGAATCTTGTTGGACTAATCTAACACAACATTAGTCGACATTTTAGCCTCACCTAAATTTTGCTCAATTGCCATCTATCTCACTTTCTCTTTGGCTCTTCTCCTATATTTTCTCATATTCCTCCTGATTCTTCCACCTCTATTCTCCTATTTATAATTAGGTTTAGGGGGAGTTTGAAATTTATAAGCAACATGCTTATCTAGAATGGCGATGAAAGGTTCAAACTTGGAAATGTCAAGCTCGACATTGTTTTATTGTTCAACCCTAGAGGGCTGGTTCCCACACTGACGACAAGCATTAATAAGTTGGTCAAAAGCTAAAGTCATATTTGAAAACAAACAAAACTGACATAAGACAACAAAAAAATGATATACAGAGAAAAATAAAAGGATACCTACTTAGATAAGTATGTAACTTAGAGGTCAAAGTATCTAGTACTTTCTTGCAGAATAATAATTTCTTTTCTGGCATCACAATCGCCTTAAAAGCATCATGAGCCAAAAGAGATTCTGGGGACATGGCAAATTCAAGAATGTGGTAAGCTGACATCTCTAAAAGTTAGTGATGATGAGACCAAGAATTATAGAAGTGTAAACAACCTTTGTCATCCAACCATGGACAATTTTGATCTTTCTTTACATTTATCCTAATAAAGAAATATTTATACATAATATTGAAGCTGGGATGACAACCATGCATAGGCCGCCACCAGTATCTGGACATCTTAGGACATTAAAAATATGGAAGAAAAAGGATAATATGGGAACAAAGCCAAAATAACCAGCTACGACTTTAAAAGCATGTGTATACCTTTAAGAGTTAGAGGTTAACTAGTTAGGAGCAATTCTTAAAAACCTGAATACCTTGATTTCAAAATCATTAAAAGGAAGTCTTACTCCTAAGGGATGAAAGAAATAAGTGTATATATAATTGCTTCTTTTAGGGAGATAATCATAAACTTTATCTTCCCATCTTGAAAAAGTCATAGTAAAATGAATGTAAGTTTCATCCACTACACTATGAAGCCTTCTTTTAGAAAATGTTCTCAGGAAATCCCATGGTAGAAAGTTTAACCTTGAGGAATATGTGGGTTTTCTTCGAGCTTAGTTACATCGAACTGATGGGGATTTATTTCATCAATATTCATGTTCCCACTCCAACATACTACTATAAAAAAGAGATAAATATGGAAAAATATGTTTCACAACTAGAGGCTAACAAGCACATGAAGATGAGGTTGAAATCATCTAAAGAATATGATAGAATGATGTATAAGCTCCATGTTTTCTATTTAATCCCAGCCATCTCCATTAAGTGAAAGTCAAGAAAGTTCAAGCTTAAAGGACTTATCTCCCTCAGTAACTTTTTTAGTTTCACCTACAAACTCCCTAAAAGAGTGACATCTAATAGGGATGGCAAATGACACTACTCATTGCCCGCCATCCCAGGGAACCATGGCCAAAGGGCTAGGAACCTCAGACAAACATAATAGTGGTTGCAATGGATTTACCTTCAAATAATTCCCATTGTCATTGTCATTCAACTTTACAATGATAACTATATTTTATGAAGAAAAGAAATTAAAGGAAAGGAAAGATTGTACCTTAAAGAATAAGAAATTTCTTGGAGAAAACTTTGAAGGCTTAACTGAGGTATCCATAAACATCAAAGCTCTTCACTTTACCACAAAGAAAAGAAAATAACCTAGGTAAAAAAATTTAGTCAATTATTTATAAGCAATGAATTCATGGGCATTTTTAAAATTTCATGCCTTAATCATCAAATCGTTGCACGTATTCATAAAGGCATCTCGGGGCAAGCGAGAAATGGTGCAAGTTTTCAACTTTCAACAACCACCAAATGGAAAGTAACGATGTGGCTTAAGACGGTTGTAATAGGAAACAAAAACATCGTTTAACATCGATATAATTTCACATTTATGATTTTTTTTCACTCTTTCTTCACTTGTCTTGAGCTTTACATCAAAGGGCACGTCGAAGGCAACCAGGCATCAAAACTACAAACCTAACTGGAGTACCTTAACCTTAGGCACCTTCACCCAGAGCTGAGATAAGAGGCATATGATCTCTATAATGCCAACTAACATATACAATCAACAAAATTGATGCCAACAAAGTAAAACCAATGCACCCCACCAATCTTGCTCACCATATCAACATACAATGCATAGACGTTGTATATCGACTTTACACGCAACCATTAAGGATCTAAAACCTTCTAGAAGACACCTGACACATCATCAATGTCGACCCAAAAGTAATCATTATAGTTCATACAGTGCATCACCTATAAATAATGTGTCGTTAATGTAGAAAGTACATTTTTCTGGATCATCATGTCATACATCAGCTTTTGTTCCACCTTTACTAACTTGAGTGTTAGAAAAATATTAAGGGCCAAACCCTAATTTGGTCCCTTTGGAGCTCTTTTGCAAGTTATATAATGGGTCAAGAAAACACATCAACATTGTATACCAAACCTTTACAGATCATCAAAGAACAGAACAATTATCTTTATAACAATTTATTACACCAATTATTTTAACACTAGTGCAAAAAGGGGATTTAATCATAGTTAAAATTGACCTTTAATCACAGTTCATGAACCGTGGTTGTTCCAGCCATCGTAATAGATCAGGGCTTTTAATCACAGTTCACAGCCGTGGTTATAGATCACATTTAATCACGGTTGTCAACCACAACCGTGATTAAAAGCCAACCTTCTATAATCTTCCACGCCATAATCCAAACCCAACTCACCATCACCACCACAGTTCCTTTCTATCAGAGAACGTGATTAAAAGTTCTACACACATCTCCGTAGTTGCCACCAACATCCTCCTTAAAATAACCTCAATGTTGACCTTCAAAACAGAAAACCTTCATTATAGGAACAAACAGAAGCAAAACGTAGAGAACAAAAACAAACAGAATAACTAACAAACATGTAAAACCTTCATTATAATCGAAACAAATAGAAAAGAAGAGATGTACAAAAGAGAAGCCTTACATGGTTGAACGAGAAAATAAGAGAAGGGTCGCATGGTGGTCGTCAATGGCACGTAACAAGAATAGTAAAAGAAAACCTGCAAAATATATATATAGAACCACGTTAGATCTAGAACACAAACAAATGCAAACGTCAATGGTAATAGGAAAACAGAAAGGAGAAATCTTAGAGAGAAACATGGGAGAAAGCTAACAGAGAAAGAGAAGGAGCGCGCGACATTCAAAATTTATATTTTGAAAACACCTATGACCACGGTTCCCATGCACCCGTGATTGTAGGGTATCTATAATCACGGTTTTCCTCTCAACCGTGAATGTAGGTACATTTTTTTTTAAGTATAAAAATTAAAATAAAAAAATCTGATTGTAGATATAATCACGATTTCCTATAAAGCCGTGATTATAGATGTCCTACAATCACGGTTTCCTCTCAACCGTGATTGTAGGTATATTTTTTAAAAATATAAAAATAAAAATAAAAAAAAACCTAGTTATAGATATAATCACGGCTTCCCATAAAGCCGTGATTATATATACCTTACAATCACGGTTTCCTCTCAACCGTAATTATAGGTATATTTTTTAAAAATATAAAAATTAAAATAAAAAAATGTTGTTCCTACGACTACGGTTACGTCAGAACCGTGATTAAAAAACTTTCTAATATTTACAAACATCACCGCGTATTTTTCAAACACGGTTTTCCCCTGGACCGTGATCATATCCCATTGTCGTAGCCATTTTTTGCACTAGTGTAACTAGTATAAAAATATCACTTTTTACGTTGGTTATTAATATAAATAATCTAAAAATATTTTTTAAATTAATTATTTTAAAAATAGTTTTTATTCAGATTATGTTTTATATAATATGTAATGCAGAGACAGAAAGGATAGAGATAACCCAAATCTATAGTTTGTGTACTTCTAAAGAGATATACGAAATAAGAAATTATGTTTAATTCCTTTTTCTTCATGCGGAAGTCTTTTGTCTAGGTTATGGGTTCATTTGATTTAAAAATATATATTTTTTATTTAAAGACTATCACATTATTTTTTGTTTGCAAAATTTATACAAAAAACACTTTAGAAGAATTTTCTTTTCTGTTTTCATTATTTCATGTATAAACTTAGAAAAATTTAAAAAAAAAACAAAATAGCAATTTTATAAATAAAAATTAAAATAGAAGAGGTTTTCTAAAAACAAAAAGCCCATTGATTTGTTAGCACTTCATGGTTAGAATGCAAATTTTTCAATTGTCAATTACAAATTAATATATATGCATATGCATTATTTGGACAGGTAAGGAGGTTGTAACATATGAAAGTCCTCGACCGATGATGGGGATTCATCGAATTGTTTATGTGTTATTTCGTCAACTGGGTAGGGAAACGGTGTATGCTCCAGGATGGCGGCAGAACTTTAATACGAGAGAATTCGCTGAACTTTACAATCTTGGATCACCAGCTGCTGCTGTCTATTTTAACGTACAGAGGGAGTCTGGCTCTGGTGGAAGAAGGATGTACTAGAATAATGCTTCATTCAGTTATTGAAGAAGAAATAAAGTCTTTTTCTATATGAAATGCCAGATCTCACTATGCACCAGTCCAGACAATTATTTAATAATTACTAACTATTATTAAATCATGCTATATTTGATGTTTTGCTTACAATGTTTTTAATATATATATATATATATATATATATATATATATATATATATATATATATATCATTTATAATGATTAAACTTATTACCTTTCATCTACATAACATATAATGACAACATTTGCAGTCAACAAATATTTTTAATCTTTATATTGAATACCCACTAATTTATAACAACAATTTCAGAAGTCGATAACCTTTCAAGTTTGTTGTATCTAGTTTTGTACGAGTCTTCGTAATCCTCTTAATTTCAGATCTAGTTTTGAATAAGTCTTAAACTCTTTTCGCTCAAAACTTCAAAACTTTTTTAAGCATGAAACTAGCAGACTTTTGAACCAGACTTTATAAGATCAGCGATAAAGAGATTGAACACAATATTTATACTGGTTCACTTCTAACACAGAAGCTACGTTCAGTACCTTCATACTTAAAGGATTTTTACTATTGTAAAAACACATTCTACAATCACAACACCACTTGTGCCACAAATATTGTTGACTTCAGTCACCTCTGGCTTAATCCCAAGTATTGTTTCAACAAGGCCACTCCTGACTCAATCCTAAATACTTTCTTTCAAAAGCCTTTTTAGGCTAACAATTGTTTCCCAAAAGAAACTAAGACTGATAACACACCAAACTATTACACAAATAAGGATTTGAAAGTGATGATTCAGAGTCAGGCAGGTAATAAAACTTATGAAAACAGACTTATAAGGAGCAAAAGAGAAGAGATGAGAGAACACTAAGAATTTATACTGGTTTACTTCCAACACAAGCTACGTCCAGTCCCTTCTAACTTGAAGGATTTTCACTATTGTAAAATTTCTTTTACAATAACAGCACCAGACCAGTGTCACAAGTATTGTTGACTCCAGCCACTCCTAGCTTAAACCCAAGTATTTTTTCAACAAGCCACTCCTGACTCTAACCTAAGTATTCTTTCAAAAGTCTCTTCAAGCCACAACTGTTTCCCAATGAAACTAAGGATGGTAACTCATCAAACTTTTACACAATGACTGATTTGTAAGTATATATGTAATGTTTCTCGTAGAATTTAGTGTATGAAGGATATACAATAAAGAATGAACACATTAAGTTAAGAAAGACAAGAGACCAAAGTCTGCTAGAAGCAGAACTAAAAAGAAAGTCTTTATCTTCAAAAAACTAAGAAGTGATTAGAGAAATTTGATCACAAAGACTGAGTGTTCTTGATAGGCTTCTATTTTTCAAAAATGAATTTCTCCAAGTATATATAGGTCACTTGAGATGACCGTTGATGATCTAGAAATGAGATATGAACGTTGAAAATCCTTTGAATGTGTTTTGCTCTAAGCGCAGGTACTAGACTTTTGATGATCTAAAGGGATGTCGAAGAGTCTGGTAGCAAGGAACTTTAACACTTACATGAATATGGTGTTCCTTTATATCTTTAATGGATAAAGCTAATTGTTGACTTTCTTTCTTCTAGCAAGCGCGCAAAGACTAATGTAATTCTTCTGATTTATTCTGACACATAAAGTGACTTGGTTCAGCTTTTTTGGAGTGTGTAGAGTTGTTATGATGAGTTCCTCAAAAACTGCATTAGCTGCTCTGCTGATTTGTCTCTTATCCTTTTTGATGATAAACACATTGTTCTTGATAAGGGCTTAACTTCAAATGCATCATTATAGAGTTTTTTAGAACGATGTGATTTGTACTTTGGAGTAATGATCATATTGAAAATTTTGGATGCTCAAAAGTCTAAGGTCTGATTCTATTGATTCATATGACTGAGAATTCTTGAACCAGACTTTTTGGTTAAAGTCTAAATTTTGACTTTTGAATGATCAAACTTTTGATTTTATGGATTCCCTTTTTTACTTGTAACCTATACACTTAGTATATAATTCCTGGAACACTTAGAAAAATAGGCTAGATCACACACAAGCAGACTTCATTTAGTTTAAGTACATTGATGTGTGTTATTAATGAATTCCGGGACTTGGATATAATGACGTAGTCTGGGGTCTGGTCCAGTAATATTATCAATTTCTTTTTCCAACCAGACTTGCTCTAAACAGAAGGAGTGTTTGTGTTTATGTTTCTAAGAACTTAGTGACAAAAGATACAAGATAAAGAACTGATATACTAAGTATAGAAAACAAAGACTAAGGTCTTCTAGAAGAAGAACAACAAAGAAAGTCTTTGTTTTAGAGAAGAAACTTTAGACTAAGAGCTTGAAGGAGCAAAGAAAAGATTTTGTGAATCTGATTCTCAATCATAAACTTGTTCAAGTTCTGAGATCCATTTATATATATATATATATATATATATATATATATAGGTCTTTGAGATAGTCGTTGTGAATCCGTTGAAGGGATATAGCCGTTGTGAGCACTGGGCCTTAAAGATGAGATAAAGATAAAAGGTTTGGAACAAGGAACTTCAGAGCTTGTACTGAAATGGTATTCCTTGAGTACTTCAGAGCAAAAGACCTTCTGTTGGCTTTCTTCTTTCAACCAAAATGTGCACAACATATAGGGTTGACCTTCTGAAAGCTTTTTGACATAAATATTGATTTTTATCAGCTTTTCTGAAATGTATAGAATACCTACATTAGTTTCTTCCCATGTGAGCTTTGGTTCTTGCACTAGTTTGTCTTCTTTCCTCTTTTGATGATAAGAACAGTTTCTCTTGAATAAGAACTTGGTTCAGAGCATCTTCAAAATAAACCTTAGTTTTTGTTTGATGCAAGCTTTAGAGTAACGTTCTTGTTGCTTCAAAAGTCTGGGATCTGATTGATGAAACAAGTATGCATGCTAAGTTCAGAATACATATCACTTAGCAGTCCAAAAGTCTGGATGAGTGCACTTGAATCAGACTCTTCATAAGCGTTGTTCTATGATCAGAATTTTCTTAGGACGAACTTGAACGTAAGTTATTTTTGATCCTAGGCAAACTTTTTAATTTGTGGACTCCTCCTTTTATTTGTAACTTATGCATCTTGGGTTTGTATCCTAAAACACTTAATTGAACAGGTTAGATAACACGTAGGCAAACTTTATTTAACTAAATATCTTGATGTGTGTTATTAACAAATCTTGAGGTTTGGTAAATGATAATCAATAATTTGAAATCTTTTACAAACCATACTTGGTTCTAACAATCTCCCTCTATTTGTTGATAGTATACATCAAGTCTTCTATTAAATAGAGTCACCATATTTTCTGAAATCATATCAGGTCATAGCATCAGAGCATTTATTCAGAAAATATTATATATGCATTGATGTTGAAGCAGATTCTAGACAAGATTTAAGCATATATTACTGATGTTTTTAAATAGATAACCAAAATAAATATGTGATCAGAGCAAACTTTGACTTATCAAAATAGAGCAGTTATGCAAACCAGACTTTTAATGATCAAAGCAAACTCTTCTTTTTAAGCAAAAGAACAAATAAACCAAGCGGCCATGTGATCAGAGTAATATAGCACATAAATATTATCAGAGCATAGGTCTGGTCATAGAAGCTAGAGCACATTTATCTAAAACATTTTCAGAGGAAATATAAGTCAAAAACAGATTTTTTATTAATCATAAATAATTTGTAGAAGACGTAATGAAATAAAATTACAAAACATTTTATTTTTACTCTACTCACCCTAAAACTACTCTACTGCCCCTAAAATGGATATTGACTCAAACCCATAAAAGACTATACTCTATTCCCCCTTTTGATATCAACAAAAATTAGGGACATTACAGAGTCAGCTAGACCACGGGTTGAGTTATTTAGCATGAGGGGGAGGTAGGCTGTGAAACAATGAGCAGATAGCCATATTGAACACACAATCTGAGGATAGTAAATGAAAATAAAAAAGAGACGACTGGGAAAAAGGGGAAGGTTTTGCTAAATGAAGACGCTTGTTTTGAACACACATCCTCGTCGTGCCCAAAAGAAACTTAGGTGAAAACAATTCTCAGACTTTAGAAGGGTGTTGGAGTAGGAGCCCTATTGTCCAATTTGCCAAAGATAATGATTCCAAGGCATGATCTTCATTAGGATTGGGAGCAATCATGATACTCTTCAGAGAAGCCTTTGATAACTCCTTTGGTCTGGGGTCATCCCAAGAAGCTTTAAAGTAATCAGACCTGGGTAGGACTGGCTTCTTTAATTTTCCCTTTTCAATGATCATAGACTTAGGGTTAAGGCGGTATGGGGAAAGGAGGATTTGTTTTCCAAGTGAAATCAAGCAAAGATGATGTTCTTGAGGATGTTGGCCTTGTTGCATATCATCGAGAACTTTCCTTTCTTCATACTTCAAGACATAAAACACTGCAAAGTTTGATGTAGAGGTCAAGTAGGTGCTTAACATGGTTTGTTCAAAAGGCATCTGTGATAGAAAACGAGGGGCAATAGGAAACATTGGGATTTTATGTGGGTCAAAGCTAGGAGAGCGTATGACGGCTAGGTTGGAGGGGAGTAGATAACCTATGTCATCTTTGTCTAGAACAGGTCTAGTAATGGTAAAAGGTTTCAAGCCAGAGGTTATTAGGGCGAGAGGGATGTTGCTAGTTTGTTTGGGACGAGGGCTGATGGAGAAGGCACGTCTGGGGTGAAGGTAACGTAGAGGTAAAGGATCGGAAGGTTCAGGTGTTGGGATCTGGTTTGTGGGTTCAGGTGTTTGTTTTTCAGGTTGGGTGGTTTCAAGCTAGGAATATAAAGGAGAGACGGGGTGACTTATGGGTTCAGACTACACATGATCATGTCTTGCTTTCTCCTTTAGTGCTTCCTTCCTTTTCCTTTTTCTTTTCTTTTCTTGAGCCCTTCCCCTATGCTCTTCTTCGTCTTCCTTGTATCCCTTGTACAGCTCATTGAACATGTCAAACCAATCCTCATGTGACCATTTCCTAGTGTCCATGTCTAGGAACTTCGCAAGATGTACTTTGATGAAGGTAACCATCTTAGTGAAGTTAGGATAAGTAGCAGACTTCATGTTTTTCAAGGCTTCCTTCTTTGCCTGTGTTTCCTTCAAGTAGGAAGAACACATCTCATGGTACTTTTCAAGCCAATCTTGAGGACTAATCCTTGACATCAACACAAGGATTTAGAGCCACATACAACTTGCTAAAGTGTTTACTTTGCTTAGGTGAGAATTTAATGGTCTAAGAAAGAGAAGGAGATGAAGACTTTTGTTTTTGAGGAGGAGGATGAGCATGTTTTTTCTTCAACTGACCAATGGGGACTTGGTCATCAGGGTCTGGAGACCTGCGGGGAACATCAGTGACCATAGGGTTTGGCCCTGATTCCTTTACTGGAGAGGGAGAAAAAGCAACATGCTTAGGCTTTTCCTTGAGAGGAGAAGCAGACTTCTCATGCTCAGCTTGAGATTTCCTGGCAGTCCTTGCCTTATTGACTGCTGGCTTCACCACTTGAGGTTTTTCAACAGACTTCCTTTTGGGCTTTGCCACAACAGGAACTATAGCAGTCTTCTTCTACTTTGCCTTTACAGGTACAGACTTTTTCTTTGTAGCAGACGACTCAACAAACCTTTCCACGGTCTGGTCCAGAAAGGGAGACAAGATGGGTAGCTCACTCACCAAGGGTGTACTTTATGAGTCATATCCCCAACGGTCTGGCTTGGAACGTTTTCCAGAGCGAAGATCTTCATCAACACAACAGGATAAGAGAACTTCTTCTACTTCTTCCCTACTAAAGAAATCAAGTCATTATAATGTTGGCCAGACTTATTTTTTGCTTCATCAACATGTGATACATGTAGAAACGATTAAGTTTAGTGATTGTGTCTTTTGCACTTTTCCTGGGGCAAAAGACCTGCTTCATCAGAAGATGAAGCCTCTTCACCTTTAGTAGCAAATTCCCAGAGAATATGTTTAAAATATCTCTATTCTAGTTGATGAAATTTAATTTGTCTAAAATAAGAAAGAAAATATGTTGAAAAAAATAGTATTCTAGTTTTGGGTTATAAAGCTTGAGGATAATCCAACACCACCCCCTAAATTTAACATTTATCTCCGAAAATGTATATATAAACCATTAAAATCAGTAATATATTTTTCTACGCGGGACCTGTATGTTTGCTGAAGACTACTCGGCGCAAATAACAAATTGAACTGAATTCGTATGCCGGTTGGAGAGCGATCGATGGGAACTGCGAAGGATGAGCTTCTTGTATGTTCCAAAATCCAATCAAGAAGGTGGAGGTTGTTCTTTGTTGTGAAGGGTGAAGTTAAAACCCAACGTACATTTATGCACTTAATCTCGAAAACTCCAAGCTATACACGACAGTAATATCATTATGCTAAACAGAATGGAAAATATAACTTTATTGAGAAGGTAAACGTCCTTAAAATGCATTAAAAACAATAATATTTGGTGCAAATATTTTCAATTCCTAGTGACCTTTGTGTGGTTAGGTAGTAAGGCCAAATCCAAAGGGGAAGAGAGGGTCATAGTGATGGTCTCCAACATTCATTGGTAACTGATCAACAGTCTTGAACCATGTCCTAGAAAGCTTGCCGGTGAAACCATAGTCACCAAACAATACATCAGCCACACCTTGCCCTTCAGTACCTGGAAGCCAAGCAGCAACAAGGCCATCAATTATGTCAACATATGGCTGTATAGTCACAGGGCGTCCAGATATTATCACAACAACACATTTGATAGCGCCGCACACGTTGTTTATTGTGTCTGTCCCAGAGATTGTCAAATTCAGGCTATCACCATTTGTTTCCGCATATGGAGTCTCTCCAACTACCACAATGGCATGTGAAAAACCACTATTCTTTACGAAACTTGAGTCTGGGTTCTCCTCGTAGACCACCTCAGAGTCTTTGTCAACAGTGTTCTTGATAGCATTGAGAATTGTTATACCTGGATATCAAATGAGTCATGTTAAACATTGGTTTCGGTTATGTATAAAATTTTCTTTTAGACCCATGTTATGAAAACCATCAGTTCAAGTAATTGTGTTTTCAAAATAGCCTAATTTAAGTTAAATATAACAGTATTAATTTCAGATAGTTGTTGTGAATTTGTTTAATTCCTGGTGAAACCAAAACATAAAAAAGGATTTAAAACATACCTTTAGTGATGTTGTTGCCACTAAGTCCCTGCCATTCAATGGTCCAGCCACCGCATTGATAGCCAAGATTATCAGCATGGCTTCCAGCAACAAGTATTTTTGGAGCCTTTTTAGGAAGAGGGAGTGGTGGCTCATCAGCATTTTCACCATTCTTTAATAGGACCAATGATTTTCGCACAGCTTCCCTGGCCAATTCTCTATGCTCCTATCAAATTATGATGCCAAATGACAATACACATAATTTATCAGTATCAGCATGCTAAACAATACTGGGCAAAATTAACAGTATACACATGTAGAATGATTTAACTAACCTGACTCCCAAGCTGGTTGACTAGGCTGTAATCAGCCAAGGGATTCTCAAAAAGACCCATAACAAACTTAACCCTCAAAATTCTTTTCACCGCATCATCAATTCGGCTCATTGGTATGAAATTATTTTTTACTTGGAAGGTTAGGCCATCTATGAATTCTGTGTAGTTGTAGGGGACCATTATCTGCAGCATTACCAGAGCAAGTAGTAGACGATATAAGATATGTGGAAAATCGGGTAAGGTTATGCATAATAATCATCAAGTAAATCCTTAAGTTAGTCGTTGAAATTATATGAGTCGTGCAATTCAGTTTATGAAAAATAAACTGATATTAGAAGATAATGAAAAATAAAGTATTTTAAAAATCTCAATTTAGCCCCTAACTTTATAAAACGATATTCAATTTAGCCTTTTTTTTAGAAGATAATGAAAAATAAAGTATTAGAAGACTAGTATGAATCTTTCTAAAGTGTTAGATAAAGACTAATTTGAGGTTTTTAAAATTTCAGAGACTACACTCCACAACAATGCAACTTTGAGGACTACCTCAAGGATTTATTCCATAATCATAAGACATGAAACGTGTAACTTACCATGTCAATGCCAGCACTGATTCCAGCATGAATGGAATATGTGTAATTAGCATGGGGAGGAGAAGTAATCCTATCAATTCCCTGCCAATCTGATATGACAAAACCCTGCAAAAGAAAAACAACATATTTATTTAGGACTCATTCAATGGGACAATTCAGAATTTTGAATTGAATGGCCGTGATGAATTTGAGTAGTACTCTGAAACGGCATGTGTTCTTGAGAAAATCGGTGATCATAGCATGATTAGCATGCATCTTTTCTCCATTCCAGCTTGAGTAAGAGATCATGACGGTTGACACGCCCTTTATGATTGAGTTATAGTAGGCTGGCATGTGAATGCTAAGCAATCCATGTCTGTTTATCACTGTGTTGTTCTCATTGATTCCTTTTGTGGTTCCACCATCACCAACATAGTGCTTAGCACAAGCTGCAACTTTGGTTCTGTGAAAAGAAATGCCACCACATAAGACACCAACACCAAGACAAAAAATTGACCATTCTCTAATGCCTTATATGACTAATACTCATTAAGGAAAAGACAAGAAATAACATGACATTATAATAAAATCAAAAGAAAAAGTTAAAGTCATTTATTTTATATGACTAATAAGCTGTTTAATTATATAACAAACAGAGATATAAAGCTACAGAAGAGTGTGAATTCTTAAGAGTGTGCATTCTTACTTTCCAGCAACAAATGGAACACCCTTTCGTGAGTTCACAGAGATTTCACCTTGCAGTCCAGGAATGATCTGGGTCATAGCTTGAACTACTGCAGGATCTTCACTATAACTTTCATAACATCGCCCCCACCTTGGATCTCTACATACCTACACAAACAGACATTTTATCTAGGAGTCATAAAGTGATCTAGTAGTATAAATTCATGAAGGAGGGAGAAAGCTGTGGATTCAACTACTCATTACTACAAAACTAACAAATTAATTGCTAACTTTGGCATGTATTAAAAAAAAGAACAGAGATTTTATCTAAGAGGCCCTTTAGAGGAAATCAGGAAACAAAGAGACAACGTGTCTGTTTGGTTTGACACGTTTTTGTGCAAGCCACGTTTTCACACTAATCTCAAAGTTGGTTGAGGGGATGTCATTTTTTTTTTCAACTCCATTAAACGTGATTCTCACAGTGATTAACTAATATTAATCCAAACAAAAACTAGTAGTACAATTTTGATTTTCTCAATTACCGCTATGCAAGGTGCAAAGACATATGGAATTCCAGTTGCTCTAACTTCAAGAGCAGTTGCTTCTCCAATCTTCTTCACCAGTTGAGGATCCCTGCATGTTCAGAGATAAACTTCATCATGAAAAACCAAAACAAAACCATTGTAATTAATTAACCCAGGCAAGTTGTGGGTAATTAACTTTTATTAAGCCCATTTTTGTAAGGTCAATTTTACATTCAGTCAAAGAATCATAGGGTAAAAAAGGAGACATGACAAACGAAAAACGAAAGAGAGAAAAAGACAACCACAGAAGAATTCAAAACATTATTCTAAACACAATATTATTTTTGTTCTGACTTGCTGACAACAAAAAAATGTATACTTTACATAAAATAAACTTTTGATAGCATCATCATTCATAATGTTTTGGCTAGCAGCATTCCACTTTTATGTCTACATTTCAACCACTTATAATTGTTAAATTACGTAACCATTGTTTATTCTGTTTGTTATTTGTGTAACACGTTGCCAGCACACATAAATTTGGGATCTTGATTAGGATTAGATATTTTTTGACCTGAATAGTTGAATACATATAAATCATATCAGCTTCTGGTGATATTTCAACACAATAATAACTTTGATTTAGTCAACGATAGCATGCTTGGTTTATCTTTTGAATCATGTCCATTTAATGTGAAACCAGATTGAATTGTTTGATTTGATTCTGATTTCTACACAAACTACGATGTTAGTTGAATAACAATGATAAAATTTAGTTTTTCACCAACCTCAATTGCATTAACTCGTCTCTAAAACAAACATCTCTCAAACATGGTTGAGAATAAAGGGAATCTTCAAAATTGACACACACAAAAAATGTAAGCAAACTAGTGATTTTACCTGGTGGCACCAAGTCCAACATTGTGAGGGAAAATAGTTGCCTTGTAGACATTATTATGGCCATGGACAGCATCAATCCCATATATCATAGGAATTCCCAACCTTGTTGACAAAGAACCATTTTGAAAATCATTCACCATGTGAATCCAATCCTCTGCAGTAGCCTGTGGCTTTGGAACACTGCCACCACCACTTAGCACACTCCCTATTAAAAATAATAACATTAAAAAAATGTAAATGAAGATATAAAGAACACATATTTCCATCACCGACTATATGAAATATCTGATTATTTTCTATTAAAAAAAAACAGAAAAACCTAACCAATATAATACTTCTTCATCACTTCCGCAGAAGCAACAGTACGATCAATCTGCACCATTTGGCCAATTTTCTCCTCCAAAGTCATCCTGCTCATGAGATCCTTGATTCTAACATTCAGTGGCTGTTTTGGATCTTTATATTTCAAGTACCCTGCCTCTGTAATGGCGACCCAACAGTGTAAGAGCATAAGCCCCACCAAAAAGATTGAAACATTGGCCATTTCTTCTCCTCAACACAGCTTCACAATCAAAGATCAGAACAAGGGTCAGGCCAATATTGCAATTATGGCTCCAGTTGTCATAACTGATACAGATACAATCAACCACATCAGAAAATTCAATCTTTTGAAAGCAATATGAAACAGAATAAATGAGAAATTATAGACAAGACAAGCGAGATGGACTTAAAAGCAGAAAACAAAACAAAAAACAACCTTATCAATCAATATCATTAAATGAACTTAAAAACCCATACTCATTTTGTAGGGTGGGGTGGGAGGGAATCATATCAAATTAAATCATGAAGTGTATGTGACCCAAAAAAAGGAGAAACAACTTGGATCAACACGAAACAGAAAATGTTAAAAATGAAGTAGAGGGAATGTATGCTCTGTCCAAAGAATGGCAAATTGGCATTCACCTGGAACTGGAAGAAGCCCTTGGAAACATATGCAGGTGGCAGAGTGGACTATAATGAATATATAGAGAGTGATTACTTAAGAGACAGAAAAAGAGTCTACACACTGTTACCCGGTGTCTTTACCACGCACGTAGATCTATCTATTATCAAATAATGATTTTACGTTTAAAACTAGTATTTTGTGCTTAGTTGTTTATCTGTTTATAAATTTTTTTTGTGCTTCGTACAGGACAGAAATTAATAAATAATTTTAATTGGGAATATGGTAGTATTTAAATATTATATATATATATATATATATATATATATATATATATACCGACATTATTATACCACATAACACCAATATAATTCGCAAATGTAAAACGTAAGTAAATACTACCATTTTGACAACTTACTTCCTTTTTAAAACAAAATTAAGGTTTTATAATAAATTAATTTAATTTTATTAAAATTAAATAATAAATAAAATATATCATTACCATATCATTATATAATATATCTGATATATAATATATCAATAATATAGATCTAATATAGTATATAAATTTTTCATTTATATATAATATATATATTAAATATATAATATATGATAATATTAAATAAAAAGTATCATTACCATATCATCATATAATGTATAATATATAATATATGAATTTATTTCATTTATATATTGAACTGTTCTTTACAGGGGGTGTAAAGGTGTAATTGTTGAACAATTCAAAATGTACATGTAATGTAAATCTGGTACAAGGATGTATTTATACAGGTGCAAATACAAAGTGTCCTTATATGCTGGGCGTGGTATAGTGCACTCTATGGCGGTGTTGCAGTCCGCCTGGAATAGCTTCTTTTGCCTTGACACAATTGGTGGTTGTACCTGCAATTATTCTTCGACGCTCAAGTCAGTATTTTGGAATACTATTAGACTTAAAAAGCAAATCTGAGAGAATTATGCAAGTATGAGTGTAAGGTTCAGAATTGGGGGGATCCCCTTATACCTTTTTGCTGAGGTTTATATACTTGTTACTGGTGCTCCATTATTGGTAGGACCCGTTCCTTATTTTCTGGCATAATGCAAGAAAGGTAGTGGGTCCCTGTGTCGTTCACGAGCACCATCCCTGTAGTGGGTATTTCCACTTGCTTGGAAAGCGTTAATGCTTTATTATTTTATTTATTGTTCCCTTTTATGCGTGACAGCGTGATTCCCATTTTCAACCTCTCAAGACAGAGTCAATCTCGTGCCGGGGTTATAAGTATGGGCTCGCTTCGCAATATGGGAATTTCAGTATTCCGCCTGTATTGAGCCTATGGCTTGGCGGAGTAATAAGCTTTGGCGGAGTAACATGCACTGGCGAAGTTACGTGCCCTGGCGGAGTT
The DNA here is from genome assembly GCA_037962975.1 of Clitoria ternatea. Classification (NCBI taxonomy): domain Eukaryota; kingdom Viridiplantae; phylum Streptophyta; class Magnoliopsida; order Fabales; family Fabaceae; genus Clitoria; species Clitoria ternatea. The sequence continues at coordinate 20,216,318 of CM075675.1, forward strand.
ATAAGCCTTGGCGAAGTTACGTGCCCTGGCGGAGTTACAAGCCTTGGCGAAGTCACATGCCTTGGCGGAGTAACATGCCTTGGCGGAGTAATATGCCTTGGCGGTATGTACTCCGTTATAAAAGTAATTATAAGGTATTTGAAACGTACCTCTTCTGTTTGAAATGCTGATCTGGCAAAGCATTAAAACTATGCTCTTGGAGGCTGGTGTTGGGACCGGATCATCTGCCCCCTAGCTTGTTATAGTGACTGGCGGAGTCACTTTAATAAGCTATAACACTTAAGTTTAGCTTTTATAGGCATGGGTTTAGGCGGTGTTTGCTAGTTCCGAATTTATGGACAAGCGTTTTCATGCATTTATTGTTTTTGTCATTACTTGCCACGCCCGTCATTAAAGCGTCTCGAAACTGCGTTTTGCCGCTTCAATCTCTCATTGCCACGTATGCCCTCGTAACGATTGTCATTCCTATGATGGGACATAAATGCGTGGGATGGCAGTTGAGATACATTTTCAAGGTTATTACCATGGGCCTTGGATTTTGAAAATACGGCCCAGGAAATACCTGCCTTAAGATTCATCTATCGGTTTCAGAATTAATGGAATTGTCAGTGAGATTCATCCAGCGGCTATAGGCACATCCTTGAAATTTTTGGTGTTTCGCTTATTTCCCCCAAGCCATGCCTATATATAGGTAAACTCTTAGGAGGGGAAATGTTTTGCTTCATCTTCTTCTCTGTGCTTTCGTGTTAAAACTGCCTTGTTAACGCTACTTTCTCACGAGTCGTTTGTTGTTGCCAGATCATCTTCTTCAGAAATTTTAAGGTAACTTTCTTCTTCCTCTGTTCTCTGTCTTTGTTGTTATTGGGTTGGTTCTATTTTCTTTATATGTGTGTTTGTTGAAACGAGGATGAGAGGAAAAAAGTCAGAGTCGTGCTCTAGGGTTTCTGTTCACCCCATGTTTTCGGATATTGAGAGTGAAGATGAGGCTTTCTATACTGGGAGGGATTCAACAATTTAGAGCAGCGTGGAGTGTTTTAGTAATGCTGTACATTCGTTTGTATCAGGAGGTACCCCTCAGATTGAAGTAAGAACAATGGCAGAATGTCAGAACGTTGTGTTACATGGGTTAGATTGGGTAAAGATGCTTGAAACTGATCCCTACTGTTGGGTTGAAGAGGACGTTAAAGAGGCTTCCTCTCGTCATGTTACAACAAGTGGTGGGGTAATGGAGTTGTCTGTGCCAATCTGGAAGGATGAAAGGTTTGAAAGGAGGTTCATCGTCCGTTCACCCAAGACGTTTGAACGTATTTGTCATCGTCCTCAGGATGAGCGTACTTTATACATGTATGATATTTTGTTTACCCAGTTGGGGGTGCGATTTCCGCTGAATAAATTCCAGATGGGCGTACTCAGATTCCTGGATTGCGCCCCTTCTCAGCTTCACCCTAATGGTTGGGGGATAGTCCGTAACTTTGAAGTGTTAGCAAAACATCTGGAGTTTACGCCTATTGTGGCGTTGTTCTTTGCTTTTTGCTGCATCATGAGGAGAGTGAAAGCGAAAACTGGCGGCATGGGTTTTGTAACTCTTCGGGCGGAACCGAAGATTGTAAATTTTAAGGCGTTTGCTGACTCCGCCAAAGAAGGCGGACTTCATTTTAGAATGAGCTTTGTGAAAGTTTCTGTTAGGAAGAACAAGTCCGTCTTTTGGCGGAGTAAGGAGGGAATTGATAAATTCCCAGTAGCGTGGACTCACGAGCACTTCCTCCTGACCAAACAAGCTTATGAAGTTGAGGAGAGTGCCCTATCAGCTACTGATAAGTGCTTTATAATACAATAAATTAGGTCTAAATTGCTTAGGATTTTAGTCATTATCCACTGTATTTCCTTTATTTATTGCGATTTTTGCTTTCTTTCCACTCTAGTCTACTTGGGTATGTTATTTTGCAAGAATTAAGGTAATAAAGGGTCAAAAACAAGAGAAAAACGACCATAAAATGATAAAGAAACAAGAAGAACAAGCCCAAAGTAGAAAGAACTCTCTTTTTATGCTGAATTCCGACTCAGAATGCTGAAATCCGACTCAGAATGTTAAAATCCGACTCAGAAATGCTGAATTCCGACTCAAAATGACCAAATTCGAGTGGGATGACTAAGAAAGGACCAAATCCGAGTAGAATTACTCAGATTGGAGAAAATCCGAGTGGAATACTGTACTGTTGAAGGTAAATCCGAGTGGAACGATCCAGAATGGAGCCTTTCCGAGTGGAACGATTCAGAATGGAGCATTGCCAAGTGGAATACTTCACTGTTGGAGCCAAATCCGAGTAGAAAGTTCCCTGTCAAAGCCATTCCGAGTGATAAATGGCTGACTCAAGTGAAGGATCAATGCTAAAAAGGAAGCTGTCTGAATGCAACAAATTCGAGTGAAAAAAGGAACTGAGCTTTAATAAATGCTACCCAAAGGTATTTTTCGAGTGAAAGGATTGCTGATTGAAGTGAATCCGAGTGGGAATTTGCTGATTGAAGTAAATCCGAGTGAAGAATGCTGACTTAAGCAGGTCTGACCAAAGAACAAGTGCTTTTCTGGGAAAAAGCTGATTTCGAGCAAAAGGAATGCCATTGAATGAATAAATGTTGACTAAGGAGAAATCCGACCAGGAGTGAATCACACTCGCACTGACTTTTAAGTTTCGCATTAAATCCGAGTGAAAAGTCTCCAAAGAAGACATCCGGGTGAACTAAGGCAGAAAGCTGCACTTCCGAGCAAAACAAGGCTCGGACATAAACTTCTACCAGCCAGCTTCCAGAGTCCTTCAAGTGCAAGTTCTGAGTGAGAAATAAGAAGGCACTTCCGAGTGAATTCCAAGGCAAAAATCTGAGCAGAGTTTTAACCGAGAGGTTCAGATTACAGCCGAGTGAATGGATTCAATCAATTCCGAGTAAGTCACTTTGCCCGTCCAACTCTCAACACTGAGTGAAACAAGACCTCTCCTTTCTCCGCTTAAGCGAGAAACTCTCGCTCAAGCAAAACCGATCCAATTCTTCACAATGCAACACCGAATCACTACCTCCATCAACACCGTTGTCTCCTTCCAACTCTTCAGCCACACCAAAATCAACTCAACACCGTCCCCTTTCCTCTCCATTGACCAGCATCCACAACCCCGTCCTCAATCCACAACTCCGTCCTTAATCCAAAACACTGTCCCACTTCATCTTTTATCCGCTGTCCCTTTTCTCTCCATCATCCATACCACCCAGACTTCTCTCCAATCAACACCGCCCAGACTTCTCCCCAACCAACACCGCCCAGGCTCCTAATCCACAACACCGCCCAGACTCCTCTCCTTTCCATCAAAAACACCGTCCCATTCCCTATCCGTTGTCCCTTTCTTCTTCTAATCCAAGCCACAACACCGTCCTCTCCTTTCCAATACTCTCCACACCGCCCAGCAATACCGGCTCCATTCGCCACACCGTCCAACAACTCCACTGTCCCTCATACCACCATACCTGCCATATATAAACCAATAACGCCCAGCAACCAATACCAAACAGCAAGCTTTCATTCGGTCTTGTGGAATTCCAGCACCTTTCCACTCAGAATTTGACCAGCTGAATAAATCCAAGCACCGAATTATTGGAAATATTAAAATAATGCAATTTGGGACAGTTGGAACTCACATGCACCGAAAGTTTCTTCCACTTACAAATTGAACGCGTTTTCATAGCTGGAATCCTCCATCCATTTGCCTATAAAAGCAGTAGCAACCCATCAGCAAAAAACAACTTCTTCCCAGTCTAAAATCACTCCAGCTTCATTTCTTCGTTCCTTTTTCTCTCTTTCTCTTTAGTTTTCTTCTTTTCCATTTTTCTTTCTCTGTTCGTTTTTCTTCTCTTTCTTTTTATTTTCTTTTCTTTCTTTTATTTTGTAAGAGTGTGAGGGCTGTAAAAGTGAGAATTTAAATTTGTAATTGGTGGAGAATATTGCAACAAGGAATTACAGTGGTAAATTATTCTAAGCTTTTGGAGAAACCCGTAAGTCTTTATTTTTTACCATGTCCTGTATGTTTTATTTTTCCATTATTTATATGAATTTGAATTATTTCATGAGTAGCTAAATTAATTATCTTGGGATAAAGGGAGTATGATAATATTTTATTTTAATGTTATTTTGACTTGAAATTAAATAAATTTCTGTTTTCCATTTAGTTCAATTATGCTTAATGCTTTTAGTAATTCCTAACAAGAACCTAAATGATAAAACTGTATACTTGCGGGTATATTAGTAAGTTTAGGTAATAAATAGAATCGAGAGATTTATTTTTACCGGAAAACTTTGAACTAAACCTAAGATTTTTGAAATGCTTTTTGTGACCTCGGTAAAACCGTGAACGTAATCAAAATTCTTTTGAGGAAATAAAAAAGGATTTTCATAAAACGATAATGGGCCTTTCTGAGGATTAAGCAGCGCTTTCCATAGGTTAGGTACATTAATAGGATTCCGAGAGGAACATATTAATTAGCTTTTGGAAAATTCACCTTGGAAAACTTAATTTGATTCTTATTTATGAAAGGTTAAAATTCATTAACATAAAATAGAGTCTTAATCCCCCGAAATCCCAAGATATTCTCAACTCTGTGTCAAGTAAATTTTATTTTTATATTAATTCGTATTCTGTGCAACTTTAATTTGTGCTTTATTTTATAAAAATCTTAAAAATCAATTGTGTGGATAATTAAATTTCAATATGCTAGTACTTTGAACACAGTCCCTGTGGAGAACGATAATCTTTTATATTACGCGACATAACCCGTGCGCTTACGGGCCCTGTCAGCTACCTCCGTGGAAGTACTCCGGACATTGAAGGAGTACAACTCCGTCCACAAGCAGATTTTGTGCTGAAGGCTGCTTGGGCGGGATGCTGAGGGATATTTAAGTAATGTTTTAAGACTTGTTGCTTGAATATTACTCCTGTTGTTTCCTGCAGCTTCTAATTGTATTTATGTATGTTATTTTGCAGGAGAGATCGCTGAATTTCCTGGGATGGAGCGTATCAAGCAAATCCGTATGAGCCGCCAGGAAATTGATATGGAAAACAACGTGCAGCCTCAGAAGAATTTGACTGCAGCTCTAACGAGGACTCTTCCTTTTCCTGCATCCACCAATGTAGTGATGTTGGAGGGTGGTGCAGGGCCCTCGGCAGCTGAGGTTGAAAGGCGATCTAAAAAACGCCAGGAACCTGAAACTATCAAGGTGGAGGAAGAGGACTCCCAACCCTTGCAAAAGAGGAAGAACAAGGGCAAGGGGAAGGTAGGGGAAGGGGCATCATCTGATGCTGCTATTGAAGTGGAAGACATTCCAGAGCCATCAGTTGTGGCTGTCACTGCTGAACTGGGCGGTGTGGAGGGTGCCCTTGAAGAAGATGTTATGGGAGAGGAGACAGAGGGAATTCAAGCTTCTCCAGTTCGCCAAGCTGAGAGTCCTGCCCTGGACTTGACTGCTCGAGGAACAACAGTTTTCCTCGTCAATGTTCCAGGGGAGCCATCTAGGTGATCCGTCTCTTTGCCTCTGACGGGGTCTCGTCTGAACCCTTTCCTGTATTTCACAAATGTGGGATCCCGCCAGTCAGAGAGGCGTGATCCGGACTTTATCCTCCGCCCGGACATCGACTTCAAGGACATTGCAGATGCCACTGCTGCTGCAAGGTGACATCTTGCTGAAATTGATGGTTTCCTCGCTTCCATGCCACGTATTGCTGAGGTAGCTGCGGAGGCTGCCATGTTTCAAGAATCATATCATGATTCTGTCGAAAAAATCCATATCTTAGAGCATGACAATGAACAGTTGTTGGAGGTGATCAAGGCCAAAGATAAATACCTTGACACCGCCGACTCTGATATAAAGAAGCTTGAGGGGGAGCTGGCTCGGGTTAAGGCTGACAAGGCCCTGCTGGAAAAGCAAGTCTCGGACTTGAAAGAGCAGAATGCAAAACTGGGTGAAGAGGTGGGCGAGCTGACCCAGGTGAAGGCTGATAATGTTCTGCTGAAACAACAAGTTTTAAATCTGAATCAGCAGAACCAAAAACTGGGCGAGGATATGAGCGAAGTTCAGCAGAGGTTGGTTTCCTTTGAAATTAGTAAGACTCTTGCTGAAGACGCCTGGGCTGCGGAGTTGGACCAAACAGCCACTGCATATAGTAACCTTGAAAAACAGGTTAAAGAGCTGCAAGCTGAAAAAGCCACTTCAGATGCCGCCAATAAGCGACTTGATAAGGAATTACAATCGGCTTTGGATGCAGCTGAAGCGACAATTGATGATGCTTTCAGCATGGCTGTTCGGTAACTCCTTCATCGTAACCCAGGCGTTGCTCTCAACACTACAGGCATTCATCCTTATTATGAGTTTATCAACGGTGAATTGATGGTGCCTGCTCAGGGGGGTCATGTTCCTACGCCTAATATAGAGTATGTTCTGGCGGACTTACCCCCCTCACAAAGTTTGTCCAAACCCAGTGAGAGTCAGTCCAGCTCCGCCCACCAAGAAGGAGTGCCACCCGAGCCTTGAAGATTAGCTCCGGAGTTCTTTTGCAAATTTTGTTTTTTGCATTTTGATAATATTGCCTTGTTCCAGGATAGGCTCTGGATCCCTTATAAATCTTTGACAATGTTTAATAAAGTATATTTTCTGTAAATCTATACTTGTTCATATAAACAATGTTTGAGTCCGTTGGATTTATGCCTTGTAAAACGATATTAAGAAGGCAGAGTAATCATTTGAGGACTTAATGAAATATGACTAAGTGTAACGAGGCGGAATAACCTCTTTGGGAATTTGGTGAAGTAAAATTCAGTAATGAGGTGGGGTAGCCTCTCAGGAATTTCAATGAAATAAATTCGATAATGAGGCGGAGTAGCCTCTTAAGAATTTCAATGAAGTAAATTCAGTAACGAGGCAGAGTAGCCTCTTGAGAATTTCAATGAAATAAATTCGGTAATGAGACAGAGTAGCCTCTTAAGAATTTCAATGAAGTAAATTCAGTAACGAGGTGGAGTAGCCTCTTGAGAATTTCAATGAAATAAATTCAGTAATGAGACGGAGTAGCCTCTTGAGAATTTCATTGAAGTAGATTCTGTAATAAGGCGGAGTAGCCTCTTGAGAATTTGAATGAAGTAGATTCTGTAATGAGGCGGAGTAGCCTCTTGAGAATTTTATTGAAGTAAATTCTGTAATGAGGCGGAGTAGCCTCTTGAGAATTTCAATAAAGTAGATTCTGTAATGAGGCGGAGTAGCCTCTTGAGAATTTCATTGAAGTAAATTCTGTAATGAGGCGGAGTAGCCTCTTGAGAATTTCAATGAAGTAGATTCTGTAATGAGGCAAAGTAGCCTCTTGAGAATTTCATTGAAGTAAATTCTGTAATGAGGCTAAGTAGCCTCTTGAGAATTTCATTGAAGTAGATTATGTAATGAGGCGGAGTAGCCTCTTGAGAATTTCATTGAAGTAAATTCTGTAATGAGGCGGAGTAGCCTCTTGAGAATTTCAATGAAGTAAATTCAGTAACGAGGCGGAGTAGCCTCTTGAGAATTTCAATGAAGCACAATTTTTACAAGTAGTATACTTACTTGAACTTGTTGATAGTGCTTGGGTTTGTTGATTATGTACTTCGTAAAACATTGGCAGTTAGGCGGAGTCAAGTTTTGGATGGAGCGTTCATCCTTTTGAATTTGAATTGGAGTGTATCTCCTGATCAAGTGAAAATTGTTGAACCCAGGGTTGTATGGTGCAGCATATAGCTGTGACACCAATCCTTTCCGCAGGAGTTTTGCTGGACCTTGGGGTCGGTATGGTGCAGCATATAGCTGTGACACCAATTCTTTCCACAGGAAGCCTGCAGGACCTTGGGGTTGATATGGTACAACATATAGCTATGACACCAATTCTTTCCACAGGAAGCTTGCAGGACCTTGGGGTCGGTATGGTGCAGCATATAGCTGTGACACCAATCCTTTCCCCCCAAGGAGTTTTTTGGCTCCGTTTGTGAAGCTTTGTTGCATGTTGGATGTTCTTTATGGAATAAAGACTTATGCCATTATGCTTTAATTGTTGGAGCCGGTGTCTTATCTGCATGGGAACAAGTTCTGCCATGGATAATTAACTGAAAGTTAGAATAAGGATTGAATGTAGGAAGGCATTTTATTAATGATGGAACTACATAAAGAGCTGAGTTGGGATATGTCTCATCAAAACCTTTTCAAGGAAAGCACAGCTGGGAAAAACCTTGAGTTAGGAAGAAAAGAACATACCATGTTACCCAACTAGCTGTAATATATGTGTAAATTTAAAATGTTCCATTTATTCCTGACCGGAGTGTCATCTAAGTTTTCTAGGCGGTATGTGCCTTTGCCCAGAATTTTGATGACTCGATATGGACCTTCCCATGTTGGTGCCAATTTGCCTTGGTGTGCAAATTTGTTACCAATATTGGCCCTTCTCAAGACCAAATCTCCTTCTTTGAAACGGCGTTCAGAAACACGTGTGTTATACCGTTTGGCGGCCTTTGCTTCAACAGCTTGGTCCCTCACAAAGGCTTCCTCTCTCAACTCTGCCAAAACCTCGAGTTCATGGGCGAGGTTCTGTTGATTGGCTTCTTCGTTGAAATGGAGGACTCGAGCTGAAGGTGCTGCCAATTCAATAGGAATAACAGCCTCGACTCCATATGTCAGCCGATATGGAGATTCATTTATGGTGGAGTGAGGGGTTGTTCTATATGCCCATAAAATATGGCATAATTGATTTGCCCAATCTCCCTTTGCTTCACCAAGGCGTTTCTTAAGGCCTTTCAAGATTTCTCTATTGGCAACTTCAGCTTGGCCATTGGTCTGAGGATGCTCCACAGAAGAGAAAATCTATGTAATGCTGAGATTTTCTAGGAGTTCAGTGAACTTACGATCTGTGAATTGGGTGCCATTATCAGTGACTATGCATCCAGGGACTCCGAAACGTGCAATGATATTTTCGTATACAAATCTGCAAGTCCTGGCTGACGTAATGTGCACCACTGCCTCTGCTTCAATCTATTTGGTGAGGTAATCAACGCCAACTATCAAGTATTTGATACCGCCGGGCTCAGTTGGGAATGGACCCAAGATATCCATACCCCATTGGTAGAAAGGCCAACGCGTTATTGATGATGACATTTCTTCCGCCGGAGTATAGTGGAGATTTGTGTATCATTGACATTGATTGCACTTTTGAACATACGAGGCGGAGTCATGCTTCAGGGTGGGCCACCAGTACCCCGCCCTGAGTATTTTTCACATAAGACTATGTGCCCCTGGATGGTGTCCACACTTCCCTTCATGGACTTCTTCTAATACAGCTTGCACCTCATTTTCGTTTATGCATATTAAGTAAGGAACAGAGATTCCTCAGCAGTATAATTGTCCGTCTAGGAGTATATAATAAGGTGCTTCTTTCTTTAGTTTCTGTCGCTCAAGATCATCCGTGGGCTGTTGTCCATTAACAAGGTAACGAACTATCGGTGCTACCCAAGAATTGTCATCAAATGAGCGGCTTTTAATCATACACGCTGAGGAAGGAAAGGAAATGCTTGGCTCCGCCAAGGTACTTTGTACAACCATAGTTGTGCATCCTGCCTTCTTTATGCTAGCCAACCTGGAGAGGATATCAGCATGTGTATTTTCTTCACGAGGTACATGCTTGAAAGTGACTTCATCGAAGCGCTGCTTTAACTCGTTGACGCAGTCTAGATATTATTGTAGCAGAGGTTCTTTAGCCTGATACTCACCAAGAATTTGTGAGATGACTAATTGAGAATCACTGCATAGGGTGACAGTTTTGGCCCTAATATCTTGTGCTACTCTGAGTCCGGCCAAGCAGGCTTCATACTCCGCCTGATTGCTAGACGTAGTGAAGGTAAAGTGCAATGAAATTTCAAGGTGTACCCCGTCATCACTTTCCACAATAATTCCTGCTCCACATCCTTTGCTATTTGAAGATCCATCAACGTATATTGTCCAATGTAAATGATTTACATCTGGGCTAGAGCCTGTTAATTCAACTACAAAATCTGCTAGGACTTGTGCCTTGATAGCAGTTCTTGGTTCGTAAGATATGTCGAATTCAGAGAGTTCTACAGCCCATTTGATCATTCTTCCAGCCAGGTCTAGTTTGAACAGTATAGTACGAAGTGGCAAGTCTATGCGAATCAGGATAGGATGGGCATGGAAGTATGGTCTTAGGCGTCGTGAAGCCCAAACAACTGCAAGTGTTGCCTTTTCAATCTTCTGATAACGGCACTCTGCACCATGCAATGTTTTACCAGTGAAGTACACCGGTCGTTGGCCTTCAACTGTTTCCTTGACCAGAGCCACTGCCAAAGCTTCATCTGAAATAGACAAATAAACAATGAGTTGCTCACCTGGGCTTGGTTTTACCAGGATTGGAAGGCTGGCCAAGACATTTTTCAAGCGTTGGAAGGCCGCCTCTTGCTCTGGGCCCCAACTAAATTTCTTGTCTTTTTTCAGCATCTTGTACAAGGGAAGAAAGCGATGAGCCATTTTTGGCATGAATCGTGCTAGAGCAGCGATTTTGCCGTTGAGGGATTGTACCTCTTTCAATGTTTTGGGGCTCTGCAGCTCTTGAATTACACGACATTTATCAGGATTAGCCTCTATACCTCTTTGAGTTAACATGAAACCCAAAAATCTGCCCCCAGGGACAGCAAATATACACTTTAATGGGTTAAGTCTCATGTCATATTGTTGTAGGCATTGAAAAATGAGGCGTAGATCTTCAACATGGTCTCCTCCTTTCGGGGTCTTGGCAATAATATCATCAATATAAACCTCTACCAGCTTTGTGTGCATACCCTCAAAAACTTTGTTGATCATGCGCTGATAGGTTGCCCCGGCGTTCTTTAACCCAAATGGCATGACGTTGTAGCAAAAGACTCATTTATCATTAACAAACGCTGTCTTCTCTTGATCATTCTCACACATTGGAATTTGGTTGTACCCGGAGTAAGCATCCATAAAAGATAGATACTTGTATCCTAAGGAATCGTCAACCAATCTGTCAATGTTGGGGAGAGGGTATGGATCCTTGGGACAACATTTATTCAAATCAACGTAGTCTATGCACATACGCCACTTGCCATTGGCTTTCTGTACCATGACCATGTTGGACAACCAGGAGGATGTTCGCCCGTCGGTTGTAACCGGGCTTTGTGAATTGGCAAGCGCACCAATCGTTTGTAGTTTTCGAAATTTAGATATCGTTCCACTGGGATTGAAAGTCCAATAACAACAGTAATCTTCTACTTACTATGGTAAATATGAAGGAAATTATGAACAAAAGAATGATTTATGTACAGTTTATACAATATTCACAAGATAGCATGGTTGAGTGATTCATAGGATAAAAAGAAAATAAAATCTATCTAAAAAGTTGAGTTGCAATCTAGAATAGGTAAGATACTTGAGATAAACACAGATAAACAAATTATGTTGGAAATTGGATCCCTAATCTAGAATAACAATGAGGAACTCAAGACATGCATATTTAATCATCAAGTTTCATGTCATTGCAGCTTAAAATCATTATAACCGATCCCTCGTGATATAAATTCTAAGAATTCACCGTAAAGTCCGATCCCTCGTGAGCTTTCTCAGTAAAAACTTGCATTATGACCTGGCCTTATGGCAACAATGGTTAACAACCCCTATAGAATTGAGATACCAAGGGTATTCCAACTTTTTACTTTCGTCAAAACAAGTTTCAATACGGCATAAATAATCATTCTCCCATTTGACATTTACACTAATAAAACCAGTTTCGATACAGATGAAAATCATTCTCCCGTTTGACGTTCATATTAATAAAAGGTTGAAATACTAACATGGACTTGAATCATAAACATGCAGAGGTCGAATTCACAACATTATACTCAATAGATTAGTTCACCAATTCTAACATAAACAAATTAGTTACACATGGTAAAAGTAAAAACAACACTTACAGAGTTTGACATTACGAAAAAGACGATGGAAACTTCACGATACAACGATCACAATACACCGAAACACACTCAAGTATCTAGAAAACTATTCTAGAACTACAACTCACAAAAGAAGTGCTCAAAGTCGAGCACAAGAGAGAAGAGAAGAGAAGTGTATGGAATGAGATGTGTTGAATGGTGTTGGATGGCCCTATTTATAGGGCTGAGCAAGGGTGCTGACGCTACGTGTCCCTGTGACGCTACGCGTCAGACTCCTGACTCAGCCTCCATTAAACACTTGATAATGGCCACTTTCAATAATTAATCTTGATCATGCCTGGCCACTTGGACATGTTTCCACGAGTTTTTGGCCATTTATGCTGATTGGGGTGGCCATTGGGCTGAGTGGAGTGCCCATTATTGGGTCCAAGTGGGGTGGTTGGCCAAAAGTAGGAGTGGAGACCACGCAGCACTGACGCTACGCGTGGCTTTGATGCGTAGCGTCAGCATCAAAAATAGCACTTGATGTTACGCGTGGTGTGAGGCTACGCGTTAGATCTCCAGTGTAATTTTCTCTTGATTTCTTAACTTTTTCACTGCAAAACTAGAGAAAATTGATCAAGGGCAGATTATTTCCAACAACACTTATTTATTGAATTTAAATCCTATTTTTCTAACAAATTAAACTAATTTTTATAATTTTATGAAATTTTTATTTAAGCTTTTATTGAAAATTTGAGGACTAACAGAGGAGTAACGGAGTTCCCTGATGAACCCCACCTTGAGGAGTTTCTCTATTTGTTCGCAAGCAGCTTTTTGCTTAGCAGGACCCATACGCCGTTTCTTTTGTGCTACGGGCTTAGTTTCAGGATACACCGCCAGGCGGTGACAACAAAAGTTGGGATCCATGCCAGGCATGTCTGCAGCGGTCCAGGCGAAGATTTCTTTATACTCATGGAGAAGTGCAATTAGTTTTGCCTCCATGTTAGTCTCAAGCTTGTCATTGATGTTTGTAATCTGTTCCGGGGTGCTACCCAAAACAATAGACTTGGAACCACCGTCAGGAGTTGGTTTCAAAGGGTTCAGTGGGTCTACAGAAGACTCCGCCCTGGGGTCAAGATCCACCAAATTGACGGATGCCTCCACACTGCTCCCTTATTTAACTTTCTTTTTTTAGACATGGTTTCAAGCTTCACCATGTTAAGACTCAAATTGTAGTAATAGCGAGCCATTTCTTGGTCACCCCTTACAGATGAGACTTGATTATCTTTGTCAATGAACTTGATTAACAAGTGGGGGGTTGAAACGATGGCTTCCATGGCATTCAGGGTAGGCCGCCCAATGATGCCATTGTACGGAGATTTCACATCGATGACAAGAATCCTGGATTTCACAGTCCTTGCTCCAGGTTCGCCATCAAAAGTAATCCTTGTGTCCAAGTAGCCTTTGGTGGGTTGTTTGGCACCATTAAAGGCTGTAAGGTCCTGCGTATATGGCTGCAAATCTGCATCAGTTAAGCCCATGCGTTTAAAACAGTCATAAAAGATAACGTCGCAGGAACTTCCCTGATCAATTAGGATACGTTTTACATCCATATTAGTGATTACTGTAATAATCACTACTACGTCATCTCCTTCAGGGATAGTGGGGCCAAAATCGTCGTCTGTAAAGGTTATTGGTGGAGTCTGAACCCTGTTCCTAAATGGGCAATATTCTTTGCTCTTGCCTTGCACAGACAAGATCATACGTTGATGATTTTTTCTGGCGGTGTTTGAGGGTCCGCCCCCGGCGAAGCCTCCAGCAATCATATCTACCACCTGCCTTTTACCCCGTGATCTAGGTTCAGGGCTTGATTCTCTTTGGGCGGATTCCAGAACGACACTCTTTTGTTTTTCTGTTGCCGCTGTGCGTTTTAGCTCCCGAGTGTTATCAGGATCAGGAGAACGATTACGAGGCCGTTTCTCAAACTTCTCTGGCTCATCATGAGATTTACCCTTAAACAAATAGTGTTTCAGTTTGCCTTCATGAATAAGCACCTCGATGGTGTTTTTCAGTTGCTTGCATTCCTCCGTGGTATGGCCAACTGACTCGTGGAACTTACAATATTTCTTTGGGTTCCCACCACGTCTGATTGGAGGTGGACGTTGAATCCTATAAACGTTGAGGGTAGTCCATCCTATTTCACGCAAGATTTGTTCATATGTTGTGTTCAGGGGTGCATAATGAGCGAAATTGAACACACGTCTGTCTTGCTGTTTGAAGGGTTGGTTCCCCGCCTTATCTTTCTGAGGGAATTTATCATTCCTGGATGATTTTTCTTTATCTTTGTCATGGTGTGGAGCTGCAAGGGGTGGTTTATTGCAAGATGCAGTGGCTTCCAAGTGTATCTCAATACCTACATACTTGGATGCTTTCCTGCGAAACTCCTCCATAGTGGATGGAGGTCCTTTTGCCAATGATAAAGCAAAGGGCGATTTCGGCTGCATGGCCTCGATGAGGATATACAACTGGATTGCTTCTGTCAAGTCAGGGACCATGGCCGCCTCTTTATAAAATCTCTTCAGGAAATCCTTTAGAGACTCTTTGTCACCTTGCTTAATCTGAGCCAAGGTATGGGAGGTTCTAGGCGCATCCCTAGAGATTACAAAGTGACTGCCAAAAGCTGTGGTCAAATCCTCCCATGAATCAATAGAACCTGAAGGTAAACTCTTGAACCAGTTAAGAGCTTCACCTGTGAGGGTTCTGGGGAACATTCTGCACATGACATCTTCCCCCACACCTAAGAACATAGCTTCATAGATGTAAGCATCTAAATGCTTAGAAGGATCTGTCTCCCTAGTATATTTCCCTATAGAAATAGGTTGCATAGTTTGTAAATGTCTGGGGACATGCACATTCATGAGTCTTCTGGAAAATGGGATACTCATCTTGTATCCCGAGGGGGATGTATTTGAAATGGCTCTCCTTCCCTCATGATGTTGAGCATTTGCCAGTGGAAGGCTTCGTTGCTCTTCCATGTAAGTAGGGATGCGAGAGTAATTTGGAGTACTTGATTCCTCCTGTGCATTCGATTCATGGCGTGGCTGGTTTGCAGGACCCGCTCTCTCATGCATGGGATTCGCCTTTTCACGATGAAGCTCTGCCATTTCTTCTCTCAGCATTCTGATCATGTCATCTCTCGGATCTGGAGAGTCAACATGCGTTGCCTTTTTGTGAGCATCGTTGTCAAAGTTGAGACGTCTAGGATTGCGTGGAGGAGAATCCTCCGTCTGCACTTTTGGTCCTGGTCTTTCCATTAATGATCAATGTAATGGGAATTCCTCAAGGATTGTGGGATTACCAATTTTACAGGTCCCACCGGGCATGTCAATAAACTGTTCTTTACAGGGGGTATAAAGGTGTAATTGTTGAACAATTCAAAATGTACATGTAATGTAAATTTGGTACAAGGATGTATTTATACAGGTGCAAATACAGAGTGTCCTTGTATGTTGGGTGTGGTATAGTGCACTCTATGGCGGTGTTGCAGTCTGCCTGGAATAGCTTCTTTTGCCTTGACACAATTGGTGGTTGTACCTGTAATTATTCTCCGACGCTCAAGTCAGTATTTTGGAATACTATTAGACTTAGAAAGCAAATCTGAGAGAATTATGCAAGTATGAGTGTAAGGTTCAGAATTGGGGGGATCCCCTTATACCTTTTTGCTGAGGTTTATATACCTGTTACTGGTGCTCCATTATTGGTAGGACCCGTTCCTTGTTTTCTGGCATAATGCAAGAAAGGTAGTGGGTCCTTGTGTCGTTCACGAGCACCATCACTGTAGTGGGTATTTCCACTTGCTTGGAAAGCGTTAATGCTTTATTATTTTATTTATTGTTCCCTTTTATGCGTGACAGCGTGATTCCCATTTTCAACCTCTCAAGACAGAGTCAATCTCGTGCCGGGGTTATAAGTATGGGCTCGCTTCGCAATATGGGAATTTCAGTATTCCGCCTGTATTGAGCCTATGGCTTGGCGGAGTAATAAGCTTTGGCGGAGTAACATGCACTGGCGAAGTTACATGCCCTGGCGGAGTTACAAGCCTTGGCGAAGTCACATGCCTTGGCGGAGTAACATGCCTTGGCAGAGTAATATGCCTTGGCGGTATGTACTCCGTTATAAAAGTAATTATAAGGTATTTGAAACGTACCTCTTCTGTTTGAAATGCTGATCTGGCAAAGCATTAAAACCATGCTCTTGGAGGCCAGTGTTGGGACCGGATCATCTGCCCCCTAGCTTGTTATAGTGACTGGCGGAGTCACTTTAATAAGCTATAACACTTAAGTTTAGCTTTTATAGGCATGGGTTTAGGCGGTGTTTGCTAGTTCCGAATTTATGGACAAGCGTTTTCATGCATTTATTGTTTTTGTCATTGCCACGCCCGTCATTAAAGCGTCTCAAAACTGTGTTTTGCCGCTTCAATCTCTCATTACCACGTATGCCCTCGTAACAATTGTCATTCCAATGATGGGACATAAATGCGTGGGATGGCAGTTGAGATACATTTTCGAGGTTATTACCATGGGCCTTGGATTTTGAAAATACGGCCCAGGAAATACCTGCCTTAAGATTCATCTATCGGTTTCAGAATTAATGGAATTGTTAGTGAGATTCATCCAGCGGCTATAGGCACATCCTTGAAATTTTTGGTGTTTCGCTTATTTCCCCCCAAGCCATGCCTATATATAGGTAAACTCTTAGGAGGGGAAATGTTTTGCTTTATCTTCTTCTCTACGCTTTCGTGTTAAAACTGCCTTGTTAACGCTACTTTCTCGTGAGTCGTTTGTTGTTGCCAGTTCATCTTCTTCAGAGATTTTAAGGTAACTTTCTGCTTCCTCTGTTCTCTGTCTTTGTTGTTATTGGGTTGGTTTTATTTTCTTTATATGTATGTTTGTTGAAACGAGGATAAGAGGAAAAAAGTCAGAGTCGTGCTCTAGGGTTTCTGTTCACCCCATGTTTTCGGATATTGAGAGTGAAGATGAGGCTTTCTATACTGGGAGGGATTCAACATTTTACAGCAGCGTAGAGTGTTTTAGTAATGCTGTACATTCGTTTGTATCAGGAGGTACCCCTCAGATTGAAGTAAGAACAATGGCAGAATGTCAGAACGTTGTGTTACACGGGTTAGATTGGGTAAAGATGCTTGAAACTGATCCCTACTGTTGAGTTGAAGAGGATGTTAAAGAGGCTTCCTCTCGTCATGCTACAACAATGGCAGAATGTCAAAACGTTGTGCTGCATGGGTTAGACTGGACGAAGATGCTTCAGACTGATCCTTATTGTTGGATTGAGGCAGACGTCAAATAGGCTTCTTCGCGTCATGCAACGATAAGTGGTGGGATAATGGAGTTGTCAGTGCCTGTCTGGGCGGACGATAGATTTGAAAGGAGGTTTATTGTTCATTCGCCAAAGACGTTTGAACGCATTTGCCATCATCCTCAGGATGATCGTACTTTGTAGATGTACGATATCCTGTTTACTCAGTTAGGGGTGTGATTTCCTTTGAACAAATTCTAGATGGGTGTTCTTAGGTTTCTAGACTGTGCCCCCTCTCAGCTGCACCCTAATGGGTGGGGAATAGTCCGCAGCTTTGAAGTGCTGGCGAAGCATTTGGAGTGCTGGCGAAGCATTTGGAGTTTACGCCTACTGTGGCATTGTTTTTTGCTTTTTGCCGCATAATGAGGTGGGTGAACGCAAAGACCGGCGGAATGGGTTTTGTCACTCTTCGGGCGGAGCTGAAGATTGTAAATTTTAAGGCATTTACTGACTCCGCCAAAGAAGGCGGACTCCATTTCAAAATGAGTTTTGTAAAAATTTTTGTCAGGAAGAATAAGTCCATTTTTTGGCGGAGTACGGAGGGGATTGATAAATTCCCGGTGGCGTGGACTCATGAGCACTTCCTCCTGACTAAACAAGCTTATGAGGTTGAGGAGAGTGCTCTGTCACCTACCTCTGTGGAAGTACTCTGAACACTGAAGGAGTATAAATCCGCCCATAAGCAGTTTCTATGCCGAAGGCTGCTTGGGCGTGATGCTGAAGAATATTTAAGTAATGTTTTAAGACTTGTTGCTTGTATACTACTTTCATTCTTTTTGCAACTGCTAATTTCATTCGTGTATGTTATGTTTGCAGGAGAGATTGTAGAATTTCCTGGGATGGAGCGCATCAAGTAACTCCGTATGAGTCGCCAGGAAGTTAATGCGGAGAATAATGTGCAGCCCCAGAGGAATCTTGTTGCAGGTCTAACAAGGACTCTCCCTTTGCCTGTATCCACAAAGGTAGTGATGCTGGAGGGTGGTGCGGGACCTTCGATAGTTGATGTAGAAAAGCGATCTAAAAAACGCCAAGAACCGAAAACTATCGAAGTGGAGGAAGAGGACCCCCAGCCTTTGCAGAAAAGGAAGAGCAAGGGAAAAGAGAAGGTGGATGAAGGAGCATCATCTGATGCTGTGATAGGAGTTGAAGAAACTCCGGAGCCATCAGTTGTGGCTATCACTACTGAATTGGGCGGTCAGGAGGACGCCCCTGAAGAAGATGTTGTGGAAGAGGAGATGGAGGGGGTTCAAGGTTCTCCACCTCATCGAACTGAGACTCCTGCCCTGGACTTGACTGCTCGAGGAACAGCAGTTTTTCTTGTCAACGTCCCAGGGGAGCCATCTAGGCGGTCTGTTTCTCTTCCTCTGGCGGGGTCTCGTCTGAACCCTTGCATTTTACAAATGTGGGAACCCGCCAGTCAGAGAGGCGCGACCCTGAATTCATACTCCGCCCAGAGATCGATTTTGAGGAGATTACGAATGCCACTGCTGCTGCAAGGTGGCATCTCACCGAAATTGATGGTTATCTTGCTTCAGTGCCCTGTATTGCTGAGTTGGCTGCGGAGGCTGCTATGTTTCAAGAATTATTCCATGATTCTGTTGAAAAAATTTGAAGCCTGGAGCATGATAATGAACAGTTGTCGGAGGTTATCAGGGCTAAAGATAAACATCTTGACACCGTCGACTCTGACAAGAAGAAGCTGGAAGAGGAGCTAGCCCGGGTTAAAGCTGATAAATTGCTGCTGGAAAAACAAGTTTC
The DNA here is from genome assembly GCA_037962975.1 of Clitoria ternatea. Lineage (NCBI taxonomy): Eukaryota > Viridiplantae > Streptophyta > Magnoliopsida > Fabales > Fabaceae > Clitoria > Clitoria ternatea. The sequence goes on from CM075675.1 coordinate 20,235,452, forward strand.
AGATTTGAAACAGCAGAATTTAAAGCTGGGCGAGGGTGTGGGCAAACTGACCCAGGTCAAAGCTGAGAATGTTCTGCTAGAATAACAAATTGTAGATTTGAAACAGCAGAACCAAAAATTAGGTGAAGATGTGAGCGAGGTTCAGCAGAGACTGGTTTCTTTTGAAACCAGTAAGGCTTTTGCTCAAGACGCCTGGGCCGCGGAGTTGGATCAAGCAGCCACTGCGTATAGCGACCTTGAAAAACAGGTCAAAGAGCTGCAAGCTGAGAAAGCCATTTCAGATGCCAACAATAAATGCCTTGATCAGGAGTTGCAAATGGCTTTGGATTCGGCTGAAGCAGCGATCGATGACGCTTTTAGCATGGCTATTCGCCAGATCCGTCATCGTAACCCAGGCTTTGTTCTTAATACAACAGGTATTCACCCTTACTATGAGTTTATCAATGGTGAATTAATGGTACCTGTTCAGGGGGGTCATGTTCCTGCACCTAATGAAGAGTACGTTCTGGCGGACTTGCCCCCTTCACAGAGTTTGTCCAAGCCCAATGACCTTCAGCTTAGCTCTGCTCCTTAAGAAGGCGTTCCACCTGAACTTTAGTGAGTAGCTCAGGGTGTAGTTAATTTTGGTCTTTTTAAGGTTTTATTTTTCCCTTCATATGCATTTTGTGGACATCGCCTTGTTCTAGGATAGGCTCTGGATCTCTTATCAATCCTTGGCAATTTTTAATAAAGTATAATTTCTGTAAATTTATACTTGTTCCTATAAATGATGTTTGATTCCGTAGGAAATATGCCTTGTAAAACGCTATTAATAAGGCGGAGTAATCCTTTGAGGACTAACGAAACATGACTTAGTATAACGAGGCGAAATAGCCTCTTAAGAATTTTAATAAAGTAAAATTCTATAAATAGGCGGAGTAGCCTTTTAAGAATTTAATGAAGTGAAATTCTGTAAAGAGGCGGAGTAGCCTTTTAAGAATTTAATAAAGTTAAAATTCTGTAAAGAGGCGGAGTAGCCTTTTAAGAATTTAATGAAGCGAAATTCTGTAAATAGGCGGAGTAGCCTTTTAAGAATTTAATGGAGTTAAATTTTGTAAATAGGCGGAGTAGCCTTTTAAGAATTTACTGAAGCATAAATTTTACAAGTATTATACTTACTTGGACTTGTTGATAGTGCCTGAGCTTGTTGATTATGTACTCCGTAGAACATTAGCAGTTAGGCGGAGTAAGGATTTGGATGGAGTGTTTGAATTGGAATTGGAGTGTATCTCCTGGTCAAGTGAAAGTTGTTGAATCCAGGGTTGGTATGGTGCAGCATAAGCTGTGACATCAGTCCTTCTCATAAGAAGTTTGTTGAACCTTGGAGGCGGTATGGTGCAGCATAAACTGTGACACCAATTCTTTCCGTAAGAAGTTTGTTGGACCTTGAGGTCAGTGTTAGTCCTCAAATTTTCAATAAAAGTTTGAATAAAAATTTCATAAAAATTATAAAAATTAGTTTAATTTGTTAGAAAATTAGGATTTAAATTCAATAAATGGATGTTGTTGGAAATAATCTGCCCTTGATCAATTTTCTCTAGTTTTGCAGTGAAAAAGTTAAGAAATCAAGAGAAAATTACACTGGAGGAGCTGACGCGTAGCCTCACCCCACGCGTAGCATCAAGAGCTATTTTTGATGCTGACGCTACGCATCACAGCCACGCGTAGCGTCAGTGCTGCGCAGTCTCCACTCCCACTTTGGCCAACCACTCCACTTGGACCCAATAATGGGCACTCCACTCAGCACAAGGGCCACCCCACTCATCTCAAATGGCCAAAATACAGTGGAGACACGTCCAAGTGGCCAAGCATGATTGATTTTAATTATTTGAAATGGCCATTATCAGCTGCTTAATGGAAGCTGAGTCAGGGGTCTGACGCGTAGCGTCACAGGGACGCGTAGCGTCAGCACCCTTGCTCAGCCCTATAAATAGGGCCATCCAACACCATTCATCCCATCCCATTCCATATACTTCTCTTCTCTTCTCTCTTGTGCTCGACTTTGAGCACTTCTTTTGTGAGTTGTAGTTCTAGAATAGTTTTCTAGATACTTGAGTGTGTTTCGGTGTATTGTGATCGTTGTATCGTGAAGTTTCCATCATCTTCATAATGTCAAACTCTGTAAGTGTTGTCTTTACTTTTACCATGTGTAACTAATTTGTTTATGTTGGAATTGGTGAACTAATCTATTGAGTATAATGTTGTGAATTCGACCTCTGCATGTTTATGATTCAAGTCCATGTTAGTATCTCAACCTTTTATTAATATGAACGTCAAACGGGAGAATGATTTTCATGTGTATCGAAACTGGTTTTATTAGTATAAATGTCAAACGGGAGAATGATTATTTATGCCGTATTGAAACTTGTTTTGATGAAAGTAAAAAAGTTGAAATACCCTTGGTATCTCAATTCTATAGGGGTTGTTAACCATTGTTGCCATAAGGCCAGGTCTTAATGCAAGTTTTTACTGAGAAAGCTCACGAGGGATCAGACTTTACGGTGAATTCTTAGAATTTATATCACGAGGGATCGGTTATAATGATTTTAAGCTGCAATGACATGAAACTTGATGATTAAATATGCATGTCTTGAGTTCCTCATTGTTATTCTAGATTAGGGATCCAATTTCCAACATAATTTGTTTATCTGTGTTTATCTCAAGTATCTTACCTATTCTAAATTGCAACTCGACTTTTTAGATAGATTTTATTTTCTTTTATCTTATGAATCACTCAACCATGCTATCTTGTGAATATTGTATAAACTGTATATAAATCATTCTTTTGTTTATAATTTCCTTCACATTTACCATAGTAAGTAGAAGATTATTGTTGTTATTGGACTTTCAATCCCAGTGGAACGATATCTAAATTTCGAAAACTACAAATGATTGGTGCGCTTACCAATTAACAAAAACCCGGTGGAGGGGACGGACCGCTGAGGCGTCGCCGCCGGGCTAACAAGTTTTCTGGCGCCGTTGCCGGGGATTGAATTGTTTTAGTAAAACAGTAAAATTTTAATTACCGTGGTAAATATTTTTTTTTACTTTAGATAATTTTTTATTTATTTCTTATCATTGTTACACTAACTTTCTTTGTCTAGTTTGTGTATGCAAACTCGATCTACCACAGGTAAAATTTATTTTGATCCTGAGATAGAAAAGTTTGTAAAGAAAATCAAGTCTTTGAAATCTAAAACACAAACTAATTCTTCTTCTACTTCGAAAATTTTTGAAAGTTCAAATATGGCTGCTGAAAGGAGAACATTGGGACAGTTTGCTGCTATAAATGGTCCACCCCGAGTTTCGGGAATGTTTCAAGGACCAGTTTTACCAGTGGAAATTAAACCTGCCACTTTAAACATTATTTAAAACAACCAATTTGCTGGTTTAAATCATGAAGAACCATATGAACATTTAACTGTTTTTTATGAATTATGCAGCACAATTGGTTTTGAACCCAATTAAGAAGAGTCTGTTTACATGAGACTCTTTCCTTTTTCATTGATTGGGAAAGCAAAAGAATGGTTTAAATCTTGTCCACCGGGTAGTTTTACAAACTGGTCTGATGTTGAAAGAAAATTTTTAGAAAGATTTTATTCTCCTTCAAAATATTTTGAAGCAATGACAGCCATACACTCTTTTTCCCAAAATAATGATGAATCATTAGGAGAGACATGGGAACGATTCAAGGCACTCTTGAGAAAATACCCAAACCATAACCTGAATGATGTCGAAAAGGTAAGAATCGTTTACCATGGTTTATTGTCTCAGTTCAAGATGATGTTAGATGCTTCTGCAGGTGGTTCTTTAATGAACAACACTGTGGAAGAAGCCATAGAAATATTGGAATCAATGGCTATTAGTGACCGACAAGCAAAGCATGAAAGAGGTAATATGCAGAGGAAGCCAGGAATGCTCGAATTGGGAGTAAATGATGCAGTGTTGGCTCAGCAAAAATTACTGACCCAACAAATTGAAGTTATGAGCAAGCAATAGAAAAACTTCAAATTGCTCAAGTAGCATCACCACCCCCTGCTCAACTTAAAGCATGTACGCACTGTATGGGAGAACAACCATGTGGTTACTGTGGAAATGAGCAAGAGCAAGCCAATTTCATGAACCATCAAAGAGCACCCTTAGGTAATTTTCCTTTTAATCATGGAAATTCTTTTCCTAACAATTATCTGCAGGATTAGCAAAATCAGAATATTGGCTGGAGACAGGACACTGGACCTTTCAACAGACCTCCTAACAATCAATTCAAGCAACAACAAACTAACAATGCAAGGTTGACAAGAATAGAGGAAGCTATTCAACAGTTATTGCAATTTGTGGAGACAAATGAAGCTGCCCGAAAAGCATCAGATATACAAATGGGACAGCTTGCAAAAGAGATAGCCGAATTAAAGAATTCTGGGTTTTCTGTAAACACTCAAAACCCAAGGGAACAATGTAATGCTGTTTCTTCTGATATTGTAAAAATTGATTGTAAAGAAAAGAGTGAGAAAAAGAAAGAAGAAGAAAAAGAAAGTGAAAAAATAGAAAAAAATGAAAAAAATGAAAAAGAAAAAAATGTGCAAAGAGATACAGAGCAAGAAACAAACTGTATAACCCCGAAAAAATATAAAGATCCGGGGAGTTTCACCATTCCTGTGACAATCGGAAATATCAACATCAGGAATGTGCTATTAGATTTAGGGGCTAACATTAACTTGATGCCCTTAGATTTAATAAAACGCATTGGTGAATATGAGTTGAAGGAAGCAAAGACAGAATTACAGTTTGCAGATCGCTCTGTCAAAAAACCTTTTGGGATTGTGGAAGATGTGTTAGTAAAGGTTGACAAGTACCACTTCAAGGTTGACTTTGTGGTGTTGGATATGAAGGAGGATACTGAGATCCCCCTGATCTTAGAAAGACCTTTCATGAAAACTGCAAGAATCAGAGTAAATGTTGATCTAAGTACAGTTGCAGTCAAAGTTTATGAAGAAGAGGTAAGCTTCAGTGCTCATGAACACCTTAGGATAAGTAATGAGGCAAAAGTTTACCTTTCGACCGAACCAGGTATATCTCTTCCCAATCAATTAAATTGTTTTAAATTAACCGATGCTTTGAAAGATGAAAAATAGGTAAGTAAGCATCGGAAAAGAAGAAGAAGGAAGAAGAAGACAGGTGATTCCTCAAAGAATATTGGGAGACCACCTGATTAATCAAAGGTAATGTCTGGCTGGAGACATTAAATCTAGCGCTCAATGGGAGGCAACCCATTCTTTTCTCGTTATTTTTAATGTTTTTAATATATATATAAAAAATATATATATAATATTTCAAAAATAATTAGATAGAATTTTATTTTGAAAAGAAAAGGAGTTTAAAATTGAAAAGAAAAGGTTTTTGAAAATCAAAATTTTGAAAAATCAAAAACAGAAGCCCACGCGTAGCACCCCTGTGACGCGTAGCGTGGACTCTGAATTTTGGGTCTCACGCGTAGCGTCCCACCCACGCGTAGCGTCAGAACCCACGTTCAGTTTTTAAAACTGAACCAGAGAGGCCCATCTTAGGTTTTAAAACCTAAAATTCCCTCTCTGCTTCACTTTAGTTTTTCAAAACCCTAAAGTTTAAAAACTTCCTTTTCTCTCTTCCCAAGCTATTCTCAATCCCATTGCTCAAGGAATCACAAGTAAGTATTCTAATCCCTTCTCTTTAGTTTTGTTTTTAATTTTCGATTTGTAGAAATAAATGTGGTTAGGATTAGGATTAGAAGACCATTGGGATTGATTGCTGTTAGGAGTTAGGAATTGAATGGATATAGTGTAGGTTGAAAAGGGGTTGCTGCTGTGCAACCCCTGTTTTTCTTTTTTCTGCGCAGCTCACGCGTAGCGTCACACTGACGCGTAGCGTGAGGATGAACTGTGAGCCCACGCGTAGCGTCCCACAGACGCGTAGCGTGGGCAGAACAGGCTGATGCGTAGTGTCACACCACGCGTAGCTTCAGCCTCTGTTTTTAGTTCTTGCTGTTTGTTTGTTGTTTGTTTTCTTTTTAATTAATAAATTTTTTTATTTAGTATTTGTTATACTTTCTTGCAAATTTGTATAAATTTTGAATAAATTGTATTTTGTTTTGAAAATTATTTGAAAAATATGTATGTGACTTTCTTTATCATAAAATACAAAAATATGTTGTGGTATATTTGAATTCCAATTTTAGAAAAAAACCAAAAATATTTTTATGAATTAATGTGTGATTTATGTTTTAATGTGTGTTTAATTTTAAAATATTTACTTTTTGCAGATGGCACCGAGGAAATCCATTCCCACTACTGGTCCCTCTAAAAGACAGAGGAAGACCACAGATACTGACACCACTTCTGAGGATCCTGATCCTCAGGGACAGGAGGTGTTAGGACCGAGGGATCCCACCAGATTTCGCACTGATACGAAGTGGGCAAGATTTCATCAGATCAAGGGCCAGAGACTGATCTGGGAGAGGGTCCTTGATTTGAGTGCAGGAGACTATCCTGAGCGTCAGGATAAAGTACAGCAGAGGAGATGGGGACCTCTATTCTCTCTACCTACTGAGGGGGACCCCATCTTAGTAATGGAGTTTTACGCCAATGCTTTCAGGACCTGCCAGGACGCACCGAACATAGGGCAGCAGCAGACGAGTTGGGTGAGAGGCCGGCATATCTCATATGACCGGGACACTATCAGCACCCTATTGGGTAACCCTTGGGAGCCTACTCCTGAGAATGACACTTGTTTCTGGAAGGAAAACAGAAACAAGATTGCTGCTGAGGGAGAGTTAGGATACTCCCTCGAGGAGGTTGCTCATTTCTTGAGCAAGGATGGAATCTTTTTCAACCTGAGTAGGGTTGGAAGGAGTCCATCTAACTTCCTAAAGACCCAGTTGACCCCCATAGCCTAGGCGTGGTCCCACCTCATGCTCCATAATATCACTCCTGTCACCCACCTTTCTTCCATTCCAGTTGAACGTTGTTGCCTTCTCTATTCTATCCTCCAGGACCACACCATTGACATTGCTGAGCTTATATCCGAGCAGATTCACTATTATGCCCTTAGGTATAAAGTGAATCGCCCCATACCCTTTCCTCTCATCATATCTTCCTTACTGAGGAGGCAGGGAGTCATAGTGCCTTCACCAGAGTTTACTAGTTCTTCAGGGAGAGTCCCTAAAGTTCTAGTGAACAGAGATTATTTTGTGCAGCAGTGCGAGCTTCCACCATTAGAGCAGGAGGCTCAGCCTCGACCTAAGAGGAGGAGACCACCAGTGCAGCCTCCATCTGCTGATGCTGTCACACAGGGCTTTGCCCGGATATCACTTGAGCATCAGCATATGATGCAGATGATGGCTGCCACTCATAGAGCTTATATTCATCTTCACGATGAATTTTATCAGTACAGGTTACAGGGAGAGGGAGCACCTTATGTTACCCCGGCCGAGTTTGCAGCACATGTAGCTTGGCCCAGAGATTTGCCTACCTACCCTGAGACTGGTTGGTCATCTGGCGCACAGGCTGACTCTGATGATGATGAGGAGGAGGAGGAGGATGATGATCAGATGGAGGACTGAGGATGCCATCTTTATCTTATTTTGAGTACATTTGCTTTTAGTTGATATTTACATTTACATTCACATTTACATTTTATATTATGGTATTTTATTAATTGTGTGGTGTGTGTTTTCGTAATTATTTGTTTTTGCATATTTTATATATAAAAAATCAATCAAATTTTTGTTAGTAAGTTAGTTTATACACTTAGAGTTTTTACACAATAAAACCAATTTTGTAAAATCAATTATCAATTTCTTTATAACTTAGGAATTTTGATAAATTTAATTACAATAAGTTTATTAACCATCAAGCAAATTTCAAAAACTCGGTGAGTTGAGAGATCCTTTTAAACACTTGAGGGTTTAATCGACATATTTTCAATTCGAATTGATTTTGCTTTAATCTCTGATTTATGTTGTTGTACAGAGAATTCGGGAAAATGATCAAGGCAAATTTATTGGTGAAACGAAACCTTGGGCCAAACAGCTTACCTTGGTAAAAAGTCTTTTATCCCTTGCAAGCCAATTTGAGCCTAAAATAAAATTCTTTGGTACCCTTAAAACCTAATTTTGTTTTAACCATTCCCTATACTTGATTGATTAAAAGAGCAGTTGAAATAAATGAAAAATATTTTGAGTGTTCTTACAAAAATGGGGAGTAAAAATGAGCAACTTGATTCTTTTCAAAAAAATAGAATATGGAAAAGTCAAAAATAGTGAAAAGAATCAAGTTGGGGGTATTTATTTTTCATCAATAAAAATAAATGAGAGTTTGGATCAAGAGAAAAGCCTAAAAATTATGAAAATGCTCTTTTATGATTTCAGGTTTTTGAATTCCAAGAAAAACCATTGATTCTTGTAAACCAAGCCTCATTACAACCCGTGAAAAGACCTTGTGATTTTCGAATTAACTCTGTATAAATAACCATTGATTAGATGACAAACAAAGTTAAATTCGTTTGATTTTATGATTGATTGAGAGAAACAGGTTACCAATTGCATAGAGATAAACACTTGTGAGGTAAGCCTGAAATTCTGCTTGGTTGTTAATAGAATATTGTAAACAATTTTATCATTAAATCTTTGTTATATTTGATATCAATTTTTGATTATTACAAAATAGTTGAAATTGTGTAATTATTTTTTGTGGTAAATTTTCGGACTAACTTAAAAATTTGATTTCAAATTTTTATTTTCTTATTTTTCTCTCTTGCTCGAGGACGAGCAATGTCTCAAGTTGGGGGTATTTGTTAGTCCTCAAATTTTCAATAAACGTTTGAATAAAAATTTCATAAAAATTAGTTTAATTTGTTAGAAAATTAGGATTTAAATTCAATAAATGGATGTTGTTGGAAATAATCTGCCCTTGATCAATTTTCTCTAGTTTTGCAGTGAAAAAGTTAAGAAATCAAGAGAAAATTACACTAGAGGAGCTGACGCGTAGCCTCACCCCACGCGTAGCATCAAGAGCTATTTTTGATGCTGACGCTACGCATCACAGCCACGCGTAGCGTCAGTGCTGCGCAGTCTCCACTCCCACTTTGGCCAACCACTCCACTTGGACCCAATAATGGGCACTCCACTCAGCACAAGGGCCACCCCACTCATCACAAATGGCCAAAATACAGTGGAGACACGTCCAAGTGGCCAAGCATGATTGATTTTAATTATTTGAAGTGGCCATTATCAGCTGCTTAATGGAAGCTGAGTCAGGGGTCTGACGTGTAGCGTCACAGGGACGCGTAGCGTCAGCACCCTTGCTCAGCCCTATAAATAGGGCCATCCAACACCATTCATCCCATCCCATTCCATACACTTCTCTTCTCATCTCTCTTGTGCTCGACTTTGAGCACTTTTTTTATGAGTTGTAGTTCTAGAATAGTTTTCTAGATACTTGAGTGTGTTTCGGTGTATTGTGATCGTTGTATCGCGAAGTTTCCATCGTCTTCGTAATGTCAAACTCCGTAAGTGTTGTCTTTACTTTTACCATGTGTAACTAATTTGTTTATGTTGGAATTGGTGAACTAATCTATTGAGTATAATGTTGTGAATTCAACCTCTGCATGTTTATGATTCAAGTCCATGTTAGTATCTCAACCTTTTATTAATATGAACGTCAAACGGGAGAATGATTTTCATGTGTATCGAAACTGGTTTTATTAGTATAAATGTCAAACGGGAGAATGATTATTTATGCCGTATTGAAACTTGTTTTGACAAAAGTAAAAAGTTAAAATACCCTTGGTATCTCAATTCTATAGGGGTTGTTAACCATTGTTGCCATAAGGCCAGGTCTTAATGCAAGTTTTTACTGAGAAAGCTCACGAGGGATCGGACTTTAAGGTGAATTCTTAGAATTTATATCACGAGGGATCGGTTATAATGATTTTAAGCTGCAATGACATGAAACTTGATGATTAAATATGCATGTCTTGAGTTCCTCATTGTTATTCTAGATTAGGGATCCAATGTCCAACATAATTTGTTTATCTGTGTTTATCTCAAGTATCTTACCTATTCTAAATTGCAACTCGACTTTTTAGATAGATTTTATTTTCTTTTATCTCATGAATCACTCAACCACACTATCTTGTAAATATTGTATAAACTGTATATAAATCATTCTTTTGTTTATAATTTCCTTCACATTTACCATAGTAAGTAGAAGATTACTGTTGTTATTGGACTTTCAATCCCAGTGGAACGATATCTAAATTTCGAAAACTACAAACGATTGGTGCGCTTGCCAATTAACAAAAACCCGGTGGAGGGGACGGACCGCTGAGGCGTCGCCGCCGGGCTAACAGTCAGCATGGTGCAACATAAGCTGTGACACCAATCCTTCCTGCAAGAAGTTTGTTGGACCTTGGGGTCAGTATGGTGCAGCATAAGCTGTGACACCAATCCTTTCCCCCCAAGGAGTTTTTTGGACCTTGGGGTCGGTATGGTGCAACATAGGCTGTGACACTAATCCTTTCCCCCCAAGGAGTTTTTTGGACTTTGCGGTCGGTATGGTGCAGCATAGGCTGTGACACCAATCCTTTCCCCCCAAGGAGTTTTTTGGACCTTGGGGTCGGTATGGTGCAGCATAGGCTGTGACACCAATCCTTTCCCCCCAAGGAGTTTTTTGGCTCTATTTGTGAAGCTTTACTGCATATTGGATGGTCTTTATGGATTAAAGAGTTATGCTTTTATGCTTCAATTGTTGGAGCCGGTGTCTTATCTGCATGGAAACAAGTTCTGCCACAGATAATTAACTGAAAGTTAGAATGAAGATTGAATGTAGGAAGGAATTTTATTAATGATGGAACTACATAAAGAGCTGAGTTGGGGTATGTCTCGTCGAAACCTTTTCCAGGAAAGGCCATTTGGGAAGAACCTTAAGTTAGGAGAAAGATAACATACCGTATTACCCAACTAGCTGTAATATATGCGTAAATTTAAAATATTCCATGTATTCCTGACCGGAGTACCATCTAAGTTTTCTAGGCGGTATGTGCCTTTGCCCAGAGCTTCGGTGACTCGGTATGGACCTTCCCAGGTTAGCGCCAATTTGCCTTGATGTGAAAATTTGTTGCCAATATTGGCCTTTCTCAGAACCAAATCTCCTTCTTTGAAATGGCGTTCAAAAACATGTGTGTTATACCATTTGGCGGCCTTTGCTTTGACAGCTTGATCTCGCACAAAGGCTTCCTCTCTCAATTCCGCCAAGACCTCAAGCTCATGGGCGAGGTTCTGTTGATTGGCTTCTTCGTTGAAGTGGAGGACTCGAGCTAAAGGAGCTGCCAATTCAATGGGAATAACAGCCTCAACTCTATATGTCAGCCGATATGGGGATTCATTTGTGGTGGAGTGAAGGGTTGTCCGATATGCCCATAAAACGTGGCATAATTGATTTGTCCAATCTCCCTTTGCTTCACCAAGGCGTTTCTTTAGGCCTTTCAAGATTTCTCTATTGGCAACTTCAGCTTGGCCATTGGTTTGAGGATGTTCCACAGAAGAAAAAATTTGCGTAATGCTGAGATTTTCTAGGAGTTCAGTGAACTTACGATCTGTGAATTGGGTGCCATTATCAGTAACGATGCGTCCAGGGATTCCGAAATATGTGATGATATTTTCATATACGAATCTGCGAGTCCTGGCTGATGTAATATGCACCACTGCCTCTGCTTCAATCCATTTGGTGAAGTAATCAACACCAACTATCAAGTATTTGATACCGCCCAGCGCAGTTGGGAACGGACCTAAGATATCCATGCCCCATTGATAGAAAGGCCAAGGTGTTATTGAAGATGACATTTCTTCTGCCGGAGTGTGATGAAGGTTTACGAATCGTTGACATTGATCGCACTTCTGAATATACAAGGCGGAGTCATGTTTCAGGGTAGGCCACCAATACCCAGCCCTGAGTATCTTTCGCATTAGGCTACGCACCCCCGGATGGTGTCTACACTGCCCTTCAAGGACTTCTTCTAAAACGGCTTGCACCTCATTTTCGTTTATGCATATTAAGTAAGGAACAAAAATTCCTCGGCGGTATAACTGTCCCTCTAGGAGCGTATAATAAGGTGCTTCTTTTTTTAGTTTCCGCCGTTCAAGATCATCCGTGGGTAATTGTCCATTAACAAGGTAACGAACTATCGGTGCTACCCAGGAATTGTCATCAAAGGAGCAGCTTCTAATCATACACATTGAGGAAGGAAAGGAAATACTTGGCTCCGCCAAGGTACTTTGTACAACCGTAGTCATGCATCCCGCCTTCTTTGTGCTAGCCAACCTGGAGAGGATATCAGCACGTGTATTTTCTTCCTGGGGTACATGTTTGAAAGAGACTTCATCGAAATGTTGCTTTAACTCATTGACGCAGTTTAGATATTGTTGCAGCAAGGGTTCTTTAGCCTAATACTCGCCAAGAATTTACGAGATGACCAATTGAGAATCACTGCATAAGGTGACAGTTTTGGCTCCAATATCTTGTGCTGCTCTGAGTCCGGCTAAGCAGGCTTCATACTCCACCTGATTATTAGACGTAGTGAAGGTAAAGTGCAATAAAATTTCAAGATGTACCCCGTCATCACTTTCTACAACAATTCCTGCCCCACATCCTTTGCTATTGGAAGACCCATTAACGTATACTGTCCAGTGTGAATGATCTGTATCTGGGCTAGAACCTGTTAACTCAACTACGAAATCTACTAGGACTTGTGCCTTGATAGCAGTTCTTGGCTCGTAGGATATGTCGAATTCAGAGAGTTCTACGGCCTATTTGATCATTCTTCCAGCCAGGTCTGGTTTGAACAGTATAGTACGAAGTGGCAAGTCTGTGCGAATCAAGATGGGATGGGCATGAAAGTATGGTCTTAGGCGTCGTGAAGCCCAAACAACTGCAAGCACTGCCTTTTCAATCTTCTGATAACGGCATTCTACACCGTGTAATGTTTTACCGGTGAAGTACACCGGTCGTTGGCCTTCAACTGTCTCCTTGACCAGAGCTACTGCTAAAGCCTCATCTGAAACACACAAATAAATGATGAGTTGCTCACCTGGACTCGGTTTTACCAGGATTGGAGGGCTGGCTAAGACATTTTTCAAGCTTTGGAAAGCCGCTTCTTGCTCTGGGCCCCAATTGAATTTCTTATCTTTTTTCAGCATTTTGTACAAGGGAAGAGAGCGATGAGCCATTTTTGGCATGAATCGTGCTAAAGCAGCGATTTTGCTGTTGAGGGATTGTACCTCTTTTAGTGTTTTGGGGCTCTGCAACTCTTGGATAACGCGGCATTTATCAGGATTAGCCTCTATACCTCTTTGTGTCAACATGAAGCCCAAAAATCTGCCACCAGGGATAGCGAATATGCATTTTAAAGGGTTGTAACCGGAGTAAACATCCATGAAATATAGATACTTGTATCCTGAAGAATCGTCAACCAATCTATCAATGTTGGGGAGAGGGTATGGATCTTTGGGACAACATTTATTCAAATCAACATAGTCTATACACATACGCCACTTGCCATTGGCTTTCTGTACCATGACTACGTTAGACAACCAGGAGGAATAACGGAGTTCCCTGATGAACCCCGCCTTGAGGAGTTCCTCTGTTTGCTCACAGGCAGCTTTTTGTTTTGTCGGACCCATACGCCGTTTCTTTTGTGATACAGGCTTGGTTTCAGGATACACCGCCAAGCAGTGACAACAAAAGTTGGGATCCATGCCAGGCATGTCTGCGGCGGTCCAAGCGAAAATTTCTTTATACTCATGGAGAAGTGCAATTAGTTTTGCCTCCATGCTAGCCTCAAGTTTGTCATTGATGTTTGTAATTTGTTCCGAGGTGTTACCTAAAACAATAGACTTGAAGCCACCATCTAGAGTTGGTTTCAAAGGGTTCAGTGGGTCTATAGAAGACTCCGCCCTGGGGTCAAGATCCACCAAATTGACGGATGCCGCCGCGTTTCTCCCTTCATTCAACTTTCTTTTCTTAGACATGGTTTCAAGCTTCACCATGTTAAGACTCAAATTATAGCAATAGCGAGCCATTTCTTGGTCGCCCCTTACAGATGAGACTTGATTATCTTTGTCAATGAATTTGATTAACAAGTGGGGGGTTGAAACGATGGCTTCCATGGAATTCAGGGTAGGCCGCCCAATGATGCCATTGTATAGAGATTTCACATCAATGATAAGAATCCTGGATTTTACAGTCCTTGCTCCAGGTTTGCCGTCAAAAGTAATTCTTGTGTCCAAATAGCCTTTGGTGGGCTGTTTGGCGCCGTTGAAGGCTGTAAGGTCCTGCGTATATGGTTGCAAATCTACATCAGTTAATCCCATGCGTTTAAAACAGTCATAAAAGATAACGTCGCAGGAACTTCCCTGATCAACCAGGATGTGTTTTACATCCATATTAGCGATTACTGCAATAATCACTACTGTGTCATCTCCTTCAGGAATAGTAGGGCCAAAATCGTCGTCAGTGAAGGTTATAGGCGGAGTCTGTACCCCGTTCCTGAATGGGCGATATTCTTTGCTTTTGCCTTGTACTGACAAGATCATACGGTGGTGGTTTTTCTTTACGGTGATTGAGGGTCCGCCCCTGGCAAAGCCTCCAGCAATCATATCTACCACCTGCCTTTTGCCCCGCGACTTGGGTTCAGGGCTTGGTTCTCTTTGGGTGGATTCCAGAACGATACTCTTTTGTTTTTCTATTGCCGTTGTACGTTTTGGCTCTCGAGTGCTATCGGGATCCGAAGAACGATCACGAGATCGTTTATCAAACATCTCTGGCTCATCATGAGATTTACTCCTAAACAAATAGTGTTTTAGTTTGCCTTCACAGATAAGCACCTCGATAGTGTTTTTGAGTTGCTTGCACTCTTCTATGGTATGGCCGACCGACTCGTGGAACTCACAAAATTTCTTTGGATTCCCACCGCGTCTGAGTGGAGGTGGGCGTTGAATCCCGTAAATGTTGAGTGTAGTCCATCTTATTTCACACAAGATTTGTTCGTGTGTCGTGTTCAGGGACGCGTAATGAGCGAAATTGAAAACACGTTTATCTTGCTGTTTGAAGGGTTGGCTCCCTGCTTTATCTTTCTGAGGAAACTTATCATTCCCGGATGATTTCTCTTTACCTTTGTCATGGTGTGAAGCTGAAATAGGTGGTTTATTGCGAGCTACAGTGGCTTCCAAGTGCATCTCAATACCTACATACTTGGATGCTTTTCTGCAGAATTCTTCCATGGTGGATGGAGGACCTTTTGCCAAAGACAAAGTAAAAGGGGATTTCGGTTGCATGGCTTTGATGAGGATATGCAGCTGGATTGCTTCTGTTAAGTCAGGGACCATGGCTGCCTCTTTATAAAATCTCTTCAAGAAATCCTTTAAGGGTTCTTTATCACCTTGGTTAATCTGAGCCAAGGTATGGGATGTTCTAGGCGTATCCCTAGAGATTACAAAGTGGCTGCCAAAAGCTGTGGCCAAGTCTTCCCATGAATCGATGGAACCTGAAGGTAAACTCTTGAACCAGCTAAGAGCTTCACCTGTGAGGGTCCTGGGGAACATTCTTCACATGACGTCTTCCTCGGCACCTAAGAACATAGCCTCATAGATGTAAGCATCTAAATGCTTAGAAGGATCTGTCTCCCCGGTGTATTTCCCTATGGAAATGGGTTGTATAGTTTGCAAATGTCGGGGGACATGCGTATTCATGAGTCTTTTGGAAAATGGGACACTCATCTTGTACCCCGAGGGGGATGTATTTGAAACGATTCTCTTTCCCTCAAGATGATGGGCATTTTCAAGTGGAAGGCTTCGTTTCTCGTCTATGTAAGTAGGGATGCGAGAATAACTTGGGGTACTCGATTCCTCCTGTATATGCGATTCATGTTGCGGCTGTTTTGCAGGGTCGGCCTTCTCATGTATGGGATTTGCCTTTTCACGTTGAAGCTCCGTAATTTCTTCCCTCAGCATTCTAATCATGTCATCTCTCGGATCTAAAGAGCTGACATGCGTTGCCTTTTCGCGAATATCGCTGTTAAAGCTTAAACGTCTGGGATTACGTGGAGGGGAATCCTCAGTCTGCACTTCTGGTCCTGTTCTTTCCATTGATAACGAACGTAATGGGAATTGATCAAGGATTATGGGATTACCAAATTTACAGGTCCCACTGGGCGTGCCAATGAACTGTTCTTTACTAGGGGTGTAAAGTGTGATTGTCAAACAATTCAAAATGTATATGTATTATGAAATCTGGTATGAAAAGGTCTTTATACAGAAATAAATACAGAGTACTCCTGCATGCAGGGACGTAGTACAATGCACTCTGTGGCGATGTAGTAGTCCGCCTGGAATAGCTTCCTTTGCCTTGACACAGTTGGTGGTTGTACCTGCAATTATTCTCCGACGCTCAAGTCAGTATTTTGAAATACCATTTAGACTTAGAAAGCAAATCTAAGAGAATTATACAAGTATCAGTCTAAGGTTTAGAATTAAGGGTCCTCCCCTTATACCTTTTTACTGAGGTTTATATACCTGTTACTGGTGCTCTATTATTGGTAGGACACATTCCTTATTTTCAGGCATAATGCAAGAAAGGTAGTGGGCCCCTACGCCGTTTACAAGCATAATCTCTGTAGTGGGAATTTCCACTCACTTGGAAAGCGTTAATGCTTCATTATTTTATTTGTTGTTCCCTCTTATGCGTGACAACGTGTTTCCCATTTTCAACCTCTCAAGACAGAGTCAATCTCGTGCTGGGGTTATAAGTATGGGCTCGCTCGCAATATGAGGATTTCAGTATTCCACCTGTGTTAAGCCTATGGCTTGGCGGAGTAGTGTGTACTGGAAGTACTTCATGTACATGTGTATAAGTTTTTAATACTTTCCGCCTTGGTGGAGTAATAGGCTTTGGCGGAGTAGTAAGCCTTGGCGGAGTAACATATCTTGGCGGAGTCACAAGCCTTGGCGGAGTAACATGAATGCCCTTTTGGGCATGAACTTCGTTTAAAAGATACTTATACAGTAAGATGTGACATATTTCGCCTAACTAGATCGCTTTCTTGGCGGAGTGGTGAGTACGCCTATAAGGTATGTACTCCGTATAAGAGTAGTTACAAGGGATTTGGAACATACCTCTTTTGTTCGAAATGCTGATCTGGTAAAGCATTAAAACCATGCTCTTGGGAGCCGGTGTTGGGACTGGATCATATACATAATATGATGATATGGCAATAATATTTTTGATTTAGTATTTGATTTTAATGAAATTCAATTAGTTTATTATAAAACCCAAATTTTATTTTAAAAAGGAAATAAGATGCCAAAATGGTAATATTTACTTAATATTATTATATATATACACACACACTCTTGAGTATGGTTTTATCTTTGCCAGATCAGGTTATCAGGTTATCAGGTCAAAAGGGTCGACGGTGTCAAGATGTTTATCTTTAGCCCTGATAACCTCCGACAACTGTTCATTATCATGCTCCAAGCTTTAAATTTTTTTAACAGAATCATGGAATGATTCTTGAAACATAGCAGCCTCCGCAGCCACCTCAGCAATGGGGCACTGAAGCAAGATAACCATCAATTTCGGCGAGATGCGACCTTGCAGCAGCAGTGGCATTCGCAATCTCCTCAAAATCGATCTCTGGGCAGAGTATAAATTCAGGGTCGTACCTCTCTGACTGGCGGGTTCCCACATTTGTAAAATACAAGTAAGGGTTCAGACGAGACCCCGCCAGAGGAAGAGAAACAGACCGCCTAGATGGCTCCCCTGAGACGTTGACAAGAAAAACTGTTGTTCCTCGAGCAGTCAAGTCCAGGGCAGGAGTCTCAGTTCGATGAGGTGGAGAACCTTGAACCCCCTCCATCTCCTCTTCCACAACATCTTCTTCAGGGGCGTCCTCCTGACCGCCCAATTCAGTAGTGATAGCCACAGCTGATGGCTCCGGAGTTTCTTCAACTCCTATCACAGCATCAGATGATGCTCCTTCATCCACCTTCTCTTTTCCCTTGCTCTTCCTTTTCTGCAAAGGCTGGGGGTCCTCTTCCTCCACTTCGATAGTTTCTGGTTCTTGGCGTTTTTTAGATCGCCTTTCTACATCTACTATCGAAGGTCCCGCACCACCCTCCAGCATCACTACCTTGGTGGATACAGGCAAAGGGAGAGTCCTTGTTAGACCTGCAGCAAGATTCCTCCGGGGCTGCACATTATTCTCCGCATTAACTTCCTGGCGACTCATACAGAGTTGCTTGATGCGCTCCATCCCAGGAAATTCTACAATCTCTCCTGCAAACATAATATACACGAATGAAATTAGCAGTTGCAAAAAGAATGAAAGTAGTATACAAGCAACAAGTCTTAAAACATTACTTAAATATTCTTCAGCATCACGCCCAAGCAGCCTTCGGCACAGAAACTGCTTATGGGCGGAGTTATACTCCTTCAGTGTTCAGAGTACTTCCACAGAGGTAGGCGGCAGAGCACTCTCCTCAACCTCATAAGCTTGTTTAGTCAGGAGGAAGTGCTCATGAGTCCACGCCACCGGGAATTTATCAATCCCCTCCGCACTCTACCAAAAAATGGACTTATTCTTCCTGACAGAAATTTTTACAAAACTCATTCTGAAATGGAGTCCGCCTTCTTTGGCGGAGTTAGCAAATGCCTTAAAATTTACAATCTTCGGCTTCGCCCGAAGAGTGACGAAACCCATTTCGCCGGTCTTTGCGTTCACCCGCCTCATTATGCGACAAAAAGTAAAAAACAACGCCACAGTAGGCGTAAACTCCAAATGCTTCGCCAGCACTTCAAAGCTGTGGACTATTCCCCACCCATTAGGGTGCAGCTGAGAGGGGGCACAGTCTAGAAAACTAAGAACACCCATCTGGAATTTGTTCAAAGGAAATCGCACCCCCAACTGAGTAAACAGGATATCGTACATATACAAAGTATGATCATCCTGAGGATGATGGCAAATGTGTTCAAACGTCTTTGGCGAACGAACAATAAACCTTCTTTCAAATCTCTCATCCGCCCAGACAGGCACCGACAACTCCATTAGCCCACCACTTGTCGTTGCATGACGCGAAGAAGCCTCTTTGACGTCTGCCTCAATCCAACAATAGAGATCAGTCTGAAGCATCTTCGTCCAGTCTAACCCATACAGCATAACGTTTTGACATTCTGCCATTGTTCTTACTTGTATCTGAGGAGTACCTCCTGCTACAAATGAATGTACAGCATTAGTAAAACACTCCACGCTGCTGTAAAACGTTGAATCCCTCCTAGTATAGAAGCCACCATCTTCACTCTCAATATCCGAAAACATAGGTTGAACAGATACCCTAGGGCACGACTCTGATTCTTTTCCTCTCATCCTCGTTTCAACAAACACACATATAAAGAAAACAAAACCAACCCAATAACAACGAAGATAGAAAATAGAGGAAGAAGAAAGTTACCTTAAATCTCTGAAGAAATGATGAACTGGCAACAAGAAATGACTCGCGAGGAAGTAGCATTCAAAAGGCAGTTTAAACACTAAAACGCAGAATGGACGATGAAGCAAAATGTTTCCTCTCCTAAGAGTTTACCTATTTATAGGCATGGATTGGGGGAAACAAGCGAAGCCTCGAAAATCTCAGAAATGCACCTATGGCCATTGGATGAATCATAATGACGTTCCATTAATTCCGAGACCGTTGGATGAATCTCAAGGCAGGCATTTTTTGGGCCGTATTTTCAAAATCCAAGGCCCATGGTAATAACCTCGAAAACGTATTCCAACTGCCATCCCACGCATTTATGTCCCATCATTGGAATGACAATCGTTACGAGGGCATACGTGGCAATGAGAGATTGAAACGGCAAAACGCAGTTTCAAGGCGCTTTGATGACAGGCGTGGCAAGTAATGACAAAAACAATAAATGCATGAAAACACTTGTCCATAAATTCGGAACTAGCAAACACCACCTAAACCCATGCCTATAAAAGCTAAACATAACAAAGTGATATAGCTTATTAAAGTGACTCCGCTAGTCACTCTAACAAGCTAGGGGGAAGATGATCCGGTCCCAACACCGGCCCCCAAGAGCATGGTTTTAATGCTTTGCTAGATCAGCATTTCGAACAAAAGAGGTACGTTCCAAATCCCTTATAATTACTCTTATACGGAGTACATACCTTATAGGCGTACTCACCACTCCGCCAAGAAAGCGATCTAGTTAGGTGGAATATGTCACATCTTACTGTATAAGTATCTTTTAAACGAAGTTCATGCCCAAAAGGGCATTCATGTTACTCCGCCAAGGCTTGTGACTCCGCCAAGGTATGTTACTCCGCCAAGGCTTACTACTCCGCCAAAGCCTATTACTCCGCCAAGGCGGAAAGTATTAAAAACTTATACACATGTACATAAAGTACTTCCAGTACACACTACTCCGCCAAGCCATAGGCTTAACACAGGTGGAATATTGAAATCCTCATATTGCGAGCGAGCCCATACTTATAACCCCGGCACGAGATTGACTCTGTCTTGAGAGGTTGAAAATGGGAAACACGTTGTCACGCATAAGAGGGAACAACAAATAAAATAATGAAGCATTAACGCTTTCCAAGTGAGTGGAAATTCCCACTACAGAGATTATGCTTGTAAACGGCGTAGGGGCCCACTACCTTTCTTGCATTATGCCTGAAAATAAGGAATGTGTCCTACCAATAATAGAGCACCAGTAACAGGTATATAAACCTCAGTAAAAAGGTATAAGGGGAGGACCCTTAATTCTAAACCTTAGACTGATACTTGTATAATTCTCTTAGATTTGCTTTCTAAGTCTAAATGGTATTTCAAAATACTGACTTGAGCGTCGGAGAATAATTGCAGGTACAACCACCAACTGTGTCAAGGCAAAGGAAGCTATTCCAGGCGGACTACTACATCGCCACAGAGTGCATTGTACTACGTCCCTGCATGCAGGAGTACTCTGTATTTGTATCTGTATAAAGACCTTTTCATACCAGATTTCATAATATATATACATTTTGAATTGTTTGACCATCACACTTTACACCCTCAGTAAAGAACAGTTTAGTATATATATATAATATAAATTATTTCATTTATATATATGGTGTAATATATATATATACATATAATATTAAGTAAAATATGATCATTTTAGCAACTTAATTCCTTTTAAAACAAAATTAAGTTTTATGATAAATTAATTGAATTTCACTAAAGTCAAATATTAAATAAAAATAGTATTACCATATCATCATTATAATATATAAATTTATTATAACTAGTATATAAAATTTATAAAGTACTTTTTAAATCATAAAAACTAATAAATTTTAATTTTTCATAAAATATTTACAATATAAATGATCCGATGTGTATATCGGCTCTAAAGGCAAGCGACACCGGTTACTGTAATAAATGCAAGTTAAATCGAATCAAACACTAGCGGGGTACACAAAAAACAAAGTGATCATAAAGACAAGGTGACAAGTCTTAGCTACCACACAAGACGAGGTGCACAAAAGTCGAAGTATGTACCAAAATTTCAGTATGGGATCATGATAATGACCCCGACTAGTAAAGTTGTCACAATCTGAGTCAATGTAAGTAGGGATGTCAACAGGGTGGGGCGGGCACGGGTACCTCTGTCTTGCTACCCGTGCCTGTAGATAAAAATAAAACTCATGTCCGCCCGTTACCAGCATGGGTACCTGTTTTATGGGGGTTTTCGGGTAGTTATTATCCACGGGCACCTAATTAAAATGGAAAATGAAAAATAAAAAAACACTAAACTAAATTATAAATTAAACATCCAACATCACAAACTTTTTTAATTTGAAGGCATAAATATATGTAATATGCCAATATATATTAGAAGTAGAATGCCTAGCTAGTCAAAAAATTAAAATGCAATATTATAGATAATTTAAAATATAAATACAAATAAGCAAATACCTTCAAAGTACACGTTAATATATAAACAAATATTAAATAAAAAGGTACAAAAAGTCCTATTAAATACAATTATATATTAATAATAGAAAATATATTTATTTAATTTTATATATATAGATACGGCAGGTACAGATACCATTATATCCGTACTTGTGTCTGTTCCTTAACGGGTAGTACAAAACCCGTCTTTGTTCTTCCACGGGTACCCATACCAATGGGTTTTTGTACCCGTAACAGGTTTTTATCCATGGGTACGGATATTTTTGACATCCCTATAAGCAAGTGGGCAACTTGCACCTGCAAAGGCTGCAGTCACTTAACACTGTCAGGAATGGTCAAATCACTACTTGCACTTAGGGAAGATCTATAAATACAACTTATTCATCAATTCATAACAGGATAACATTTACTGAGCTTAATTACTCCCGTAAATTTTTATTCATCGATGCTTCACAATTAATGTCTAATTAATTTTCCTACATGATTTAGGCATCAAATAATTATTAATTAATTTAATTAATTTTTAGATGTATTATTATCTAAAAATTTAGGATGTTACAATTGCTACTACTATAGTTGCCACCATCGTTGGTATCGTCTCGGCCACCCTTGTTATTATTACCACCACCACTATTGTCGTCATTGTTACAATCATCGTTGCTGTCACCACCAACGTTCCCACTGATATCACCACCACTGTGACCACCATTACTACTAATTCCATACATTGAACGAACCCTTAGATTAGAAGATAAGTTGTAAAATTAATCCTTAAATTGAATTTTTGATAAAATTAAAGCTTTTAAAAAATATTTTAGCCAACAGTTTTTAACTTAAAAGCATCATTATGTTTTAAAAATTTAAAGAGTACCAAACAACTTCTAAAGTAGCTTTAAAGTTAAAATAAGTTAGGCCAAACGAAGTCAAAGTCGTGTCTCACACAAGGTTAGATAATTTTTAAAACAACTACTAAACATCAATTGTCTTTTTTATTTGTACATATATGTCCCTATTTTTTAATTTTAAAGAAACAAGCTTTTAATATAATAATTTGTTGTTGATGATTTAAATTTTAAATAAAAATCATCTAATTTCATTTTTATTTGTCATGCATGATGATTAGGGACATCACTTGCTTCTTATGCAACGAATCGTGGGGAGTTTTTCATGGCGTTATCTCGAGGTTTTCATTAAATGGACTCGAAGATTCTGTTGTCTTTGCTGGAATGTTGGATTCAGCATCCCCGATATCCTTCTCTTTGATTGTGTGGTTTGAAAGCATGTCCATCCAGAAGGGAATGTTACTGCTACAACTTTAGTTGAGTTGGCTCATTCTTTAGCATCTGGTGTTTGATTGTGCTTCTTCAATTTTTAAGAGAAGCATAGGTAAATATTTTTTGTTTGGACACTTGCCCCTTAGCTCATTAAAAAAAGGTAGTCTTTTAACTTTTTTTGTTTTATTTTGATCTTTCATGTCATTTTATGTCGTCAATTTTTTAAACCGTGGCAGTAAAAAATGGTTAAATTTAATAAAATGGAAAAACTTGAACAAAAAAGGATCGATATGCATAATTCAAATGAAAAGAATAGAGTACCATTTTTTTCTACTTGAAATGAAAATAAGTTCTTTCCCGAAAACAAGTAGTTTACTAACTAATATATTTATTGTTAAAATTACTAATTTTACCCAAAAATTTTAATGCCTGAAACTTAAATAAATATATAACCCCAGTCGATAGTTGATAGTAGTTTATATACATACATATATATCACTAGTCCAGTTGATAGTGGATTGGCATATCATAGGCTCCGAGTCATGTTGGGATTGAGCATTCGTAAGAACTTTATGCACACGCTTTGTTCTACTTTGGAATCGAGTTTTGACTTTTGATATTGTTTTCAAAAGCTGTATTTTAGTTTTTGAAAATATAAAATAAGAATGATTATTGATGTTTTTTTATTTTTTGCGACAATATATATAGATATTTAGGTTGTATTTAGTTCGCAAGTTTTTTAAGAAAAAATAGAAAATAATTCTTGAAAAAGTTTTAAAAAATAGAAAAAATGTTTGTTTATAAAATTTCAAAGAAAACTTATAGAAAAGTTAAAATCGGGTTTTCTATTTTTTAAAAAAAAACAAAGAAGTTTTCCAATAAAACTAAAAAGTATAAAAGTTTGTTAAGAATTTTTCTATCTATTTCAGAAAATAAAAATTTTAGAAAACAAAACAGAAAACTTTTCTTAGAATAATTTTCTGTAATTAACTAAAAAAGTATATATTTTTTTATTAAGTATTTTAAAAATTAAAAACCTGAAGGTATTTTTAAATGTTTTAACATTTCTTTTAACTATCCGAAAAAGCTATCTTTTACCTCCTGTTTTAAAAATTGAGAAGAATAAAAAGAACAAAAACAATTTCAATTAGCTCCTACTTATCTTCTAAAACTGTTTTTTTTTTCAGAATGAAAAATAAACTCTCATCACTTAATCAACCATATCAAAACTGTTGGTCAAGTAATTAATTATCTTTAACCAAGCTTTCTATAAAAGATTTGTTAAAAATAAAGAAGTTTGTAAGAGTTGTATTCTGACTTGTATTTAAATACCTCAAAATACACTATCAAATAGATAAAATAGTTGACAAATAATTATTTTAACTAACATGTTATCTTAAGTTTAAATTTAAGAAAATATAATTATATTAAACCTTTGTATGAAAATATATTTTCCTATATATATAATTTCTCAAAATCCAATTATGTTACTAGAACTATCCATCATCTCATAC
This sequence comes from Clitoria ternatea, assembly GCA_037962975.1. Lineage (NCBI taxonomy): Eukaryota > Viridiplantae > Streptophyta > Magnoliopsida > Fabales > Fabaceae > Clitoria > Clitoria ternatea. The sequence goes on from CM075675.1 coordinate 20,260,330, forward strand.
TCGAATGTTTAAATAATATATATCAAATTATTTTGAATTTATTTCAAAGCATTTTTAAAAATTATATTAGAAGACAAATTTTAAGACCAAAACAATATAAAAATAATATTATCCAAAAAACGATATATAAAAAAAAATCAGTCAAAGCAATAATTTATCATCCACATCACTTTATATGAAACTTCAATGAGCATATCCAAAAGGTTCCCCGTAAACGTCTCTACTTTCACTAGGCACCAAGTATACGGGTCCGTTTGGTTTCCAGTTGGGGAAACGGAGTTGGGAAAATGGAGAAATTTAAGGGTTGATATTGATCTTTCACGCCGTTCGAGATAGTCAAAACTCTGTTTGACCGTAGGATTTATTTTTGGGGTTGGTCAAACCGAGGTTTGACTAACCAAAAGAGCAATCCAAACGAGCTCTACGTTCAATGTCAACGGATTTTGCGATTAGACCCTAAACCCGACATATAGTGGTAGAGTAGAGCCCGCATTAGACTTTATTTAATAATCTATTATAAAAATAGGGTTGTGAGAATAAAAAAATAATTATTAATATTAATTTTATATGTTATTTGTAATAATAAATTTTTGTTAAGTCTATTATTTTTTGGCTAAACTTAAATTTAGTTAGCAACCAAATAGGATGACCAAAATTAAACAATTTAGTATACGATAATTATTAAAGAAAACAACTAAGAGAATATGAGACAAATTAATTTGAAGTATTCTATTGGTTTGATATAGTTTATTCATACTTGAGTCAGACATAACTATTGTAAATGATGAAGATTTTTATGTTGATTGAATGTGGTAAAACATTTTAGCTAGTCAAAAATTACAATGTCAATTGAAGTAAAACAGAGATGTTTTGATAAATAAAGTTTTTAGTTAGTGGATATTGCCTTTCATTATTTGAAGTAGTGTTTTTTAAAACATTATTTAAAGTAACGTTGGCTAAAATTCACTTTTACTTCATTACTTTTTTATAGTTTTAATCATTCTCAATATTGCCTTTTATTTTAAGGTAAATACATCATTTGGTCCTCTATTTTGTACAAAAGTGTTAAGTAAGTCTCTTAGTTTTTTTTTCACTTTGATCCCCTATGTGGATTAAAATGTTCCAATGTGGTCCTTCCGTCAAGTGGATGCTTGCGCCGTTTGACTATTTCCATCATCTTCTTCGATTTAAGTTTTAGGGTTTCCCTCTTGATGCCTTCTTCCATGTTAGGGGAAATCTAGAATCCACTTGCAAACTCACACAAATCCTACATCATGACAAACTCAAGTGGATCAAGCTTGAGCTTTGGAACTAGAGTACGCGAAGATGAGTCTCCTTTATATGAATGCCCAGGGAGATTCAGAGTTGTGATGCGAACATCGAAGACACCCGTAAACTATGGACAAAGATTCTGGGGTTATGTGAAATATACCGTAAGTATTGGTTGTTTAGAATCATATCTAATTGAGGGTATGGTTGTGTTTTTACAAGACATGATCTTGGGGTTCATTTTGCAGGATGCCAAGGATTATGAGAGTTGTAATTTCTTCCATTGGGTGTCTGATGATGTTGAAACTGATAAAGATATATTGATTCTAAGGCAAAGAATTTAAATAATAACTTTACAAAAAGTATTGAAGAAGTCACAAATATGTCTCAAGTGGCTTGGTGTTGTTTGTGTTCTCCTAGGTTTAGTGATTGTTGTAGGGGTTTTAATGTGTTTTTTAAGGGTTTAGGTTTGGGACCAATGTTCATTTTTGTGTTGTGGTTTAGGGTTTGGACTAGTGTTTAATTTGTGTTGTGGTTAACAACTATCCCTAAGTAAGGGAATTGTCATCCTTGATATTTTATGTATGTTATGTTTCATTAATGAAAGTCCACTATCTTAGTAGAAATATTATTGTGGATGCTGAATGTAATTGGAAAATATAAGTTGAGATGCATTCAATTGGAAAATATAACTTCAACTACCATTACAATTGGAAAATATAACTTGAGATTAGAAAATATAAGTTGAGATTCATTCAAATTGTGATTGGTATATAAATTCACATAGCATTGCAAAAGGAAATAATGGAAACATCCAAATGGTCATGTTCGTGCTAAGCATCCTCTAAAAAGAACCATAATCCAAAACAAAATTACAAATTCAAAAGGAAACATTCCTATAACAAGTTCAAAAGGAAATAGAATTGCAAATTCAAAAGGAAACAGAATTACAAATCCAAAACAGAATTAACAATCAGGGTTTCTTCCTCCTCGGTGTTAATTTTTTGCCTCCTTGTTCAATACTAGTTTTGCCTTTGGGTGGACCTTGCTTGGTCTAACTCTGAGAGGGGTTTTGGGATAAGGGTGGTGTTTGATATGTTTGGGTTGGTGGTGGGGTCTGTGAAACATTCTCTATTTGGTTTTGTGGTGGATTTTCAATTTGGGTGTCTTGTTGTATTGGTTTAAAAGGGTATATGGTCTGATTGCTTACATATACTGTATTTGGAAGTTAGGTCTTTCCTTGACATGTGAATATCATCCATTTTAGCTTTGTCCTTTCTTCTTGACTTCTTTGGTCTATCCGCTTGTCTCTTGTAAGGTGGGGGGAGTATTTTGTTGTAGCCAGTTGGTTCCCATATGTTTTGTCTAGGTGTGGGATAGATAATTTGTTTGTAGCAAGCTGTGGATTTGGCCTTTGAGTAGATTAAAAGGATGTAATTGGTTAGCTCATCATTCACTTCTCTCATACATACTAGTGCATAGGTGTATGGTATCCCAGTAAGCATCTATTTCCTATATGAACATTCTCTCATATCCAAATCCACAATGAATTTATCCCCTCCTCTTTCTAGATGCTTGACCTTGTAAACTTTGTCCTATAAGAACACCACATCATATTTAGGAATCATATATTCAAATGCACACTAAAATTACCAAAAAATTACTTCACAAGCTACACGTTAGTGAACTGCTTTGCCTTCTCAAGATTCTTCATTATCCGTGGACACACTCTGTCTTTCCCCATCATTTTTGTTTCGTTCTTAGCCCATCTTTCCATCATGTAGGTTTTTATCTCCTTAACCATGGTGATTATGGGCTTCCCTCTTGCACCGAATATGACAACATGAAAAGTTTCTGACATGTTGTTGACCAATTGAATTTGGACTTGCTCCAATGTTTGGGTGGCAGCTTGATCAGTTCCTTATAGGCATCCTCATTCACAACCCTTATCTCTAGCATCTGTCTTTCCCAAGCCTGAGTGTATGTACACTTGGCCGCCTTCCATATCAATTCCTTGAGTTGCTTTCTTGGGTACCTTTTCCTGAAATTATTATACAAGTGCCTCACACAGAACCTTTGCTCAACACTAGGTATAACTCCCTCATTTGCATGCTACATACCTTTCTTATTGCAAGTAAAATTGAGGAAATCAAGTCACAAGCTTTGGGGACTAAATTGAAACAACTAAACAGATGTAGAGGACCATAATGGAACAACTAAACATTCATTGGGGACCATATTGAAACAACTAATTGTATATAAGGGACCAAAATGAAACATTTAACTGACTTACCTTCTGTTGGTCTGATATGAAGGTAAACTCCTTGCAGGCCTTTATTCCACCTAGATCCCCCACCAGCAAGTCTAAGAACCACCTTCATGCATCAGTACTCTCATATTCGATCACACCCATGGCTATAGGAAGCATCTGATCATTTTGGTCTCTCCCTACTACAGAAAGTAGTTGTCCTCCAAATGGTCCTTTTAGGAAGCAACCATTTAAACCTATGATGGTTCTTCATTGTTTGAAGCTTTGTTTGCATGCATTTAGACAAACATAAAGCTTGTAGAATGAAGTATCCTCCCTCTGTAATTACACATCTAACTTGACAGTGGACCCTGGATTAGAAGTCAGCAGAGCTTGAATGTAATCTCATAGCTTCTGATATTGGTCATTAAAGTCTTCATCAACAAGTTTAGTTGCTGCCTTCCTGGCCATGTATGCCTTGGTTCTAGATATTTTTACACTCCAATTCTCTTGTGCCCTCTCACAAATATCTTCTAACCCGATCTCGGGTTTTCTCTCACACCACTGAACATTTCCCTTGATGGCCATTTTGAACTCAACATTTTGATATTATGTTGTCTACCACAACTACGCTCATCAATAATTGTCCTCCGCTGCCAAGTTTCCTCATATGGAAACTTTCCACAATAAGCATACCATGCACAACCCTCAACATATCTAACTCTCACCTTTTTTTATCATTTTTTTCAAATTGTAAATCCTTGTCATTATGGATGTCATAAGCCACCATAACCTCCTTGAATTGTTCTTTGCTTACAAAGATAGTACGTTTTTCCCATTCATAATTCTTCATTGTCTCAGGCATCTTAAATAAAGGGTAATTCTCACCCTCACTTCCACTTTCCTCACTATATAACTCATCTGAGTCACTGCTCGATTCTGCTTTAACCTTCAGTTAGGTTTTCTTATTCCCAGATCCTTCTCCTTTTTTGTATGTCCTTGGATTCACTGTCCTTGGAATTTTCTTTCTCTTTTTACCCTTGCTTAATTTTCTTTCTCTGTTTACCCTTCTTTGCTACCTCATCCATAGAATCAGTCACATCACCCACAACCATTGGTTTAGCCACATCACCCTCACATACATCTTCCTCATCAGCATTCTCAAATACATCCTCCTCATCAACATCCTCATCGTCTGAATCTTCGAATTGTATGTCTAGTGTACTATCTTCCTTTTCTCCTTCATTGGGTTCTTCCTCTTGCACAACCTTCCTCTTCACATCTTGCCCCTTAACACTATCACCCTCCTCATGTACAACCTCCATCTAAACACCATCACTTTCACCTTCTTGACCTTGAACACCATCACCTTCAACATCTTGACCCTTAACCACATCACCTCCAGTATCTTCCACACCTGAACACCACCACCTTCAACATCTTCACCCTGAACTCCACCTCTTATAGTAGGCTCCTCCTGATCACAAACTGATGATTATGGGCCACTTAACTTCAAAACAACTTCAGGAATGTCTAGACGATGTACAATGTACAATTGCACTTTCCCTTGAGAATGTGCTACCCTAGCCATCTCCATACAACCCTGATCATCTTCTAACAACTCCAATCCAACATGCAACTCTTTTCCCCTATTTTGCACCACAACTCCTTGATATCTACATAACCCATGTCCTTCAATATTCCTCTAACCTCAAAAAGAACTCCACCTATTCTCGTCTATATCCCATTCAGACACTTCTCCGTTATATGCCACAGGATTCCCATTTTCAATGATAAAGCTTCCCCAATGGAAAATCTCTAGCTTAAATCAACAATCCATAATTACCCGAACTAGTGAATAACAACGCAACAATAAACCTTAAAATATAACAAAAAAATTAGTTAAACAAACAAAATTACCTCAACCTTCACTTGGAAAGCATACGTCAACACCATAGATACATTTATTTTCCAAGCAAACCCAACCTCAACAACAAAACTATATCTAATAGCATTCCTCATTTGCAACGAATTAATTATTTTAATGATTGTCATGTTAAGTTGTGTTTCATGGGTTTTAGGTTTAACTCTTGGTGCATGCAACTTTACGTTATTTTACTTTCTCGGTGTGCGAAATAGAAATATGATGTGATATTTTCTACCTAGACATACAATTATTTTTTTTTACCATCCTATTTTTCAAATGTTTTTTAAAAAGGAAACTATTTAAAAAAAAAAACCCCGCTTCGTGTTATCAAAGAGTTGAGAATTCATTGATAGGGCCCTTATCATTTATATAAACAACACCGTTATTTATTAATTTTATGATTTCGTACTTTGGTTCTGCAGTCTATAAATTGCCATAATTTCCCCACTTTTCATATTAACCTTACATTATACTCCCTCTGAAGTAGTTAGTTTAGCTATCCGTGGTTTGTTAGGAAGGAAATAGTATATTGATTAGTTTCATTTTCAAGATGAGACTCCTATTTGTTTTCATGGGAGCGATTGCTGTTGCTTCACATAATTGCTTGTGCACTCCTACCTTCAATGTTATTGACTATGGTGCAACGGGTGATGGTCAAATAGATGATTCCCAGGTATGTCAATTTTGCTTGACACACATATTGGGTTTATTAACATTCTTCATTGTCTACTAAAAATTATCAAGAGCTCAGATTTCTCCAAAATTACATAAGTCACTGTCTTTTTTCAAAAAAAAAAAAAGGTTATCAAATATACTATCCTGAAAATCCATAATGGCATTATATATTAGTCTTTTAAATATTTGTCACCCTAATTTTTTACTGGAAAATACTAATAAAGTCACTTATTAAGGAAGTAAAAATAAAAAATTTAAAATTTAAAATATCATTAAAACTCATTCTCTTTTATTTCTAAGTAATTCTCATATAATTTCTAATTATGTTTGTTTCTTTAAACAATGCACTTAAGACAGGTTAACAGGACGTTTTAAATTTATATGTACACACTCAATTTGTTTAAATATTATTTTTTATATCATACAAATATATTTCAATTTTTTATATTTATGTCTTTTTAATTTTTTATTCTTATTTTTTATTTTTAACTAAGTTCTCTACTAACTGTTGAGTTAAATAGAAATTAAACATTAGTTTTTCAAAATTATAAAATATTAGTTTATAATATTGTTGAATAGAGAATGTTATATATTCAGATATATAATATTTTTAATTATTTTTTTACGTATCGGTAATGTAATTCTTTGATCTTATATTGAATTTTTGTCATGTATTACTCAAATTTCTCATGTAATTTAATCATGTAAATATTATTAATTAAAATTTTATAATTTACATTATGTTGCGAGAGCTACTTTAATGAGTCTGGTAAGTTCCACAAAGTTGGTGCTTAATATTTGTACTTTATTGAGTGTTTAATATAGACATAAACTAGGACTAAGGTTTGAGTTCTAGTTGTCATATTTCTCAATCCATGTTTCTTTCTGCTTTACTATTATTCTAATAAATGGCAAAAATGCTAGTTTAATAATGATCCTGTTTATATTTTTTTTCTTTTAATTTTCTGGTGTTTAATCGTTGTTTAAAGATTTGCATTTTTAAAAACCTAATGCTAGAAGAGAAATTGTCTTCTAGGGGTTAAAAAAAGAAGGAAGTTGTTTTTCATACGAGAAAATTTCTTTTACATAAGAGTGAGAGGAACAAATCTGGACCGTACAACAATACAATAAATAGTTGAGATTAATCATGTGAGTTTTTAAAAAAGTTATGTGACTTTTTAAGTAATTATGTGACTTTGTAAAATTTTTAATATAATTCTTCCTCAGCCATACTTGAGCAGAATAGCAGAGAATAAATCAAATCTCCCCAAGTAGGATTCAAACTCGTTCATCTCGCTCTCACGTAAGAGAAACTTTCTCATAAAATACATCTCATATATATTAAAGGAAATGGTCTTTCACTCATCATGTTTCATTTAAAAAATAAGGAAAAAAAGAGAGGAATGAAAGTGAAAATTATTTATTTTTTCAAATGAATAGAACCTAGCTTTAGACATGATAGTATGTTATAGATTTTTGTTATTATTATATTATTAATCATTAGATGCCAATTTATTTATTTCAAAACTTTTGAGTTAACTTGACTAATGCCTTTTCCAAGACTTCTGAAGTAAATTTTATGAATTATGCATATGATTTCATATTTGAACTTTTGAGTATATGTAAAAGTAGTACTTAATAGGAAGCTAAAATTTATTGTATCGCAAATTACTTTTGATAATTTGCAAAGGCTTTCGTGAAAGCATGGGAAGATGTGTGTGATACAAGTTATGGCAACCCAACGCTTCTCATACCCGAAGAGAAAATTTTCCTGTTACAGCCTGTGTCCTTTCGAGGCCCTTGCAAGTCTGCAATCATTAATATTGAGGTAATTAAATCATGGTTAAATAATCAAGTTTATTTAGTTGCAGTAATGTTAGTATTAAATTGTTTAAATAGGTTTCTTTATTTTTATAATTAAGATCATGAGCTATCCGATCCATAATTATTAGGTTTATATCAATATTTCTGTAAAGTTTAATTTAGTAGGACTTAATTATACATTCACACATGCAGAAAAAAAATGCAGTAAAACAAAAATGATACAGTACCATCAAACGAACAGATCAGTCAACATGAATTGTCTGGTTTTGCGATCTTGTGTTCAAATATCATCATGGAATACAATTCTATTATTTTTTTTAGGAAAACTTTACCACTTATAAAGATATTACACAGCTCAAATTAAACCATGGGTGAAGTTCTAAGTATAAACATCAGATTTTTTAAAATATAAAAAAAAACGTGACAACAAATTAAATAAGATTTTATTCAGAAATTTTATTTTATTTTTATTTTTTGAAAGGGATTTTATTCAGAAATTAAACTTAGACATTTTAGTGAATTATTTTAAAATTTATAATTAATTATCTACGTTAATGAAATTTTATGAAAAATTGTTGAAGATTAATTAGAAATGATTAGATACTTTAATGACCTGATTACAAATTTATAAAAATTAATAAGAAACTATTTCAAAATTTATGTAAAAAAAATTAGGAGTAAGCTAAGAAAACGTCCGTGCATCTCTTTAACTCAGCTAATACTTAAGAATTAAGATCATAGATATTAATGGAAAGAGGTATATATATATATATATACAAGGGTATAGAGATTAGAATCAAATTATAGTAAGCAAGGGAGGAGATAGAGAGGAGTTAATAGTTTCATTGCCTTTACACAAGATACAAGAGCTTATTTTATAGCTAGCAAAAACTGAGATTAACAGAATTAGTTGTTAACCAGCTTAACATAATAGGATAGCTTAAGTACTTCCCCTAACATCTAAATTTAATGTAGATAACCTATATATATTAAGGGTGTGTTTGGTAATTAATTGTAAAAACAGAATTATAAAAATAAAAATAATTTAATTGTTAATATTAATTTTAACATTTAAAAGATAATTAAATTTTGTGAAGTCAACAGATTTTTTTTTGGTTAGTTAGATTGTATCAAACAAACATTAAGTTTACTTCTAGCTCTATAATAATGGATTTGTTGTTTGGGTTGGCAGTTGAAGGGAAGTATAGTTGCCCCAAGCATCATGGAAGGCTGGAAATGGGCAACAAATAAAAGGCACACATGGATTCTGTTCTCACACATAAGAGGTCTTGTTATGCATGGAGGAGGACAAATTGATGGGCAAGGTGCCCCATGGTGGAATTGCTATTCCAACACTAATCACTGTGAGGACAGGCCAACAGTGAGTGTAAAAACATTACATATCATTTGAAGGACTAATTAATTATTCTTCTAAAATTTACAATTATTTTTAATAGTGTAAATAATATAAAATTTTGTTATAGGGATTTTATTGTTAATGTTTTCCTAATTTTTTTTAGGAAGTTTCTATCATCATTTAATAGTGTGTGATGTAGTAACACAGTATTTAGAGCTTTGGATTCCACAATATTTAGTAAATTGAAAATAGGAGAGGAAATATTTGCTTTCAGGAAATATTTCGTTTTTATTATGTGTTTTTAATTTTAATTATAAAATTTTCATCTTAATTTTATTTTTTAAAGTTTGTAAAAAAATAATGAAACTGAAAAAATTTATTTTTTTATGTTTTTTATACAAATTTTAAGATATAAAAAATGATATGACAAGTTTTATAATTAAAGTAAAAATATGAAATAAAATTAGAAAGCATTTTCTAAATTCAAACCGTCCTTTAATTAATTAATTAATTTATTGCTATTTTCTCTTGAAGCAAAAATGCAAAAAATATATTATCTGTTTTGTTTGCAGCATCCAAAGATAATTCTGAATGGAATAATAGTAGTAATTGGTGGAAATTGATGTTGTGCAGGCTCTACGGTTCCATGACTGTGAAAATTTAATGCTTAGAGGATTGACATCAATCAACAGTCCAAAAAATCATATAAGCTTAAATAAATGCAATGGGGCAATCGTCTCTGAACTTCATATTATTGCACCGCATGATAGCCCAAACACCGATGGGATCGATATCTCCAAATCATTCAACATTCTCATAAACAATTCTAAAATGGAAACAGGTGTTGAATCATTCAACATTTCTAAAATCTATTCATTACGTATTTGATCCTATTCATTTTAATCAATAATATTTGTTAAAGGTGATGACTGCATAGCCATTAATCATGGGTCCAGCTTCATTAGCATAGTGGGCGTTTATTGCGGACCTGGCCATGGCATCAGGTAAGTTGTAGCAAAACATATATACATTCAACCTTTCTCCAGATTTATTTATGATATATACATAATACAGTGTTGGGAGCCTGGGAAAAAATGGAGCACGTGAAACAGTGGAAGACATATATGTACGGAATTGCACCTTCAATGGAACAACAAATGGAGCTAGAATCAAGACTTGGACGGTAAGGATTTCTCCTACTGGTTTCAACATCTGCTACTTTATTATTATTATTATTATTATTATTATTATTATTATTATTATTATTATTATTATTATTATTATTATTATTATTATTATTATTATTGCTGCTGCTGCATCACTTAAAAATTTTAACTGAGATGCCCTTTTTACACTAGCTACCAATCTTGTTCGAATAGTCTCATCAATAATTATTTTTTTATAAGTAAATATAAAATTAAAGATACAACAAGTACCCAACTCATATACAATGAATTCATCCTACCATTATATTATAAAGAATTAAGGCAAGGCTTCTTTCAATCGTGGGTCCGTTAATAGTGTTGAAAAATATTTGAAAATGTCATGTGTGTTGAAATTATTCTAAAAGAATTTATTTGTCGGTAGTGTAATTTTTTAAAATACAATAGTCTCATCTACTAAAATGTTACGAGTTGGACTGACAAGATAAATTATATGTAATTCAGCATAAGGGAGAATACAAGAAAATATTGATGTATTTGGAAAATTAATTTTGAGTGCTTTAAATAGAACATGAAGAGACATCACTGTCGTCTATAAAAGGATAAATCTGTCATTCAAAGACATTTGTTTTGCACAAAGACAAGTTTTTTTAAAATATGACGGGAAGACGTGCATATTCGAAAAGGGCAAGAAAAATGTTTGTTCGAAAGTGGGAAAACATGTCCATTAAAAAAATATTACTCTTAAAAATAGTAATTTCTTTATTCAAAATTCAAAATTAGAAAAACAAAGTTTTTCAGATAAGCCTCAAAATAATAATAGGACTTTCTATCTTTTAGAATACCAACATATACAACAATCCTCGCATATTTCAAAAGATTTAAAAAAAACATTTTATGAAATACAAGGAACTTTGTTTAGTTAACATTATGAGTACAATACATCAAATTCAATATCTTTTGGATTATGAACCAAATTATAGACAGATAGACTTAAAATGCTATGCTTTTAGTAAAGCAAAGCTTCCATGAACTAAAAACACTTACGTTGTGTTTGGATTAGGAAAATTAACGAAGAAATTCATTTTAGTAAAGAGTTTTAAATACTAGTAATTACAATATATAACTTAGATATCAAAATCATAGTTGAATTGGTCGTGGGCGGGATGTAAGGGTCAACCTGGAGACTAGTCTAGTGGAGAAATAAAGGTATTAGAGTGATTGCTTTGTTATCAGATGCTGAAAGATATTGCACCCTGGTGGAGGATGTGTGAAGCTCTACTGGTATCATGGCTTCAACCCCATATGTCAACCGGAACAGGGATTCATTGGTGGATGAATAAGGGGTAGTCCTATAAGCCCATAAGACGTGACAAAGTTGGTTGGTCCAATCCCCCTTTGCCTCACCCAAACGCTTCTTCAACCCTTCAGGATTTCACGATTGGCCACTTTGGCCTATCCGTTGGTCTAGGGGTGTTCAAAAAAAAGTAGACTTGCATGACTTTTAACCCAAGCAGTTTTATGAATTTACGATCAGTGAATTGAGTGCCATTATTAGTGACAATCCTTTTAGGAACCCCGAACTTGGCAATGATATTTTAATAAACAAAATGTCGGGTCCTTGCAGAAGTAATGTGCATGATAGGCTTAGTCTCAATCAACTTAGTGAAGTAATCCACTCTAACGACCAAGTATTTGATACCCCCGAGCGTTATTGGGAAAAGACCTGGGATATCTAATCCCCACTAGTAGAAAGGCCAAGGAATTACAGATGTTGACAATTCTTCTGCCGGTGTGTGATTCAAGTTGGCAAACTTATGGCAGGAATCACATTTCTAAACGTACTCTGCAGTATCATTCTTCATTGTTGGCCACCAATATCCAACCCGGAGGATCTTACGCATAAGACTTCATGACCCAGAGTGGTGTACACATTGTCCTTCGTGGACTTCTTCCATAACCCTTTAGATTTTATTTTCATTCAAACACGAGACATAAGGGACAAAGAAGCCACGTCTAAAAAGCATTCCATCAACCATGGCGAAGAAAGGTAGCTCCATTTTCACTCGCTTCCACTTTGACTCATTAGCAGGGAGTTGACTATTCACTAAGGATCGAACAAAAAACACAACCCATGCATCTTCACTAAAGCCATAGACATGAATAGTATTCAGGGAGGGTGAGTGGAAAATACTGGGCTTTAAAAATTGAATCACTGTTGTCGTGCTCCCAGCCTTTTCGTGCTGGCTAGCCTTGAGAGGACATCAGTTCACGTGTTTTCTTCCCTTGAGACATTCTTGAAAGTAATGGATTGAAAACACTCTTTCAAGTCGTTGACACAAGCCAAGTACTGTTGTAGCAAAGGTTCCTTAGCTTGGTACTCCTCAAGGATCTGTGAAATGACAAGCTGAGAGTCACTACATAAAGTCATTGTTCTGGCCCCGATATCAAGAGCTGCTCTTAGACCAATGAGGCAAGATTCATATTCTGCTTGGTTGTTGGAGGTGGTAAAGTTGAAGTCCAAACAAATCTCAAGGTGGACCCCGTCATTACTTTCAACCACGAATCCAGCCCCGCATCTCTTATTATTAGAAGACTCATCAACATACGCCATCCAATGGGAGTAAAACTTTTCAGGGTCTAAACTAGAAAGCTCCACGATGAAATCCGTTAAGACTTGAGCCTTCATAGCACTCTGTGGCTCATAAGTGATGTTAAACTTAGATAGCTCCACCGCCTACTTAATCATTCTGCCTGCCGGGTCAGGCTTGAAAAGGATAGTACAAAATGGAAGGTTTGTTCAAACCACGACAGGATGAGCGTGAAAGTATGGCCTCAAGCATCGGGATGCCTAGATGAATGCCAGGGCTGCCTTTTTAATCTTCTAATACTGGCATTTTACCCCCTGCAACATCTTGCCAATGAAGTATACCAGCCTTTGTCCCTTCGAGGTCTCCGGGTGACTCCTAATGCTTCATCTGAAACAAACAAATAAAGAATCAGACGTTCACTAGGGTCAGGCCTTACCAACATGAGAGGTTTGGATAAAACTTCCTTAAGGTTCTGGAATGTGCCTCTTGCTCTAGTCCTCACTCAAACTTCATACTTTTCTTGAGGATCTTATAGAGGGGGAGAGACCGGTGCGCCATATTTGGCATGAAATGTGCCAAGGCTGCTATCTTCCCGTTAAGGGATTGTACCTTTCACAAATTCTTCAGGCTTTGGAGCTTCTGGATGACGTTGCATTTGTCAGGATTAACCTTAATACCTCTCTAGGTCAGTATAAAACCCAGGAATCTACCACCAGGTACCATGAATGTGTATTTCAGAGGGTTGAGACGCATGTTATACTACCAGAGGTAGAGAAAGATCTTCCGAAGGTCCTCAATATAGTCCCTTCTAGCTAGGGTCTTGGCTATGATATCTATGTACATCTCTACTAGCTTTGTATGCATGCCTTCAAAGACTTTATTAATCATACACTGGTGTGTGTATGTGTATATATATTATTCATTACATTTTTTATTCATTATCCCTTCAACCTTTGAAATTTGATTGTTTTAAAATATATCAACATGTATAATAAGCCAGAATGTATTATATGTCCATGTACATAATATATATATATATATATATATGCAAAACGATAAAAATATATGAAAGGGACTTAGATACTGATTTGGTAATAGTTTCATAAACTTTAAACTTTTATCCTTCAAACGTATAAAGGTTCTGTGTTGAGTGATATAAATTCTTTTAGATGGTCAGAAAATATTAAAAAATCATAGTAAGGCAAGACACGTGTTGACACTTCTCTAAGAAGATTTATTTGTCTAATAGCGTAATCCCTTATGATACAATAGTCTCATCCACCAAAATGTCACAAGAAAAACTAACAAGATAAATTATATGTAATTTAGCAAAAGGGAGAAGACATGAAAATGTTGATGTATTAGGAAAATTGATTTTGAGTGCTTTAAACAAGAAATGAAAAGGCACCACTGTGGTCTGCCAAAGGACAAATTTGTCATGGAAAGACACTTATTCGCAAGAAGTCTTTACGAATATGATGGGAAGACATGCATGTTCGAAAATGGTGAGAGATATGCTTGTTTAAAAATTGACGGGAAGATTCATTGAAAAGGTTCAAAATTCAAAAGTAAAAAAAATAAATTTTTTTAGATAAGCCCTAAAATAATAATAGGACTTGATATCTTTTGGAATACCAACATATATATAACAATTAATACCCTATGAACATTATTTATGGAAACAAAATTAGAATTTTTTATTAAAAATTTTATAAGAATTATTTAGAAATGAGGATGAATAGATTTTCAATATATTTTTCAATAAAAAATTTATTTTTATTTCTTTAAGCCTTAGGGTATTTTTCTTCATTCATATGTCGTGTTATTTAACTAGTTGACAACTTACAATGTATCAAAATTAATTTCTTATTTAAATCAGGGAGGTGAAGGATATGCAAGGAAGATCACATTTGAGGATATTATACTTGTGCACACCAAGAACCCCTTAATCATTGACCAGCAATACAACCCTTATGATAGTGCTCATGCAGTGAGAGTGAGTCATGTTAATTACCACAACGTGAGGGGAACCTCAAGTTCCAAGCATGCAGTCAAACTACATTGTGACAAAATCATAGGTTGCACCAACATTGTATTGAAGAGGATTAACATAACCTCTGCCACTGGAGAGGAAACCTATGCATCGTGCAATAATGCAAAGGGGGTATGTTCTTCTTGTATTCCACATGTACCATGTCTTTCTCGAGAGTAACTCAGTTGTTGCGGAAATTTGTGCATGCTCTCTTCATGTGATTTTTCTTAATTTCTACACTGTACTAATTTGATTGCAGATTGAACAAATTATACATAGTAGCAAATGCTACGAATCTTATCATTATTAGGATTTGGTACTTATCTGTTTGTTAATTATGAGCTATCTTTTTCTTACGAAAAGGGAAAGGAAAGTTATATTAATTATGAAGTACAAGATATGCTAAAAGATTTACAAACAGGAATGCACACGGGGAATAACATATATTGCTGCGAAATGCGAACAAAAAAGTTTAAACATTGTAGCTTTTCTGTGAGTAACAGAAGAACCGAATTGAAATTAAGCAACAATATTCCGGATGCATTCATTCAATGCCAGAAAAAAAATAATATCTCTGTATCATACATACTATATATTATATGAATGTTTCCTTGTCTCAATTTGTTTTGATATAACAAAAACTACATAATACGGTCCGACATGGACGGCAATCTTCTAAAGAAATTCAACGCCGGCGACGGCAACCGGTCCCGGAAGATAGGGTGGCGGAAATAATAAAACCCAGAAGCCATAGCCACCATCTTAGAAGGCACCAAGTACAATATCAACGCCACCACCAAACACAACAACACAAATATCCCTGTCGCGCGTGGGTCTCGCCACGTAACCAACGCCTGCACGCGCTCCCCCTGTGTAGCAAAATCCCCAAGCACAGTTTGCACGCGCGCCCCGACCGTGCGCAACTTATCATACCTCGCACGCACCACCTCATTCGCTCTTGTACTCGGCACAGTGTCAAACTCCTCATCCAAGTCTTCCCTGTCCACCACCTCCGCAAGCGAAATCTTGGGATCGAAATGCGGGAGAGGGTCACGCGCCCTGAACCTATAGTTCCACGCGCCAATTGCAAAAATGTAGAAAGCAAATGTTGGGATTATCAAATCAGGGAACCAGACAAGCATAACCAACAACGCGTGCACCAGAATCGTAGCCGTTGGATTCTTCCATCCACGTGTATCCTCTATCCACCGTAGGATATCAAGGAGCCCCGCAACTACGTTTATGATCCTGTACCAATTGACGCGAACTTTCCTCATGCTGAAGTTGTGAGAATCAGCATCCAGCATGTAAAACACCACCTCCTTTCTCACCGGCGGTTCCGCCCTAGATAAATGACCAGCCACCATTCTAACCGCCGTGTTTCGCAGCGCTTCCTGCTGCACCACCCCCAACGGCTTTATGTGGTGCATCAACGGTAACATTGGTTGCGAGTACACGTGGAGGAAATCTAACCGTTGAGTTGTGCGAACGAACCTCATTGCTAACTCAATTTCACCCATTTTTTTTAACCCCGCGTTAGTTAACACCAGCAATGGGTATGTATTTCTATACACTTTACCTGTTTGGAGAGTGGAAATACGTACGCGTACTTTTCCAATACGGAAATCGGCTCTTGTGGATTCGTTTCGGTTCTCTTTGTCAGGATCGAACATTGCACAACTGTCGAATACTCCAATTGTTAAAACAGTGGAAGGATCGTACACCTTCCACGTGTACTGCTCATTCCACTTTGGTTCTAAGTTATCTGATACGGTTCTTGTACGCACCCATTTGTTACCGTATTTGGCTACACAATACGCATCCGTGGAGCTTTTACCGTTTATCGTTTTCATCGGTATTAAGTTCTTGCAACCAATGATGCCAAGCTCAACCGTTCCAACCGGTGGCTTCCAGAGTTGTCTTGCTGTGGGGCGGTAATCGCTGCACACGTGAACTGCCTCATCCATCACGTGATAGCCACCGTCGAAACACAAGCGTAAGTGCATCCTTCCTTTGTAGCTACTCTTGTTTTCTTCGTCAGGGTTGTCGAAGGTAAACCAACGCGACGCGACGTTCCGGTCATCCACCCTTCTCTCAATGCCAACAAGAGGTATTCTCAGGAAACCCATTGTCACCGGCGCTTTATGTTGCCTGTTTTCTAAAGTGAACACGAGGTGGTCACTCAAAGGCTCAGCCACCACAAAAATAAAGTCTTCGTTCCACGAAACGGTGCCGTTTCGAGTAACGGTCGTTCTTGACTTCAGAACTTGGAATCCGACCTGGGCTCTGACTTGAAAACATGCTTCCTTGGATGCTAAGGGTAGAATGTCTTGGGCTTCCAGAACAGTGGCTCGGAGGTACCACAGCTTCGGAGACTGATAAACTTTAGCTTTGGAGTTAACATTATCACACGTGTCACTCTTCCATGCTTCGGGAAACGATTCGTCCGCTTGTGTTCCGACCCACGTGGCAATCATGAGGTCACCGTGGAGAGCCGCACCTCCTTCCAGCCTGTACCACTGTGGGGCCAGAGGACTATCCGGTGGGTCCCTCACGGGTATCTCGCTGACGTCAAAGCAAACTCCACCGAGCAAGCTTCGACCATCCACATCAGCATCTCGCGGGTCCCACACAGATACCTCAAGAATGGAGGAGGAATCTGGTGCGTCGCGGCCGAAAGCGAAGGTCTGGTTCCATTCGAATAACGTGGTCTTGCGGGCTGGCCTCGACGTGACGTGGTGGCACGAAACCGCAATCTTCACCACCGGGTTTCCATTTGTGGGCAAGTACCGGGCCTTTACCACGTGAACGAAGAGGTAGTGCATCTTCTCCACCAGATCAAACGAGGACCGTTCGATCATCATGCTTTCATTTGACGCCTCTGATGTAAAACTAGCCGTTGATGCGGACCTTCTAATTGGCTGAGGAACGCTGATTCCACTGAGCCTTACTTCTGATCTCGACCTAACCACAGATGCTGCCTTCACATCAGGTTCCACTGGTGCTTCTGGTGGTAACGGATCCACTTGATCAACACTCTCTAACGGTTCAGCAACCTCTTCAATTTCAGGTGGCTTTTCTGTTTCTGATGGTGCAGGAGCGGGAGGTTGAGGTTCAGCGTTTTCTTTTTCATTTTCCTTTTTCGGTGACTCTTCTTTGTGTTTCTCACTTTCCGGTGATTGTTCAGACAGTGGCGCCGGTGTTGTTTCTGCTTTCTCAGATGGCTTTGTCTCTTCCACTTTTTCAGGCGGCGGTTGTTCCTCCGGCGGCGGCGGAACCGGTTCCCCGTCGACGTAGTAGATTTTCAGACCGATCTCACCTTGGACCATGCTGAACAAGTGCTTCTTCTCCAGCGTGTAATAAATGAGAGCCTCTTCGCCTTTCTTTACGAACTGAGTTGAACTGAGACGGATCCGTCCCAGGGAGTTGTTTCTCCGAGTTGTGCCGTGATTCTTGTCGTGGTAAATGTCGAGTTCGAGCATGTCGCCGAAAATGTCACTGTGCGCGCCCACGTTGAACGACAGCGTTTCGTTCCAGACCGGGTTCAGGTCGCGAACCGCGGTTCGAGTCTTCTTTCGCTGGCCGTAGAAGTCGACCACGACGTAGGGACTGGAACTTCCGTGGCCGTCCTTAGGGGCAAGGTTGTGAGCGTCTACCACTTCCACAATGAGTTTTCGAACACTTCCCATTTCTTCTATCAGCGTTGTTACAGAGCGGTGTAGTTTAACGCGCTACATGTATCTCATCATGTCTAACGGAAACCCGAAGGTTGGCTATTGCTAATTTGCTATTCCTGTGAGAGGTTCAATGTTTAGACTAAAATATGGTTGTGGAATTCTTGGTTGTTTGGTTAGAATATGAGAATGAGAGCTTGGAGTGGAAGCCAGAGAGTATAGGCAGGGGCTAAGAAAGTGGCATTAAAGAGGGTGCTTATCTTGATCAGCAAGCACTTGAAGCTTTATTTTGGGGTCTCCATCTATTTTTTTTTTTAATTTTCTTTTGCAAAAGTAGATATATAATAATAAGACACGGATTTTCTTTCTTTCTTTATGTGTTTTTTCTTAGTAGGGAAGATTCTTTGTCAAACTAGCATAGCATTTGCTTTTTGGTTGTCCCTTGAATTAAAGGGTTGGGAGTGGTGACAAAATGAGAATGTGACCAAGAAGTGGAGATGGGGAGCTCGCTTTTGTGTGACCGACCCTGAACTGAATACAACTTTGGTATAATTATTGTGTAATTTTGACGAAGACATGACTCTACCTGCGCACCTTTTACCTCATTCCAATGGAATGGGGATCCTTAATTCCTGATCCCATCAATTGAGCAATTGAGTTTTCAACAAGCAAGTGGGTATCGGTTGTAAATTGTAATGGTTCACAAACATCACAGAAAAAGGTTGGATGCATTTTTATGAAATTATACGTAATACATGCCCATACATTATTCTCTTAAGCTTTTTTGTGTGTGGAATTTTATATGGATATAAATGTTAAGATTAAAATATAGAAGTGGATCATTACTAGTTGTATGCTTTAGAATAGAAAGCGTGGGGGTGGATGCCAGAGGGAATATAATAGGCAGGGGCTAAGAAAATTGCATCGAGGACTAAAGAGGGTGCTTATTTTGATCTGCAACTGCAAGCACCTTTAGACAATTGGAGTTTCTGGGGTCTTTTTGTCGGTCTAAGTTTATTAATTTTATTTTCGTTTTGCTTTGCAAGGTAGAGATACAATAATAGCACAGATTTCCTTTATCTTTTTCTACGTGTTTTTTCTTAGTAGAGAAGATTCTTTGTCAAACTTAGCCTTTGCTTTTTGGCCGTCCCTGTAATAAAATGAAGTTGGAATGTGGAATGTGACCAACAATTGAAGAAGATGCGTAAGAAAGAACCTTTTTTCTTCCAAGCGCCTTGGCTTTTGTGTCACCGACCCAAAACTGATTACAGCTTTGGTGTAATTATTGGTAATTTTGACAGAGACATGACGCGATGCTTGTACCTTTTCTCACATTCCAAAGGAGTTGGGATCCCTAATTCTTCATCCGATCGAATGCTGCAACAATGGCTCTGTTTTCTACATGCAAGTTTGTGAATGATGATCCAGAACAATGTTTTTAATATGTCCTAACTCCACATGTAATTGTGTGGGGTAGATTTTGATATGAAACTTGGTTTTAACCCGTAGTTTATATATCTAGAGCAAATTTAGTTGTGTGACATCAACTTTTAAATTTTTTATTTTAACTTAACTTCGTTTTTCTTCTGTAAATCAAACTTCCTCTACTTATATAAAAGAATGTAAGAAAGGTTGTGGCCTTTCGGATACATTTAACATTTAAAGTGGTAAACAATTAAACAAATAAAACTGAGATAAGAAACCAAAGAAAATATTTTGTGTATGTATGAGACTTTATTATAATAAGTCATTTTATATGGAAGTACTGATTGTTTGTCTATAATTTTTTTGGGATTTGCAGAGATTTTATAGTGTGAAGAATGAAGAGATAAAAGGTTTAAAACTAGACAATTTTTAAAAGGTTACATAAATAAAATACTAAAGTAATTATATTAAAAATTTAATTAAATGAATTTTATTTAGTATAATTAAGGTTTGATTTTTGTTCTTTAATAAGGTTTTTATTTTAATCTTCGAATTTTTTTAAATATTACAATTAAAAAAAATTGAAAGATTTTCAAACTAAGAAAAATCAGTGAAATATTTTTATTGTACAAACTAAATCTAATGATGCATATATTAGAGGGGGAAGTATAAATAAATATTACATAAATATATAATTTATTTAGCATATCTGATTCTTAAAAAAATTACATAAATACTTCTTATATCAGTGTTTTCTTATATTTGATAAAAAAGAAAAGGAAGATAAATGAAATAGCTTCTGAGAATGTTAACACTATGGTAATCAAGTAGCGGGTTGTATGTTATTGTTGGTTGTTGATCAGTGACTGATTTGCTCTTAAAGCCGTGTCATTAAGCTTTCTGTGAATTTTTATTTTGTAAAATCAACCACAAAGTAAGATGAAAGGTGATCAAAGCAGGCACACATGTTATCAAAAACATATTATATCATAGACGTGCTAGTAATAAAATATGATAAATTTATTCTATTGTTTATTATAATTTGTTTGTTTAGTGTAAATTCTATATCCTCGGTTATTGAGTTTGAAAAGAATATATTGTTTTTTTATTCTATCTTTTTTATTTATTTATTTTACATATACATTAAATATATAAGTGCTCGTTTGATGGAGAGAATAGAAAAAAATTTGATAAGATAAATGAATAAGATAGAATAAGGCAAGAACATGACATGATAAAAGTTAGATAAACTTTTATCGTGTTAAAGTATTTGATGTACTATTAGATAAAGTATAAAAATATAGAATAATTATTGATCTGACTCTAATACCGACGCCGATATTTACAGTATGACACCCTCAATTGTACAACATGAACATTCATAGTTAGTGATTTTTTTAAAGTATTTCAAACAATCTCATCTCGTACAATGAGTGCACACATGTATGAAACATTTTCTAGAAGATATGAAAGTAAAATGGAGCAACTATCAATAAATTGATCCAAATTCAAACTTGAAGTATAGTACATGACTCGTCTAACCCAATATTCGATGTTTGGTAGGGAACCTTTAGAGCTTTCTACAATCGTTGATGTAGGAATTGTGTGGATTGGATTTAAATCTTACTTCTCCTTTGATCTACAAGCAATTCTAAGCTTAGTTGCAATTCAAAATTCATTCTCCTTCAAAGCAGGAGTTTACTGAAACATGTATAGGCATGGTTATGGTTCCTAAACTCTAAAATTGAAAAAGGAAAAGTTAAAAAGATGGAAGCAATGGATAGACAAGAGAGAGAAGAGATGGAAATGCCAATCTCTAGAATTCTAGATAGGTAAGTCTGAGGATGTTCACCATCATTGGAGAGGTTCCAAATGGATAAGAACTTAACAGAGAGGCTAAGCACTCTTAGGTTCTTAGAGAAAGAAAGTTCATTTTATCTTACTAGAAACTCAATAAATGATTTCTTAAATGTAATTTACAAAGAATAGAAGCTATATGTACCCTTTCTAAGTGTAATTTTCATATGTAAATTAGGTAGGTTTAATAAAGCTTCACCCATGGCCTAAAACCTAAAGATACATGCCCCAAAAGTGGTCCAAAGCAAGTATATAACTGATCCGGTCTGGATACCGGCCCCAAGGTTATCCGATCTGGATACCGGTTTTAAGGACAAAAGGCCGACTCAGCCTTCCTAGAAGTCAACCGGTATCCCAGGATAATGATCCAGTCGGTGAACATGCTGATCTGATCTCACCTGAAGTAAAGTCTTTATAGCCGTCCTAGAGTTCAACCGATGTCAAAGATATCGATCCAGTCTGCAACACACTAGGCAAACTGCACTTACACCGGTCATCCGAGGTGACATCCAAGATACCGGGTGGTCTATCCGCTCCAATATCATAATGAAGAAGGCATTCTGCACAGTGGAGTATGTCCCTTTCATCCACCGACAGGAGTAGGTACAATCACCAGCGTGATTTATGGAAAAAGTGATTACCTTTCCACCCATGTGACAGAAAAGTACACTGATAATTCACCTACCCTCCTGACACACTCTGAATGCTGGCCCACTCGGATTAACTCTTTATACACGTTATCAGAACCAGTGGGCCCACTAACACCTAACGATTCATTTCCACGCTCAACTATAAGTAACATGTTGCAATACATGTTCCAGGTTACGTTGTCCTTGCTCTCTCTCTTGCTGTTATACTGTTTGAGCATCTTCTAACTTGAGCGTCGGAGAATCTTCACAGGTGACACCACCTGTCGCCCACACCAACGCGAGAGGTCGGTATGAAGGATCTCCTAGACAAAAAGACCGACCTCCACACACATAGAGGCCGGATCATAGAGATCGGATACACACAGCCGATCTTCAATTCCATTCAATCTTCTACTCTTAAGGCTGTCCCGACACCGGATCCTAGACCCCGGTTCAGGACAGATCATTGGCACGCCCGGTGGGACCCGGTAAAGTTATTCCCACTTTCTGCAGAAGTTAGTAGTCGACAATGGAAGGAGATGGACGCGACTTTGTGGATGGTCATGTAGAGGATGTGACCCATCAACAAGCTGAGGGGAGATTCGTCTTTGAATCACCAGCAACCCATTCAAGGAGAATGGTACCAGTGGCAACCCCTGATCCTCGAGATGAAGTTATCAGGCAACTCAGGGAGGAGTTGAGGGAGTTGCGAAGGGAAAAAGGAGGGACTGGGGACAGAGTGATGTCTCAGGCGGAGGATACTCGCCATACATCTACGAGAGAAAGATCCACAACTCTCCAGTATTCTAAGATCCCTACCTTTGAGAGGAGAGAACAAACTCAAGATTCTGGGGACAGAAACAGTGCAAGGAAGAGGGGGCAGACAGCGATGGCTTCTGGGCCATTCCGATTCAACGTCCCTTTCTCAAGGAGGCTCATGAGTATACTCATCCCCAAGCACTTGCAAACGACCCAACCACTTTCCATCGGAAAGTATAATGGAGAAACTGACCCTATTAAGCACCTTGATGCTTACACGTATGAGGCCATGTACTTGGGAGCTGATGAAGATGTGATGTGCAGGATGTTCCCACGAACCTTAACGGAGGAGGCTCTCGGTTGGTTCAAAAGTTTACCCTCAGAGTCAATAGATTCTTGGGAAGAAATGGCGACTTCATTTGAGAGCCATTTCATCATCTCTAGGGACATCCCAAGGACTTCCCATACTTTAGCTCATATCAGGCAGGGGGAACGTGAAACTCTCAAGGAGTTTTTGAAGAAATTTTACAAGGAGGCTGCTTTGGTGCCTAACCTCACGGAGGCTATTCAGCTTCACATCATTGTCGAAGCCTTACAGCCTGGATCCGCCTTTGCTTTGTCTTTGGCAAAGAGTCCTCCAACGACGTTGGAGGAGTTTCAGAGAAAAGCTTCGAAATACGTGGGCATAGAAATGCACTTGGAAGCAACAACGGTTAAAAGGAAATCCTCAACGCCATATCAACAACGGAGAGATAAGAATTGGCCTAGATCGAAACGCATGGAGACATCGTCCCAAGGCAATGTCTATGATAATCCTGTTTCTCCGAGTCAGGAAGAACGGATACATGTATTTGGCAATTATGCTCCATTAAATTCCAAACGCTCTCAGATTTTGAGGGAGATCGGATGGCCAACGCTTGCTGCATACGGGGTCAGGATGCCGCCCCAACTTCGTAAGCACGGAGACCCTCGGAAGTATTGTGAATTCCATGAATAAGAGGGCCACTTAACAGATGAATGTCAGGCTTTGAAGAATACTATCGAGGCCCTAATCCGAGAGGGTAAACTTAAACAGTATCTTTTCAAAGAAGCTATTTCGGAAAAGCCAAAGGGAGTCCGGATTGGCGAGCATGAACAGCAAAGTGTTATGCCCCAACGACATCAGGGTCCCCGAGAGGTCATTGACTGAGTATCAGGCCATTAAAGCTAAGGACGCCCCCAGCTGTTATAGCTAGTCGGTAAGACGGTGTGCACTCTTTTTCCTTACTTGGGTTTTTCTGATCGGATTTTACCAAGAAGGTTTAACGAAGCATAACCCCGACCTGGCTCTCTTTCTTTCTTTTGTATTGTACTTCATAATTAATGAAATTTTCCATCTGTTCACCTGTTGTCTACATCATTTTATTCAACGCACAACTCCGTTGTGACAAAATACTTTCAGGACGGACGATCCTAACAGCGTATCCGTTGTTAGTGATGAACCTCTTCGAACGTACAAAGGGGTGAACCATAGATTGAAGGCCCAGATTGTAGGATTAAACCAAACTCTGGGTACGGTTAGTAAGTTTGGCTGCACACCGATTGAAGACTCGGATTGTAGGATTGAACCGAACTCCGAGTACGACTAGTAGGTTTGGCCGAACGTCGGTGAAGAACGGTGAATGGGTAAAATCCAACACCGATTGAAGGCCCAGATTGTAGGATTAAACCGAACTCTGGGTACGGTTAGTAAGTTTGGCTGAACACCGGTGAAGGCTCGGATTGTAGGATTGAACCGAACTCTGAGTACGACTAGTAGGTTTGGCCGAACGTCGGTGAAGAACGGTGAATGGGTAAAATCCAACACCGATTAAAGATACGGCTAGTAGGATAAAACCGAACGCCATTGAAGACCTGAGTTGTAGGATTGAACCGAACCTCAAGAAATGGGTTGTAGGATTGCACCGAACCCCATTCGAAGGCCGGTGAATGGGTAAAATCCAACACCGAATGATGAAGGTCGGTGAATGGGTAAAATCCAACACCGAGTGAAGAAAATGGTGAATGGGTAAAATCCAACACTGAATGAAGGCTCGGATTGTAGGATTAAACTGAACTCCGAATACGACTTCTGGAATCGGTCGGTTGCTATTGAAGAATCAATCGTTATCGAATTCACTCAGAAGTACTCCTGGGAATTCCTCACTCGGAAATATTCTCCCTTGGAAATTCCTTACTCGGAAACACTTCAAATTCGATGCGAGACTCTTAAATTCTTTAGTCGGCAATATCTTATTAAAGTCCGACTCGTGAATTCTGTAAGCTGAGGAAATCTTATTTACTCGGGAAAATCCCTACCTGAGGCGCACTCATCCGAAGTCGAAGCATTTCTCTGTCCTTAAGTGTTTCACTCAGAAAATGCTTCACTCGGTACCATACTATATGGAAGTCGGAAATGTTCCACTCAGGGCAATCCCACGTGGAAGTGTCACACTCGGGGACACCCCACTCGGAAATCTTTCACCCGAGGGATCACTTGGAAATCTTCTACACAGGAAGGGTCAATCGGAAATATTCCTCCCGGGAGTCTCACTTGGATTATAAGACTAAACCGAGCCCTAAAATCATTAGTCGGACTAAAACCGAACTCTAAGGACGGCCAAAGACTAATTCCCTCAGGACGGATGATCTCAATCACCTATTCTGTGATTCAATGATGTAACTCCTGGCGCAGACAATTCCCATCATTATCCTTATGATGGAAGTCTTTAAAGACTCAATCTGTACTCTTATGATTGAGAAGAATTCCTCCAGGACGGATGATCTCAATCGCCAATTCTGTGATTTGATGATGTAACTCCTGGCGCGGACGATACCATCATCATCCTCATGGTGGAATACTATCAAGACCCAATCTGTATTCCTACGATTGAAATACTTCTTTCATAACGGATAATCTCAATCACTTACTCCGTGAATCGACGATTAGGATCAAATACAAATTATTGCTATTCATCCGTCCTGAGCACCACGGTCAAGAACAACAGATCTACTCCTTCTCTCCCCAAAAGAATTAAGGGTAATGTCCCCTGAGAGGTACCAATCCCTTAACATACTTATACTCGGGGACAGTATTCATTTATATATTTCTCCGTTCTAAAGCTTGTTTATCTTAACTAATTTGATTAATTTTCTGAGGCAATTACTGCAATCCAACCTCAAGATTTATCACACTGAACGAATTATAGAATACTGAAAAGATATATACATCTAAGTTATATTACTCTTCATGGCATCACAATATTGGGCAATACACATGTGGAAAAACATAACTTGCATTCTTGAGGGGATACGCCGGTATGCAGACCTCTCGTGAACTGTGTAGCTTATATGAGCAACTTACAGTCCCTCACACAAGCTAGGGGACAAATGATCCGGTCTGGATACCGGCCCCAAGGTTATCCGATCTGGATACCGGTTTTAAGGACAAAAGGCCGACTCAGCCTTCCTAGAAGTCAACCGGTATCCCAGGATAATGATCCAGTCGGTGAACATGCTGATCCGATCTCACCTGAAGTAAAGTCTTTATAGCTGTCCTAGAGTTCAACCGGTGTCAAAGATATCGATCCGGTCTGCAACACACTAGGCAAATTACACTTACACCGGTCATCCGAGGTGACATCCAAGATACCGGGTAGTCTATCCGCTCCAATATCATAATGAAGAAGGCATTCTGCACAGTGGAGTATGTCCCTTTCATCCACCGACAGGAGTAGGTACAATCACCAGCGTGATTTATGGAAAAAGTGATTACCTTTCCACCCATGTGACAGAAAAGTACACTGATAATTCACCTACCCTCCTGACACACTCTGAATGCTGGCCCACTCAGATTAACTCTTTATACACGTTATCAGAACCAGTGGGCCCACTAACACCTAACGATTCATTTCCATGCTCGACTATAAGTAACATGTTGCAATACATGTTCCAGGTTACGTTGTCCTTGCTCTCTCTCTCTCTTGTTGTTATACTGTTTGAGCATCTTCTAACTTGAGCATCGGAGAATCTTCACAGGTGACACCACCTGTCGCCCACACCAACGTGAGAGGTCGGTGTGAAGGATCTCCTAGACAACAAGACCGACCTCCACACACATAGAGGCCGGATCATAGAGATCGGATACACACAGCCGGTCTTCAATTCCATTCAATCTTCTACTCTTGAGGCTGTCCCGACACCGGATCCTAGACCCCGGTTCAGGACAGATCAATAACCATAGAAGACCTAAATTTCAATCTAAGACTACTAATGAACTTCTAAAAAAGAAAAATAATTCAAAACTTAAGCCTAATACAAAAATACAAAAGTAAGAGGCACATTAGGCTAAGCCTATGATATGTACAAAAAATATGGCCCAAAAGAGTCCGAATACTACCTATGAAGCCCTATCCTCTAAAATAGTGCATGAGAAATGGGAAAGGGTCTTTAAAGATTCCTCCTTGGGCTTGGGCCCATATAATGGTATAAGATAGAGGTATAATGTTCTAGAGAGTGCCTCTTTGGTTTTCTTGGCCCTTGATTTAGTTAGGGCCACTAAGACCATCCAAGACATCCTCTAGTCTCTATGTAGCCTCAATGTAGGTGGTTTCCTCATCAATCGCAAGGGCGTATGAGGTTCTCTCTCACTAATCAATGTATTCTAAGGGGCCATCTTGGGCTCCTGATGTATCCTTGAGGATAAAGGTCCACCTTATTTTCGCCTTACCACTCTAATGATGTGTTGATCACAACTTAGCTCTATCTCTTAATAGGTGATCCGGTGTGCATATCGGTCCCTAAAGGCAAGTGACATTGGTTACGGTAAAATATTAATAAATGCTAAGTCAAATCAAGAATTGGATGGAGTAGCTTAAAACTGAACTGATAATCAAACTTCGGTACGAATTTGAGAACCTGACCCCGGTTGGAAAAGCTGACACTTAAGTCAGAGTCAGACGCAAGTTGGCAACTTGCTTCTATGCAAGAACTGTAGCACTGTTCACTGTCAGGGGTCAAATCACAAGTTGCACTTAGGGAAGTTCTATAATTAGAATTCATTCATTAATTCACAAGTTACAATATTTACTCTCATTAACTACCCTCCGTAATCTCTTTATTATTCCGTAATCTCTTTATTACTCCGTTATTCTCATACTGACTTAAGCATCAGAGCCTCTTTTGCCAGTACACCCCTGGTGTGTCCCATCCACTCTAATTCAGAATTGACTAGAAGCATTCTTAAGACTTGAAGGACATACTGTTCCCACTGAACCTGTGTTTATAATACCAACTCCCACTGAGACAGTGTAAAATAGAGAGAAAGAGAGGAACATTTGATACCAGTTGCACGAGGAGAACTTTGCACCTCACACACCAGACATAACAATAGGGGAGTCCTCTAACCTCCTATGTTGTCCTTATAATCTATTATCGTTCATCATCAAGAGACGGTTAAAAGGGCGCATTAATGTAAAGAGTGAGAAACATGAATCATAAATCATATGGCAAGGAACACAACACATTAGACAATGATTTCATGATTATCCTTATCTTATTCATTATTTAACATGCTTATATATACTTATGCCCAATCATTATGGAGTCACATTTAGACCTTATCACTATAATCGTATCATTAATCACAAAATAAGAAAGCCATATAACAACAATGTTTCAGTCATAATCCAAGGTTCAATTGCATAAGAATACACACCAATCATAAATAAGATAATGCAATATATGAGTCATTCTTTTCATTATAATTAATCATCTATGGTGCATGAAGGATCTAGCTTTAATTACTTTTCTTCTTAGAGTTCCAATTGCCTTGTTCAATTTTGGAGATAGAGAAGCCTTGAGAATGTGGAGGCTGAAATTGAGGAGGGAGAAAAAGGAGGGAGTTAAGTTGTCATAAGGTGGTTATGGGAGGTTTGAAAGTTTGTTAAGTGATTAAGAGTTGTTATGGTGGTTGGGAGAAGTTTGTTATGGAGGAGAGAGAGAGAGAGAGAGAGAGAGAGAGAGAGAGACTCGGACGTCATTCCTCTAGGAGGAGATAAGCCCTATACCGCCACCCTAGGGGAGGAAACCTAAGGATAAGGTATTCGGTGGTGTACTAAGCACAAGGGAGAGCCTAAGAGAGAAAGAACTCACTTTCTCCCTCTAAAATTCTTCAATTGAATTATGATGTGCAATTTACAAAGGAGAGAGGCCTTTATATAGGCTATGAAATTTCGGTCATGCTTATTAGGCCTTGAGGTTCCTTGGCCCAAATATCCTATCCTAACTAAGAAGGGGCAAAATACAAGCCCAAAAGGAAAAATGATGCATATAAGGCCAAAAAGTGGTCCAAAAAGAAAAATATGACCATGTAAGGCCCAACCTAAAGTCAAAAGGCTTTTCTAGCCTAAATCTAATAAAATCCTAATTACGTAAACCAGAAAATACAAAGGCTCATGTAAGCCCAAAAGAGGTCCAAGTAGCTTAGGAAGGTCCATGATCCAATATAGTGCAAGACAAGAAAGTGTAAGGCTTCCTAGGAGCTTCTGTGGGCTTGGGCCCATAAATAGGAAATGTGAAAGGTGTGAGGGCTTTTATGAGGGTGTCCTTAGGCTTCTTACTGTTTGCTATGGTTATAGGTCCTACAAAGGAGTCCATGGCATTGTCCGCCTTATTAGCAGCTTCTTTATAAGTGATATCCTTATCAAATAGGATGAGTCTATATATAACCCAAATTATATGTCTCACTTTTTGTAAAATAATCACTTAATCAAACGGTCCTTATTTACATATATTTTCAAATGTATATATTACATTAGTTTTATTACACATAAATAAGGCACTAAATGATTATGATTATAATATATGTATGTATGTATGTAAGGAGTGTATCCAATAAAAACATAGTGATATGGTGAAATAAAAACAATTATTTGTAACCATTCGGATCTAATTAAGAGATAAGATTAATTTAAATTTAAAATACTAACATATACTGCTCCCTATTTTATCAAAGTTGATCTTATATATAATTTGATATCTATTATTCAATTTAATATCCTTTATATAATTTAATAAATTTCTTGTTGCACAAAATTAAATTATACATAATAAAAAAATTAGAGCATGTGACACTTCCTATTTAGAATTGTTAACTCGTAGAGGATTGTCTGTAAAAGAGAATTCTTATTCTTATGGTTAAAGTCATTTTCTTTTTATGAAATGAAGTTTGAGTTAAATCTAAGAGATCACCAGGATATGCCTTTAAGATTCAATGAACGTTTAAGAATTTGAATCCCATGATCTTATAAACACAAATTCAATCTTTAACCAATTAGATCATCATTTGTTAAAACATGCCATTATTAGAGGAGACGGGGAGAAAACATGAAACTAGAAAAATAAAGGACTGCGTTGAGCGGACAATCTTCTATACATGCAAAACTGATAAACAGCTGTAACCTTTGAAACGTTGATCACATAACAAGACAGAAAATTTTACAGCTCTTCAACACCAGGGGACAAAAAAAGATGAGGAAAAGACTTACATCAAACCTATAATTTCATTTGCACAAAAAAGAAAATACACATTTACGAAGCAGCAAAGCAAAATGAAGGAAGAGTATTATTTATAAAAGAATAGGATTAAAGTGGATCACAACACTTGTCACATGCAGCTGTTGAAGGACAGGGAAAGTAGGTCATGCCCATCTGTTCTTATATCTGAATCAAGAGTCTCCACAACTCAAATCTTAACAAATCATGCTCAGAGAGAGATCTTCACCAATGGTTTGATGAAGTGACCACAAATGATAAAAAATCTGGTTAGGCGGCTACTGGTGGTTCCTGCAATTGCAACCAAGACTTGAGAACTCGGTTAAAGGGAGAAAATCAGTTAAGAGTAAACTTCTCAAATATAGAGAGAAAGAAAAAACGCATCAAAAAAGTAAGATGAAAATCAAACTTTCCCGTCAGTTGATCTTAACCTAAAAAAGAAGTTACATTCATGACACATCCTTGATTCACTTTATAAGAAATGTTAACGCATTCTTTTAAACACATTCTTCAACATTGTTATCAAAACTAAACTAGATTAGCCGGTCTGACTGATTAAACCATGAATTGATTATGTGACTAGTCCGAATCAATTCTTTGTTTTTACCGATCAAATCATAGTTCAATCCCCAATTTAATTACGGTTCGCTTGAACCAGTAACTTCACATATTCAATGACTAATCCAGTTTTAAAAACTTGCTCTTCAACACACTTTGTGATTGGCTAGTATTTTAAAAAGCCAAACCATGTGCTTTGTAAATTATTTTCTAATTTTCACTTTTTTAAAAACTAACCAAACAGATGGAATGTGTTGAAAAGTATGTTCCTCTTCATTTTAAACAGCCAAACCATGTGCTTTGTAAAGTGTTTCTTAATTTTGACTTTTTAAAAAACTAACCAATCACGGAATGTGTTTAAAAATATGTTCATCTTCATTTTATTTTATTTTATTCTTTGTTTAGGATGAAATTGGAAGCAGGGAAATAAGGAGGCAATAGAGAGTACATAATATATTTCTTCTGTTTGTTTGAGAGAAAAAAAAAAGGAAATATAAAATGTAGAACCCACAATAAAAAAAAGAACTTCACCTCTCATTTGAAAGGAAATAGAAGAAAATTGACAATTGAATTTTTATTTAGGAATTAAATTAAATTTTTATAATAATAAAAATAAATATTTTATATTAATAAAAATATTACTAGAAATTTTTTAGATATTTTATATTTAAATTTACTTTTAAAATTAAATTTTATCGTATCATTTATTCTTTTATTTCCACCCTCTTTTCTACTCATTTAAACAAGTAAAAGATAACTTTTTCTTCTTTCTCTTTCACTTGTATCCATCTAAATAAAATTTTTTCATTCTATTTTCACTGTATCTCACCCTCCTAATTCTTTCCTTCTTATTTTTTTCTATCATATTTCCTCTTCAAATCCAAACAATGCGTCTCTAAAATTTGGAACAGGATACAAGTTATTCTTATTATTAGGCTTAAATACATCATGTTTCATTTTTTTGTCTTTGTAAGTTTCTTTTTGCATCTAACTTATATCAATTTTACCCAATGGGTGTTGGTCACAGTGATTCAAAGTGACTATTTGAACGCCTAGGATGCAAGTTTGATCAATAGGAGCCACACTCTTGTGGAGACCTTTGGCATTTACCATATCCGGGTAAGAATCGTTATATCGATTTTTCTTAACCTTTAGTCTTTACCATAGAGCAGTTTTCCCACAATTTTCTTAACCAAAACACTTATATCCATCTTTTTTCAAGTTTCCACTATGAAATTGACTTATATCCATCTTTTTTCAAGTTTCCGCTATGAAATTGAATCCGTTAAGAATTGACATGGCTAACAAAATTGCACATCAACTTATTCATACGGTTCTAATAGATTTAGTTAACTATTGACACATGGTTCTAATGGCTAAAACACCCCTATTTTACAAAGACCAAAAACATATTTAAGTCTTATTATTATTATTATAGTAATAGTAGTAGTATTGATGAAATAGTCAAATTGATCTTCCAAACATAAGGCGACCACCAATTATTATAGAGGATTGATGAAATAGTCAAATGAGTCTTCCATAGATTTATTTGACTACCGGATTGGTCCCTAGAACATTTCTTTATAGTTAAAGCAATTAAAATAGTTGATAAAAGGTTATTTTAATTGTTACGAAAGGGTCTAGTGACCAATATGGTTGTCAAATCAATTTTCCAAAGACTTATTTGGTGACCATAATATTTAAGATATCTAATTGGTGGACACCCTATCTTACGAAGACCAATTTGACTATTTACTTTATTATTATTAAATCATCTGAGTGACATAGAAAGAGCACAACTCACCTTTGCTGTTAAGTTTGATACAGCCAAATGAAATTTTTCTCTAGTTTTAGTACCAGCAACTTGTCCAACCTTTGTCACCTTACTAAAAGCACCATTTAACCATGCTGTTCCAGCAGTCACATATCTGTAGAGAACCAGGAGGCTATTAATAACTAAACATACCACCTAAATTCAAATTCAACCTTATCCACCGTGCCTAAATTGCTTATCTCAAAAACTATAGTGCATAAAGGTAGGACTTCAGAGAAACATCTAAATTCTTGCCTTTGTGCCTCCTATTGCAGGAACCGAACTACAAAAATCATTGCAATTTCATACTAAAATCAAAATGCACACCATGTATAACATCATACAACTATCAATTTATCCCAGAAAGAGGAACAAACAAGAGGCCACTCAATCATCTACATCAAAGCGTGAAAGGCTTTAACAATTTAGTTTCCCAAATACCAGCTTTGTTCAAAAAGTTCCTGCCAACCGCTATGCTGAGTACAAAAGTGTCTAACAAGAAAAGAATTTAATCTAGTATATAATTTCACGGCTACAGCAAGAAACATTTCTTGCACAAGAAAACAACATTTCAGGGATATAATATAGTCCATATCACAACCAATAAGAAAATAAAAACAATGAAGTGATAACAAATTTTATTGAAGGCGACATAGTAATTTCTTGTTCTTTACCATCTACAAGGCTATAATGTGCTTTATCCATCTTCCAAGATTCAGCACTACCATAACTGATAATTTTTGGCTTAAACATGGCACACAGCTTTTGGTTTTAGTCCTCCAAAAAACAATGTTAAATTTACTCCCCATAAGATTTTAAAATTTAAATTCTTTTAAAACTCATCTTTATTACCGCTTATTGGCAACGTGACATGCATCTACATATGTTCATCTTTGTCATGTGATGTGACATGTCCAGATAATTGATACATTATTAATATGTGGTCATAGGGACAGTTGACAGTTTTAAAATTTGTAAGGATTAAAACCAAGAAATTTTTTTGGAGGACTAAAAACATTTCTAATCCTTTGTTTCTCTATAATTCTTCTATGGACCCCACGTTAGAAGTTGAGAAATCAGATGCAAGTGTTTCTCTCCTCCAGGGAAAATTCCATCTAGCAGCTCGTTTATGATTTCCAAACCAGCATCCACCACCCTTCCCTTCCTCTTCTTCCTACATTCCTTGCAGGGCCAAGGAGGGGAATGAACTAGCAAGATAATTCTAGACACTTTCCTCTTAGCCTTAGTAAAAGCCTATTTTATGTCAGAGCACATTTTTATTTGGGCTTTTAACAATACAGGAAGTATGGGGCAAAGTAACATAGCAATATACAACAAGGTACCTCCAGAGTAAATGTACACTTACACCATTGGATAGCTACCCATAGAATTCTAATCCAATTTCCCATTGAACATATGAAATTATTTCAATGAAAGATCATGCACATCAATTTAAGATAAACAAAACATTCATTCCCACGTAATGTTATAGTTGACATTTATTAATACTTTGAAAAGGATATCATAGGTGAAAGTAAAGTAATTTGATAAAGAATCTAGCTAGATTTTAAATATTGAGCTTGATCTATTGAAAATTTTGAATCTAACAAATTGATAGATTGCAACCTTTATATGATATTAGTTTAATGGAGTATGCTGAAGACTTACTCCTAAAGTAAGTAAATCTCCGCCCTATCTATATAAAGTGATATTGCATTGTATTCACAAAAGAGCTACTAACCTGCTTGTTTTAACAGCTGATCCAGTGTCATTCAGTTTTCTTTCAGCTGCAAATATTGCTGCCATAGTTTTATCTGAAACATGAAGCTTCTCATCAACAGATTTCACTTTCTCATTCACCGCAGAAATGCCAACTGCTAATTTCTCTGTCAGTCCCACTCTCTTGTCAAAAGAAATGACCTTTGCAGAAGCATTTGCAGTCAACTGATGCTTTGCATCAAATGCTTTAGCTTTGTTCAATGCATCTTCCCTTATTGCCAAACCTTTTGCCAGCATACTTGTAACCACATCTTGTGCCCTGTTTATGTACATTCGTCCATTGGTAGGGCTAGCTTTTCCATCCTGAAAGATATTCAGTAAAGCATAAGGTTAATACAAAAAAATGATAACAACAGATGAACAGTGCTGTTAATGTTTGTCTAGCTTCAAAATAAACTGAATGTGAGGTTCAAGACTATAACATAGTTGTTAAAATCGAGATTCTACTCGTAGAATTGTCAAGAATCGGACAATTCTACAATTCTACCTGTGAATTCAAGTTAAATTGGTAGTAGAATCGTAATGGAGATAGAATAGGTAGAATGGGTAAAGTCGGTAGAATCGATAGTGTTAGAATTATGTAACTATAAATATATTTTAGGATTAAATATATTGATCTTATCTTTAATGTAAAATAAGAAATTGTATATCCTGTATTTATATACAAATCCCTATAAATACAATAGCTCCGTATGATTAAAAAACACACGGAATTCATATGTTCTCTCGTTTTCTCTCTTTTAACATGGTATCCAGAGCCTAACGAGAGTTCCCTCCTATATGTGATCCTCTGGTGAGCCATTGCTCATTGTGTAAATATTTTTTTCCTCCCGGTATCTCGAGAACCTCCCTCACTGCCTTCCTCCCTTATGAGTTGTTGGATGACAACAATTACTCCTATTAGGCCTCTAGCATTCAAATTTGACTTATTGGGCTAGGCTATGAGAACCACCTCACAGTTGGATTCCGATATCCTGGAACCCGAACGCCTGCGGTGGAAGAAATTGATGCTCAACTATTTGCCATTGTGAGGAACATCATTGCCCTACCCCATCATGATTATTTCCATGGTCAAAGATCCTGCAAGGGGGTTTGGGACCACGCCAAGCAACTCTTCACCAACAATATCTGACGACTCTACCAAATTGGTGAAGACCTCATGACCACTTTTGGCTCTCGTCAGTTTAAGGGCCCCGTAACTGCTTATGCGGGTAAGGTGACTAGTATCTTGTGTGAACTCAATGAGATGCTTCCTCCAGGTACTACTCCTGGGGTTAAACTTGAGAACCGTAAGAAATCAATTTTGTCCCTTGCCTTATATGGCCTGCCTGCTGACTATTCCTCTACTCATGATCAGATCTTGGGTTGTCTCACAGAGGTTACTCTGGATAGTGCCTTGGCTACTATCCTTCGGGTCAACATTCATGGTCCTGCCTCTCCCTCCATGCTTCCTTCCACCCGTCTGTTCCTCTTTTTGATTCTTCTGTTTTGCTTTCACACAACAGCGACAATGCACCTCGAAACGGGGGCAGGCCATGTCCTTATTGTGACCATTGTCACAAACTAGGCCACACCATAGATAAGTGTTGGAAACCTCATGGTCGTCGTCATCGCACTGCTCAGGTTGCTCACACATTTGTAACTCCTCCTGCACCGTCTTTTGCTCCTCTGTTTCTGCCAAATTTGTCTTCACCGCCCTCCTACAATGATTTCCTTTAGTGGTGTGAAGAACGTCAAGCAGTTCCACTATTGTTGTTGCACACACCGGTAATTCTTTCGTTGGCATCTCCCATTCTTTTGGTCCTTGATTCAGGGGCCACAATCTCTTTTCCTTTCTATCTCTACCACTAATTACTTACCTTCTGTTATTATGGCCAATGGTTCCCAAACATAGTCCCAAGGTATTGTTATTGTCCATCCCATTCCTTCTCTTTCAGTTGATAATGTGTTATTTGTTCTCCTCTTTAATTTGTTATCCATTAGTCAACTTACTCATACTCTTGATTGTATCATCTCTTTTACTAAAGATTTTATTTCTCTGCAAGACTGGAAAACAGGGAAGATGATTGGCTTCAGATGTGAGTCTCACGGCCTCTATCAACTTTAAAGGCCATCTTTTGTCGGTTCGGCATCCACGTCCCCCTTCTCATTCATGCTCAGTTAGTACATCCAGGTCTGGATGTATTAAAGAAATTAGTTCCTAGTTTTTCTAAATTAGAGTCTTTGTCGTGTGAGTCATGTCAGTTAGGTAAGCATACTCGTACCCTTTTTCCTAATCGCATTAATAATCAGGTCTAGTCCCCTTTTGCTTTGGTTCATTCGGATGTTTGGGGTCCCAGTTGTATCGTGTCTTCTTTAGGTTCTAGGTACTTTGTTACCTTTATCGATGATTTTTCCCGTTGTACTTGGATATATTTAATGAAAGA
The DNA here is from genome assembly GCA_037962975.1 of Clitoria ternatea. Classification (NCBI taxonomy): domain Eukaryota; kingdom Viridiplantae; phylum Streptophyta; class Magnoliopsida; order Fabales; family Fabaceae; genus Clitoria; species Clitoria ternatea. Next base: position 20,297,908 of record CM075675.1, read on the forward strand.
TCGTTGAGTTATTTTTTATTTTTTAGTCTTTTCTTAATGAAAATAAAAACTCAATTTGGGATTTCCATTTGTACCTTACAAAGTGACACTGCACGTGAATATTTGTCTAACCAATTTCATACTTTTATGGCATCTCATGGTATGTTGCATCAAACCTCTTGCTCTCATACCCCCCAACAGAATGGGGTTGCTGAGTGCAAAAATAGACATCTTCTAGATACAACTCTTCTTCTTCATTCTCATGTTCCTCTTCAGTTTTGGGGTGATGCAGTCCTTACTGCATGCTATCTCATCAACCATATGCCTTTTATTGTTCTTAAAGGTAAAATTCCTCATCAAGTTTTATATCCACGTCGTCCTTTTCATTCTTTACACCCTCGAGTCTTTGGTTCTACTTGTTTCTCTCATGTCCTTGGTCTTGAGATCGATAAATTATCTGCTCAGTCTCATACATGTGTTTCTGTCGGGTATCCCCGCACCCAAAAAGGATATAAGTACTACTCTCTTACTCTTTGCAGGTATTTTATCTCTGCAGATGTCACATTCTTTGAAGATGTTCCTTTCTTTGAGTCTGGAGTACCTCCACCCGAGCCCCCTCTTCCTACGACTACACATACAGTCCTTTTTTCTCCTTCTAAGGAGTCTCCTTCTCCAGGTCCTCTTCCTCCTCCTCCTTTACAGGTCTATCAGCGTCGTCCTCGTCCTTTACTGCTGCAACCTGCAACTGACCCGATTGTAGACTCATATCTTGAGCTTACTCATCTGACCTCTTCTCTGATCCTGCCTCTTGAGTCAGATCTTCCCGTTGCCCTCCGTAAAGGTATCCGTTCTACTCGTAATCCTTCTCCTCACTATACTCCTTTGAGTTATCATCGCATATCTCCATCATATTACTCTTGTCTTTCTTCTTTGTCCTCTGTTTCTATTCCTAAGAATGCAGGAGATGCCTTTACTCATCTAGGATGGAAACAAGCTATGATGGATGAAATTTGTGCTTTGCAAAGCAGTGGAACTTGGGATCTCATTCCTCTACCACCAGGGAAGTCCGTTGTTAGTTGTCGATTGGTGTACACGGTGAAGGTTGGCCCAGACGAAACAGTTGACCGCCTCAAAGCCCATCTTGTCACCAAAAGTTATACTCAGATCTACGGCTTGAATTATGGAGATACCTTCTCCACTGTTGCCAAAATGTCCTCGCTGCGCCTCTTCCTTTCCATTGCCGCCATTTGCCACTGGCCTTTATACCAGTTGGACATCAAAAATGTTTGCCTTCATGGTGACCTGCTTGAAGAGGTTTACATGGAGCAACCTCCCTGTTTTATTGCTCAAGGGAGTCTTCTGGACTTCTTTGTCAACTGCGGAAATCTCTATATGGCCTTAAGCAACCTCCTAGGGCATGGTTTGGCAGATTTAGTACCGTGATTCAAGAGTTTTGCATGATCCGAGTGAGGCCAATCACTTTGTCTTTTATCGTCATTCAGTTACTGGTTGTTTTACTTGGTGGTTTATGTGGATGACATTGTTCTTACTGGCAGTGATCATCTTGGCATTACACAGGTAAAGCAACATCTCTTCAGGCACTTTCAGACGAAGGACCTTGGCAGAGTCAAATATTTCTTGGGGATAGAGGTAGCACAATCCAAAAATGGAATCGTCATATCCCAAAAGAAGTATGCAATGGATATTTTGGCAAAAACAACGATGTTAAACTCCACAGTCGACACTCCCAAATCAAGGGGAGCCTCTTCCGGATCCTGAAAGATACAGACGTTTAGTTGGCAAGTTGAACTATCTAACTATCACTCGCCCAGATATCTCATTTGTAGTTAGTGTGGTAAGTCATTTCCTAAACTCTCCTTGTAAGAAACATTAGGATGTAGTGACCTGTATTGTTTAATATGTCAAGAAAGATCCTGCAAAGGGTCTGTTATTTGAAGATAGAGGACATACTCGAGTTATGAAATACTCTGATGCTGATTAGGCAGGCTCTCCCATTGATAGAAGGTCCACTTCCGAATATTGTATTTTTTTCGGAGGTAATTTTGTCTCTTGGAAGAGTAAGAAGCAGAATGTTGTAGCCAGGTCTAGTGCGGAGGTTGCACAGATGACACTTATCTGTGATAATCAGGCCGCTATGCATAATACCTTAATCCAGTTTTCCGTGAAAGGACGAAGCATATTGAAATTGACTATCATTTTGTTAGAAAGAAAGTCTTGTCTGGTGAAATATCCACTAGCTTTGTTAATTGGCGGATGTTTTCACTAAATCTCTAAGGGCCTCGGATTGATTATATATGTAACAAGCTTGGTGCATATGATTTATATGCTCCAACTTGAGGGGGAGTGTTAGAATTATGTAAATATAATAATGGTATATTTTAGGATTAAATATATTGATCTTATCTGTAAAATAGGAAACTGTATATCCTGTATTTATATACAAATCCATATAAATACAATAGTTCCGTTGTGATCACAAAACACACGAAATACATATATTCTCTCGTTTTCTCTCTTTTAATAGATAGAATTGAGTTTGTTGTTTTCTTTTTTTTTGTCTTTAAAACATCAAAAGCACACTGTTTTGGAAAGGGAAATTTAAAAAATTAAATTACTAAACCCTAATCCCTAATTTTTGCATTCTCCTCCTTCTTGCGTTTTCACTCTCCCTCTTGACCCTTTACATGACTGTATGCATTCTCCTCCTACCTTTGACGATTTCTCCTTTGCGATGTACTGTTCTCACTTTCTTAAGATAGTACTAATTTAGCAATTTATATTTAGTTTTCATAGCATAGTAGTCAAACGCGAAAATCGCGGCCGCGATCACGCCGCACCATCGCGTCGCGGCCCTTCCCTGCGACAGAGGTTTCGCGGCCCGCGTTATGCAGAGCTCCGAATCGCGGGCGTCGCGGGGCGATCTCGGCGTCGCGAATCGCGTGGTAACACGGGGTGACGCGGGCGCATTTCGTTTGGGATGCAAAACTACGTCGTTTTGGGTAAGTTTTTTTTACTTCCCTCCTTTTTTATTTAGGGCTTCTTTCTTCTGAAGCTCTTCTGCTTCTTTCTTCTTCTTCTTCTTCTTCTTCTTCTTCTTCTTCTTCTTCTTCTAAGTTCCTCTCCCACCTTCTTCTTCTTCTTCTTCTACTTTCCTCTCCTATCTTCTTCTTCTTCTTCTTCTTCACCCAGCCTCCAATAGCAACACCCACTGCCTCCTTACTGTCCGGCGACCACCACTGAGCACCGACGACCGCCGTTTGACCTCCGGCGACGCTGTCTGAACTTCGACGATCCCTGGCCGAGCTCCGGTGATCCCCGTCTGACCTCCCAGCCACCTGCAACAGCCTCCCACTTGCAACAGCCTCCCAGCCACCTGCAACAGTCTCTCAGCTGCTACTTCCACCAACTTGTTGCCACCTCTAAACAATGGCAAATGTGGGTGAAGATTCAAGTGGCACCCCAACCCTTCAATCATCTACACCACTCTTCAAACCCACCGGAAACAACCTTGATCTGGGTTGGGAATGGAATTCTTTGAAGGACCCTAACAATAAGAAGCATGTCACATGTAACTTTTGTGGCAAGACCACCACAGGTGGTATTACTAGAGCAAAGGAGCATCAAATGGGTGCAAGGGGGAATGTAGGCAAATGTTTGAAGACCCCCGAAGATGTGAGACTTCGGTTGATAGAACTTGCTGCCAAGAAAGTTACGGATAGAATGACATATATGAATGAAAATTTTCAGGAGGATGAGGAGGATGAGGAGCTTCAAGAAATCCGGCCTTTGAAGACACAAGGCAAGCGGATTCCATCAGCTGCAGCCTCAAGTCATGCTTCAACAACTATTTTGAAGAAATCTAAAAACATTAAGGGGCCGATCGATTTGCTCTTGATGAGAGATCCGGAGGTGAGTAGGAAATTGGAGAAGAATAACAAACAAGAAAATATTAAGGATCACTGCACCAAACAAGCGAGAGAAAAAATGGTGCAATATATAGAGCGATTCCTGATTAGAAATGGGATCGCTTTTAATGTTGTGCGTACGAAAAGCTTTAAGGATATGATCCGAGCAGTTGGAGAATATGGTCGTAATTTGAAGCCCCCAAGCTACCATGAGTGCATGGTTTCTCTTTTGAAAAAGGAGTTGGAGCACACAAATGACCTCATGAAGAAACATGCAATTTGGAGAGAAAACACTGGATGCTCTATCATGTCAGATGGTTGGACTGATAGAAAGGGTAGGACGTTGATCAATTTTTTGGTTAATACTCCTATCGGGTCTATGTTCATTAAAAGTATTGATGCTTCTTCATTCATGAAGATGGGGGACAAGGTGTTTCAGCTGTTGGATAGCTTTGTAGAGGAGATCGGAGAGGAAAAAGTGGTCCAAGTAGTCACAGACAACGGAAGCAACTATGTTGCAGCTGGTAATAATTAATTGGGATTGTCTGAAATCTGAATTAAATTATTCATGTTGATTATTTCTTTGGATTAAATTTTAATTAGTCAAATTTTGTCAATTTAATTAGGTAAGAGGTTGGAAGAGAAGAGGAAGCATTTGTTTTGGACTCCATGCGCTGCCCATTGTTTGGATTTGATGTTGGAGGACATCGGAAAGCTTCCTAAGGTTAAGAGGGCTTGTTTACGGGGAACGAAGTTGGTTGGTTACATCTACAACCATTCATTTGCACTGAATTTATTGAGAAATTACACCGGTGGAACCGAGCTGGTGAGACATGGAGTGATAAGGTTTGCTACAACCTTTTTGACCTTGCAAAGGTTGCAAAACCAAAAGAACAACCTCCGCAAGATGTTTGTATCAGAAGATTGGATGAAGAGCAAGGGTGCGAAATATGCCAAGGGTAAGAGAGCAATGGAAACCGTTCTATTGGCTTCATTTTGGGCGGATGTGGTTTTTAGCCTTAAGGCTATGGCGCCCCTTGTTCAAGTTTTACGATTGGTGGATAATGAAAAGAAACCCGCAATGGGTTACATCTACGAGGCTATGGATAGGGCTAAGGAAAATATTCAAGCTGCTTTTAAAGGAGATGAGAGCAAATATAGGGATATCTTCACCATCATTGATAAGCGATGGGATTGTCAAATGCACCATCCATTGCATGCTGCGGGGTATTATCTTAACCCCGCATTTTTCTTTAAGAATCCTGAAGGCATTGAGAATGATCTAGAGGTGAAAACCGGCCTCTTAGAAGCCATTAATCGGCTCTCCCCCACCACTGAATATGAAGATAGGGCTTCCTTAGAATTGGTCTCTTATAAGAATGCTGAAGGGATCTTTGGTGCTGCTGCTGCTATAAGACAAAGGACCACTATGGCTCCCGGTTAGAATTTCCTTCATTTTAATTGTCCATTTGTTTAATATTTTGGTAACCTAAAACAGCAACAATTAATGTAATTAATTGCAGCTGAATGGTGGAAGCAATATGGGACAGCTACTTCACATTTGATGAAGATTGCTGTTAAAATCTTATCTTTGACTTGTAGCTCTTCTGGATGTGAGCGAAACTGGAGCACTTTTGAGCATGTAGCCCCCTTTATCCTTTTTTTTGGTATTATTAGATTTCTTCTGACTTGTAGCTAACATTTTCTTAAAAAATCAAACAGATTCATTCTAAGAAGAGAAGCCATCTTGAACATCAAAGGTTGTGTGATTTGGTTTACATCAAGTACAACCAAACCTTAAATGAGAGGTTTAATTCTATGACCATCAAAGATCCGATTCTCTTGAAGGAAGTTGATGATTCCGCCACCAATGAGTGGTTGTTAGGAGAGTTAGATGGTGATGAAGATGAAGAGGAGGGTGGATTTGTGTTTGGTGAAGATGATGGGTTGACATGGGGACTAGTGTCACATACTGCCGGTGCTGGCCAACCATTGCATTACACTAGGAGGAAGAATAAGCAAAATGCCACCAATGATGCATCTAGGCCTTCCTCAAGCAATAGGAAAAAAGGGAAAGGGAAATATGTTGTGCAAGTGGAAGAAGATGAGGAAGAGCTTAGTGATGAGCAAGAGACTTCCGAAGAGGAAGAAATTTATAGAAGTGATCAAGATGCAAGCTCAAGTGGAGGGGAAGAAGAATTGGAACTAGGAGAAGAAGATGATGAATATGATTTATGATTTGTAGATTTTCAGATTCTAGTTCACTCTTCACTACTTCACCTCCTAACTTATTATGTTTCTTATCTTGTTATTTTTCTGTTTTAGTAGTTTTGGATCATGTTGGGAGTCTTGAGACAATGTTTTCATTCTTATAATCTTGGTTTTCAATTATCTAGTATGCATTTGAAGTTTTATTAGTTATATTTCTCTGTTTTTTTAAGTGATTCTGCATATATATATGTTTATGTGTTCCCCCCCGCGATAGAATCAAATAGCGTCCGCGATTTGCGCCACAACGCCGCAATCCCAGTTTAGGGGTCGGCCGCGACGCGACGCGATCCGGGATTGACTACTATGTATTACACACACATGTTCTTAAGCATCTTAAGATACTAATTTAGCATTTTAATTTCAGTTTTCACAATACATATTACATACTATTAAATCTTAAGATGATTACACAAATTAGATACTCAACTAAATCTTTGGAATGTTATGTAACTTATGTTATCTTTCTATCTTTATTGTTAGTGTTTTGTGTGTTGTCTATGTACAATTATGTTTTTTTATTTTTTAATAATAGGTAGAATATTCTACCCAGAGTCTTGATTCTACAAGTCACCAAAGGCTCCACGATTCTAGGTAGAATCTTGATTCTAACAACCTTGGACTATAAGCAAGCAATACAATACTGACACAATATGAAACCTAAAAATAGTTACTGACATAAATTACTTGAAAATTCATGATTGGAGCTTTCATCTCAAACAGTTATGGAAAATCTTAAAATTGGATTTTGGTTTTTACCTCAAAATTTAGTGAAACATTTTCAGAAGGAGCGACACTAATAGCATTTTCTACCACTCTTACTTCCTGCACAAATTGCAATCGATCAGTTATGAATTTCTTATCAATAGAGGTATAGGATATATGAGTTCTTGACATACTAACCTGAAGCTCATATTTTGGCATGTAGTTCTCAACTGGAGTTATACTGACAATCTGATCAACTATTGTGGCTCCCTGACCAAAAGACAACAGAAATTACATTCTCACACATCACCAAGTGCAAAAATTAGATAATCTATATTTCCCAACTCCGTAAAAAACCAAAATCTGATCACATCAAGAGACAAACAATGGGCCAAGGAGGAAAGGCATTTGTATCAAATTTTTAAAAGAATGCAGTCAATATACATTGTTAAGGACTTAAGAATATTGACAATGTCAGACTTAAAGAACTGCAGACTTAAGAATATTGACAATGTCAGACTTAAAGAACTGCAGTTTCAGGAACTTTTTCACCATAAAGGTAATGCAAGCACAAAGCTTACTGCGCTAAAAATATCATAAAAGTTTAATTTTGCTTCATATTTTATGTACAGTAACAGAACAGTTCTATACTCTATCTAACAGAAGCCATAAAATGAAATATCAAGGATTTCAATCTCATCATATTCAAGGGGCAGTTCATGTTTATCCAACTGGCACTTCAATTCAGTCCATCTCATTCACTAGGTGTCACTTCCATTCACCTCTTTTGAAGAGGGTCAGTCCACAATGTTCACAATTTAGAAAACATGTTATACTTAACACTTATAGTTAACACTTCCCAGGATGCAAATTCCAAACGATCAGCCATTAACATAGAGCATAAACAAGATATGAAACAAAAAAATTCATTGTCAAACAAGTTCACTCAACAAGAACAAACACCATAATCATGTAGGAAAGTAAATTAGAGTATATGGACACCATTCCATACCACAAGCCACCTAGTTTAAGTATCCTGGATCCGTTGTACAACATGATAGAGAAATAGAGGGAGATGTGACTCATAGATAGGATTTGAGCAAGGTGGATAAAACAGAGAATTGCTTTGGCTTTCATTTGAGACAAAAATGCACCACTCATGCTTGAGGAAAGTTTTAACACACAACTATAAGAACTATATAACATTGCAGAGAACAGACTAGGTGGTAAACAACCAATGAAACTAAGCTCAACAGGAACATTTGGCAATTGAGAATGAATACTTTGAATGGAAAATTTGTGCAGCATTATAGCATCTACTGAGGAATGGTAAAGTCTTCCATTGGGTGCGTTAAACATGTGTGAAGAAGAAGAGCCGTGACGGCCCTAAGAATACTGTTAAGATAAAGGGTAGTACAATAGTTATAGGAAAGGGGGCAAAGTAAAACTGTAGGCCAAACCATTAAGAAGGACATCATTTACAATGCCAATTCAAGTAGTTTGTACTTGGACATGATTTTCAGTAGAACATGCATATAGCCGATCCCACCTAGTGGGAAACAACTTTGTTTTTGAACCTGCAACATAAATTCAATCTTAAATGTTCTTCAAAGTGAAAAGCATTCAGTACAGTGTCTAATCATCCTTCTCAAAATTCTAATGAAACCACATTCAAGATTTGACACACATAAATTAAACACTAACCAAAACCGAAAACCAAGTTCCTTCTTTTGAATCATTCAAGAACAAGATTATAACAAAACAAGAGACATACCGATAACAATAATGCTATTTCAAGTGCTTTTGGGTCTTTAAATGTCACAAATGCTGTCTTTGATTTGCTGGATACACTGCAACAGGCACAACCATCTAACCATAAACTTGATTGCTTACAGCGAGCATGAAGATGTTAAAAAGGTGCAACATGAATTCAAAACGTGGTTTTTTTTAATCAACCCACAATCTCAATCTCTAATGCTAAACACTAACAACAACTCAGCAAGCATTCAATCCATCTTTAACAGCAATTCCTAAACTAGTTATTAAAAGTGCAAAGGCATTATAATATAAAAAGCAAAGAGAATGAATGAACTGTAGCAGAGCACTTTACATTACAATAACAGTTAACATGCCCCTTTTTTTAATGTTTGTTTGTGCGTTCTGTGTACAACAATAACACAAAATTCAAAAGTAAGAACTAAGAACACTCCATGATTTGTTATTTTTTATTTTTTACAATCCTTCCCTTCCTTTCTCAGCATCCAACCAAAAATTACATTGGAACTAGCTAAAATTGGGTTAATGAACCGAAGAAAAACAGAGAACTAGAAATTAAGAAATTTGCGCATGTTAATAACTCACCTTTGGATCTCAATGTGCTCGATTTCTCCAGAAAACGAGAAGAACTCGTGAATCTCTCTCTCACCAGCTAGATCTGAAAGTTGCTTCACTTGAACCGTTCTTGTCTGGAATTGTAATAAAAACAATAGAGACCCAGAAAGGGAAAACCGAATAAGGTTAAAACAGTGGCAAGAAAGAATAAAAAAGAAGAGAACTTGAAGAAGTTAAGGTTTGAATTCAGTGAAAAGTAACCTGCATTGTAGTAACAGTGGCTTTTGTGCAGCAGATGGTGATTGTTTTGTGTATTCTGCGAACTTGATGGCTCAGAGAGAGAGAGAGAGTTTGTTGTAGAAGACAGGTTGGAGTGATAGGGCCACCAAGCAGTGTGGGGTTGAATAGAAATGAAGGAAAGAAGAGAATGAGAGAATGAGTAAGCAGGTGAGTAAGGAATGTAATAACTAATAACGATGTCGCACCTTAGGCGGAGAAAGAACAAACAAATAAAGAGGAAAACGTTTTGCTTAACTTAACTCATCAAAATAATTTTAAATTCATATGTAATTATTTATTAAGCTCGTCTCAGTCATTAATGTTGGATGGTAATGGTTCAAGTGTCACATGATGTATTCTGTTTTATATTAATATAAATATTTTAAATCTTTAGTAAAGAAATATATCAATTAATCTTCAAAGCATAGAATATTACATCAGATTGGCTCCTAACATATATTATATTACATTAAATTGATCTTTATGTCGTATTAAAAAATATATATTACATCAAATTGGTTCTTAAAATATATAATATTACATCAAATTAGTCCTTGTGTCATATTGAAAAACATATTAGTCCTTAATTAATGGTTATTTGTATAACAAATCTCTAATGTATTAATAATCACATTACATCACATCATATCAAAATATTCAAAGGAGGAAATGAGGGCCAAATTTTGAAAAAGCAATCTTTAGAACACTTAAAGGACTGAGTAAAAGCATGGAAAAGACGACAACCAAGGACCTCATCATAGAGGTTTGCTCAATGGGTTGACTGAGTCTATAAGTCTTTAGATTTAAAAAAGAAAATAATTTTTCGAGATGTTGGCTAAATCCCAAAAAAATTACACAGAATTTCAAAGGACCTAACAAAAGCCTAACTATTGGGATGAAGTTTGGGAAGGGATACGTTGAGGAGATTCAAAATAGATTATTTGAATAAAGAAAAGGGCAACCTGATACTAACATTACTAAAAAGAGGATTATCACAAATGAAATGTTAAATATATCAGTTGGTCCTCTATATTTTAAGTTTGATTCAGTTTAGACCCCTATTTTTTTGTTTCATTCACGTTCCCTAACTTTTAAAAAAACGTGTCAAGTTGGTTCTTCCGTCAAGTTATGGATAACTTCGTTTGTGGGAAGCATGAGGTTTCCCTATTTGTTTAAAACAACTTGTTGGAGTTGTCCTTGATAGGGTTGTCATGGTTGGTTACCCAAACGATTGTTCTAATTGAGATGTTTTTGAACCAGATTTCAACATAGCGGTTTGAGGAGCTATCGAAATTGAAGACACCGGGCTCAAAGGTAACCAAGGTATTGCCATCAACAAGTGGCTGAGACTGAGTAATGGTATTGGCCGTAATGGAAATTTGAGACAAAAGGGACAACAACATTGAAATAATAAACATTATGAAGATGATGGTCATTATTGCAACAATTGTTATGCACAATTACAACGTAATAGTAATATTAGAGTTGGAATAACAATTGAATATGAAAATGACGCTTTGTCGTGTTCACACATCTAATTGTTTCCATTGTTGAACTTAAAACCAAATGAGTTGGCCATAATGGAGGATTCGATTAGGAGCACAAGTTGTAGTTTTCCCCTAAATTGAATCCAAAATTAGAAACCCTAGAGCTTTAATGGAGGAAAGGTATGATGGGAATGATAACAATCCAACTTCCAACATCTCCATTGTTGCCTACCTCATGTTTCCCACAAACGGTGTTATCCATAACTTGACGGAAGGATCGACTTGACGCGTTTTTTAAAAGTTAGGGGACATAAATGAAATAAAAAATAGAGGACCAAACTGAACCAAACTTAAGAGATAGAGGACCAACTGGTATGTTTAGCCCAAATAAAATTTAGTTGACCGAGGGATACTTCATCATAAACTCGTTCAGACGCATCTACTAAGGCGTAGGTAATTTGAGCAATCGGCCTTCGAGGGGGATGTCTTAAAGGCGTCAATTGGCTTGAAAAAAGATCTAAAGATGTAAATTTTGACGCTTAATTAACAACTTTATTATGAAAGGGAGCAATAGCTCGATCCCTGATAAGTCTCAAAGAGACTTAATTATTTAGTATTTTCCAAAAGTATTTTGCCTAGTTAATTAAGTATTTCTAAGTATTTATGTATTGTAATTATTAAATATTTGATTAAGTGTGATTTTATAGGAAAGAATAAATTATTGTATTTTTAAGAGTATTTAAGGTTTAAACTATCAAAATTTGTTAAGTTATGTAAGTTGCAAACATAGCATGTGGACCAAGTTTTTCCTGACCCAAACGTACCACCATGCATCAACGTGTGAGTACGTTGGGAAAATGTTCTATGAGTGTTTTTAACTCAAGACCCCAATGTATGCACACCCTAGCAACGTAAGGCTAAGGTCAAGATTCAAATCAATGGAAGCTCGGTCGTGCACACACACGCCATCCAACATTAGCTTACAATGGGAAATGGTGAAGACCAAGTGTAAGGTCTAGTAGCTAGGTGTGCTTACGCCCAACTAGTATGAGATGAATGGTTTAGACCTCACTTAAAAGGCACACATAAGCACGCTGATCAGCATAAGCTTAAGTTGGACATGATGACTTATAGACACTACAGGTAGTGGCTAGGCTCAAAAGAAGATTTCAGAATCAGAGTTGAAGGAAGCGCATGTACGTGAGCATGCTAGTTAGTGTGAGCTTACGCTGGACTTAGCATCACCGGATGTACTCAGAGAGTAGCTGGGTGTGTAACATCCTGCTTTAATAATAGTTCAATTATGTAATTTATGAAGCATGGAAGGTCTGTAAGTGTTAATCAATGAATAAAACACTTTATGGATGGTTTATAATACTCCAAAAATTCCATTTTTGGGTATAATTATAGAAACTACATAGACCTGTATTGATAAGATCCATTTTCCGGGTAAAATATGCCTTAGAAATGAATTGCCGAGTGAAAAGGGGGCTCTGTCCGAGTGAAGAATGAAAATTCCGAGTGACCAAGAGGAATTCCGAGTGGAAAATGGAAATACCGAGTGCAAATGGTGTTTTCCGAGTGGAACATGGTAAGGAGGACTTATTCCGAGTGAGATATTGTCTCACAGACTCACTGCTGAGTCAAGCATGTCAGAAAGACTCAATTCCGAGTCAAATATTGTCCAATGACTCAATTCTGAGTCATACATTGCTAGGTATTTCTATCTGTGAATAAAATTGCCCAAAAACTTCACTTCCGAGAGGAAAGACTTATAAATGCCGAGTGAAAGTTGTGTTTGCCGAGTGGAATATGGCCGAGTGAGCTTATTCCGAGTGAAACTCCTACACCCGAGACACTTATGTGTGAAGTGGAACTAATAAGAACCACTTCCGGGTGAGAGAATCCGAGTGACTCACCTTGGGGTGACACACTGCCGAGTTAAATTACTTAGAAAGACTCGTTTCCGAGTCAAATGCCATCGAATGACTCATTTCCGAGTCAATCACTCCTGAAGGACTCGTTTCCGAGTCAAACACCACAGAAAGACTCATTTCTGAGTCAAGTGTCTTCCAGAGGCTCGTTTCTGAGTCGATCTTGATCAGACATTGCAATGCCGAATGAAGAATTACTGAGTGCCTTCATTTTGAGTGAATTACATAGAAAAAATGCATTTCTGAGTGGCAAAATTCCGACTGAAGACACACGGTTTATTATTACTCAGATGTGTCAGTCTCTGGGATGAAACTCCGAGTGGAAAATCAATAGAGTGATGGGTCGGTTTTAGTGTAATTGCCGAGTGGAAGGCTAGCAAGAGACGACTCAGAATTGGAAAGATATACCCGAGTGAAAGACTAATTGAGATGACTCGGTTTTAGGAGAATATACCGACTGAGTCACCTCCAAGGAAGAGAAATCAGACCGACTGTTTATTGAGGAATCAATTCCGAGTGAGTGATAAGTGAGGACTCGGTTTCAGGATGTTCTACCGAGTGGATTAAGCTGTTTAAGTGAAAACCGAGTGAATGAAAGTCGGTTTTCGCTTGAGCGAAACCCCTCTACCAGCGCATTGTATGGAACTCGCTCAAGCGAGTCGGTATCCGCTTGAGCGAGAGGGACTCGGATTTCCCTCTCTTCACAATACCGACCACTACCAGTCGGTATATACATGGACCGAGTGGAATTCCAGTCGGCCAAGAGGCTGACCGGGTGAAATTTCACTCGGAATTCACTGCCAGATCGACGTTGACTTCTGTTTTGTCCCTTCATGCATTTTTTTAATAAGTCATCTTCCATTATGCGCACTCTAGTGGGTGGGCTACAGAAGTGGAGCTTGCTTTCAACCTAAACCACTCTTAATTCCCACTAAAAGCCCACTAGAAACCCACTTATGGAAAGTTGTCTCTCACCTTGCATTATTAAACATACCACTGATTCTGAAACTCCCAATTACTCTCCTCCATCAACACACTTTCGTATAGAACCAGGACAGCCAGGGGACTCTTTTCCAGTCAGCCAAAGATCATCAAATCAAGTAAGAGGGGACAGGGTTGTGAATATTTGTGAAATGGGTAGAATTGTATGTTGTTCTAGGATTCCAGAATTAACTTTGTAACTTGTTGCTTATTTTTGAAATTGAAAACGTATGAATTTGACTCTGACTTCTTCATGAAAGTTGTAGATCTTTTTGATATCTGAATTTTGAGACCTGAATCAAGTAATTTGAATAAGTATAGCAAAATTTATAGCCAAAATACTACAGCATGTTCGTGTGGAAGATTTATCCTTTATTTTGTGTATATATTGATTTACTGGGAACTGTACGTGAATAATCAGCCTTGGATGTCTTCATGAAAGTTGTAGATAATTAAGTTGTGGAGTTTTAGAAAGTGGTTTCACATCAAAATAATTTTTGTAGCTCAAGTTATGCTCAAATTACTGAAGCATGTGCAAGTTGAAATTCTAAAATTCTGGAATTTTGGAAATCCGAATCTTGTTTTCAATACTGGGAATTTTGTGGTATGAATTAGTTGTTTGTGTCTTCATAAAAGTTGTATATAATTATGTTAAGAGTATTTTAGAACTGGTTTCATGTTAAAATCATTTGTGTAGCTCTAAATACGTTGAAAATACTAATATATGTACGTTTTGAAAACTCACCTGGAGGCAGTGTTGTATTTTGTGGATGAATGGTATTTCTGCTTAGAATTTGAATTTATGATCTTCATGAAAATTGTAGATATTTGTGTTAAGATTAATTTAGAACTGGTTTCATGCAAAAATCATTTTTGTAACTCCAGAAACACTGAAATTACTAACATATGTACGTTTTGAAAAACTCACCTTGAGGCAGTGTGGTAATTCGTGAATAAGTAATATTTCTGTTCGGAATTTGAAACTGTGTTCTTCATGAAAGTTGTAGATAATTGTATTATTGAGCTATAGAAAGTGGAATCATCTAAAAAGGAGTTGATTTGCCCATTTTATGACTGTTTTGCTAATGTATGTTGCTGTTGGGGATGCTGAAAGTCACTTAAAATGGCTATTTTGAAAGAAAATGATATTTTCTCTATGAATAGAAATTATTTATTAAATTATTGAGTGATTATGAATTATTATAAATGTTGATGAGTATTACACAGTCTGTATATTGTGATGGTGAATAATTATGAATGACAGAATTAATATATATGTACATGAATGCCTTGTAGTTACTGACATATATGATTGAAACAGTAAATCCATGATTTTGTGAATTATTATGTGTATTGTGTCCCTTGAGGACTTGTAGTATCCAAGAGGTTTTGGAAATGTGGATATCATGGTATGTTAAAAGAATTAAAGGCATTCATGCATCATAAGCATTCGGACACACCATGGAATTTAGGGGTTCCATGATTGCCTACCCTGGTGGGGGGTTACTCTATGATGAGTTAAGCCCTATTTTGTTGTGTGCCATGGAGTGTAGGGATTCATGGTTTATGCAAAAGTCCTACTTATGATATTGTGTACTTCGGTACTTAAGCCCCATGAAGTATAGGGATTCATGGTATATGCTAAAGCCCTATTTGTGTCTCTATGAGACTTTTACTGCAGTATTCCCACCAAGACCAAATGGATCCAGCATGACATCATTTGACTAATTAAAGATCTATTAATGGACTTGTTTGGCATATTCATCATATCATTATGAATTGTTGATTGTGTTTGTGCAATTTTATCTATTTTATATCTATTCTATATTCTGTCTCACTCTTACATTAATTTTTACAGTGAATGACACTCAGAATGCAGAGTGATGCCATGATGGATGTCTATTTGAATTATTACCTGAACTTTGATTTTATGGGTTGTAATAAATATAATATGTCATGTACCATTATCTTCTCAATCGTTTCCGCTACTTTAATATTTTCTTGAATTTAATTATTCACGACTAGTATGTATGATAATTTTTCCGCTGTTATTAATCGTTACATGAACTCTGAATTAAATTGATGAATTTTTAAAATGATCTTTCGAAAAAGCGAAAAATTTACTCGAAAATTTTAATCAACGTTTCGGGGCGTTACAGGGTGTACCTACCCCCAGCCAACACGCTTCAATGTTGGACAATTATGAAATCATGTGCCATCAACAAGTACTTAGGCGTGCCTACCCCCAGCATCAGTGTACCCACGCTCGCTTACTAATTTCCAGGACCATGAACCATAGGCATTCAACATACCCAATGTGGGTACACGTGGCTCGTGTATTTATGCTTGTAGTTTACCTTGTTGTAGCATTGGTTTTGATATAACTTAAGTTAGCTATTTATTTTGCTAGGGTTAGTTTGGTAATTTTGTACATTTAGTTAGTTCAGAAGTTAGTTGCTATATATAGTTGAAGCTAACAGTTGTAGCACACAAAGAACTTAGTTTAATGGAATTGTCCCTTATTTGTAGATTTCTCTTTCTTTCTCTAGAAATTTTCTTTTTCTAGATTTCTTTTTTTCATGGAAAATTCCTTCATTGTTGTTCATCTCTGCTCCTCCATGAGTAGCTAAATCCCTTGGATTGGGGTTGGTAGATTCTGCAATGGAACTTTCTTTTAAGTAATTGAAGTAATGGAATCAGTACGTGTAAGTTCTAAACATAGCAGAAGGTTCCTAAACCATTATTTGTGGAGAGAAAGTGTCTTTTTGTTCTTTTCTATCTAACATGGAATAAAATAACTTATTTTACCATCAGAAGGCTTCTAAGCTAGGCATTGCTTATTGTTAGCTTTTTGAAGTGCTCAGGATAGCTTCATTGTTTTCTTCCCATACAAAAGTTTATTTTCCTTAGATGTTTATCTCTTTGTGTATTTTTTAACAGGAGCAGACTTGACTTGAAGGAGTTTAGCGTTGAGGAAGCTTTAGTTTATCCTTGCATACCTTTATCTAAGACAACCAGATAATCATTCTTTAAATAGAAGGGTCTGAGTCTGATGAATTTTAGAGCTTGGATAGAAGATCTTGTGAGAGAGATATTGGGTCTAGAAGGTGATTTGATTGAAGAACATGTCTCAAAAGACCTAAGTCTAAGAGGGACATACTTAAAGACATTTCTTTTGAATGTTGTCTTTAAAACCAGACTTGAGGCTAGGGCAGACTTGAATTATTTTGTATAAGTCCCACACAGACTTTGGCTGCTTTAATTTGATGGACTCCCTTTAAATTGTGACTTTTGCACCACAGACTTTGTATTCTGAAGCATTCAAGTAAATTGTTAAATAACACTTAAACATACTTTATTTAATTAAAAATATTGATGTGTGTTAACAATAAATCTTGGGGTTTTTAACATTCTCTCCCTATTTTAGATTCTCTAAAGTCCTTTAAAACAGACTTGGTTCTAACATCCCCCTCTATTTATTGATAGCAAAATTAAGTCTTTTATTAAATAGAGTCTTAGTGAGAGCTTTTATTTAGCTCCTCCCAAATCAATAAGGATTTTAAACTAAGTTGAGTTTAGGAATACTTATAGTAATCTCGATAGAGTCTTGTGATAATGTACCTGTCTTAAACAACTTTGACATCCTCAAGGCAAAAGCTTAGATAGATATATAACTAGAGCAAGGACTATCTTAAAGCAAGATATTAGAATATGGGAAGAATATACATAAGGTAGGTTTCTTTTGGCTTTGGCTAAATTATGAAACAAGGCCTTTATTGTAATACCCCCTTATATGCACGAGACATATATCTATTCTTCTTGCTCTTTTTTTTTTAAGAAAGATATACATATTTATCACTTCTTATCTCGTGTATACAAGGACGTATATACATCTGATTTTCTTTGAATTTTGAAAGTAAAAAGTTTCAAATTATTCATAATGATAAAATGAACTTTCAGAAAATCATAAGTGATCAAAAATTACAGTATCATATCCAAAGAATAAGGTTTATTAAAGTTTAACCTTTACATTGATTTACAATCATCCAACTTAATATTGTATTAAGGTAAACTAAAACTAAAAATTTAATACCTCTACTTCGACTGTAACCAATTATTTCCTTATCTTCAAACCATGTGATTTTGAATCCTATTCTCGTCACATCTCTTCTCCTATCCGACTGAGGATGAGACCAATTTACCATCTTGTAATTTCATCATTTCATCTTGAACTGCTAGCTATATATCATATAACATATATTTTGAACATAAAATTCAAACAAGAAGGAGTGAGAACTAGAATATAATACTTTACAGATAAGACATAAGCATAAGGGTTTTCACAATCTAATATAATAATTTCAATCACAATCATATACATAATCAATTATGAATGCAGAATTTTTATAACATAACAATTATATTTTCATTCACAACCACCTAGATAGAATGTCACAATCACATGAATGTCATGCAATATTTTTAATACTATCATCTCATTCATTCCATGCATGTAGGCCCTTAAAGTTTTAGTTTGCACTAGGCCAACCAGGAGTTTACACTGTTCCATAAATTCTGGATAATAATAACATAAATGCCTTCATGGCATATGAACAGCTCAACTGGCGTGGAAACACTTAGAGACTAGTCAGACTGAGAAAGTTTTTATTGTGAAAGTACCCGACACTAGGAAGTGACCCCAGGTCACCTGAAGCACCCTTTCACACCCTCTCATCCCAAGGCTCGCAATTAAGTCTCCTCTAATATATCCTCGGTTTCTATAATCCGTCCCCAGGCAATATCACATCTCATTTCTCTTTAATGATTCATGATGCATGAACTACTCGCACATTTAGTTGGTTAAAACTTTTAGAAACTCAATTATTAAATACCATAAAGGTTCACAAAATCATCACAATAAACTGTACATTCCCATAAGTTCTTCTTTGAACTTCTGTTATACTGAAATAATTTAGTATAGTCTTCAAATTCAGATCTTACCAAAATTGAGTTTCCAAGCCTTAAATATCTCAAAACTTTCTCTTAAAAATCTTCACATATTTACATAATCTTTCTCAATTTGAATCTTAACTAGATTGAGTTTTAGAAATCTCGACAAAATATTCTTTAGTTATTTCGTTGGCGAAAACCAAAATAATTTACTTTAAACTTCTAATTTCTAAAGAAAATAATTTAAAATCATTAACTAAGAATACTTAAAACTATAAAAATTTTCTTTAATTCAAGAATTAATTATCTCAACCTCTGATTTTCATAAAATAGCTTCTTTCTAATACTAGATTTTATTATAGAGATTAAAAATAAAGTTAGTGAAAATTATTTCTAAGAAGAAATAAAAGACTAAAATAATTATAAAATACTTTCTCTTGGAATAAAAATTTAAAGAGTAAGGTAAGAAAATTCTTACTGAGTTTTAACTTTCCGTCATGCTTGCTATATGCTCAAACTTCATATCACAAGGTCATCAATCATTTATCAACCACAATCAAGTATTGTAATCTCATCAATCACAATCAAATATCATCAATCATAATTGCATATTATTAATCACAGTCTAATATTATAAATCACAATATCATTAATCGAAATCAAATATAATTAATTATAATCAAGTCAAATCAACTAAATATCGCTCATAAATATAATTCAAATTTTAATGGTTATTTAAATTAGTAGATTTGATTTTAAGTCCTTATAGTTCATTCCTTGCACAGGTATATATAAGTCCATATATATAATCTAGTCTTCGCATAGGTATAATTCAGTCTAAACAGGTCATAATAGTCCAAGTCCTTGCACAGGTTTAGTTTGATCCATATAGGATATAAAAGTCCAAGTCCTTGCATAGGTTTAGTCCAGTCTGTATAAGTTATAATAATTCAGATCTATGCATAGATATTTCAGAATAAGTTACACAATATATTAAATTTATTATTAATTTTAAGTTGAGAAGTTATTACTTTAAAATAATAATATTATTAAATTTAAAAGGAGTAGGGGACTCCTCCCATTATTCTTATGTCTTTCATATTATATTCTTATCTCACTCCCCCTTACCTCTTGTATACCGATTCGTTATTGAAAATCCGTGCGCGCCTCGTCTCCGAGTTCTAAAACATACCAATTTCATTTTAATATACAAGATGAAAATTAAGATTACTACTTTAAATAAAAATGGTAAATTTTGAATAGTGAATAGTAAATAGTAATAGTAAATAGTAACAGTAAATAGTAAAACGTGAATAGTAACAATAAATAGTAAATCGTGAATAGTAACGGTAAATAGTAAATCGTGAATAGTAACGATAAATAGTAAATCGTGAATAGTAATAATAAATAGTAAAACGTAAATAGTAAAGGTAAATAGTAACAGCAAAGGTAAATAGTAACAGTAAATAGTAATTTACTATTGAAATAGTGATTTACTATTGAAATAGTATTTTACTATACAGAATAGTAACTTAAAATAATATTATTTCCAGTATAATAATAGATTTCTAAAAACGATATAAAAATAACCCTAAAAAATATAAAAGAGATGTATTCGTACTTTAGAATTTTAGCAGAACCTTCTTTCAAAAAAATTTATTTCTCTCTCTTACTTCCACCACTATCTCACTAGCACTACTATATTAAGAAAACTTAATCTGAAATTGTGAATTCTAAAGAAGAATTCATTCGGTATTTCTAGGAAAAAATTTACTATGCATTCCATTATTTTAATATAAAAGTACTGTACGTTTTTTTAAATTTAAAACCTGGTTACTGTGTACCTTTTGAAAATTTCATACATGCACAGTGTTTTGTATAGTAAATGTTGACAGAATTATTAAGCCAAATAGTAATCTTTCACTCGGTATATTTTAAATATTCAAAATTAATCCTTTTTGAAATTTAGCGATATTATATCAGTTCCCACTAATTTTATGATAAGTAATATAAAGTTTAAATTTTAAAAATCTAAAATTTTCTGTTAATAAAAATTTATTAGTACGTTTTCAATTTTTTTATGATTGGTAAAAATCAAGATTTTACTCAAACCGATAATTTTTAGATAAGTCTACTTGAAATGGATTTTCGAAAATTTTCTTATAATTTCACTTTACATTCTTGTAAATATTTTTAATTTTAAGTAACTTTATATGAATTTAAAATTATTTAAAATATATTTGAACTGGTCTGGACCGGGGTCTAGGATCCGGTGTGGGACCAGCCACAAGAAGATAGGTGTTTTCAGGGTTTGCACACCGGAACAGTGTGTATCCAATGTATTAATCCGGTCTCTCAGTGGGAGAAGCCGGTCTTGTTGTCTTGGAGATCCTTCACACCAGCGTTTCGCGTTGCAGGGGGGCGAAAGGTGGTGCCACCTGCGAAGATTCTCCGACGCTCAAGTTAGAAGAGTGTAAGAACTCAGTGAATGCTCAAGCGAAGTAATAGTAAAGTTTGAGATAGAACAACGATACCATGCATGTGTATTGAAATGAGCTACTTATAGTTGTACGTGAGAAAATGAGTCGTTGGATACAGGTGGGTCCCCTAGCTTCTGATAGCGTGTACATTATGTCAATCAGGGTGGCTCAACACTCAGAATGTGTCAGGAGGATAGGTCAATTATCAGAGTACGATCCTCTAGGAAGAGGAGAGGATAATCACCTTTTCCGCATAATCTGCTGACACATCCACTTACTTTCTGAGGCCATTGACGTGACATATTTTGCTACATGCAGTATCTTCGCTGATAAGTTATTAGGGGCTCTTATCTTGCTGTGACTGAAAAGCCAACAGTTATATAAATGTTCTGCGAAAATGAACAAAGAACCGTTATAGAGAAAATAAGTGGGGCAGCCGTGAGATGAGGACGGACGGACAGACATCGGATATCCGGTGTGGTAATGTTGAACCAGGACACCGGTTTTCCTTATATGAGGTCACTCTGACGTCACAAGATTAGGGGCTGGTATCCAGACCGGATCATCTGTCCCCTAGCTTGTATGAGGGACTGTTAAGTTGCTCATATGAGCTACACTACTCTAGAGAAGTCTGGATGCCGGTGGTACATTCTTGAAGGTCTCTGGAAGCTCTGTGGCGTCCGCTCTAATAAACGAGTGACCGCTCTTCTCGCGTTGCGTACAACAGATTCAGACAGCATAAATTAAATGATGGAAATCCCAAGAGTCTTTGAGAATCGAAACCCTTGGTATTCGAAAAGTGGTTGGAAGGCATTAAATGCGCATGGCATGATTGGACAGTAAATGCATTTTTTACGCACGAGCCATCATTACCCAAGAGTATAACCGTCGATTGGGCTTGTTGGGCCTGGATTCAAACTGAAAAGGGGGCCCATTTTGCCAAAATGTTTACTGAAACGTTACCATTTTCGCGCTCGTACGTGACGAAACGACGGAGTCGTTTTAATTTGAAAAGGTTGCGTTTTGATGCAAGCCTTGTGACCTTCGACGAAACACTGTGCCTCTTCGTTACCTATAAAAGGGACTCTTAGCAGATTTTGGAATCCACTCTTGTTTTCAAGCTTAGTGAACCTCTGCTCAAATTTCTTTGGAATTTCTCTGTCGTCTTCAAACTTCTCAAAGATCTTCTTCCTTTAGGTAACCTCCCTTTCCTTCAACTCCTTGCAATTTTTGTTCATTCTATTTCCACCATGCGCCCTAGAGCAAGCCACGCTGATCCTTCAAACAGGGGGAATTTTGGCTCTCGTGCCCCCCTTAGCCACCGCGGTGGGAGGATTCCAGCGAATCCTCCTGTGGCTGGGCCTCATCGCTCAGAGAGAGCTGAAGCTTCTTCCTCACGAGCGTCCTCTTCCCAACGTCGCTCTGAGGTTCCCCTTGACTCGAGGGCTACCAGCCGCTCTGATGAAGGGTCAAGTGCTGAAGGTTACCTCTCTGACGATGTTGCTTTTTACCACAGTACATACGCGTTCCACTGAGCCTGTACAACTATGGACCTTCCAGGACGTGGAAAAACACCAGTTCTCCGCTCTGCTGAAGGGTGTGTCAACGTTGTGGCACACCGGCTTGACTGGGAGAAACTCAACAGGGAGAAACCCTACTGCTGGGTGGAGGAGGAATTCCTAGAGATCCCTTCGCACCATGCGAGTGAGGAGGAATGCACGGTTTCTTTCCGCTGCAAAATATATTCAGATAAAAAGTACAAGGCGCGATACGCTGTGCTGGCACCACGCCCCTCTGAGAGAGTGTGCCACAGCGTCCCTGATGAGAGGTCGGTCTACATGTACGACTTCGTCTTCTTGAAGTTGGGAGTATGCTTCCCCATGACGGAATTCCAGATGGCCGTCCTGCGCTTCCTAGACTACGCCCCTACACAACTTCATCCCAATGGTTGGGGTCTAGTCCGGGCTCTAGAGGTTCTGGGGGAGCATTTCAACTTCTTCGCCACTGTGGCCAAACTGTTTCACTATTGCCAGGTGGTCCGTCGTGCTAATAAGAAGGGCGGCCTTGGGTTCATTACTCTCCGTAGTGACTCAAGGGTGATAAATTTCAAGTCTTATACGGAATCCGCGAAGGTGGATGGACGCTCCTTCAAGCACTACTACATGCGGGTCCGTATTCAACCAAATAAGCCGGTCTTCTGGCGAAACAAGGAGGGATTTACCAAGTTTCCTCTCAGCTGGACGCACAAGCATTTTCTCCTTATGAGCCGTGCTTATTACACAGATGAGAGTGAACTCTCCTCTCACTCTGTTGAGGTCTTGAGCGCCATGCAGACGGCCTCGAAGACCCTCAAAGGATTTTCCAGCAGGCTCCTCTTGGCCGAGGACGACATCCGAAACGCCTACCTGCGTAATATCCGCTCTTACTCTATCTGTATTGTATAATTATTCCGCTCTGATTATTTTTTCTTCTTATGTGCTAACTCGACCTTTCTTGTTTTGCAGAACAAATCGAAAGAGCCTGCCCAGAGATGTTGTCGTTAAGGACCATGATAGCTGACGATGATTCCTCCTCAGAGGAGAATGAGATCCAGGCGAAGAGGAACGCCACCAAAACTCCCCTCATTCCCTTAACCTCTGCAGTGGGTGATGAGGTTCCACTCTTTGATGAGGAGGAAACAGAAGATCCAGCTGAGGCCACTAGAGCGGGCGACGAGGAGGCCGTCCCAGAGAAGAAGAGGAAAAAGAGGTATCTTGTAAAAAAGGCAGATCAAGAAAAGCCCTCCTCTGATGACCCTGTGAAGAAGCGTCAGAGGACGGTCGAAGAAACTGAATTGAAGAAGGACAAGGGAAAGAAACCCGTTCCTGAATCCTCCACCCCTTCTTCACAGAATGCTTCAGAGCCGGACTCTGGGAATGGTCCTCCTCCGGTGTTTGAGCCTCCGCGTGACTCCTTCCTCTCTCCTTACTTGTGGTTTCAGGGGTCCATGCCTCCCACTCTTCCAAAGGCACGATATTGCCTCCGCCCTTCCCTCGACGCTGCTGGGGTTCGAGGTGCTTGTAAGGCCGGGCGTTGGCAACTGGATGAACTGTCCGGCCTCCTTGATTCCCTGAGCGAGAAGGCAGATTATATGGATCAGGTTGAAAAACTTGAAACCAAACTCGCGGTGAAGGAGAAATGGGAGACCAAGCAAGCTGAAGTTCATAGGGGCGTGGAGTCAGAATTGAAGAAAACCAAAGAGACGCTCCAGAGGAAAACTGAAGAGGCAAGCCAAGTTCATTTTGCGAACAAGGCTCTAGAGCAGAAAGTTGCTGACCTCCAGAAGCAGAATAAATCCATATCCCTTCTTGAAGAAGAATTACAACTAGAGAAGAAGAGATCGGCTAAGCTTGCTGACGATCTCAAAATTATGGAGGACGGTCGCAACAAAGACCTTGGGGAGTGGGAGAGCCTTCGGAAGGAGATGCAAGCCCAAATTGAGGAACTCAAGAAGGGTGGTGCGAGTGCTGGGCCTTCAGAAGAGGATTTTGCCAAGGTTCAAAAAAGATTAGCTGCTGCGAAGGCTAAGGCTGCCAAAGCCTTGGAGATATGCAAAAATGTGGCGTGTGAATCCTTCGGCCTGGCCCTTCGTCAAGTTTATTATCGTAACCCTGGAGTGAAGCTGAATCTGTACGGATTGGATCCGTTCTTCGAATTCCATGGGGGAAAACTTGTCGAAGTGCATAAGGACGGCTCGCACCATGAACCCCGTGCATCTCTGTACGAACTGCCGCCCCTTCCAGAAGGTCAAAGTATGGAGCCGACAACGTCCACCGCTGCCCCCGGAGCTGAAACGCAGGAAGGTGCCCAAACTGGAGCAGAGGACAAGATGGAGAAGACAGGAGTGCCCACTGCGAAGGATCAGGCACCGGCCCCTTAATTTAAGCTTTATTCATAGCTGTGTACTGGGATCAGCTCCAGCTTTAACTATTTTGTAACCTGAATAATTTCTTGTTTTGGAAATAAAATTCACTGTTGCTTCTCTTCAACTACTTGCGTCGAATGTATGATTGTTGGATAACTTAGTGCTATACAAAACACTTTATTGTTTTCAATGCTTTGTGAATCCGTTCTGTGTGGTTACCTAGCTGCTTAAAGTGTACTTATCACACCGGATTAAGATAACAAATTGTAACAAAGAAGCGACAATTAAGTTAAAACATGCCCTGTCCCCAAGTGTAAGTACATTGGGGAAGGGAAATTTTATCTCAAGAATTACCTTTTAATTTCTTAAAAAGATAGAAATGCTCATCTGTCCCCGAAGATGTAGAGCGGGTACGTTAGCGTTCAACCGCTCTGGGGTGGATATTCCACAATTGAGGATGGACATTGCCTTTGAATTTTGGTATAGCTTTGGCAAGGGTAAACTTTACGCCTTTCTCTTGAGGTTCGGTTTGGTCCTACACCTCAAGTCTTCACACGGTGTTCGGTTCGATCCTACTAACCGTACTTGGAGTTCGGTGCAATCCTACAATCCAAGCCTTCAACACGGGGTTCGGATCAGGCTAATCCTGAACCTACTGCGCCCGTTACTCGGGGTTCGGCGTGGTTTTCTGTATGAACCGACCTACTGCGCCCAAGCCTTCGCATGGGGTTCGGTTTGTGGCCTTAAGGAAGGACCAGCCCTACAACCCATGTTGTCTTTGAATGGGGTTCGGTTTGTGGCCTTGAAAAAGGACCAGCCCTACAACCCATGTTGTCTTCGAATGGGGTTCGGTTTGTGGCCTTGAAAAAGGACCAGCCCTACAACCCATGTTGTCTTCGAATGGGGTTCGGTTTGTGGCCTTGAAAAAGGACCAGCCCTACAACCCATGTTGTCTTCGAATGGGGTTCGGTTTGTGGCCTTGAAAAAGGACCAACCCTACAACCCATTCCACCTCAAGGAGTTACATCGTCAAAACACACGATGTGTGATTGAGATCATCCGTCCTAAGGGGTCTTCATCAGTTCCTCAAGGAGTTATATCATCAACTACAGAATTGGTAGTTGAGTTCATCCGTCCTGAGGTGTATGCGTATTAAACTACGGCTATAAATCACAACACATAAGAAAAGTGAGAATGATAGGGCGGTTAAAATGTATTCTCATTAAAATTGAAAGTACATTACATGAAGAGCGTAGTTGGGGTCATGCCTCATTAAAACCTTCTTGAGAAAACCCAAAGGGAAAAAACTCAAGTAAGGAAAAAGAGTACACGCCGTCTTACCCACTAGCTGTAATAAGCACGTAAGTTCTGAGTGTTCCATTTGTTGCGGATTGGAGTTCCATCAAGTTCTTCCAACCGGTATGACCCTTTTCCAGCCACTTCAAAAACTCTATAAGGACCTTCCCACGTCGGTGCTAGCTTTCCTTGGTGAGCGAACTTATTCCCCACACTTGCCTTTCTCAAAACAAGATCTCCGGTGTTGAAAGCTTTGTACTGGACACGTTTATTATACCGGAGTGCTGCCTTTGCTTTTATTGCCTGATCTCTGACAAAAGCCTTTTCCCTTAACTCCTGGAGGACGTCCAGTTCTGATGCCAAATTGGCGTTGTTATCTTCAGCTGAAAAATACTCCACACGAGCCGATCTTGTTTGTAGCTCCACTGGAATCATCGCCTCAACCCCGTACGTCAGCCGGTATGGGGATTCGTTAGTTGAAGAATGAGGCGTAGTGCGGTATGCCCATAAAACATGACATAGCTGGTCGGTCCATCCTCCCTTTGCTTCTCCCAGATGCTTCTTCAACCCCTTTAGCACTTCTCTATTGGCTACCTCCGCTTGTCCATTGGTTTGGGGGTGTTCAACAGACGAAAATATCTGGATTATCCCCAATCCTTCAAGCAAATCCGTGAACTTTTTGTCTGTAAACTGGGTGCCGTTGTCAGTCACAATCCGCCCTGGCACCCCGAATCAAGCTATGACATTTTTATACACGAAATGTCTTGTTCGCGCAGAAGTGATATGCACTACTGGTTCTGCCTCGATCCACTTGGTGAAGTAGTCTACCCCCACGATCAAATATTTGATACCTCCTGGCGCAGTGGGGAATGGACCCAAAATATCAAGACCCCACTGGTAGAACGGCCAAGGTACAACAGATGAGGACAGCTCTTGGGCCGGTGTATGGTGGAGATTGGAGAATTTTTGACAAGCGTCGCACTTCCTAACAAAATCTGCAGAATCCTGCTTCACAGTGGGCCACCAATATCCAGCCCTGAGGACTTTTCTCATTAAGCTTCGGCCCCCAGCATGGTGCCCACATTGCCCCTCGTGCACTTCCTCCAAAACTGCTTGAACCTCGTCCTCTCTCAAATACAAAAGATATGGGACAGAGAATCCCCTTTTGTAGAGAACACCATCGACCATAGTAAAATATGGCAGCTCCCTCTTCACTCGTCTCCTCTCCTTCTCATCAGTGGGAAGTTGACCATCAGCCAGATAGCGAATGTAGGGGATGACCCAAGAATCCTCATATGGATAGCTCACCATGACAGCATTCAGAGAAGGGTACAGAGGTATGCTGGGTGATGTCAAAGTGCTTTGAACTACCGTTGTTGTGCTGCCGGGCTGCTTTGTACTTGCAAGTCTTGACAAGATGTCCGCCCTGGTGTTTTTCTCTCTGGGCACATGTTTGAACTCTAAAACTTCAAACCTTCCCTTCAACTCATTAACACAATTCAAGTACAATTGAAGTTGCGTCTCCTTTGCTTGGTACTCCCCCTGGATCTGCGACAGCACCAATTGAGAATCACTGCACAGTGTGACTGCTGATGCTCCGATGTCAATCGCCGCACGGAGACCGGCTAAGCATGCTTCGTATTCAGCCTGGTTGTTAGAGGTTTTGAAATTGAATCGGAGGGAAATTTCTAGGTGCACACCATCATCACTTTCTACCACAACACCTGTTCCACAACCTTTGCTATTCGACGATCCATCAACGTAAATGGTCCAATGCGCTCGAGGAGTGGAAAGGTCCGCCCCAATCATCTCCACAACAAAGTCAGCCAACACTTGCGCCTTGATGGCTCCTCGAGGCTCATACAAAATTTCAAATTCAGACAACTCGATAGACCATTTTATCATCCTCCCGGCGAGGTCGGGCTTGCTAAGCACTGAACGGAGAGGCAAATCCGTTCTCACCAGTACTGGGTGTACGTGGAAATAGGGCCTCAACCGTCGTGATGCCCACACGACTGCTAGAGCAGCTTTCTCAATCTTCTGATACCTTCCTTCCACTCCTTGAAACGTCTTACTAGTGAAGTACACCGGCCTCTGCCCTTCAGGGGTTTCTTTAACCAAGGCCACGCCTAGGGCCTCATCAGATATTGCTAAATACAAGATCAATGTCTCACCAGGATCAGGCTTAACCAGTATCGGTGGACTCGAGAGAACGGCCTTGAGTTGCTGGAAGGCTTGTTCCTGCTCCTCTCCCCATTCAAAACTCTTGTGTTTCTTCAACGCCTTATACAAAGGAAGGGATCTGTGTGCCATCCTGGGCATGAAGCGAGCCAGTGCGGCTACCTTCCCATTCAATGATTGGACCTCCCTCAGGCTCTTGGGGCTCTGCATATCCAGGATTGCTTGACATTTCCCAGGGTTAGCCTCAATGCCCCGTTGGGTCAACATGAATCCCAAGAATTTCCCAGCTGGAACGGCAAAGGTGCATTTTAAGGGGTTTAATCTCATGTTGTA
Organism: Clitoria ternatea; assembly: GCA_037962975.1. NCBI lineage: Eukaryota > Viridiplantae > Streptophyta > Magnoliopsida > Fabales > Fabaceae > Clitoria > Clitoria ternatea. The sequence continues at coordinate 20,326,942 of CM075675.1, forward strand.
CTGTCGAAGCCTAGTGAAAACTTGGCACAGATCTTCAATGTGGTCTCCTCCAGCGGGCGTTTTGGCTATAATATCATCGATATAAACTTCGACCAGCCTGGTATGCATCCCTTCAAAGACTTTGTTAATCATGCGCTGATTAGGTAGCGCCGGCGTTCTTCAATCCAAAAGGCATGACGGTGTAGCAGAAAACACCGCGGTCATTGATAAAGGCAGTTTTCTCTTGGTCTTCCTCCCACATCGGAATCTGGTTATACCCCGAATAAGCATCCATGAAACTGAGGTACTGGTAACCAGATGAATCATCCACCATACGATCAATGTTGGGCAGGGGATATGGATCCTTGGGGCAGCAACGGTTAAGATCCACATAATCTGTACACATTCTCCATTTGCCATTAGCTTTCTGCACCATAACCACATTAGAAAGCCAAGAAGAGTAGCGTATCTCCCTTATAAAGCCTGCTTTCAACAACTCTTCTGTCTGCTCACAAGCTGCCCTCTGCTTCTCTGGTCCCAACCTCCTTTTCTTCTGGGCCACCGGTCTTGTTTCAGGGTACACGGCAAGCTTGTGGCAACAGAAATCAGGGTCTATCCCAGGCATGTTTGCTGCTGTCCATGCGAAAAGATCCTTGAACTCCTGCAGAAGGGCTAATAAGCGTTTCTCCATAGCAAACTCCAGCTTATCATTGATGTGCGTGACCTTCTCTGGGGAATCCCCTAAGACAACATCCCTGGAACCACCATCCGGTGTGGGCTTAGAGGGATTGAGTGGATCAATCTTCAATTCCGCTCTGGGGTCCAGATCAATTAGACTGACAGACCCTACCGCTGTTCCTCCGTCGTTCAGCTTCCTCTTCTTGTTGAATGCTTCCAACTTGACCATGTTGAGGCTCAAGTTATAACAATATCGAGCCATCTCCTGATCACCACGGAGAGAGGACACACCGTTGTCCTTGTCAATGAATTTGATCAATAGATGAGGAGTGGATACGATTGCTTCCATCACATTCAGTGTGGGACGGCCTATGATACCGTTGTATGGGGATTCCACATCAATCACCAGAATTCTAGACTTGACTGTTCTTGCTCCAGGCTCTCCTTCAAAGGAAATCAGAGTGTCAAGATACCCCTTGGTGGGTTGCTTGGCTCCATTAAACGCTGTGAGTTCTTGCGTGTAAGGTTGTAAATCTGCATCATTGAAACCCATTCGTTTGAAACAATTATAAAAGATAACATCACAAGAACTTCCCTGATCGACGAGGATCCGCTTGACATCCTTATTAGCTATAACTGCCACGATAACTACTGCATCATCACTTCCTGGAATTGTTGGGCCAAAATCATCATCAGTAAATGACACCGTCGGAGCTGCCATACCATCCCTGAAAGGGCGGTTATCCCTTGGTTTGCCCTGGACAGACAGAATCATCCTGTGGTGATTCTTCCATGCTGTGATCGATGCTCCTCCTCCCGTAAATCCTCCAGCTATCATCTCAATCACTTCTCGTCTGCCCTGCCTCTGCTGCTGGGGCATGTTATTTTGTTGGGCATCTCCAGCAATCACTACTCTCTTCTGCTTTTCGGCTGCAGTGAACTTCCTTGCTGGATTACGTGTATTGTCATCTTCGTCATCAGGATCTCTACTCCTTTTTTCCATCCTCTGAGGCTCGTCTACAGATTTCTCCCTGAACAGATACTGCTTCAGCTTTCCTTCCCGAATGAGAGTTTCCACCGTATTCTTTAATGCCTTGCACTCGTCAGTATTGTGTCCTGTCTGTTCATGGAAAGTGCAATACTTACGTGGGTTACCACCCCTCTTGACTGGGGCTGGTTTCCTTATTCCAAAGACGTTCAACGTTGGCCAACCAACCTCCCTCATGATTTGTGAATGCCTGGTGTTCAATGGAGCATAGTTGTCGAACGATGATACACGCCTATCTCGTGGACGCGGGCGAGCGTTTACAAAGTCTTCTCTAAAGGCATGCTTCTCAGGCCTCACTCTCTCCTTTTCTCTCCGTGGCTGCTGAGTGAGCGCTGAAGGCTTCATTCTTGTTGCAGTTGCCTCTAGATGCATCTCTATGCCCACGTACTTGGAAGCTTTCCTTCGAAACTCCTCGAAGGTTGTTGGGGGGCTCTTTGCCAAAGATAGGGCAAAGGCTGAACCAGGCTGAAGAGCTTCCACTACGATATGGAGTTGTATGGCCTCCGTGAGGTTAGGGACCAAAGCTGCCTCCTTATAAAACCTTTTTAAGAACTCCTTAAGAGTTTCAGTTTCTCCCTGCCTTATCTGTGCCAGGGTGTGAGAAGTTCTTGGGATATCCTTGGAGATGACAAAATGGCTTTCAAATGCAGCAGCCATTTCCTCCCAAGAATCTATAGATCCTGAGGGTAAGCTTTTAAACCAGCTGAGAGCCTCCTCCGTCAGCGTTCTTGGGAACATCCTGCACATAACATCTTCATCTGCTCCCAAATACATAGCTTCATACACATAAGCATCCAAATGCTTAGTGGGGTCAGTTTCTCCATTATACTTCCTTATCGACAGTGGCTGAGTTGTTTGCAAATGTTTCGGGATGGTAACGTTCATCAGCCTTCTTGAGAAAGGGACACTGAGCTTGTACGTCCCTGAAGTCACCACCGCCTGCTCCCTTCTCCTGGTACTGACTCTATCACCAGAGTCTTGAGTCTGCTCTCTCTCTTCATACGTAGGGATCTTCGAATACTGGAGGGTTGTAGATCTATCCCTTGCTGATGCATGATGAGCATCCTCTGTATGGGACGCTGCCCTGTCCCCAGCTCCTCCTCTCTCCCATTTCAACTCCATCAGCTCCTCCCTGAGTTGCCTGATAACCTCATCGCGAGGGTCAGGCGTTTGCACTTGCACCATCCTCCGAGTTTGAGTTACAGGAGACTCGAAGACAAGTCTCCTTACAGTCTGTTGATGGGTCACATCCTCCACGTGACCATCAACGAAATCTCTCCCATCACCTTCCATCGTGACAACCAAACTTCTGCGAAAATGGGAATAACTCTAACGAGTCCCACTGGGCGTGCCAATGAACTGGTCTGGACCGGGGTCTAGGATCCGGTGTGGGACCAGCCACAAGAAGATAGGTGTTTTCAGGGTTTGCACACCGGAACAGTGTGTATCCAATGTATTAATCCGGTCTCTCAGTGGGAGAAGCCGGTCTTGTTGTCCTGGAGATCCTTCACACCAGCGTTTCGCGTTGCAGGGGGGCGAAAGGTGGTGCCACCTGCGAAGATTCTCCGACGCTCAAGTTAGAAGAGTGTAAGAACTCCGTGAATGCTCAAGCGAAGTAATAGTAAAGTTTGAGATAGAACAACGATACCATGCATGTGTATTGAAATGAGCTACTTATAGTTGTACGTGAGAAAATGAGTCGTTGGATACAGGTGGGTCCCCTAGCTTCTGATAGCGTGTACATTATGTCAATCAGGGTGGCTCAACACTCAGAATGTGTCAGGAGGGTAGGTCAATTATCAGAGTACGATCCTCTAGGAAGATGAGAGGATAATCACCTTTTCCGCATAATCTGCTGACACATCCACTTACTTTCTGAGGCCATTGACGTGACATATTTTGCTACATACAGTATCTTCGCTGATAAGTTATTAGGGGCTCTTATCTTGCTGTGACTGAAAAGCCAACAGTTATATAAATGTTCTGCGAAAATGAACAAAGAACCGTTATAGAGAAAATAAGTGGGGCAGCCGTGAGATGAGGACGGACGGACAGACATCGGATATCCGGTGTGGTAATGTTGAACCAGGACACCGGTTTTCCTTATATGAGGTCACTCTGACGTCACAAGATTGGGGGCCGGTATCCAGACCGGATCAATATTATTTTATTAAAATATTTTAAAATTTTCAAAAAACTCCAGAAAATCATAAATATTATATAGATCAAAAAGTTCTAAAGAACTATAGTCTAATTCCGTCAAAATTTTATTTTAAAATTCTAATAAGAGTTAAATCTTAAATATGTAAAAACATAAATATAACAACATAAAATAAAAATGGTGAATAATAAAGATGTTAAAAATTCTTAATATAATTTTCTTAATTAGTGAATACTAATTAAGTCATTTTAAAATTCTCATTCAGAAATATTTTTGTTTATTATTATTATTATTTTAAAAAAAACAAATAATTAAATATAAATACCAAAATTTCAAAAAAAATGATAATAATAAACTAACTTATTGTAAGTATTTCTCAAGAAAGATATATTAATATCTATTTTCTATTTGTGTTGAAAATGGGATGTTATAACTCTACTCCCTTAAAAGAAATTTCGTCCTCGAAATTTAATATTGTTAATAAATCTTACCATAACTAAACTAACTGAACTGTTCTAAAATATATTTATAGTTTCCTTGACAATTGTGTACATTTTCCTTAACATTGCCATTTATCTTCTTTTAATCTTATCAGTATTTTTTTTCCTTAACTCAAAAATATTACTCGTCTTAATTTTGTCAACCATGCTCATCATAAATTGATGGTTAACTCTAAACACCTCAATAATTACGTTTCTCAATATATTGAAATCTTACTTAATATAATCCATAACATCCATTAATTAAAATTCCTACTCGTAACATAGTAAAATGGACTGCTAAGAATTAATTACTAGACAACTAGCCGTTAGCAACTAGCCGTTGGACTAGTCGTTGGACTAGCCATTTATGACCGTTGCAACTCTCCCTCCCTTGCTTGCTTATAAATTCTCATTCCATTCTCACTCCCTATCACAACTTCAAGGTTTCTTAGTTTCTCTCTTCTATCAAATTTCTTCAATCTTTTTCTCAAGTACTCTCATACTATTCGATGGCCAACCTTCCTAGAAGTGAGAAAGAACGAAGGGTGTAACATCCCTGATGTTTTAATGAGAATTATAAGAAATGGGAAATGATTAGTAAATGTTTTAGAAGTTTTATTCAATATTTGTTCTGTCTTAGCCAGAAATAAGAAAGCTGGTGTCGAGATCGGTATTTGAAGCGCGAGCAGGCGGAGTTAAAGATCGGGAGTGTAGGAGAAGAGCGGACAGAGTTAGGTGGTCTGGTCCAACCGTTGTGAGGAGAGCGTCTCACACGGAGTCACAACCCGGATTAACCTCATAATGACTGAAACAACGGATGTAGGTAACCAAGAGGTGAGCACGGATAAGGTATCCGATCTCTCAGGTTGTAGCTCGGATTTCTGAGGTATGAACACTAAGTTAGGACGTCGGGGGCCGATATTCATATTGGGCTTATACTCTTGCGAAGTATTAGAGAATTGTGAATAATTAAACGTTGTGGGAATAAATAAGTGTAATTGATTTGATAATTATGCAATAGTTCAATATAGTGAAATTGATTAAATTTAGTAAGAATACAAATAAAATATAGGAAAAGACGATCTTGCCCATGAGCTATACATATATATATAAGGAGATTCTCTTCCTTCCCTCTTCATTATTTACAAGTTACCTTTGCTGTTGGTCTGTTCCTTCTCTTTCGTTTTTTTTTTCTCTCCTCTCTTAACGCTGATTTGCATGCGCTGGAGAGGGACTCCATTTGTGTCTAAACTTCAATTGAACCCCATTCCTGTGATCGAGGCTTCAAGGTGAGTCTACTGATCTGTTCCAATTGTGATTCCCTTATTCCTTTTATTCTTTGGCGGTTTAAAGCCATGCATGGCTATATTCGTGGCTGTTCTCCACTCCTTTGGTGAGTGTGAGCCCAAATGCAGTCCATGAACTAAGGGCGTTGAAATGACGAGCTGTACTTTATGATCCGTAGCTAGTAGGCTAAGCAACGGAAGACTGAGTAACGGAGTTGAGACTACAAAACCAGTGCTTAGAGGAAGGAATAGACACAGAGAACAGATCATCGAAGCGTAGAACCAATGTAAGGGGGGTGTTCGGGTTATAATTAATTAGAATAGGATTCGCTTCTTAAACAGGTCATTGAAGTAACGTAAACAGGTTAAGGAAAATGTTGCTAAACGTAGTTGTGTGTTTATGCTTGTGCATGTGTGACTGAGTACATTAATTAATGGAGGATCGGGTGTGGATGAGTTTATCATGTATGATCTTGTGATATCTAATGTGAAATGATCAGTGTTATGTGACGTCGGGTTAGCAAGCAGGCTACCCGAGTGATGAGGAATTGATATTATTATGTGAAAGGTAAACTGTTGAATGATTATGTGGTATGGGATGGCCGACGGTATATGATAGCCCCTCATTTCCGGCTCCCGTGGTTTTCGTGCCCAGTTGAGCTACCCAGTGGTCAAGTAGGACCCAGTGGTCGAGGTGGAGAGTCAAGCAGGACTCGGTGAACCAAGCAGGGTTCACGGGGTGTCAAGTAGGACCCCCAGCTGAAGGCCAATCCTTTAGTATCCGGATACTAGGAGTCAGATTGTATAAGAGTCAGTTGTGATCGTGATGAATATGATGGAATTGTGTAGTTGGTTTAATATAGTTACTGTATGTAATACACTATGTTTCGGTATGCTTACTTACAAGTGATGCTTGATGTGTATGTATAAATATGCATGTATATTTGTTAAGTTCCATTCTAAATTAATTACAATGCCAAACACTCACCCTTGCACTTTTTTTTTAGTAACCAGAGACAGGGAGGGGGAAGGAGCCATGGAGCCGCGCCAAGGGGGAGAACGGTGCCAGGGTCCGAGTGACTTCGAGTGACTCTCTATAGAGTCATATGTGTGTATAAGAACTTCTTAGTATTATTATTAGTTGTGTTTAATTAAGACCGGACCGGATGTAAACCTATATTTTAAAATACATCACTGTTATTTGCATATGCTTTCATGGTAGTTATGATAACTCTTTGGGTTCACAGAACCATTTTTAGAGTGAAATTTTGGGAGTCCGGTTGTAGGTTTTGTATAATCCGATGTGTGAAAGGTGTCCGCTCAAGCGAATAGAACCTCGTTTAAGTGAGAGTCCGGAATCTCGCTTAGACGAGTAGGGGCCTCGCTCAAGCGAGAAACCCTGATTTCCCTTTTTCCCATCTGTTGTGTTTAAATTAACTTACTTTTCTTTTCTAGACCTCATTTAATTAATTTAACTATGACTGTTGTCACTTGAATAAGTCTGTAAAAATAAATGCAAAAATAACCTAGGATGTTACACTTGGTATCAGAGCGGTTCTTTCTAGAGCCGGTGTGTGGGCCGATCTAGTGATTGTGATAGTTTTATGAAGGTTGATTGTATTTTGTTGTATTGAGATTGTGTGTGGTCTGGCATCGTTCCCTTGGCACTCCACTGGCGTAGTATTCTATGAATATAAGGTAAGTTTACGATCCCCTGACTGATCTTGGTTATTAATGGTGATGTGTTTGCTCATTGTAGAATTACTAAATGGCCGGAGAGACTAGTTCTGGGGGAAGAGATGATTTCTTCTCTAGATTTACTCAGATGATGAGTAGGACCGAGTCCGGTCCCACTCTGGATAAATTCCTGAAAAGGAATCCTCCGATCTATAAAGGGGGACACGATTATGACGGGGCATATATCTGGATCAGGGATATCGAGCAGGTTTTTGAAAATTTTGAGTGCTCTGAAGAGCAAAAGGTTTTATTTGCTACTTACCAACTAAAAGAAGAGGCTAGAGTATGGTGGTCCCGAGTGAAGGTGCAGATGAACGCAGCCAATGAGCCGTTGGTATGGGCGAATTTCCGAAGGAGGTTCCTTGTTAAATACTCCCCAGACAACTACAAAATCCAGAAAGAAATGGAATTCCTGAAGTTGGAGCAAGACCGGATGTCTGTAGCTGAGTACACCAGCAAGTTTGACGAGCTGTGTGATTTTTACCACCCTTTCTCGTTAGAAGGGACTGAAGGTAGCAAGTGCGCCAAATACGAAGCTGGACTACGGATTGAGCTCCGTAGTGTAATTGTACCAATGGAGATTAGGGACTACCCAACCCTGGTGAACAAAGCAAGACTGACTGAAGAGGTGTAGTTACAAAGGACGTCCCAGCCAAGAGATAAAAAGCCACTGAAGGCAAAAGGATTCAACTTCAAGAGGATGAGTCAATTCTTCCGGGGTGGCAAGTCTTCTGCTACCTCCTCATCCTCTTCCGGTCGGGGTTCTACTGGTCGATCAGGTAATCCTTCTGGTAGTCGTACATGCTACAATTATGGTCAGGAAGGCCACATTGCCAAACATTGCCAAGCCAATCAGATTGTGTGCTTCCAGTGCGGACAACCAGGGCACCTCAGGCCCGATTGCCCTCAGAGGCAACAGCAGGGAAGGACGGATAACCGAACTAACTCTTCTGGGACCCGGGGTTCCAATTTTTCGAGGAGAGGCCGGAATGGAGCTGGTAGAGGGAACCAACAATCGGGAAGATATGATGTCCAATCTAGCGACGCCCAGAACGCCATGACCGGGCGTGTATTTGCGTTTGATGCTTCAGAAGCTACGAGGAATGACAATTTGGTACAGGGTAAGTGCCTCATCTGTGGTTATCTGGTTGATGTAATTTATGATTCAGGTGCCACCCATTCTTTTATTTCGGAAAGTTGTGTGCGACGGCTTGGTCTGCCAATCAGTTTAATGGAGAACGCTCTTATTGTTTCCACTCCAACTGGTTCCACTTTCCGTGCAACTACAGTGTGTAGAGAACTACCGATGCAAATTGAAGCTCGTACTTTTCGAGTAAATTTTATCTGTATGCCATTGAAGGACTTAGATATTATTCTGGGTCTCGATTGGCTTGCTGCTAATCATGTGTTGGTCGACTGTTATCGGAAGAATATTGTTTTCTCTTAGGAACTTGACATGAAGAACGGGGTGAGCGATGTCCTAACCACGTATGTTGTTTTATTCGCTTCGGAGGGTCGGCATAACCTCCTGCTAAGTGATATTCCGATTGTTTGCGAATTTCCTGACGTTTTTCCGGAAGAAATTCCGGAGCTACCTCCCAGTCGGGAGATTGATTTCTTTATTGACTTGATTCCCGGGGCAGAACCTGTGTCCCGAGCGCCATATAGAATGTCTTCGGTGGAATTAACCGAAGTGAAGAAACAAGTAAACGAATTACTAAAAAAGGGCTTTATCCGACCCAGTGCCTCACCCTGGGGCGCTCCGGTGTTATTGGTAAAGAAGAAGGACGGTAGTATGCAAATGTGCATTGATTACCGACAGCTGAACAAACTGACAATCAAAAATAAATATCCACTACCTCGGATTGACGATTTACTGGACCAGTTGTGAGGCGCTGTTGTGTTCTCTAAGATCGACTTGAGGTCGGGATACCACCAGATCCGAGTGAGGTCGGAGGATATCCCAAAGACAGCATTTCGGACTCATTATGGGCACTTCGAGTACGTAGTAATGCCTTTTGGAGTAACGAACGCTCCTGCCATTTTTATGGACTATATGAATCGGACCTTTCAACCGTACTTGGACCAGTTTGTGGTAGTATTCATTGATGATATTTTGGTATATTCGAGGTCGGACGAGGAGCATGCTCAACATCTTCGACTTGTTTTACAAGTACTTCGGGAGAAGAAGTTGTACGCTAAACTATCTAAGTGTGATTTCTGGGGGAGTAGTGTACAATTCTTGGGGCATATAATTTCCCAAGAGGGAATCTCAGTTGATCCGACAAAAATTGAGGCGGTTATGGCTTGGGAGAGGCCGAAGTCAATAACTGAAATCAGGAGTTTCCTCGGATTAGCTGGATACTATCGACGCTTCATTGAGGGGTTCTCTCGGATAGCACTTCCTCTGACTCGGTTAACAAGGAAAGGAAACCCCTTCGTGTGGTCAGAGAAGTGTAAATTAAGCTTCCAAACTCTTAAGCGATGTTTAACGACTGCCCCTGTGCTTGCACTGCCCGATGTAACACAGGAATTTGAAGTATATTGTGATGCATCCAAATTTGGATTGGGGTGTGTGTTGATGCAAGCTGATCGGGCAATTGCTTATGCTTCAAGGCAATTGAGGCCACATGAGGAGAATTACCCGACTCATGATCTGGAACTTGCAGCAGTGGTGTACGCACTGAAGATTTGGCGTCATTATCTGTATGGGGCTCGCTTTGTAGTATTCAGTGATCACAAGAGCCTAAAGTACTTGTTTGATCAAAAGGAGCTAAATATGAGACAGAGGCGATGGGTGGAGTATTTAAAGGATTACAACTTCGATTTAAAGTATCACCCGGGCAAAGTGAATGTTGTGGCAGATGCATTAAGCAGGAAGGTATTACACGTGGCTTACCTAATGGGTAGAGAACAGGAATTGCTGGAAAGCTTTAGAGATATGAATGTTGGAGTTGTTATGAACGCACCAAACCGAATGACAATCGGAATGTTAAAAATCTCCAACGAATTTCTGGAGTCGATGGTAGCTGCACAGAAAGACGATAAAGAGTTACTGAGGCTGATTGATACTCAGACCCAAGGCAAAAATGTGGAGATAACTAGGGGTGACGATGGTATATGGAGATTCAGGAACCGAGTGGTGGTGCCTGCACATGGAGGCTTCAGGCAGGCAGTGCTATCAGAAGCACACAAGAGCTCTTTGAGTATACACCCGGGAGTGACAAAAATGTATCATAACTTAAAAAAGGAATTCTGGTGGCCAAGTATGAAGAAGGCAATAATCGAGTATGTGAAATCCTGTGTGATATGCCAGAAGTGCAAGGTTGAGCACCAACGACCTCCAGGTTTGCTTCGACCTCCAGAAATTCCGATCTGGAAGTGGGAAGGTATCACTATGGACTTCGTGTCCGGACTACCCCGCACTCAAACCGGATACAACGCGATTTGGGTGATTGTTGATCGACTAACCAAAAGTGCGTATTTCCTGGCAATAAATATGAAGTGGTCACTAGATCGATTAGCTAAGTTGTACATTGCTGAGGTCGTACGACTGCATGGTGTGCCCTTAAGCATTATCTCCGATCGGGATCCCCGATTCACTTCAAGGTTTTGGGGGAATTTGCAACAACAACTGGGTACTGAGCTCAAATTGAGCTCAGCCTACCATCCCCAGACCGATGGCCAATCAGAACGGACTATACAGACTCTTGAAGATATGTTAAGGGCATGTGTACTGGAACAGGGCGGATCATGGGAGAAATACTTTCCCTTGGTAGAGTTTGCATATAATAACAGTTACCATAGCAGCATTGGGATGGCTCCATATGAAGCTCTTTATGGTCGGAAATGTCGTACTCCATTATGTTGGAATGAGAACGGTGATGCCCTTCATCTGGGGCCTGAGATGATTCAAGAGATGAACGAACAAATCGCCTTAATCCGAGAGAAGATAAAAATTGCTCAAGACCGTCAAAAGAGCTATTATGACAATCGGCACAGACCCCTTGAATTCCAAGTGGGTGATTGGGTGTTCCTAAGGATTTCACCGACTAAGGGTGTAGGTCGAATTTTGAAAAGCCAAAAGCTTAATCCGAAGTATATTGGACCATACCAAATACTAGAACGGATTGGTGAAGTCGCTTATCAACTGGATCTTCCCCAATCGTTGACTAACATTCACAACGTATTCCACGTATCACAACTTCGAGCCTACATTCCCTGTGATACCATGATTGTACCGAGTGACTCCATTAAAGTGAAGGAGAACTTGACGGTGGAGGCGGTACCAATCGGCATTAAAGAGCATCAAACCAAACGGTTAAGGAACAAGGAGGTCCCGCTGGTGAAGGTGAAGTGGCAGAATTTACATTGGATAAATTACACTTGGGAGTTAGAATCCGATATGAGACGAATGTACCCTCATCTTTTCCAACCGGAACACTGATTTCGGGGACGAAATCTCCTTTTAGGGGGGGTGGATGTAACATCCCTGATGTTTTAATGAGAATTATAAGAAATGGGAAATGATTAGTAAATGTTTTAGAAGTTTTATTCAATATTTGTTCTGTCTTAGCCAGAGATAAGAAAGCCGGTGTCGAGATCGGTATCTGAAGCGCGAGCAAGCGAAGTTAAAGATCGGGAGTGTAGGAGAAGAGCGGACAGAGTTAGGTGGTCTGGTCCAACCGTTGTGAGGAGAGCGTCTCACATGGAGTCATAGCCCGGATTAACCTCATAATGACTGAAACAACGGATGTAGGTAACCAAGAGGTGAGCACGGATAAGGTATCCGATCTCTCAGGTTGTAGCTCGGATTTCCGAGGTATGAACACTAAGTTAGGACGTCGGGGGCCGATATTCATATTGGGCTTATACTCTTGCGAAGTATTAGAGAATTGTGAATAATTAAACGTTGTGGGAATAAATAAGTGTAATTGATTTGATAATTATGCAATAGTTCAATATAGTGAAATTGATTAAATTTAGTAAGAATACAAATAAAATAAAGGAAAAGACGATCTTGCCCATGAGCTATACATATATATATAAGGAGATTCTCTTCCTTCCCTCTTCATTATTTACAAGTTACCTTTGCTGTTGGTCTGTTCCTTCTCTTTCAGTTTTTTTTTCTCTCCTCTCTTAACGCTGATTTGCATGCGCTGGAGAGGGACTCCATTTGTGTCTAAACTTCAATTGAACCCCATTCCTGTGATCGAGGCTTCAAGGTGAGTCTACTGATCCGTTCCAATTGTGATTCCCTTATTCCTTTTATTCTTTGGCGGTTTAAAGCCATGCATGGCTATATTCGTGGTTGTTCTCCACTCCTCTGGTGAGTGTGAGCCCAAATGCAGTCCATGAACTAAGGGCGTTGAAGTGACGAGCTGTACTTTATGATCCGTAGGTAGTAGGCTAAGCAACGGAAGACTGAGTGACGGAGTTGAGGCTGCGAAACCAGTGCTTAGAGGAAGGAATCGACATAGAGAACAGATCATCGAAGCGTAGAACCAATGTAAGGGGGTGTTCGGGTTATAATTAATTAGAATAAGATTCGCTTCTTAAACAGGTCATTGAAGTAACGTAAACAGGTTAAGGAAAATATTGCTAAACGTAGTTGTGTGTTTATGCTTGTGCATATGTGACTGAGTACATTAATTAATGGAGGATCGGGTGTGGATGAGTTTATCATGTATGATCTTGTGATATCTAATGTGAAATGATCAGTGTTATGTGACGTCGGGTTAGCAAGCAGGCTACCCGAGTGATGAGGAATTGATATTATTATGTGAAAGGTAAACTGTTGAATGATTATGTGGTATGGGATGGCCGACGGTATATGATAGCCCCTCATTTCCGGCTCCCGTGGTTTTCGTGCCCAGTTGAGCTACCCAGTGGTCAAGTAGGACCCAGTGGTCGAGGTGGAGAGTCAAGCAGGACTCGGTGAACCAAGCAGGGTTCACGGGGTGTCAAGTAGGACCCCCAGCTGAAGGCCAATCCTTTAGTATCCGGATACTAGGAGTCAGATTGTATAAGAGTCAGTTGTGATCGTGATGAATATGATGGAATTGTGTAGTTGGTTTAATATAGTTACTGTATGTAATACACTATGTTTCGGTATGCTTACTTACAAGTGATGCTTGATGTGTATGTATAAATATGCATGTATATTTGTTAAGTTCCATTCTAAATTAATTACAATGCCAAACACTCACCCTTGCACTTTTTTTTAGTAACCAGAGACAGGGAGGGGGAAGGAGCCATGGAGCCGCGCCAAAGGGGAGAACGGTGCCAGGGTCCGAGTGACTTCGAGTGACTCTCTATAGAGTCATATGTGTGTATAAGAACTTCTTAGTATTATTATTAGTTGTGTTTAATTAAGACCAGACCGGATGTAAACCTATATTTTAAAATACATCACTGTTATTTGCATATGCTTTCATGGTAGTTATGATAACTCTTTGGGTTCACAGAACCATTTTTAGAGTGAAATTTTGGGAGTCCGGTTGCAGGTTTTGTATAATCCGATGTGTGAAAGGTGTTCGCTCCAGCGAATAGAACCTCGTTTAAGTGAGAGTCCGGAATCTCGCTTAGACGAGTAGGGGCCTCGCTCAAGCGAGAAACCCTGATTTCCCTTTTTCCCATCCGTTGTGTTTAAATTAACTTACTTTTCTTTTCTGGACCTCATTTAATTAATTTAACTGTGACTGCTGTCACTTGAATAAGTCTGTAAAAATAAATGCAAAAATAACCTAGGATGTTACAAAGGGGGGATGGACTACAGTTTGTGGTAACAAGTGCCTCACTTCTTATAATCGTTATGGTGATTTGTCTAGTTTGGGCATTTTATGTATTGCCAAAACTCTTAGGCCTTTATTAAGTAATCATTTATTGTTTAACTATGATGTATTAGATGTTCTGCTTTATTTTCCTTAGTGTAATCATGTATAATAAATTATCCTAGTGAGAAAGGATAAATATGTCTTAGTCCATGTTGTACTTGTTTATCTAGTTAAATCTTTGTGTTCTTTGCTTCATGACAATCTAGGGCATGTAATCATTTCTTATTGTCCTTTATATTTAATTAAATATTCCTTAACTAAGTGATTGCTCTTTCCATCATAATTGACTACAACCATTACATAGATTTGATAAATTCTCCAATCTTAAATGATCACAAATCACTATGTTGACTTAGAAATACTCACTTGAATTATTTTTTATGGGGTAACTAAGATTTATGTAATTCTCTTTATAGGAAAATCAATAAGTAAAAGTTCATATCTACTTCCTCATGGTTTACTAACACATTTCTTTATTTTAAATCTACAATGGTCATTACATAACAATGATTTATATTAGGTATATATATTCATCGAACAAAATCGATGACTAAAAGAAAATAACTTGATAAACATGTATCATATTGTTAAGAATCACAAAAATATTTTATGTCACAATTTCTAAATATTAAACCAATATCGGTGTCTCCCAAAGATCTATAATGCTTATTTTAGGTCATTCATTGATATATTTATCACAATAAATCACTTAAAAAAATTCAAAAATATATGGTTAATCACATTCGATGTCACAACCATAAAAGTTTCATTAATTCATATATTTATACACATAACCATCATATATATTATTCAATCGTAGACATCATAAATGAAAACTTCATCAAATCAAACAATAATTAACATATCTTATATGTCATACAAAAGAAGAATCAATACAAATAGCCAGAGATACAATTGCTAATATGATTATTTGTTATACCAAACAAGTTAGTGAACAAATTATCATATTTCTTTCATGAGGCATACATCCATACATTTTTCTTTTCAAAATATATCACCAAAGGAAAAACTATGATTCTATCTTAAATAATTTATTATACTAGTTTGGGATTACAACAGTTATCTACCCATTGGAATTTTAATTCACACAAGTATCTCTACAACTTCAAAGACATGGTAAGGAATATCCTAATAGAATTTATTGAGTTTATTTCCATTTCTCCATATACCACATTAACCTAGGGTTAAATTCATTGATCTTAACATCCTTCATTTGACATGTCTTTCACTACTTAGTGTAAATCATTCGGGGTGATCAGTCCCGGTAGTTTATAACTAAGTAGTCAAAGTCATGACATCTCCAATCTAGAATTCATACCAAAATATTTCTAATAATTTTCTATTGTCTTATCTCCCTTGTTGTCTCATACCATATTGTAAAACAGGCAAATGTTAGAATATTTCATTATCACATATTAATCAGAGAATCAAACACCATATAATACATTTGGAATAAAAGGAAATAACTGCATTAGTTAATTTACCATATCATTCCACCATACATTAACGCCCGTACTTAAACAATGTCAAGAAAGACTTCAGAATGGCCAGTTTGTGATAATCCCTGCAATAACATTTTTTAAGTAACAGGCTATAGAGTTTTAACTTATACTTCTTATGAACTTAAAATTAGTTCATTCCTTCGATATTCCTAATTTTTCTTTACTTACTTCTTACCATCTACTCCAATAAAATTTCTTCCTTTGTCAACCACAAAATCTCTTGACAAACTTAACCATCAGAGTACACTAACACGCTAGTAAGACCATACCCCAAGCCGATTTGGATTTAACTGCTCTGATACCACTTTGTAACACCCCCTTATATACACGAGACATATATCTATTTTTCTTGCTCTTTTTTTTAAGAAAGATATACATATTTATCACTTCTTATCTCGTGTATACAAGGACATATATACATATGATTTTCTTTGAATTTTGAAAGTAAAAAGTTTCAAATTATTCATAATGATAAAATGAACTTTCAGAAAATCATAAGTGATCAAAGATTACAGTATCATATCCAAAGAATAAGGTTTATTAAAGTTTAACCTTTACATTGATTTACAATCATCCAACTTAATATTGTATTAAGGTAAACTAAAACTAAAAATTTAATACCTCTACTTCGACTGTAACCAATTATTTCCTTATCTTCAAACCGTGTGATTTTGAATCCTATTCTCGTCACATCTTTTCTCCTATCCGATTGAGGATGAGACCAATTTACCCTCTTGTAATTTCATCCTTTCATCTTGAACTGCTAGCTATATATCATATAACATATATTTTGGACATAAAATTCAAACAAGAAGGAGTGAGAAACAAAATATAATACTTTACAGATAAGACATAAGCATAAGGGTTTTCACAATCTAATATAATAATTTCAATCACAATCATATACATAATCAATTATGAATGCAGAGTTTTTATAACATAACAATTATATTTTCATTCACAACCACCCAGATAGAATGTCACAATCACATGAATGTCATGCAATGTTTTTAATACTATCATCTCATTCATTCTATGCATGTAGGCCCTTAAAGTTTTAGTTTGCAATGGGCCAACCAAGAGTTTACACTGTTCCATAAATTCCGAATAATAATAACATAAATGCCTTCATGACATATGAACAGCTCAACTGGCGTGGAAACACTTAGAGACTAGTCAGACTGAGAAAGTTTTTATTGTGAAAGTACCCGACACTAGGGAGCGACCCCAGGTCACCTGAAGCACCCTTTTACACCCTCTCATCCCAAGGCTCGCAATTAAGTCTCCTCTAATATATCCTCGGTTTCTATAATACGTCCCCAGGCAATATCACATCTCATTTCTCTTTAATGATTCATGATGCATGAACTACTCGCACATTTAGTTGGTTAAGACTTTTAGAAACTGAATTATTAAATACCATAAAGGTTCACAAAATCATCACAATAAACTGTACATTCCCATAAGTTCTTCTTTGAACTTCTGTTATACTGAAATAATTTAGTACAGTCTTCATATTTAGATCTTACCAAAATTGAGTTTCCAAGCCTTAAATATCTCAAAACTTTCTCTTAAAAATCTTCACATATTTACATAATCTTTCTCAATTTGAATCTTAACTAGATTGAGTTTTAGAAATCTCGACAAAATATTCTTTAGTTATTTCGTTGGGGAAAACCAAAATAATTTACTTTAAACTTCTAATTTCTAAAGAAAATAATTTAAAATTATTAACTAAGAATACTTAAAACTATAAAAATTTTCTTTAATTCAAGAATTAATTATCTCAACCTCTGATTTTCATAAAATAGCTTCTTTCTAATACTAGATTTTATTATAGAGATTAAAAATAAAGTTAGTGAAAATTATTTCTAAGAAGAAATAAAAGACTAAAATAATTATAAAATACTTTCTCTTGGAATAAAAATTTAAAGAGTAAGGTAAGAAAATTCTTACTGAGTTTTAACTTTCCGTCATGCTTGCTATATGCTTAAACTTCATATCACAAGGTCATCAATCATTTATCAACCACAATCAAGTATTGTAATCTCATCAATCATAATCAAATATCATCAATCATAATTGCATATTATTAATCACAGTCTAATATTATAAATCACAATATCATTAATCAAAATTAAATATAATTAATTATAATCAAGTCAAATCAACTAAATATCGCTCATAAATATAATTCAAATTTTAATGGTTATTTAAATTAGTAGATTTGATTTTGAGTCCTTATAGTTCATTCCTTGCACAGGTCTATATAAGTCCATATATATAATCTAGTCTTCGCATAGGTATAGTTCAGTCTAGACAGGTCATAATAGTCCAAGTCCTTGCATAGGTTTAGTTCGATCCATATAGGATATAAAAGTCCAAGTCCTTGCATAGGTTTAGTCCAGTCCGTATAAGTTATAATAATTCAGATCCATGCATAGATATTTCAGAATAAGTTACACAATATATTAAATTTATTATTAATTTTAAGTTGAGAAGTTATTACTTTAAAATAATATTATTATTAAATTTAAAAGGAGTAGGGGACTCCTCCCATTATTCTTATGTCTTTCATATTATATTCTTATCTCACTCCCCCTTACCTCTTGTATACCGATTCGTTATTGAAAATTCGTGCGCGCCTCGCCTCCGAGTTCTAAAACATACCAATTTCATTTTAATATACAAGATGAAAATTAAAATTACTACTTTAAATAAAAATGGTAAATTTTGAATAGTGAATAGTAAATAGTAATAGTAAATAGTAACAGTAAATAGTAAAACGTAAATAGTAACGGTAAATAGTAAATCATGAATAGTAATGGTAAATAGTAAATCGTGAATAGTAATGGTAAATAGTAAATCGTGAATAGTAACGATAAATAGTAAAACGTGAATAGTAAAGGTAAATAGTAACAGCAAAGGTAAATAGTAACTATAAATAGTAATTTACTATTGAAATAGTGTTTTACTATGCATAATAGTAACTTAAAATAATATTATTTCTAGTATAATAATAGATTTCTAAAAACGATATAAAAATAACCCTAAAAAATATAAAAAAGATGTATTCGTACTTTAGAATTTTAGCAGAACCTTCTTCCAAAAAAAATTATTTCTCTCTCTTACTTCCACCACTATCTCACTAGCACTACTATATTAAGAAAAGTTAATCTGAAATTGTGAATTCTAAAGAAGAATTCATTCGGTATTTATAGGAAAAAAATTTACTATGCATTCCATTATTTTAATATAAAAGTACTGTGCGTTTTTTGAAATTTAAAACCTGGTTACTGTGCACCTTTTGACAATTTCATACATGCACAGTGTTTTGTATATTAAATGTCGGTAGAATTATTAAGTCAAATAGTAACTTTTCACTCGGTATATTTTAAATATTCAAAATTAATCCTTTTTGAAATTTAGCAATATTATATCAGTTCTCATTAATTTTATGATAAGTAATATAAAGTTTAAATTTTAAAAATCTAAAATTTTCTGTTAATAAAAATTTATTAGTACGTTTTCAATTTTTTTACGATTGGTAAAAATCAAGATTTTACTCAAACCGATAATTTTTAGATAAGTCTACTTGAAATAGATTTTAGAAAATTTTCTTATAATTTCACTTTACATTCTTGTAAATATTTTTAATTTTAAGTAACTTTAAATGAATTTAAAATTATTTAAAATATATTATTTTATTAAAATATTTCAAAAAATTCAAAAAATTCCAGAAAATCATAAATATTATGTAAATCAAAAAGTTCTAAAGATTCATAGTCTAATTCCTTCAAAATGTCATTTTAAAATTCTAATAAGAGTTAAATCTTAAATATGTAAAAACATAAATATAACAACATAAAATAAAAATGGTGAATAATAAAGATATTAAAAATTCTTAATATAATTTTCTTAATTAGTGAATACTAATTAAGTCATTTTAAAATTCTCATTCAGAAATATTTTTATTTTTTTTATTATTTTAAAAAAACAAATAATTAAATATAAATACCAAAATTTCAAAAAAAATGATAATAATAAACTAACTTATAGTAAGTATTTCTCAAGAAAGATATATTAATATCAATTTTCTTTTTGTGTTGAAAATGAGATGTTACATTTATCATTTCCATGTGACACATGCAAACATGCACAAACAAGGGAAGAGGTAAGTTCTGCCACATAATTATCAAGCAAGCACACTCGCAATAAAATTAGGCACAAGTCTCACAATATATAAGGGTAAGTGATCCGGTCTAAATACCGGTCCCTAGGTTATGACGTCAAAATGACTTCATAAGAAGGAAACTGGTGTCACCATTCAGGCAGAGCCACACCGGATATCTGATATCCCTTCATCCGCTCTTATCTCATCAGACGTTCTATTCATTCTCACTACAACGGATACTCCCCTCGTTCTCACTGCACGTTTATATAGTCGTTTGCTTCAGAATTGTTGTGAGATAAGAGTTCCTTATGACTTATCAGCGAAGACACCCTGCATAGCGGAATATGTCAATGTCAATTACCTCAAAGAGTAAGTACATGTGTCAGCGAAATATGTGGAAAGATGATTATCCTCCATCCTTATCACAGGATCGTACTTTGATAATTGACCTACCCTCCTGACACATTCTGAGTACTGAGCCACTTTGATTGACACACTTCACACGCTATCAGAGCCAATGGGCCCACTTGCATCCAATGATTCATTTCCTACGTTCAACTATAAATAGCATGACCTAAAACACATGCAAGGTTACGTTGTCCTGACTCACTCTTACTATTGTATTGCTTGAGCATTCACTGAGTTCATACACTCTTCTGACTTGAGCGTCGGAGAATCTTTGCAGGTGGCACCACCTTTCGCCTTCTCTCAACGTGAATCGTTGGTGTGAAGGATCTCCGGGACAACAAGACCGGTTTCTCCCACTGAGAGGTCGGATACCCACTATACCGGTGTACAAACCCTGAACACTTGAACTCTTGTGGCTGGTCCCACACCGGATCCTAGACCCCGGTTCAGACCAGTTCAGTAAGCATCAAACATCACATCCCCAAACTTAAGATATTGCTTTAACCTCAAATTATCATCTTAGGCTATCAAGAATATACTAGCAACCAAAACATGACAAGTATGACAAGATATATCCAATACAATCAGCACATTAACCAATTATTATGTTCGAGTATATGCTTAGGACAAAGTATCTCAGCATTGGGATGTGAACGCGTGGACCTTATTCAATTTTTCCAGGCTAATCATACATTTTATTTTTTCAGTTTTCAAAGTTTTAAAAGAGTTAGGGTTGAGTACTTCCCTTTTATTACCTTTCATAGTCGATGGTGGAAGATGGAATGAACTATTTACAAGGAAATAAGATGGACACAAAGCAAATAAGAAAGGATGGAGGATATATAATGGTAAGGAATATAAAACACACACTAAATTCTGGTTTGATTTTTTTTCTTTTTTTATCACTTTATTTATGTATAATTGAATCTAAAATGACCTCATCCACCTGGATCCCATTGCCTGTGACCATAGGATCTTGGTCATTTTGCATAACTCTTTTGAGTATTGTGTTTAAGGCCACAACTTTACATAACTTTCCTTCTATTTTTCTTTTCAAATACTTTCTACTTTTTCTTCTTTTTCTTGCTCTTATTCTGTTCTTAGTTAGTCTTTCTCTTTTTCTATCATAAGCAATGTAGTTCCTTTGAATATGATTTTTCTATAGTGGACTTCTTGGACTCAATAGTTGCCACCATAACATCTTCACCTTGCCGAATTTCTTCTTTTTCATCATCTTCAATGTCAAAATTTATTTTTTTCTCATAAACCTGTATTGCTTCATCTAGATCTGCACCTGCAGCCATTATAATAGCAGAATTATTGTTAATTGTACAAGATATAATTTCTTTATTGACTGATACATCTGCATCATCAATTGATAAATTGTCCTCTAACTTTGGAGTTTCATCCACTAAGCATTCATCTTCGCATTCTTCAAACAAAGCAATGAGTGGCACATCAAATTCTACTTCAGGAGTTTTTTCACTAAGAACCTTTGAGGGAAGGGAAAATATCTCAGATTCTCAAGGCTTGATTTACAACATTCTTTATCAATCAACTCCTCTTCACTAAGTTTTCCCTGAACTTTCTCATGTTCCTTTTCTTCTCTTTCCTCTATCTCACTTTCAGATTCAAGTTCAAGTTCAACCCTTTTCTTGTGTCTTTCATCATAGATGCTTTTAATTCGAACCTTTTCTTCTTCTAACTCATCTTCCTCATCTTGAACAACATGGTCTTCTTGTACAACTATTTTGTCACCTCGCCCTGGATATTGTTCAACCATTTTCTTTTCAATTAAATCCACTTGGTTTTGAATATTTTTAATAGAATTGTCAACATTTTTAGGTCGGTTTGAGTGAACTCCATAAATTAAGTGAGTATACTTTCCAACTCAGATGGCTCTTCCTCAATTGGTTATACCTCATCCACATGGTTCATACACAAGCTTTATGAATACTAGAGCCAAAACAACTTTCTCTAGCTTCTGATACCGGCTTTCTGCTTCTTGTAGTACTTTTCCAATGAAATACACTGGTTGTTGTCCTTCCATGGTTTCTTTTACTAGCACCGCCCCTAATGCATCATCTGAGGTTGACAAATACAAGAAAAGTCGCTCCCCTGGGTTTGGTTTTGTTAACACCAATGGGTTAGCTAGTACCTCTTTAAGGCTCTAGAAAGCCTTTTCTTGCTCTTCACCGCACTCGAACTTCTTATTTTTCTTTAATACTTTATACAATAAGAGCAACTGGTATGCCATTTTAGGCATAAAGCGGGATAAAGCAGGATAAAGCAGCTACTTTCCCATTTAGTGACTGTGAACTTCTCTAACATTTGTAGGACTCCAGAGCTCTATAATTACCCTACACTTGTCCAGATTAACTTCTATTCCCCTCTGAGTCAACATGAACCCTAGAAAACTTCCTGTTGGAACTGTAAAAGTGCATTTTAAAGGGTTTAATACATCTGAATTCTCTGAAAAATCTTCCTGAAATCCTTTACGTGATCTCCTCCAAGCGGGGCTTTTGCAATAATGTCATCTATGTATACCTTGACTATCTTGGAATACTATCTATCAAAAACTTTATTCATCATTCTTTGATATATTGCTCCAGTATTCTTTAGTCCGAAGGGCATTATGGTGTAACAAAATACCCATTTATCATTAGTAAAGGCTATTTTTTCCTTATCTTCTGTCCACATCAGGATCTGGTTGTAACCGAAGTAAACGTCCTTGAAAGATAAATACTGATACTCAGAAGAACCATCCACCATCTGGTCTATACTTGGCAACAGATACGGATCTTTTGGGCAACATTTACTTAAATTTATAAAGTCTGTACACATTCTTCCTTTCCTATTCATTTTTTTGACCATCACCACGTTCAAGACCCAAGATGAATATTGGACCTCTTGAATGAAACCGATCTTTAACAGCTCCTCAGTCTGTTCACAAGCAACTTGCTGCTTTTAGGTCATAACCTTCTCTTTTTTTGTGCTACTACTTTTGACTCCAAGCAGACTGCTAACTTCTAACAATAGATGTTTGGATCTATTCCGGACATGTCAGCTGCGGTCCAAGCAAAGAGGTGCTTGAACTCTTTTAACAATTTCACCAATCGTTCTTCCATGTCGAGCTCCAATCGGTCATCAATTTCTGTTGTTTTGGTCGGGTCTTCCTCTAAGGGTATCCTCTTTGTTCCTCCCTCTGGCGTTGGTCTTGCCAGGTTTAACAGCCTGTCACAAGCCCATCTCTTAGATCTATATCAATCAAGTTTATCGACCCTGATACTGCTCTGTTATCATCCAGCCTTGTCTTCTTGATTGTTTCTTCAAGCTTCATCATCTATACGCTTAGGTTGCAATAATAACGAGCCATTTGCTAGTCTCCTCTTACTGAAGAGCTTTGTTATCCTTATTAATGAATTTGATCAGCAGGTGCGAAGTGGATACCACCACTTCTAAAGCATTTAGAAACGGTCTTCCTAGAACTCTATTGAACGGTGATTTCACATCTATCACTAAAACTCTTGTTCGGACCGTTCTGGACCTTAGCTCCCCTTCAAACGTCAGCCCTGTATCCAAATAACCCATGGTTGGCTGCTTCGCTCCATTGAAGGCGATTAGGTCCTAGGTATAAGAGTGTAAGTCTATGGTTAGACAAACTCATCTTCTTGAAACATTCATAAAAGATCACGTCACATGAACTCCCTTGATCCACCAATATCCTTCATATTGTTTTGTTGGCAATAATTACTTCAATTACAATCGCATCGTCTCCTCTGGGGATGGTTGGACCAACATCGTCATCCGAGAAAACTATAGGTGGGGTCTGGATCCCACCCGATATGGCCTGTTGTCAGCTTTAGTTTGTATGGACATAATCATCCTAAGTGATTCTTCAAAGCTGCGTTAGATACTCTGTCCCTAGCGAATCCTCCTACTATCATATCAATAACATTCTTTCTTCCTTTAGGGGGAGGCATCTCCAACTCATCATCTTCATTAGCTATACTATCGACCACAGTGTTTCCTTTCTCAAAAGCCGACTTTTTAGAAGTTCTTCTTTTTTCTGTTTCTGGAGTATGCTCTCTTCATTGGGGTTTTACTTTTTCTGGTTCATCAAATATCCTTTGCTTATAAAGATATTGCTTCAACTTTCCTTCACGGATCAACACCTCGATTGTGTTCTTTAAATGCCTACACTCATCAGTATTGTGGTCGTTCTGCTCATGAAACTCATAATACTCACTTGTATTTCCCGGGCATTTCATGGGTGCTGGCTTTTTGACTTCATACACCATAAGTCCTGGTATCCTGATCTCCCAAAGGATTTTCTCGGGATGGACTGCCAAAGGCGCATAATGAGTGAAATTAACACTTTTTCACTCTTTTTGCCACGGTGTTGAATCTTTATTAGGGTTTCTCGAGTTATGCTTCGAGCTCCTCCGCTCTTGGACCAGTGTTTTCTCCTTTGTGGGCATAGTTTTATTCTTAGCAGCAGCAAGATGTATTTCTTACCCGACGTATTTCGCTACCTTCCTTCTGAATTCCTTAAAGGTTTAGGGGACTCTTTTGGCTAGAGATAGAGCAAAAGGTGAATGCGGTTATAAAGCTTTAATAGCTATGTGCAATTGGATAAGCTCTATCAACCCCAGAACTTGAGTTGATTCCTTATAAAATCTCTTTAAGAAATCCCTCAAGCTCCCATCCTTTCCCTACTTAATTTGAGCTAGGGTATGAGACGTCCTTGGTATGTCTCGTGATATGACGAAGTACTCCATGAAAGCCTGAGCCATATCTTCCTATGAATCAATGGACCCCTGTAGGAGCCCCTTAAACCAACCTAGGGCTTCCACCAACAGAGTCCGGGGAACATTCTACACATCACGTCCTCTTCTGCTCCTAGAAAGAGGGACTCATTCACGTAAGCATCAAGGTGCCGTCCTAGATCTGTTTCATCGGTATACTTTCCAATTGAAAGCGCTTGTGGCGTCTACAAGTGCCTTGGTATTGGGACATTCATCAGTCTCTTGGTAAATAGAATATTAAACTAATATTTTCCGTTACCTCCTCCCTGCTGCAAACCCCTCATTTGTCCTCCGGGGCTTTCCATCCTTAATGTTGACTTCTGCTTTTCATAGGTCGGAATATGTGAATACTATGGAGTTGGTGACGACTCCACTTGTTGTCTAGGATTAACAACCACAGTCTCCTTAGTTTCTTTAGCCCTCTTGAGTTCCTACAATTTCATCTAAAGTTGCCTAATTAACTTGTCTTTGGGATCAGGGCATGTTACTAGTTCCATCCTTCCTTGGTTCAAATCGGTCTCGGGGGTCTCGGCAATTCCTGAAGGGTACTCCAAAACGCGTGGTTCCACTTTCTGGGCCAAGCTTTGCACGTGATCTTTCAGAGTGGTATTCCTTCTAGGTTGCTCCATTACTCGATCTTTTCTTGGGGATATGGGACTTAATTTATGGGTCCCACCAAGCGTGCCAATGATCTGGCCAACGTGCAGGGAGTAAAGATGTCCTCTCACAACCGGTGTCAAACCTCACTATCACTCTAGTATTACGTCGGCTCAGTGGGAGTCCGGTATAATAAAACACAGGGTCAGTGGGAACCTTGTGCCCTTCAACTCTCAATGCCTAGATAGCTTAAGGCGGAATGGATTGGATGGATTGGGGTTGTACCTACAAAAACACTCTGATGTTTAAGTCAGTGTTTTGTATAATGGAGTAATAAAGAGTGATCAGACTAAATTAATGAGAATTATTGAAATGTCTTGCTAATAAATGCTCCTTATTTATAGCTCTCATTATGGTACAACTTGTGATTTGACCCTTGTCAAGACCGCAGGCTTTGCTTAGAAGTAAGTTAGCCACTTGTCTCTAACTCTAGCATGGTGTCAGCTTTTGTGATCGAGGTCTGATATCGAGGGATATCGGTCGTTATAGCGAACTGACTCTTGTTTCCTAAGACTCGTTCCCTTTTGATCCATCTGACGTCACCCGCTCGTGAGGGCCGGTATGAACATTGTATCAATATTAAATAATATATTAAATGATAGTATGTAAAATGTCATAGTATATAAAATTTATGATATAATAGTATTTAAAATATAAATGACATAGATATTATAATATTTCTTAATTGTATCAATGAAACAATAGTTACCATGATTTCTTGTGCTTGAGGGTTTTAAGTTACACCCCCGTTGTATGTAATTTTTATTATTATATATATTTAATATATAAATAATATAGATATTATAGTATTCTTTAATTACATCAATAAAATAGTTATCTTAATAATTATCATGACTTGTTATGGTTGATAACCCTGATGACCCCTAATGTGTGGTTAAGCAAGAAGGAAATGGAGAAGGTTCTGTGTTAATCCCTGCTAACGATTGGGGGGAAGCTAAATATATCTGACTGAATTTTTTAAAAAAGTGGTTGTTGCTTATTGAATACCATCTTATTATTCTATGGGAACTCAGGAAGTTGATGCTGGGAAATATACTACTGGAAAAGTCCCCGAGAAAAGTTGTGGTAGTGGACTCATAGTCTACTTGGACCCCAACGACAATTTCTACTACAAAACAAACTTCACATGGCACGCATATACAAGTACAACCTGCGTTACACATCACCATCAACTCAAGGCAGAGAAACTTCAGTTGCTCTTGACTTTTTGAACTTTGAAGCCCCCTAGGCTATGACATAGCCACTAGTGATGACTCCACCGCCATTTCCATGTAAAACCTTTCAATGGAATGCAAAAAATTAAAGAATTCTTTTTTATACATATGAATGTATAATTCCTACCTTACCCTCCAAGTAATTAATTTTTGCATAAATACTACACGTGTCTGGTGAATGAATCAAATCTGTTATTCCTTAGTTTTCCTTAATATGGCTACCAAAAT
The DNA here is from genome assembly GCA_037962975.1 of Clitoria ternatea. Taxonomy (NCBI): domain Eukaryota; kingdom Viridiplantae; phylum Streptophyta; class Magnoliopsida; order Fabales; family Fabaceae; genus Clitoria; species Clitoria ternatea. The sequence continues at coordinate 20,354,182 of CM075675.1, forward strand.
TCCTACCATTACCAAGCACAATTTTGAACTTGATTGCAAGAGAATTCATGATTCTTTGGGGGGTTTGAGCCAACTGATTCCATCTCTGGCTTCTTTAAGTCAACTTGAAAGACAACAACTGAGGGAGACCTACAAGGCAGTGTATGGAGAGGACTTGATAAATCAGCTTAACAGATATTATGAAGATGTGCTTTCTTCTTCCATAAAATGTTCTTTTTTGTCCTTATGGATGCTTGACACACATGACAGGGATGCTGTTGTGGCCAGAGAAGCTCTACAACAAGACGAGACCAATTTCCAGGCTCTTGTGGGAATTTTTGTAGGTAGGAAATCAAGCCATGTTATTCTCATCACACAGGCCTACCACAAAAGGTTCAAGAGGCTTTTGGACCAAGATATTGCCAATTTGGACCCTCCACACCCATTTCAAAAGGTGAGATTTTTATCTAGGAATTAACAAACATTCAATAGATTGGTTAATGGGAATTGTCATTTTTTTTGTAAATTCAAAGAAATGGTCTTGGTTTGCTTTTTTTACAGATTCTTGTGGCATTGATTGCATCACATAAAGCTCACCAAGCAGATGTTAGTAATCACATATCAAAATGTGATGCTAGGAGGCTGTATGAAACTGGGGAAGGAAGTTTAGGAGCTTTGGATGAAGCTGTTGTGTTAGAAATTTTAAGCAAGAGGAGCATTCCACAACTGAAGCTAACATTTTTGAGCTATAAACACATTTATGGGCATGACTACACAAAGGTATCAATGAAAAAATATGCTACTAGAATAGTACTCTCCCCCTTCCACTCATACCCTTTTCAATGTATTTTCATTACTTGATGGATTTTAATATTTGCTGTATGTATCTTCAATGCACTCTAATTTTAGTCTATCAAAAGAGGGAAATATGACCAATTCGGTAAAGCTCTGATGGTGGTTGTGAAATGCATTTCCAATCCAGCACACTACTATGCGAAGGTAATTAACCGTTTTATCTTTATTTTCCTTATTTTATAGTGGGGAAAAACACATGATGTATTGGTTCTCTAACTTTAAAATTTGTCTTTCTTTTTTTAAAAATAAAAATAATTATTTTATTAAACTCTGACAAATAAAATTATGAAATTTAATACATAAAATAATTAAAATAAAATGTTTATAAAATTTCAAGTCTAAACTGGATAAGCTGATGACTTTAGAGGATTAAAGTAAAATCTGCCTTAGTTAAAGGAATAGAATACTATATGTACCAATTTTTTATTCCAGTTTAGGAAAAGAATGATTATTTGTAAAATTACATATTTTGTTGGAGATTATATTTATTTCAAAAGTTTTTAATTGGGTTTATTTCATTTTGATTAAAAGGAAGAATAAGATTACTTTATAATTATAAAATTTATAATTTTATAGATAGATTTTGACTCAGTTAAATATTATTTTTAAATTTGATGAAATTTTATCTATAACTTAGTCAAATTTTATTTATAAATAACTTAAAAACAATGTTATCACATGTATTGAAATTTTCAACATATTTTGATTGATTAATGACAGGCAATATATGCAAGCATTAGAGGGGAAAGAAGGGACGTAGGAATTTTGGCAAGAGCATTGGTAAGCAGGGCTGGGATAGACATGGATGAAATTAGAAGGGTTTTCAAGGAAAAATATGATAAGGAACTTGCTGATTTTATAAGTGAAAGCATTCCATCAGGGGACTACAGAAATTTTCTAGCTGCCTTGGCCACAAGATCTAATTAGCTGTTGTTGCACCTGATTTTAACTTTTACAACAACAAAACTTGTTAAGAACAGTATAATTTAGATTAGCTTTTTGAGTTTTTCCTGTTAGGATAGAGTTATATAATGTGACAATGTAAAATATAATGATTGCAGTTTTGCCATCTTTAAAGTGCCCGTGTGTAGAAACCACATTGCAATGAGAAGACTGTGTGAGCTTCGTTAGGGAATGCATCTCTAAATCGATTTGTTCATTATTTTTTGGTTATTATAGTTTGTAATAGATCGTTGCTATTTCGAATTTCATGATATATATATATATATATATATATATATATATATATATATATATAATTATATGACTTAAAAAACTTTTAATCTCAATTATTTATTACATAATTGTACGACTTAAATTCGTTCCTTTTACTCTCACATAAAAGAGTCTTAAGATATATTTTTTATAGGTCTATTTGACTTGATTCAACCATTGAGTTGACTTTTTAATCTTTTTAAGACTTGTTTATTAAAATGTTTCGTAAACAAGTCAATAAGTAGGCTTATAAAAAAGAATTTGTGCTCACAAGTACCTTGTAGTAGAGCAGGCAAAAATAGGCTACCCCAATCTGATGGGTTCGGATTTTTTAAAGCTAGGTCAAAATGTCCGCTTTAAATTTGGGATTTTGTTTTATGGCCCAACCTGTATTCGCCAAGCGAGCTACCCACTTGGGCGGCTTTTTCAAGCTTCTATGAGTTTTTAGTAGGTATGTATTTAGTTTGCTTTTTTTGAAAAAAATATATAAAAAATACAATTAAAAGTATACTAAAATTTTTACATGTTTTAATTCAATTACAAGATCTAATTCGAGTAAAAACGTATAAAGAATTATTTTTTTAAGTTAGTAAAAACATAAAATAAAATTGTTCTGGATCAGCTTGACCCTACGTGACAAAATCAAATTGGGTACATGCTTAAAAGGGCCTTGTTTTTAGTCAGGCTTTTGTTTTTAGTTCCCAAGCCTGGGTATTTTATGGGCCTAACTCGTTATGATAACTCACATGTGGATATATCTGTAACAAGCATTTATATTTACTAAATAGGTGGACATGAGTATTGTACTATCCGTCTTCGCATACTTATAAACATTTATTCTTTTATTAAATATATTTAAATATTTAGATTTGTTGTTATTTTATAATGAGATAAATTTGATTTAATATTGATTCATGATAATATTTTTAATATATTAAGTTATAATTGCATTATACAATATTAACTTGTATTATGTTATACTAAAATAAAAATATATTTAGTACATAATATATTTTTTTAATTATAATTTTTTAATCATTAATGGATACCCGTGGATACCCAGAACACAAGTATGGGTACCTGCTAATTTTAATGGACATGGATATAGGTATTACCTATACCCATCAACCATATTTACATCCCTACCAATGAGTCTTTTATCCTAAGTTGGCTAGTAGCCTATTAACACAAAAAAGTAAAAAGCTAATTTTAGAAATATGTAAAATGAAAAAAAAGTACCAAATTCTAAGCCATGACATTTAATAATTGAAAAGTAAAAACTACAAATTATTCAATAATACGTCAACATAAAATTAATAATTATTAAACCCAACATAACACATTAACATAATTTTAGAACTTTCTTTTATTTTATTTAAGTTATATTATAAATTAAAATTTTTTATAAGTATATTATTTAAAATATGGTATAATTATATATACTATTATATTATAAGTATATTATATTCATATGTTTAACATAGTAGACCAATTAAATGGACTGATAGGTTTCCTTGACTTTTTGAAAGTATATTATTCACTCTAAGCGTATAAGGTATTAAACCCTAGAGAATTACTCTAGAAAAATATGGCTTATTTCTTAAAATGTCATTTGAATTATAAAGGAGCTTTGAGGCTTTATTTATACACCAAAAGAAGGGTTTTGATTTCGGCCCAATATCTATTAGATAATGATAATCTCCTAAGATTTGGGGGGGGGGGGGGTAGAGATAACTTCTTAAAACAAAAGGGTATGAGGGATCTTTCCCAATCTGGAGGAATAGGAGCCCTTAGTCACGAGCTCTTGGCTAGCGGGCGAGTCGAGTGACTGTGTATCGAATACTTGTCTATCGAGTGATATATCTAGTGGAAGTATGTGGAGTGATTATGGTCATATACCAAGTGATTCTGTGTTGAGCGGTAATACGTCGAACGGTTGTGGTCATATACTTGGTGATTCTATGTCAAAATTGGGAGGAAGTCATTTTGTTTGTCTATCAATGTTAGTAGGTATTCATAACGTTTCTTGAGGGAGTTTTACAACGAGACATGTGTCTAATTGTGGGTAGCCTTCATTTCATTTTCCAAGGTGATGTCTGAACGAGGTAGTTTCTGTAATGATGGGGCGTTTTGTATCCCTATGTCTTTGAATGCGCCTCTTGGGGTTATGTGTGTCGTTTCAAGTGCGAGTGAGCTTTTTGCCATGTGTTAAGGGAAGTTGCTTTTGCGAGGTCATAGTGTCATCGTGGTCGTGAAATAAGTGATTCCCTTCCTAATCGTTGGATCTCTATTTGGGCTTTACATTCCTCTTACGTATTCATAGCCTAAACCTTTTTCTGCTTTTGTTGTAGTCTGTGCTTGGCTTCTAGGTCCCCCTTTCTCTTCATCTCTCTTTTCACCATCTTGAACTATGTGGTCGTTTTCTTCATATTTAAATATTAGTCCTATCTTTCTATTTTTTTCCTCTACATTTTGTGTTGTTAGGTTATAGTGTGTTTGCCTTTTTTGTTTCCTACTTATTCTTGTGAAGAGATGGCTTTTTCCTTAAACGTCTTTTCTTGGGGTAGGGAAGAGGTTTTTGCTTTCCCATCCTCTATTTGAGATAAGGATTCTGTTGCTAGGTTGTGGTAGAAGTGAATTTTTAACGGGTTAGTATTAGCCCCCAATGTTGAACGTGTAGGTTGCTCAGAAGATGAAAGGGCTTGTCATGCAATGACAAACCCTAGGGAGTTGGATTACACATATGTGTATAAGACTTTCTTCTCCTGTCTTCATCTGTCTCTTCCTTTTTCTGATTTTGAAAGGGGGGGTTTTGAATGCTCTGAACGTTGCTCCAACTCAGCTTCATCCGAATGGGTAGGCTTTTATGAAGGCCTTTGAGGTTCTTTGTGAGATTTTTGGACATGTTCCCTTAGTGTCTGTTTTTTTTTCAAGCCAAGATTTTCAAGGTGGGAGTTCCCGTGGGGTGGATCTCCCTAAGTGATGTCCCTGGTCGTCATCTAATAGAGGCATCCAATCAGTCTTATAAAATATTTCAAGGGTCTTTTCTCAAAGTCTTAGTGAGTCTAGATGTGAGTGAGGATGACTTTCTTCACTATCCGGATGGACAACCTTCTTTTCCGTTGTATTGAACTCGAGCACCTTTCCAATACCAGGTGAATTAGGATAACTTATCCCATGTTAAGTGCGGTGACGTAAATATTTTGGGGAAAGAAGTGGCGCACTATTTTAGTTCCCAGGTGTCTACCGACTCGGGTGCCTTAGACGCTTAGTGGTGTAAATATAGCTTTCCATAGGTCTCTTGTCTTCCTATTACTTGGTTTCTTAAGTACTAATCTTTGTTTTTGTTTGTGTCTTTTCAAGCAATGTGGCTCCCTAGAAGATGTCTGACTACAACTTCAAGAAGGCCTATCAGGACAGAAAATGGGGGTTAGCTAAAGGCGAGTCCTCTATTATTGTCTTCCTAATTATGGTTGCTGCTTTCGCAGTTGTCATTCCCCTATTGATAGTCGTTCCCTCGGGTCCTGAGTTTATTTTGCGGGCCATGAAGAGACAAAGGCCTCAACCTGGGTCTTCTCAAGAATGCAGTCCAGGTCGCCTGTGATCCGAATGGGAGAGGCTCCTGAATCCCCAAAGGTTCCCTTGATCACTCGGGAATGCATGACGGCTAAGCGTCCGGCGGCTCCCCTCAAGCTCAGCAACGACCCTACCTTAAGGATTAGGATCAATTCATACGCTAGGACAACTCAGTTGAGAACCTTGCAACATCTCTATAACACACTCGATTTTTAATTCCTCAATTCATTGAATGGGCCTTGATCTTTGAGAAGGATAGACCCAAGTACGTGGATTCTAATCCTTTAGTCATTTATGGTGCCATAGAGATGTTCGCTCTTCAGATAACGTCGATGGGGTGTTTCTTGGATGAATACATCAATGTCCAAGATAAAGTCGTAGCATCATTGACCAAAGAGAGGGATATCTCAGTGAGGAAAGTCCAGGAGGCAAAGGAAGCTTTGAAGAAGTTGGGCGAATTAGAGGAGCGCCTGAGGTAAGAGATTGACCTAAGTAAGGCAAAAGAGGTGGTGTTGAAGGACTCTAGGCATCTTGGAAGGAGTTTGCCATAAAGGTTGTGGATGCCGATGCGTCTTTGAAAAGGGCGTAAGAGGCGCTAGAGTTGGCAATGCAAGGGGTCCAGGAAGCTAAGTCTCAAACCCTAAATATTAAGGCTTGGGCTCAACGAGAACGCTTGGAGTGGGAGGAACAAGTGGAGACTTTGAGGGGGAGCTGATAGAGAAGTTTGTTTCAGGATTTGAACTTTGTTGTGAGCGAGTTTCAACTTTAAACCTTTTTCTTGCCATTTCCTGGGAGGGTGTGGACCCACCTTCAAGGTGGTAGTGGATGGTAAGGTTGTAGATCCCTCGATTCCGAGGGTGGGGATGCTGCTACTAATCCTTCTACTCCCCCTCTTCAGGTCAAAACTGGAGTTCCTCTTCTTCCTCCTCCAGACCAAGTCAGAGTTACGCCTCTACCTCCTCAGGACAACAGCTGACTACCTCCTATACCGTCCACTTAACTTGTTTCTTATGTTTTTTGTTTATATTTTCTATTGTATAGGCTTGTTATTGTAAAAACTCGATTTTTCTTTATGAAATATGGCTTTTATAGCTTTGACATATTTATGCTTTTGTTTGCTCGATCTTTATGATTTTTCCTTTATTGGCCGTGGACAAAATTATCGTTTCGTAAATGAATATTGACTCAACTCCCTTGCTCGAGATATTAAAGTTTTGTAAATGAATCTTGATGCAACTTCTTCATTCAGAATATTAATGTAATTGAGTGTTGTTTTTCCCTTAGACTTAAATTCTATGATTCATTACATGAACAATGTATAAAATGGGGTATTTATACCCAACAAATTTTTAACAGAAAACCAACAAACTCTATAACCAACTAATTAACTCTTCCTCTAACATAAACGAAGCAGAATCATCACTGAGATTCCACTTTGGCAATATCATTCCTTTTTCTTCACTTGCCAAGCTGGGAACGGATGAGTTTTGTGGCAGCAACCATGTTTGTGAGGGCTGGATTCACCTCTCCATACTTGCGTGTCTTGAGCCCACAATCAGGGTTAACCCACAAAATGTTTTTCTCTAGCACTGCAAGCATCTTGTTGATCCTATCAGCAATTTCCTCAGTTGGTGGTATTCTTGGGGAGTGAATGTCATACACTCCTGGCCCAATTCCTGCTCCATACTTCACTCCTTCGCGAAACACCGATAGGAGTTTCTCATCAGACCGAGAGTTCTCAATTGTGATCACATCAGCATCCATGTCAATGATGGAGTGAATGATGTCATTGAAGTTGGAGTAGCACATGTGGGTATGGATCTGCCAATTTTCCGAAGCAAAGTTAATTAAATTTGGTGTAAATATAGATGGCATAAACAAAAAGCCAAAAAACAAAGAACAAGATCTAAGTTCTAATTCCAACCATTATTATCAAAACCGATTGGACAAACTCAGTCAAATCGGTGAACCTTTAACCAATTAGGTAATCAATCTGATTTTATTCTTTATTATTACCAATTCAAGGGAATCAGTACCTTATTGTTTTGATAGCCAGCCCGATTTTAAAAACATTGGTTGTAACATATTGATTTGTAAATCGTAATCCAGAAGTACCTGAGTAGTATCTTGCACACCAACATTGGTGATCCTGAAGCCATGGACAGCCCAGTCCAAGTAGTGACCTTGCTCTGATTTCCTCAATGGTAGCCCCTCTCTCAAAGCAGCCTCATCAATTTGGATTACAGTAATACCAGCCTTTTCAAGATCCTCTACTTCATCCTTGATAGCCAAAGCAATCTGATAGGTAGTCTTGGACCTGTATCAGGTTTAAGACCATGTTAGTAATGACAAGTAAGTGAGTACTGATTTATTTCCCAAGTTTTCAGTTTCTCTAGCATTTTATTGTTTTGAATGGATCATAAGTTTGTTGTACCTAGGTTGGTCATTTCGAACAAAGGACCAGTTGAGAATGGTGACAGGACCAGTGAGCATTCCCTTCATCGGGCGTTTGGTCATGCTCTGAGCCATGGATGACCAGAACACGGTCATTGGCTTTGGGCGGCTCACGTCGCCATAGATGATAGGTGGCTTCACACAACGAGATCCATAAGATTGCACCCATCCATTGACAGTAAAGGCAAAGCCTGACAACTGCTCACCAAAGTACTCAACCATATCATTCCTCTGCAAAGAAAGACATCAACCATTAGCGGAAAGTGAAATTGGAAAATGGAATACATCACAATGAGGAGCAGACTTGTTCTTCAAAATGAAAGGGGTGATGACAGAGCTATTAAAATAGTGTCAGTGTAATAGAATTCTCTTATTCTCTACTTCAGCATGTTAATGTTTACTCCTTGTATGAAGATGAGAGCTGACCTCAGGCTCCCCATGTACCAGGACATCAATATCAAGCTGCTCTTGGAGTTCAACCACTTTGCGGATTTCCTCTTTAATTGAATTAACATACTCTTCCTCTGAGATCCTGAGAAAAAGTAGAAAACAAATTAGTCAATGAAAGCCAAATGATCAAGAAAACAAGCCAACTTATCAGCTCTTTGGCATATCTTACTTGGTAGCCTTGTATTCGCGGCGCACCCTCCTCAGTTCAACAGTCTGAGGGAAGGATCCAATAGTGGTGGTTGGGAGGATTGGAAGGTTGAGCTTCTTTTGCTGAGCATCCAATCTGGCGGTAACATTTGTGGCACGGCGATGATCAGAACCCTTCAATGCAGCAGCCTGTGAGGAAAAGAAAGGATATCATCATGAGTAACAATATGAGAATTGAGGAAAAAAGTTCATAAACTAATCCTGCTTGACTAGAATGAGCATTTTGAACATTAAACAACAGAAACTCACAGCCTTCTGAACAGCCTCATTAGTCACTCTTGGAGAAGACTTTCGTGAAGTCTGAGCTGAAGCATTAGAAGAGAAAAAGGCCTGAAAATGAACATACAAGAAAACAGTGATCCAGTTAATATTTATATTTTACCCCACTAAGACAACTTTGTTAATACCTAACAAATATTTATTTAACAAGTCATTCTGTCTAATGTAAGATAAAATATATGGAATGGAGTTCACCTCATCCTTTTGACCAGACAATGCCTTGGCCAAAGCATTTACTTCAACAATTTTTTGTGCAGCAAAAGCCAGCCATGATTTTATCTCATTATCCAACTTGGTCTCATTAACAAGATCAACAGCGGTGTGAAGAAGTGAGCATGAGGTGGACACAACAAGTTTATCTGCATATAGTTTAGTAAATAGATTATCAAGTGACTATATCAACTACATTAGTCCTCCAATTATTTCATTAGAAACATGTTTTGAAAAAATACCTTTTCCTACAATGCTCTCAACACTATTTAATGTATCAAGAGAAGCAGCAAGATTGTTAGCCCAAATGTTCCTTCCATCAACCACTCCAGCAAACAGGTACTTTCCAATGGGAAATCCAGCCTTGATTAGATCAAGAGTCTTAGTTCCACGGACTAAATCGAATCCAAACGCTGTGACACCATTCAGAGCTGTGAGGGTCTTGTATGCCTCAGCAGGAACATCAGCAAAGTAAGTCTCAATAAGAACATTTAAGCCAGACAAAGCAGATTCAAGTTCTGAGTAGGCTGCAGAAAACGCTTGTAACTTTTGAGGTTCAAGGTCCATGACAAGGGTAGGTTCATCAAATTGAATCCAAGAAGCACCGGCTGCCTTAAGATCAGCCACAACTTCCCTGAGTTTACAGTTACAATCAAGTTAGAGAAATAACACAAATCTAATCATGCAAATATTAACACCTGTACACAACTTAAACTCTTACTTGTAAACAGCAAGGACTTTTGGGAGGAGAGAAAGAAGACAAAAGGATTTATCAACACCCTTGGCAGGTTTGGAGAGCATCAAGTATGTTACAGGGCCAACGAGGACTGGGACTGTATCTACTCCAAGCTGGAAAAGAAATTAAATTTTCAATGACAATGTAGATATAGATTAACACCTGAAATTATCATAATGACCCACACACAATAGAAAAACCATTATCAGAACTTCTCCTGCTGAATGAAAACTATGACAGAAACACGGAAGATAACTAAAACACATTAAAGCCACAATTTATTTGCAGCAATGCGTCTCGGTTCTCACAATCACAGTTTAACATAACAAAGCTCCTAATACCCAACCTAACCTGTGATTTGCAAGTAACAGGGAACTAATGCAAATGCTATAAACGCATACCGCCTTGGCCTCTTTGTATTCATTCACTGCCTTGTGGGAAGCGTAAGTGAACTTCACATCAGGTCCCAATTCAGGGACAATAAAGTGGCTGCACCAAAGCATATATACATTAAAACCAAACAAGTAACAACCAATGCAACAAACAAAACCAAACAAGTAACCATCATCACTTACTAGTTGGTGTCAAACCACTTGGTCATCTCCATGGCGGGGACAGAAGCATTACCTCTAGCCATGGAGAAGTAGGTGTCGAAGCCAATCTCGCCGCCATTCCACCCATATCTGGACGGAACGGCACCGAGCATGGCAGTGGTATCAAGCACCTGATCATAGTATGAGAAAGTATTGCTGGGGATGTACTTGATCCCAGCACTAGTCATCTGCTTCCAGATGGATGCCCTTAGATCACATGCCACCTTCTGCAAATCCTCCGCACTGCTCTTGCCATCCCAGAATGACTCCAAAGCAAACTTGAGCTCTCTTTTTGGGCCCATGCGAGGATATCCAACAATATGGGATGCCATTGTTCTGCCACATCAGATCAAATTGCAAAAACAAAACTCAGTTTCTTATGCTAAATATGTAAAACAATTCTCAATTCTGATATTCTTATACCAAAGATCCCATGTCTTGCAATGATTAAACTATTGATTGACAACGAGTATTGATTATCACCTCAAGGCTTCAAATTTGCATTCCTCAAATGTATGGTCAAGAATATCATCACATTCATCCGCAATTTAAATAAATTCACTGTAAAACATTCGATTACTTTACACTTTCACTAAATGAGGTTGGCTACATGAATAGTACAACGTCATTGTACGCTATCATTAGTGTAGGATTATTATGATTTGTTAAAAAGAAAATTGCAACAAAATGCTGTGAGAATTCAGATCCATTTTAGATGTACAAGTTACAAGTATAAGGAATTTGAAAAATCAGAATGAAGCAAGAAGGAAAAAGAATCAAGGAATGAGAATTACCAAGAAATTTAAGTGGGGGAATGAATAAGAAGGAAGAGTAATAACAAGAGTGTGTAGTTAGAGAAAAGAGAGGGTGAGATAATGATTAACGAAGAAGAAGAGGGAGGTGTATTTAACAAGGGAAGGGAAGGGGAGAGAGAAATGAAATGGAGTCGGATTAACGAAGGAGAGTGAGAGAAGGAGTGATTATAGAGAGAGATCAGTCTCAGTATTGTTTGAAGATGAATAAGAAGCAGAGAGAAGAAGGCGAAAACAACGGAGTCCTCTACGGGGTATTTATACCCATTTTTGGGCGCCAACCACCCCGATCACAACTCACAAACCCGTGCCCACAAATATTATTTTGATTTTTAACTCTAATTTTTGTGTGTTTTATTTCACTCCTTTCCTTTCATCCCCCGTAATTTTTAGAAAAATATAGTTTTCTTTTATCTATTATTTATTTTTCTTTTAGTACTTCTGCTATTTAAATAAATGGCTGATTAATTTTTATAAGAGAGAAATCACTAGCAAAATATATAAGGAGTAATAAATATGAGTATAAAGGTAAGTTGAGAAATTAGATAATAAAATTATATGATTTAAGATTTTTAATTTGTGTAACTTTTAAAATTAGGCCAAACAAAAAGAAATGGAGGAGAATAGAGTAACTTTTTTTTAGTAGGTTGGTTTTTTAAGTGAGACTCTCAGACGAGATTTTTTAATATACATAAGGTCTTAAATTGAAGATCTTGCTTAAATGCTATTGAACTGCTTATTACTTGTATCAACCCATTTCGTAGTGTAACTAATTTTAGTTTTCTATATTTTAGAATACTATTGTGTATTAAATTTCATGGTTTTACTTTTTAGAATTTAAATTTTTATCTTTAGAATCTAAATTTCTTTTAACTTATGGTTGCAAAGAGAAGTTCAAATAAAGAGTCATTTTAACAAAAGATTTTAATCACTAATAATTAAAATATTTTATTTAGATATTAAAATACTGAAAAGTATTTTTTTTCTCTATGAAATACCAATATTGTTGATTGTTCTATCTATAAAGCCAAATTTCTTTTTGGCTCTCAAAGTTGTTCTAAGTTGTCGTGCCTACTCATCGTAGTTTTCTCCTTTTAGCTGCACTTGTGTGATTAAACTTTCAGGATTGTCACTGGAGCTTATATCATAAGGAAAAATCATTTTCCTCATGAGTGCTCCACTATCAGTTTTCACTTCTTTCTCTTTGTTGGTTTTCACTTTTCCGTCCTCTCCAACCATTTCAATTGAACAGACTAGGAGAGTATCAATTTCTATTTCACTTCGGATACCATGTCAAAATTAAATGATGTGTATTATTGATTCTGATATGATACTACCATTGTCTTGTATTATAAGAACCTTTTGAGATATTTCTTTGGTCTTTAATATAATAACCTTATCAAAAAGTTAATAGTATTAATTATTTTTTCACACCAAAATACCCTTATTAGTCATTAATAAAATAAATATTAATTAAATAGAAAGAGAGTAAGATTTCTAAGTACCAATAAAAGTAAGAAGGTACTTTTAAAAAACTAGTATAATTTGTAAATAAATTAAATGATTTTAACTACATTAACTAACTTTTCTTAAAAACTGGAATTTAGTTAAGAGGTTATTTATATTAAAAGAAAAAGATAATACATTTATATACTAGACTGATACTTCTAAATATATTCACCGAGATATTTGCTACCTAAATATATGCTATTTACATCTAGGAATATCTTATACGCAAATATTGAATACAAAACTCATGGCCAATCAGAGATTTGATGACAATCAAAGATATGACAACCAACTCAAGGATGATAGCTAATTAGAGATTATATCCAATCCAAGTATATCACCGAAATATCAGAACTTAGCACAACACTTGCTTGTAATGAATATTAACAACGATCAGCACTAGAGAGATCATTCATGGCATAAATGTACAACTCCATCAACAAAATGAAATTCACAGCCAAAACCCAAAATTCATCGGAATCTGGAATCTGGTCTCATTCCAATATGCCAAAACCTAAACCACAACAGGGAGTAGCTAGCATTGAAATCTCTTCTTAATGCACAACCAAAATTTTAGTAAAATTATCTTTGGTTGTGTAATACCAAAACATATTCAAACATTTAAATAACTAAACATATTTTTGAACCGAGAGACAAAAATCTTATTTATAACTAAACTTGAATATGATTATCTTCAATTAACAGTTTCAACTGATGCAGAGATGATAATCCCCAATAACAAATGATTCTTCTTAGAGCACCGCCAAAGCCATTGAACGATCAAAGCTACCACCACCACCCCTCAACACTCTCATTCTACTCCCCGAATTCTTCTTCTTCTTGATCACACCCCCACCATCCATTTTACCCACAACAAGTGTCCCCACATGAGCTACGTCATTACCGATATCCCTACAAGTTCCACCATTGACAAGAACCCTTGTGATCCCCACATAGTGTAAAGACTCGGCTATCTGCAAAGCAGTCAAACCCTTCCTAGTCCTCGCCTCAACATCCGCACCTTTCTTCACCAAAAACTCCGTGACATCAGCATGCCCTGACTCCGCCGCACAATGCAAAGCCGTGTACCCTTCCTCATCCTTCGCATCCACATCCACCCCTCTTTCGACAATAACCTTAACCGCTTCAATTCTCCCTTTGAACGACGCTCTGTGAAGTGCTGTCCAACCATTCTGGTCCCTCCCGTTGATCCCCGCACCGTTCTCTAGAACCTTCTGGATGTTCCTCACGTCTCCCTTTCTTGCAGCAAGACATAACTTGTCCCCCAAATGTAAAATATCAAAGAGGTGTGAGTAACCGTTCTCAACAGCAACATCATATGGGGTTTTCCCTTGTCGGTTTCTAACATTCTTTGCACCGTTGCATTTTTGGACTAAGAGTTTCACCAAGTTTTCATCCCCTAATGATGCTGCCACGTGCAGGGGAGTGTCCCCTTCTCTTTTGCTTTGAACATCGGCTCTAGCACCGTTTGAAAGCAAGAGTTTTGCGCATTCTCTTCTCTTATGTTCAACTGCAAGGTGCAAGGCTGTGTTGTTGCCATCTTTCGTGAGCGAGTCCACTTTAGCTCCTTCGTGTAACAGCAACCTCAGAACCTCCACGTGTCCTTGTTTCGCCGCGTGATGGATTGGTCCAAACATGGATGTTTCTGACCTCTCTGTGTTGGCCTTGTGAGCTAAAAGAAGCTCAACGATTAGTTCTTGGTTGCAGGATGATGCAGCCTCAAGTGGGGTTGAGGTTGAGCCAGAACGGTTTGGTGCCTCAATGTCAGGGTGAAATTCCAGGAGCAATTGAGCAAGATCGGGTCTTTTTTGTGAGATTGTCAAGTGGAGCAATGTTTGGCCTTGTGGGTCTGTTGAATTCACAACATTCCATGATGGGTCACTTTTTTCCAGCACTTCTCTAATCTCATCCATTGAGCCATGTTTAACTAGTTGGGCCAAGATGTGTGGCCCAACAAACATGACTCTGATGGCGCTATCAATGAAGACCTGTTTCTTTTTTGTGGTGAACCAGTCACTTGGGACAGCATCGAACATTGAGGAAGGTTCCTTGATGGCTGCGCCAGGGGCTAGGACGCTGTGAAGGAGGAAGGAGTCATCTGAGTGAGGGAAGGAATGGGGGAGATGATAATTAGAGGAGCCTCGTGGTTGTGGGAGATTGTAGGTGATCTCTATTGTGAGTGTTGCCAAAGGGGATATGATCCCTGATTGAGGTTTCACTGTGTAACGAGTTTTGATTAGTGGTTGAATCCTGAAAGCCACTGGCATTGTGTACATCACATTGCGTAGTGTGATCATGCCATGACACTTTTGCCCTGGTTCAACTCTTATTAGGACTGTGTTGGAAGGTTCTAACTTAATGAGCCTGTCCATGTTTTTGGTCTTTATAGTCTGTAATTGTAATTATGTTGGTGGGGCTGGAAAGGAAATTAAGCATGAGCAAAAGGAAGTAATGGAGGAGGAGGAGGAGGAGGAGGGTTGGGGTTTGGTGGGTTTTACTTGATTTCAAGGTTTGGGGTGGAGTGAAAGAAAAAGGGTATGCAAGGGGCCGGCTTTATCTAGACTGTGCCAAGTGGTGGTGAAAAGAACAAGGATGACTTGTTCTATCCGGAGTTTGTCTTGTATTAGTTTAAGGATATCCTAAATCAATGGTTGTGTTATTTCTGCTGTGCATCGCTTTCGATGTTATAGTTTGATATTTTGAACAAAAACGGCCAATTCCGTTGTTGAACAATCGAATATTTGGTGGTAATATTATATGGCTAAATGGGGTCAGGAGAAAACATTAAACTTGTGTTGATTATATGCAGTTAGCGTATCCTAAACTTTGGAAGTGTAAACTAAATAACACATTTGGTGAAACAAAGATGATCTCACTGAGAACAGTTTTTCTCTTTATAACCATAGATATCATTTGTCCAACCATTTAAAAATGATTCAGTACTTCAAATGATTATTTTAGTGACATATATATATATATATATATATATATATATATATATATATATATATATAATACATACCATTGAGACCCATTTCAAGGCAAGTATGACATGTGTCATTTTCTCATGAATAATTTTTATCATACTAAATATATAAGTTTCTATTTATAAAAACTATATGATAAAAAAAATTCACAAAAATATAAAACCTAAGATTTAAATTCATGCACTCTTAGAAGCAAGTAAATGAGACTATCACAATGTCAAGCTTTTAACTTGGAATAGTTATAAATTCTTTAACTGTTTAAAAGATATACTTAAAACAAAGTTCCATATCGAGTAGATTACTCCTATACAAATGAAAGACTCTCTATAAGAACAAAAAATTAGTGTTTTTAAATTTCCACATCAAATATATTACTTATGTGGATGAAAGACTATATAAGGGTCTACATATTATGTTTATATATATGAGTTGTTTCAACTATAAAATGTCCAAACGCATATATGACTATCTTTCTTTTTAATAAACTAGTTTTAAATTTTTATCTAAGACCCACTTAACTTGATGATTCAATAGAAAGAGATTGAGTCACACAAATTCCATTTTAACGGGTTCAATTAGTGAGTTCAAGTTAGTGTTTATATATGAGTTGTTTAAACTATAAAACTTTGACTTTCTTTTTTATAGTTAAAATTAGTTCAAAATTTTTAACCGCATAATTGACTTGCTGACGGTATATTAAAATTTCTTTTATATCTCGTATAATGCACAGGTGTTGACCACTAGTGTGTGTGTGTGTGTGTGTGTATATATATATATATATATATATATATATATATATATATATAGACACACAATATGTTTAACATGACCATGAGTAATGATTTAAGTTAGTTTTAACTTATTTTACTAGCTTTAATGTTTGTTAGACAAAATATTCATATGAGCTTATTTTAGAGCCTATTTGGCACAATTAGCAAATAAACTAGTTGGAGGCTTAAGGGTCTGTTTGACAAAACTAGTGAATAAGTTAATTGAAAGTTGAAAAGCTAGCTTAAGCTTAAAGCTGATAGTTGGAAGCTGAAAGCTAATAAACTAGTTAATTAAATTAAAATATATTTAGTAAAATTATTTGTTAAATGTAAATAGAGATAAAAAATATATATTGTTAAGATATTAGATATAAGTGGTTTATATATATATATATATATATATATATATATAAATACAGATAAAAGTGTAAAAAAATAAACTTGGTGCTTATAAGCTCAAAGGCTACTTTTAGTAACTTTTCAAAGAAAGCTACAATCTACTTAAATAAGCTCCTTTACCAAACAAGGTCATTTTGTCTAATAAACTTTTAGGGTCTATCTAGTAAAACAAGTGGATAAGCTAGCTAAAAACTTATAAGTTAATTGATTAAATTAAAATGTGTTTGATAAAACTAGCTAATAAATCTAAATGACATAAAAAGTATTTTTTAAAATAAATATAAGTGATTTTTTTTAAAATATATCAGTGAAGATAAAACTATAAAATATAAAATAAGCTTGGAGCTTATAAACTCATAAGCTACTTCAAGAAGCTTTAAAAAAAGGTAACAATACTGAAAGAAGCTTATTTAACAAACATGGTTATCTTGTGTAATGAACTTTTTAAACTAGTAAAATAAGCTACAAACTATCTTAAATCATTATTCTTAACCTTGCCAAACATAGCCTAAGGGTTTGTTGGTCAAAATTAGCGAATAAGTTAGCTGAAAGCTGAAGGCTTAAAGCTTATAAGTTAGCTGGAAGTTGAAAGTTGATAAGCTAACTAATTAAATTAAAGTGTGTATAGTAAAACTAATTGTTATATGTAAAATGACATAATATATATCTTTTAAATAGATATGAGTGATTTTAAGAAAAATATGAATAATGATAAAAGTGTAAAACATAAAATAAGTAAGGAGTTTATAAGCTCATAAGCTACTTCAAGTAGCTTTTCAAAAAAAGCTATAAGCTACTGAAATAAGTTCATTTATCAAATATGGTTATTTTGTGTAAAAAAACTAATAAAATAACCTACAAACTAATTACTCATAACCTTGCCAAACATAACCTAAGGGTCTGTTTGTCAAAATCAATGAATAAGCTAGATGAAAGTTAAAAAGCTAGCTTAAAACTTACAAGTTAGTTGAAAGTTGATAACCTAACTGATTAAATTAAAATGTGTTTGGTAAAAGTGGTTGTTAAATATAAAACGACATAAAAGATATATATTTTAAATAGATATGAGTGATTTATAAAAAAAATCAGTGAGGATAAAAAATTGTGAAAATGTGAAACATAAAATAAGGTTTTGGAGCTTATACGCTCATAAGCTAATTCAACTAGCTTTTCAAAAAAGTTACAAGCTATTGAAATAAACTTACTTACCATTCTATAACAAATTTTTAAGCTTGTAAAATAAGTTATAGAGCTAGCTTAAATCGTTACTAATGACCTTATCAAACATAAATAACTCTATTTGGTAAATGAGCTTATTTAAGTAGCTTGTAGCTTTTTTGAAAAGGTGCTTGAAGTAGTTTACGAGCTTATAACTTCCAAGATTATTTTATTTTTTACATTTTTATCCTAACTGATATCTTTTTTAAAAAAATTACTCAAATCTATTTTTAAAAGATATTTTTTATGTCATTTTACATTTAACAACTAGTTTTATCAAATAAATTTTAATTTAATCATGTAGTTTATAGCTTCTAACTTTCAGCTTTCAACTAACTCTTCAGCTTGTAGCTAGCTTATTCACTATTTTTGCAACAAACCCTAAAAATGGTAGCCAAAAGATGAAAGCTAATAAGTTAGCTAATTAAATTAAAATGTGTTAATAGCTGTAAAATATAAAATGACAAAAATTATATAGTTTTTATAAAATAGATATGAGTGATTTTTAAAAAAGTTATATCAGTGAGAATAAAAATGTAAAAAAATAAAATAAGCTTAGAGCTCATAAGCTAAAAAGCTACTTCAAGTAGTTTTTCAAAAAACGCTACAAGCTACTAAAATGAGCTTCTTTACTAAACCAAACTATTTTATCTAACACTTTTAAACTAGTAAAATAAGCTACAAAATACATAAATCTCTACTTATGACCTTACTAAACATAGCTTTAGTAGCTTGTAGTATTTTTTTCTAAGCCATTTGAACTAACGTTTAAGCTTATAAGCTCCAAACTTGTTTTATTTGTATACTATTATATATATGATGTCATTTTACATTTAACAACTAATTTTATCAAACACATTTTAAGTTTATCAAGTAACTTATTGGCTTTCAGCTTCCAATAACCAATAAGTTATCTTATTAGCTTTCAGCTAGTTTTTCAATTTTCAACTAGTATATTTATTAGTTTTATCAAATAGACCCATAATATATTAAGGAAACTAAGGTTTATCAACTATAATCCAAAAATTATAGAGTGGTGTAATGCTTATTTTCCTTATATACTCCTCAATAGCTAGGGGTGAGCACAATCTACCCAACAGACTAGGGCCCAAAAAAGCTGAAAGAGAAAAAATGTGTTTGGTCAAATTTGATCGGGTCAATAGGTGATCAAATCAAACAAATGATTAAATTCAATTAAGTATGGACGAGTCTAGTTTTAAAATTTTGTCAACCAAATTGATTAAACTTGACTATAACATGACGAGACCAGAACTTTCTATATTTTTATTCTCACTAATGCTGCTTCCTCTTGGCTTTCTATTTTTTCTTCTTTCGTTTCTTTTTCTTCACCTTGTGCGGCTATTTAGATGTTGTTATTTTATTTTTTTAACTAAGGACTTGTTTGATAAAATAGCTTATAGCTTATGACTTATGACTTTTTGAGTAGCTTATAACTTATAGGTTTTTAGATAACAACATTTTTTGACATATCTGATTTCATAGCTCACATGTATGAACATATTTTAATAGTTCGTGCTGGCATGATAGTTTATTTATTTTATTAAGAAAAAATAACAACATCCCGTAATAGTGGAAATGATCAACATTTTGCTAACCCAAAGCAAGAACTGTTTTAAGTCTTGTACTTTATATATAGGCAAATAGTTTGTTCCAAATGCCTGCAAGTTTGAAATGTTCTGAAGAGATTCCATTGCATTGACTACAATACATTACAAATGAACGAATTAGGTAGGTAAAGTGCAATTAAGTACTCAAATTTCGGTCTTCACCCAAAAAAATAGCACTCAGATTCGGGGCTCCCTGGCCCATCAACAAAGGACAAAACCAAATTATACTACGAAGCTGAAAGCAACGTCGTAGAATCTTGTAAACGAATGTAACTGAACCCTGTAGTGTCAAATCAAATATTATTCTCCACATCATATTTTATTTTTCCATTGAGATTATATAATTATTAAGAAAATTAGTTTTATTTAAAACATTCTAAGTTTTTATATATATCTTATTCGAATTGGAATTAATCAAAATATTATTAGAAACAAAATTTTATATATCAAAAAATATATTTGAATTAGTCCTTCAAATATACAATTTTTTCTTATTAGATCTCTATAATAAGTTTTAAATAAGTTCTTCAAAAATTTATTTGGTCATCATATTAATTTTTAAATTCTTTTATATAGGTTAAAACAACTATGTCACAGCTGATTTTTAATCAATGTATAAGGGGTTTATGGAACAATATAAGGATCAAATAAAATTTTTAAAGATTTATTTAAGGTTTATTATCTTTGAGGATCTAGTTGAGAATTACAATTTTTTTTTATCTGTTCTCTCTTAATAAAATTTAACACAATACAGATAAAAAAAACCTAAATTAAAATAGAGAATTATGTCATGATCTATGTACAATGGTTGTTGGCTTCTTGTTATTGTTAATGGCCTCATTTTTCATGTAACTATGAATAATTTTATTCAAGAATCATGGTTAAGAACTCTTCTAATATTTTTAGCTTGTGTAATTAACCGAGTTACATTTCTTCGATGTGAAATGAGTTAGTGTATAGTTATATATCTAATTTTGGATTTATGCACCATATTAACCATAGCTAGATTTATTCTTTTAATTAGTTCGTTTGATCTCAAATTTCCTCTATCATTATCTTAATATCCTTGTTGGGGTAGTTATACATGTATGTATGTGTGTGTGTCTATATATATATATATATAAATAAAGGTAAGATATTAATAAACAAGAGCTTTATTAACGTTTTTTAATTTTTAATTTTTTTTAAAAGTAAAACGAGACGAAAAACTGCTCCTTGTGCTAATTATTAATTACACAAATATATTTGTTAGGAAATAATTCTCATAATGATTTTTTTATATGGCTTATTCAAGTTAGAGATGAGAAATACTAACTAGCACAAAGGATAAAACATTTTTTTAATGAGATTTAATAACATTCGCACTCAAGATAATTAAAATAAAAAACACATGCAGAGGCATGTGATTTAATGGTTTATATCTTCTTTTATAACTGAAGATAATTTTACTTGAAGTCATTAGCCAATCATAGTTAAAAACACCCCATCTTTTCCAGAATTAAACTTGAAACTCTTCTTCATTTTCAATCTATACATGTTACCAACTGAAACATAATTATTTGGTAATCAATAGTTATAAAATGAGGTATTATTAAAAATTATTTTAAGTATAAGGTGAGATATTAATGAACGAGAGTCTTAAAAAAATTAACTGATGTTATTTTAAATTTTAAAAAATTTGACAAACTTCTTAAAATACCAAGTAAAAGATACGAAAGAATGGTCCATGTGCTAAGTTAAACTAAAGTATGAAACATCTCACCTTCTATCAAGGCTATTGGCAAGAGTATGAGCTTTGGGTGGTAAATAGCTCATTTAATATTATCTAAATATAATTTATTTTAAATCGACTCTTGTCAAAATATACCATAGTTTTATCAAGTTTCGGATGACTAGTTTCGGTTAAGTTTGAGTAAATAATTTTAGTTTAAAGTTATATTAGATTGGGCCTATTTTGTGACCTAAATTTATTTTTTAACCTTTTTTTTCCTTTTTTAATTCAACACTCATTGAAAAAATAATTTAGAGTCTTCTCAATTTTAATAGTACTAACTAACCTAAACGAATATATAATCACATGAATAAAAGATTCCCCCCTCCCCCAAAATAAAATCAAAGGATAAAATAGATAACAAATTTAGTTGCTCCTCGTGGAATTTAATGTCTATTTGGCACAACGATCTTATTTTTGAGGAGCTTATGACTTTTCAAAAGTTATAAGCTCCCTTATTAATTTCTTAGTTATCATTTTTACCCTTTTTTATGACAACCGTTATTTTTCACATAATTAAAATATTATATGTCTTTTATAGTCATTTAACACAATTTAAGTTAGTTTTACCAAAATTAAAACCCAGATATGCCAAAAAATGTCGCGTATCAGTATCAAACACCAATACATGATCGATAAGACCTAATATATGTTTGAGAAGTATTAGTCGTGTTTTTTAATTGTTTAAAAAACATGATACATGTCCGCTTTGGTGTGGATATGCATTTTTAATTATGTTTGACAGAGCTTGACCTTAGATATACAATACAACTAAGAGATTTTTCATATTAAAAACGTTGAAACACAATCTCTTAATAAAATAGTAGTCAATAAAGAAGTAAAATTTACTTTTCTCATTTCCCCTTATTTTGTAACACTAAAAATCCTAAATTTAAATTTCCAATTACGAGCTGAAAACCGCTCTGATATCACTAATGTGACGCTAAAAAAATTAAACCAAAAAATTTAAATTTTTAAATGTAGGACAAAGATCCTAAGTCCAAAAGTCCCAAAACTTAGTATATATGATTTTGTATAAGTTCAAAGAACCTTAGGGATGACAAATAGGTTGAAAAGTAGGGTTACGCGTGTCTAAAAAAATAGGGCAATTTTCACTTAAGCGAAAATGAGACAGAGAAATTCCTGGTCATTTTAGCTTGAGCAACGAATTTTCACTTGGCCTAAAATGACATGTTCGCTTGAGTGACAGATTTTTCGCTCTAGCTAAAATGACAACAACTACACAATTTTCTTTTTATGCAAAATGCTTAATTTACAAGGAATAAAACCTATGCGAACCTTATCTGAATTGTACCAAAATTTAACACAATATATATACCAAAATAAACTTGTTGGCCCAAGTCTCGATAAAAAATACATTCATACACAAAATCTATGCACGTCGAAAGTTTTGGACCAAAACTGTCAATTTAAAAAGTATGTGAAATACATAATTGGAGGCTTAGGTTCCAAGACCATAGCACACATTCATTAGTATGCCTGATTGGGACTTGACTAACCCCCTATACATTCATTTCATCAATTCATGCATTAAATTGCATAACCATTTATTCTATGCATAATTTTTCATTATGCATCAATTCATTTGATGATTTTGTATGCCATTTGATCTGTCCTGAACCGGGGTCTAGAGATCCGGACTCAAGTCAATCACAAACAGTATGTAAATACCGTATAGGAGACCGGATGTATGAGTATCTGGTATAAGTATCCGTTGTCCTTGATTGAGGAGAGCGGATTGGGCGTCCTGGAGATCCTTCACACCGACCTAACGCGTTGAAGTGGGCGAATGGTGGTGTCACCTGCAAAGATTCTCCGACGCTCAAGTCAGTGATGATATTCCAAGTAAGGAATGTATTTCAGAGAGTAATTGTTCATAAAATCAGTTGAAGATCCCTCACTTCCTTAATGAAATGAGTTCATATACCTGATTGGCTCATTTTACGAGGACTCATTAGTGGGGAACCGCTAACTCCCATTAACATTATTTTATTGCGCACTTACCAGCATGATTGGGTCAAGTGGCTATTTTATATTGAGCATGGAGAATATAGACTAGGATTAGGGAACAAGTTGACCATCCCCGTTAGCAGAATTTGGCTCGTAGTGCAGGGAATTATTGATCGATCCCTGTAGCAATGATCCTTGTCTTTAGCACAGTGATGTGTGTGTTGTCCGGTGTCATGGTGTTATCCTGAACAACCGGTATAGGGAGAACGCCTGATACGGAATTACAGTCCGGATGTATACCGATGACACCGGTTACACGTTGATGTCTTGACAAAGACGTTGAAATATGTCTTGCAGATCGGATATCGGTATTGAGACCGGATCATATGTCCCCTAGCTTGTGTGAGGGACTGAGTGGTCATTCACATAAGCTACACAACCTGCGAGAGGTCTGAATACCGGTAAGCTTACGCGTAAAATAGTTCCTTAGCATTTATTCGTAAAGAACCGTTCTTAAATTAAGAGATCTGGTCTGTCGGTGTCGTCACAACGGATTCAGACAAAGATTCGTTGTACGAGAATTTCAAGAGTTTATTGGAATTGAAAGCTCTTGAAGTTTGTGTAACGGCTGTAAAGTGCGAATTGCGTTGCATGATTAGATATTAATGCTTTTAATCACGTGGGCAAGCAATTATTGCGTCTGAGATGACAATCTCATTAACCGTCATTTTGGGTTTAATGGGCCTGAAGTTTTAGAAACTTTTCGGCCTAGTAGATAGGCCCTTCATCGAATTGCTATTGTTTTGGCGCCCATGAATTTTGGAAAGGTTGTGTCGTTTCGCTTGTGAACCAATGCGTTTAATCGAGAACGACACGACTTCCAGAGTGGGTAACCGAACCTCTTCGTTTCTTATAAAAGAAACACTTAGTGGATTCTGGGTTCAACTTGTTTCTGATTTCTTAGCAAGACTCTGCAAAAATTTCGCAAGGAAGTTCGTTGCTTGCTCTACGAGACCTTTTTCATTCTTCATCTTCATCATCATTACCTGAGGTAATTATCTCTTCTTCCCCTGTAAACCTCGTCTTATTTTGGGTCTGTTATTCTTGCTTGAAGAGAATATAGTTTATTTAGGGGGAGAATAATTTCTCGCAACCCTAATAGTCATGGGGAAGAATCCTTGTGATTCTTTCTAGGGTTGAGTCATGTCGCTCAGAAAGGGGATCTTACTCACTGTGGAAAGTGACTTTTCCCTTCTCAGAGTCATCCTCTGATTGTAGTCGCTTTGTAGAAGATGAAGTGAGTAATGATTATCACCTTTCTGACGACATAATTTCTTATCGTAGATTAAAGAATTCGGTCTAGACGATTCAAATGGCTACTGGGGAAGGAACTTCTGGAGATAGTGCCATTTTAAAGACAACTGAAGGTCTTTATAGCGTCGCTGTTTCCAGGCTGAATTGGGAAGAGCTTCAGGCCAAATGGCCTTTCTGTTGGGTGTCCAGCGAATTCAAGGACTTGGCTTCCCGTCATGCAGACGAGGAAGGATCCCGGATTCAGCCAAGGTTCACGCTCAATGCAGAAGAGGAAACGAAAAAGTGGTAGAGGGTATATGCACCACTCCCAACAGAACGGATATGCTACGTCGTCCCCAATGATCGTTCAGTATATATGTACGATTTCATCTTTCATTACTTGGGAGTTCGTTTCCCTTTAACTGAACTTCAGATGGGTGTGCTGAGGTTTTTAAACTGTGCACCCTCCCAACTTCATCCCAACGGTTAGGGCCTCATCCGTGCTTTGGAGGTTTTGGGTGAACATTTCAACTTCACGCCTACTGTGGCAATGCTATTTTACTACACCCAAGTAGTTCGGAGGGCAAATAAGCAAGGCGGTGTTGGTTTGGTGACGCTCCGGACTCTCTGTTCTTTTGTGAACTTTGAGTCTTACACCGATTCAGCCAAAGTTGATGGAAAGTCGTTTAAGACCTACTTCACCTGGATCTCCATTAAGAAGAGCAAACCAATATTTTGGAAGGATGAAGAGGGTGTTAACAAATTTCCTCTGAGTTGGACCCATAAGCATTTTCTCATGAGCTCCCACGCATATTACGCTGATCAATTCGAGCTGTCTCCTGAGTCGTCAAAAGTGTTGTTCGCACTTGAAGCACATACTACACGTCGCAACGTATTTTCGTGTAGGCGTCTTTTAAGTAGTTCAAGCGGAGTCCGGGATGATTATCTGCGTAATACTCATTTTATTTCACTTTTTCTCCTTTGTCAAATATATCGAACATTTTGCAGTTGCTAATCTCTTGTGCTTGTTCATGCAGGTGAAATAGAACAAGAAACTCCGGAAATGAATAAGTTGAAGGGATTTAAGGCGGCGGGTAAATCCGTTGCCCGCGAAAATGAGATTAAGCCTAAGCCCTCCACAAAGGATCGTCCTGAGTTAATCATCCTGACCTCGGATGCTGAAGGGGACATTCCGCTGGCTGAGGGCGGTTCATCCGATGTTGGCGCAGCCACGGGTCAGCCCTCAGTCACTGAGAGAAGGAGAAAAATTAAGAATGACTCTGTGGGGGGTCCGTCCAAGAAGCATAGAACTTCAGAGGATAAACCTGTTGAAACCTCGGAAGCAGCTGTTGCTTCCTCCAGACTTAATAAAGGAATTGCTGTCGGGGTTTCTGGGGCGAAGCCGACCTCCTACCCAACCACCTCGTTTCTCACCCATTCCTTTCATACCAGGGATCTACTCCAGCTACTCTTCCACAGCCGATGTACAAACTCCGGCCTACGCTCAGCACTAAAGAAATTAAAGAAGCATGTGAGGCCGGAAGGTGGCAGTTAGCCGAACTTGCTGGAATGCTTTATTCAGTCAGCGAGTTGGCTGACAATTTCGATAAGGTTGATGAGCTGAGTGATAAATTGGAACAACTCAACCTTTCATCGGGGAAAGACAAAGCCACCATCAAGCTATTGGAAGATCGTCTTGCCAAGTCTAAGGAGTTCGGAGATATCATGAACAAAGAGAACCTTAAGCTTAAGGGCGACTTCAAAGACTTGGAAGGCAAGCTGGTAGAGAAGGAAGAGGTTCTCAAAAAAGCAAAGGAAGAACTCCGCAGCAGCCAGGATAAAAGCAAAGCTGCTGCTGAGGAGTGGTCCCAAAGGGAGAAGAAGCTCCTTCTTGAGATCGAAGGACTGAAGGCTGGGAGAGCGGAGTCTGAAGGATTGAGTGGGGAGCTGTCGAAGTTGCGGGAAGAATTGGCTATAGCGAAAGCTGAGAGAGAAGAAGCAATTGACATATGCAGCCGGGCTGTCGAAGAATCCTTCGGCCTAGCTATACGCTAAGTTTTTTACCGCAACCCCACGGCGAAACTTAGCCTTTATGGAATGGATCCGTTCTATAAATTCCATGGGGGAAAGTTAGTCGCAGTGGTTGATGGTCGTCACGAAGATCCTCCGACGTCCCTGTATGGTTTGCCTCCTCTTCCTGAGGGTCAAACTATGGGACCGGATTTCGTCCTTCCTGTGTCTGAGGTTCCTTTTTCTGAAGAAAGAACTGAGGCTCCTGGAGGGGAGATTCCTGTAGAAGTCCCGAAGGAAGGGACACAAGAGCCTGGTGCTGAGGAGGCACAGAAAACTGAAGAACAGATTCCTCCTCCGTAGTTGTATTTTCATTTAAATGTATAGTTGTGTGCCGGGATCAACTCCGACTTTAAACAATTATGTGTAACCTCGTTTTCAATGAATGAATTTCATTTAAGAAATTTGTCTTCATCGTTTCATGTATATTTAAATCGTTGCTAATCCGTTTTGTATGATTAACCTTGAGGTCGGATTGAACGGATAAATATATACATGTCCCCAAGTGCGTATTAAGAAGAAGGTGCCTGTCTTTGGGGCATGATCCTTAATTCTTTTGGGGAAAAGAGGAGTCGATCCGTTGTTTAGTAAAATAGTGTAACAGGACGGATGACTGTACTTTATTCATGTTATTCTCACTAGAGAAAACTATGTCGTCCATTGTAAGAGTATTGTTCCAAGTTTGGGGAACTGCAAAGGTGTAAGAAAGTGGTGTTTTGAGTCCTCCATTATAAGGATAATGATGGGAGTTTTTCTACGCCAGGAGTTATGTCATTGTATCACAGAATAGGTGATAAAGAATATCCGTCCTGGGAGAATACCACTTGAGAGCGAAAGTGCGGATTGACTTTCAGAGATTTCCATCATAGGAATGATTATGGGAATTATTCGTACCAGGAGTTTTATCGTCGAATCACTTCATAGGTGATTGAGATCATCTGTCTTGGGGATGTGTACGACACCAGGAATTACATCGTCAGGTCACATAGTAGGTGATTGAGATCATCCGTCCTTGGGGTGTGTATGGCGCCAGGAGTTACATCGTCAGATCACAGAATGGGTGATTGAGATCATCCGTCCTGGGCAAGTACACAACGTCAGGAGTTACATCGTCATATCACATAATGGGTGACTGAGGTTATCCGTTCTGGAAAAGTACACAACGCCAAGAGTTACATCGTTAGATCACAGATTAAGTGATTTAGATAATCCATCCTGGAGACGCTTTTCAATCGTAGGAGTACGGATTGAGTGAATAGTTTGCAGTTTTCAAAAGCCTCCATCGTAAGAATGATGATGAGAATTGTTCATACCAGGAGTTACATCATCGAATCACAAAATAGGTGATTGAGATCATCCGTCCTGGAGTGATGATTGGAATTGTTCGTACCAGGAGTTGCATCATCGAATCACAGAATAGGTGATTGAGATCATCCGTCCTGGAGACATTTTTCCAATCATAGGAGTGCGGATTGAGGTGGATGCTTCTCAATCGTATGGATTCAATTTTCGTATCTGAAATCAGAGACCATCAGTATTCTACTAGCCCCCTAGCTTATGTGAGGAATTAGTAGATTTGCTCATATAAGCTATATCGATCGTAGTACGTCTGGATTTCGGAATTGTACTGGTGTGTAAATATCCGCTCTGGGAACAAGGTTCCGTTGTGATGGATCGCTTGAGGGCGGATTAGAACAATGAGAATCTCAGAAGTTTATCGAATTTCGCAACCCTTGGTATTCGGGTAATGGTGGCCACGTTTCTCATGATTGGACATTTAATGCCTTTACTCACGTGGGCGAGCCATTATTGCGTTAAATGCGCATGTCTTAATAACCGTCACGCAGGGGCTTGTTGGGCCTAGAATTTGGATTTAATAGGCCCATTTAGAAAGCTCTGTGACAAAACGATGGCATTTTGGCGCCTTTGGGTTAAAAACGACAATTTTAATCCACTAAACGGAGAGTCGTTTGAGGGTAAACGACAGGTTGCCTTGAGTCGGTATTTGAATTTTATGCCCTGAAAAAGGCATATTTGGCAATCTCAGTTATCATTTCTTCTTACTCTCTTGACGAACCTCTGCAAAAGTTTCGAGAAGATTATCGTGTCTGCCTCTGTGAATCTTAATTCACTATCCTCATCCATCCTTAGGTAACCACTTTATTTCCATTTTTTGTGTCTTGTTTCAATATCTGAAAATGTCTAGGAAAGGTGTTAGTCTTAGTGGTGTTAGCCCTAGAGGAAGAGGAGGAAGGGCCGTAACTCGAAACCCTACAGTTCGTGGTGGGAGGATCCCAGTGATCTTTCAATCGAAGCCACAGTACTCAGAGAGGGAGGCGTCGCCATATCAGAGGCGAAGGGTGATTATACCCTCTTCAGAGTCTTCCTCTAGTGAGAGTGTTGAGAGTAGTGATTTGTATCTCTCTGACGATATAGATTTTTACCGCAGCGTAAAAGCTTTCACAATGGTGGTGAAGAAAGCAACTGGGGGAAGATCATCTGGAGGGGAAGCACCCTCTCAGCAGTATATACTGAAGACAGCTTCCGGACTGTGTAACGTGGTTGCACACCGGATCGACTGGGTGAAATTCCAAGAGAAGCGCCCATTCAGCTGGGTGGCTGAGGAATTTCACGAAACAGCATCAGTCCACGCTCGAGAGGACGGAGCGGAGCTGGAACCGCGTTTTACGGTTTTCAAGAAGGATAAATACAAGAGGTGCTTTATGGTGTTAGCTCCGCTGCCATCAGATCGGATTTGTCATACTCCGGACGAAAGGTCCCTGTATATGTATGATTTTTTATTTTTGAATCTTGGCGTGCGCTTTCCCCTTACAAAGTTTCAGATGGGGGTTTTGAGATTCTTAGACTGCGCCCCTTCGCAGCTTCACCCCAACGGATGGGGGTTAGTCCGTTCTCTTGAAGTGCTTGGGGAGCACTTCAACTTCAAACCGACGGTGGCCATGCTTTTCTCCTTTGTTCAAGTGGTCCGTCGTGCAAATAAGGAGAAGGGGGGAGTGAGCTTGATATCCCTCCGGACTCTCTCCAAGATTATCAACTTCGAGGCGTACACTGACTCCGCCAAAGTTGATGGTCATTCATTCAAGTCTTACTTCACGAAGATCAGCGTCCATCCTGATGAACCAATTTTTTAGTTAACTGAAGATGGGATTCCGAAGTTCCCAGTGGCTTGGACGCATGAACATTTTTTATTGACCTCCCAGGCGTACTACACTGAGGAGGATGAACTGAGCCCATCTTCAGTTTCTGTTCTTTCAGCCCTTCAATCCTACACCGCCTCGCACCAATTTTTCTCTTGCAGGCGTTTATTAGGATCGTGGTCCACCCGCGAGGAGTATTTGCGTAATTTTCCTGCTATTTTTCATGTTTTATCGTATCATGCCTTGAAATCTTTGATTTCTAACCATGTTGTTTGGTTTTGCAGTTGAAATTGAAACCGTGTCACCAGAGATGGAAAAGCTGAAAGGACTCAAAGCTGGAGTGAATTCCGTAGTAGCTAAAAATGACATCCAAGCAAAACGGAATTCGAAGAAAGCTACAGCTGAGACCATAATTTTGACTTCATCTGCTGGTGACGATATCCCCTTGCTTGAGGGCGGATCCAAGAAGGTTGCGGTTGAGAAGGTCGGAGAGAAAAAGAAAAGGACAAAACGCGATTCCTCCAAGACCTCGGATCGTCAACCTTCTCCAAAGAAACCAAAAATTTTAAGAGGGGCTGCTGATCCGGAGCTTTCTAAGGGAAAGAAAGTGGAAGGGTCCACTCCGGATGCAGGATCCACTCCAGATGCCCCAGGCGACGCGATCACTTATGGTGCAAAGCCAATAACGACTTATTTTGCACCCAAAGTTCCTTGCCCTCTTGAAAGTAGCTCCGGTCTTGCTTAATATTTGGTATACGAGGGTTCTGTTCCTGAGGGCGTTCCTGAAACTCCGTACAAGCTGAAGCCTTCATTGAAGAGTGAAGAAGTAACCAAAGCTTGCGATGCCGGACAGAAGCACCTGGCAGAATTATTCGGGCTCCTAAGATCGGTTCGCGAACTTTCAGAAGAGAATGAGAGGCTCAGCTTGTTGGTTGGCAAGGTTAACGATCTTAGCGTTGCTGCTGCTAAGGATAAGGCAAACATCCTCTGCTTAGAAGGTAGATTAGAAGCTTCCAGAGAGGAAGGATATAAGAAGGATGAAGAAATTGCCAGACTGACGTATCTTGCCAAGGAGTTGGA
This sequence comes from Clitoria ternatea, assembly GCA_037962975.1. NCBI lineage: Eukaryota > Viridiplantae > Streptophyta > Magnoliopsida > Fabales > Fabaceae > Clitoria > Clitoria ternatea. The sequence continues at coordinate 20,385,423 of CM075675.1, forward strand.
GGTCCAAGTACTTGACCAAAAGAAAATCAATTCCGACCTCCATGCCGGTCTTTGTACGGAGAAGGAACGCTCTTCGAAGCTGGAAGAGGAGCTTAAGGAAGCCAAGATTGTCTACTCTCAAGGAGCAGAAGATTGGTCGTGTAAGGAGAAGGAGCTGCTCTTAAAGTTGGCGGATTCGAAAGTAGAATTGGATGAAGCTGTAGATATGTATGATCAAGCAGTCAAGGAATCCTTCGGGTTGGCTGTTCATCAAGTTCAATACCGGAATCCCAAGGTGAAACTTAATTTGAATGGTATTGATCCGTTCTATGAGTTTCATCAAGGGAAACTGGTGGCCATTGTTGAAAACCGTCATGAGAGTCCGCCTGACATGCCATACGAGTTTGCTCCTTTACCTGAAGGCCAATCAATGGGACCTTCTCTTCTGAAGCTCAGAAGTACAGGAACAAGCTCTAGCGTTAACGAAGGCAAGACCGGAGATAAAGGCAAAGGGAAGGAAGGAGATACAAGTCAGAAGAACTAATGCCTTCCCTGTTTCTTTTTCTTTTTATTGATTCAAATTCGCTGTGTTCCGGGATCAGTTTCGGATTATTAAACGAATTTCTCCATGTAATTTGCATTTGATCAATAAAAGAACTATTTGCCTTTGTATGTTTGTTTAGTAGAAAACAGCTTCGGTAGTGGGATTGCATGTGTATTGACTCATTCCGGACTAATTAACGAAGATCGGATAATAACGTAAAATCTTCATTCCGGACTTGTACATGCGAGATGAAGAACGGATAGAAGTATATAACTATCGTATTTCATGTATAGGCGTTTTGATGGCCAAAGACTAGATTCGACAGGAAAGATAGAGTATCTTTTTTGTCAAATATGGACAATTTGATATAAAAGCCTGGTAGAAAGCGTATCTTGCCTCTTGAAAGTCAGGCCTTTTAGATCGCCGTTGTGAGTGAACATTTTATTGTCATGAGAACGGCTTATAATGTTAATATTGAGGGGGAATGATTGTGAGATCGTTTCATCAAGGGTTCATTCCTCAAGATATTCGTTAAACTGTTGATGCTGTCCCCCAGTATCATTGGGTGATCAGTACTTTGAACAAACTCTGAGTGAGACTTTCACGTGAGAGTTCTTAAGAGTGAGGATTTAAAATATTTCAAAAATTTCTGACTGAAAGGTTTCGGGTGAATATGCCTCAGATTGTGGCGTACCTGAATGAATTATTCAATTGAAGAATTGATGACTCAGAATTTAAAGCTATAAAACTTCCAAATAAGGAACTTCAAGAGAGAGTATTAATTCAGAGTTCAGTATAACTTACTTGTTGTGTTTGGAGTTCGGTTTGATCCTACAATCCATATCGTATTTGGTGTTCGGTTTAATCCTACTAACCGTTCTCCAATCGGTTTTTGGTTTTATCCAATGACGATTCTTCACCGACGTTCGGTCAATCCTACTAGTCGTACTCAGAGTTCGGTTTAATCCTACAATCCGAGCCTTCAACACGGGGTTTAGATCAGGGCTAATCCTGAACCTACTGCGCCCGTTACTTGGGGTTCAGCGTGGTCTTGAAGAAGAACCAGCTTACTGCGCCCAAGCCTTCAATACGGTGTTGGGTTCTACCCTTTTACCGTTCTTAGAATGGGGTTCGGTTCAATCCTACAACCCATTTCCTGAGGTTCGGTTTAATCCTACAGCCCAGGTCTTCACCGGTGTTCAGCCGAACTTACTAACCGTACCCAGAGTTCGGTTTAATCCTACAATCCGGGCCTTCAGTTACTTAGACATACTCGAGGAGTTACATCGTCAATTACAGAATGGGTAATTGAGATCATCCGTCCTGAGTATGCTCTTGTGCGCTGCACATATTCGAGGAGTTGCATCGTCAACCACAGAATAAGTAGTTGAGATTATCCGTCCTGAATATGTTTCTGTACGCCGGATAAACTGAAAATCACAGCATAAGAAAAACTCGAAAGAGTTAAATTGTTGTGAGAGATTCTTATTAAATCAAAAATAAGAATTACAATGAAAGCGTAGCTGGGAAAATAATTTCTCCAGTATTCAATCCAAAATGAGGATAAGAGAATATGTATTGCTCCAACAGCTAGCTATAGTAGATGCGCAAGTTTTGGGTGTTCCACTTATTTTGGATTGGAGTGCCATCAAGGTTCTTAAGGCGGTAAGAGCCTTTGCCAGTAACCTCGGATACCCTGTATGGGCCTTCCCAGTTTGGGGCTAGTTTGCCTTGATGAGCAAATTTGTTCCCTATACTTGCTTTTCTCAAAACCAAATCTCCGACGTTGAAAGTCCTTGATTGAACTCGCTTGTTGTATCGGAGAGCAACTTTGGCTTTGATAGCTTGGTCTCTGACGAATGCATCTTCTCTGAGTTCTTGTATGACATCCATTTCTGACGCCAAATTAGCATTATTAGACTCTTCAGAGAAGTATTTGACCCTTGTGGAAGCAATCTGCAGTTCCACGGGTATCATTGCCTCTACCCCGTATGTCAGGCGATATGGGGATTCGTTAGTAGATGAATGAGGCGTTGTCCGGTATGCCCACAGGACGTGGCATAGCTGGTCTGTCCATCCGCCCTTGGCTTCACCAAGGCGTTTCTTTAGTCCTTTCAGCACTTCCCTGTTGGCCACTTCAGCTTGGCCGTTAGTTTGGGGATGTTCAACGGATGAGAATATCTAGGTTATTCCTAACCCTTCGAGTAAATCTGTGAATTTTCTATCCGTGAATTGGGTGCCATTATCTGTGACAATCCGTGCTGGGACCCCGAACCGTGTTATAATGTTTTCATACATGAAACGACGAGTTCGGGCTGAAGTAATATGTACCACCGGCTCTGCTTCTATCCACTTAGTGAAATAGTCGACCCCTACAATGAGATATTTGATGCCCCCAGGAGCAGTTGGAAAGGGGCCCAGAATATCCAATCCCCATTGGTAGAAGGGCCATGGAACAGCGGATGTGAAGAGTTCTTCCGCCGGTGTGTGGTGAAGATTAGAGAATTTTTGGCAAGCGTCGCATTTTTTAACGAAGTCAATGGAGTCCTACTTCATCGTGGGCCACCAGTATCCAGCCCTGAGGATTTTTCGCATTAAGCTTCTTCCTCCGGCGTGGTGTCCATATTGTCCTTCATGCACTTCCTCCATTACATCTTGCACCTCATTCTCTTTGAGACAAATCAAATAGGGCACGGAGAGCGCCCTTCTGTAAAGATTACCATCGATCATAGTGAAGTATGGTAATTCCCTCCTTATCCTCATCTTTTCCTTCTCATCCGTAGGTAGCTGTCCATCGGCCAAATAACGGATGTAGGGGGCCATCCATGTGTCTCCATAAAGAGAGTTTGTCATTATGGCATTTAGAGAAGGGAAAAGAGGAATGATGGGCGACGTTAATGTGCTTTGAACCAGCGTAGTTGTGCTACCTGGTCGTTTGGTGCTTGCTAATCTGGAGAGTATATCCGCTCTAGTATTCTCTTCGCGTGGAACATGCTTGAATTCCATTTTCGAGAATTTCTCTCTCAACTCCTTGACACAGTTCAAGTATAATTGGAGTTGAGGTTCGCGAGCCTGATAATCTCCTAAGATTTGTGAAATCACCAGTTGTGAATCGCTGCAGAGCGTCGCCTCAGAAGCTCCGATGTCAATTGCAGCTCTCAGTCCGGCCAAACAAGCTTCGTACTCAGCTTGGTTGTTGGATGTTTTGAAATTAAAGCGAAGGGAGATTTCCAGGTGTACTCCGTCATCACTTTCTAGAACTACACCTGCTCCAGAGCCTCTTTGGTTCGATGAACCATCAACGTAAATGGTCCAATGGACACGAGGGGAATCTGGATCAGTCCCCGTCATTTCCACAATAAAATCAGCCAGGACTTGAGCTTTAATAGCGCTTCGGGGTTCATAGGATATATCAAACTCAGAGAGTTCAATAGACCATTTGATTATCCTCCCAGCGAGATCGGGCTTGATTAATACAGAGCGGAGTGGTAAATCCATTCTCACTATGATTGGATGGGCGTGAAAGTACGGACGCAGCCGTCGAGAGGCCCAAACAACAGCGAGGGCGGCCTTTTCGATTTTTTGATACCGGATCTCAGCACCTTGTAAGGTCTTGCTAGTGAAATAGACCGGTCTCTGTCCATCGGGAGTTTCTTTTATCAAGGCAACGCCCAAAGCTTCATCTGAAATAGCCAAGTATAGGATGAGTGTGTCTTCGGGGTCAGGCTTTGTGAGAATGGGAGGTTTGGACAACACCTCCTTAAGCTCTTGGAATGCTTTCTCTTGTTCCTGTCCCCACTCAAACTTCTTGGACTTTTTCAGTATCTTATACAGAGGGAGGGATCTATGAGCCATCTTTGGCATGAATCGTGCCAAAGCTGCCACTTTGCCATTCAGGGATTGGACTTCTCTGAGATTCTTTGGACTTTGCATGTCTAGAATCGTTTGGCATTTCCCTGGATTGGCTTCAATACCGCGTTGAGTTAACATGAAACCCAAGAACTTCCCAGCAGGGACAGCGAAGGTGCATTTCATCGGGTTTAGCCTCATGTTAAATTCTCTCAAACAGGTGAATACTTGGCGTAGGTCTTCAATATGATCACCACCAACCGGTGTCTTGGCTATTATATCATCAATGTATACTTCAACAAGCTTGGTATGCATACCTTCAAAAACCTTGTTGATCATGCGCTGATATGTTGACCCAGTATTTTTCAGGCCAAAGGGCATAACTGTATAGCAAAAGACACCACGATCATTTATAAAAGCTGTCTTTTCTTGATCCTCTTCGCACATCGGAATCTGGTTGTAACCTGAATAAGCATCCATGAAGCTCAGGTATTGATAACCAGAGGAATCATCTACCATCCGATCTATATTAGGAAGAGGATAAGGATCCTTTGAACAGCAGCGGTTGAGGTCCACATAGTCAATGCACATTCTCCATTTACCATTGGACTTACGGACCATCACCACATTCGAGAGCCAAGAGGAATAACGGATTTCTTTGATAAATCCGGCCTTCAGCAATTCCTCAGTTTGCTGGCAAGCTGCCTTCTGTTTCTCTGGGCCCAATCTCCTTTTCTTCTGGGCTACCGGTCTCGTCTCTGGATAGACGGATAATTTATGACAGCAGAAAGCAGGGTCTATGCCAGGCATATCGGCTGCAGTCCATGCAAAGAGGTCTTTAAATTCTTGCAGGAGCGTCAGTAGTCGCTGTTCCATTTCTGTATCTAGCTTGTCATTAATATGGGTGATCTTTTCTGGAGAATCTCCCAAGACGATGTTCTTGGAACTTCCATCCGGTGTGGGCTTTAATGGGTTGGACGGATCAATGTTCAAATCCGCCCTAGGGTCCAGGTCGACAAGGCTTACAGATCCAGCGGCTGCTCCAGCATCATTGAGTTTCCTCTTTTTATTGGAGGCGTCCAGCTTTGTCATGTTGAGGCTTAGGTTGTAGCAGTACCTAGCCATCTCTTGATCACCCCGGATAGATGAAACAGAATTATCCTTGTCAATGAACTTGATAAGGAGATGTGGGGTTGATACAACTGCCTCCATTGCATTTAGTGTGGGGCAGCCTATGATGCCATTAAATGGTGATTTGACATCAATCACTAGCACTCGGGATTTAACCATCCTGGCCCCTGGTTCGCCTTCAAACGAAATAAGGGTATCAAGATACCCTTTAGTCGATTGCTTTGCTCCGTTGAAAGTTGTTAGTTCCTGCGTATAAGGCTGTAAGTCTAAGTCTTTAAAACCCATCCTTTCAAAGCAATTATAGAAAATAACATCGTAGGAACTTCCCTGGTCAACAAGGATTCTTCGGACGTCCTTGTTGGCTATCACTGCTGTGATGACCACAACATCATCACCACCAGGAATGGTTGGGCCAAAATCCTCATCGGAGAAAGAGATTGTTGAAGCCTCAATCCCACCTCTGTAAGGGCGATTGTCTTTGACTTTCCCTTGCACAGATAGAATCATTCTATGATGATTCTTACGAGCTGTAATTGAAGCTCCTCCTCCAGCGAATCCTCCAGCAATCATGTCAATGACTTCACACCGACCTTGACGCTGTTGCTGAGGCACGCCGTCTTTGTGCGCTATTTCATCAGTCATCACACCCTTTTGTTTCTCCGAAGCAGAGAATTTTCTGACTGGATTACGGTTATTGTCATCCCCGTCATCTGGATCCCTTTCTCTTTTCTCATTCCGCTCTACTCTGTCAAAAGATTTCTCTTTGAACAGGTATTGTTTTAACTTGCCTTCTCTAATAAGTGTTTCAACTGCGTTCTTTAGAGCTTGGCATTCATCAGTGGAATGACCATTCTGTTCATGAAAATCGCAGTACTTACGGGGATTTCCTGGTCTTTTCATGGGAGCTGGTCTTCTGATGCCATATATGCTGAAAGCTGGCCATCCGACCTCTCTCAAAATCTAAGATGGTTTGGCAGATAGTTGTGTATAATGGCTGAAGGAATTAACATGCCTTTCTCGAGGTCGAGGAGAGTGGTTATTAACTCTGGGATTGGTGAATGGCCTCTCCATGCGTTCTGACCTCGTTTTCTCCTTACCCTTCTGGGTTTGGGAAGGTGGTGTTGATGGCTTTTTCTTTGCAGCTATGGCCTCCAAGTGCATCTCTATACTCACGTATTTTGAGGCTTTTTTCCTGAACTCCTCAAAAGTTACAGGAGGGCTTTTCGCTAATGAGAGAGCAAAAGCTGATCCTGGCTGCAACGCCTCAATAACGATATGCAGCTTAATAGACTCTGTGAGGTTAGGAACCAGGGCTGCTTCCTTGTAGAACCTCTTCAAGAAATCTTTTAAGCCTTCGTTTTCACCTTGCTTAATCTGAGCCAAGGTATGAGACGTCCTGGGCACATCTCTAGAGATGACAAAGTGAGTCTCAAAAGTAGCTGCCATTTCAACCCAAGAATCTATGGATCCAGAAGGTAAACCTTTAAACCATCCGAGGGCCTCCTCAGATAATGTTTGAGGGAACATTCGACACATCACATCTTCATCAGCCCCCAAGTACATGGCTTCAAATACGTAAGCATCAAGGTGCTTAGTAGGATCAGTTTCTCCATTGTATTTTCCGATGGAAAGTGGCTGAGTAGTTTGAAGGTGCTTGGGGATGTGGATGCTCATAAGTCTCCTTGAAAAAGGAACTTTTAGCTTGTAAGACACTGGGGGTGCTGTCGTTGACTCCCTCTTCCTTCGGGAAGCTTCATCTTCAGAATCACGAGTTTGTTCTCCCCCCTCAAACGTAGGGATATTTGAGTATTGGAGAGTGGTGGACTTTTCACCATCAGTTACGTGGGGAGTGTTTCGTGTGCGGGATGATTCTTTATCCTCGCTTTGCCTTCTTTCTCTTCGCAATTCAGCGAGTTCCCTCTGAAGTTGGCTGATCAGCTCATCACGAGGATTAGGATTAGACACTGTTACTATCTTCTTTGAGCTGCCCCCATGAGAATCAAAGTTGAGATTCCTGAAGACGTTGGGGTTAGTTCTGTCTTCAGGCTGATTCTCCACGAAATCTTGTGCTTCGCCTTCCATTGTGGATTACTTGCTCTTTCAATGGATATGGGAATAACTTTATTGTGTCCCACTGGGCGTGCCAATGATCTGTCCTGAACCGGGGTCTAGAGATCCGGACTCAAGTCAATCACAAACAGTATGTAAATACCGTATAGGAGACCGGATGTATGAGTATCCGGTATAAGTATCCGTTGTCCTTGATTGAGGAGAGCGGATTGGGCGTCCTGGAGATCCTTCACACCGACCTAACGCATTGAAGTGGGCGAATGGTGGTGTCACCTGCAAAGATTCTCCGACGCTCAAGTCAGTGATGATATTCCAAGTAAGGAATGTATTTCAGAGAGTAATTGTTCATAAAATCAGTTGAAGATCCCTCACTTCCTTAATGAAATGAGTTCATATACCTGATTGCCTCGTTTTACGAGGACTCATTAGTGGGGAACCACTAACTCCCATTAACATTATTTTATTGCGCACTTACCAGCATGATTGGGTCAAGTGGCTATTTTATATTGAGCATGGAGAATATAGACTAGGATTAGGGAACAAGTTGACCATCCCCGTGAGCAGAATTTGGCTCGTAGTGCAGGGAATTATTGATCGATCCCTGTAGCAATGATCCTTGTCTTTAGCACAGTGGCGTGTGTGTTGTCCGGTGTCATGGTGTTATCCTGAACAACCGGTATAGGGAGAACGCCTGATACGGAATTACAGTCCGGATGTATACCGATGACACCGGTTACACGTTGATGTCTTGACAAAGACGTTGAAATATGTCTTGCAGATCGGATACCGGTATTGAGACCGGATCACCATTACACATCATATTTACTTAAATCAAGCAATTCCTTCCCATGACAATCATGATATACTAATTTTGCATAAAACGTAATTATATGCATATTTGCACATGATTATACACTATGACATCATCACTAACATATCAACACTAACATTATTCATTCACTAAGTCCATATCAAATTGTCACATAACGTAACATCCAATATCTAACATCATTAGACATATACACATCATATCCAAGATGAGTTATTTACAAAGAACCACCGGAGTAGGTTCCAAAACTGATATTACCAATCCATCTCTTCAAAGTTTACTACGTGTCATTATCTTGCATATTCATTAAGATTGGTGGAAGAGTGACCATAGCACTAGTAATAACTATTACAATAATATACATGTTCAAATAACCACCAATGCACATCCATATAACTTTGAGAAGAGGGGGATCTAACTTTCCTTGCTTTGCTTCTTGGAGATGCCAATGCCTTAAGAGAGGGTTATGATTGGAGATGGTGTGGCCAAAAATATAGAAGAGGGTTGTAGGAAGTTAGGAGGTTGGAGAGTGGTTATGGGAGGTTAAGAAGGTGGTTAGGTGGTTATAGGTTGTTATGGTGGTTGAGAGGAGTTGGTTACGGAAGAGAGAGGGTGGCGCCACTTCTTCTAGGAGGAGATAAGCCCTACACCACCACCCTAGGGGAGGAAAGCCTAAGGATAAGGTCTATTAAGAGGTGTGCTAAACACAAGGGAGAGACCAGAGAGAGGAAATCTCACTTCTCACACTAGCATTCTTTAAAATGATTTAATTAGTGAAAAATACAAATTAGTGAGGGATTAAATACCTTTTTCTCCTCAAATTCAGACTTAGTTTGGGTGGACTTGTAAAAGCTTCACCCAAGGCCCAAAAACTAAAAATACAGGGCCCAAAGCTAGTATATACCTATACAAGGCTCAAAATGAAAAATATGGTCATACAAGGCATAAACCTAAGGCTTTCTAAACTAAATTTATTACATTACTAATATTTCCTAATTATTTATAACATATAAAACAATTATGGATTTGTCCTTATCCTAGTCCCCCTCCTCAAGAGGATTTGTCCACAAATCCAAGACATGAGTACTTACAATGAAAAGGAGAAACAATGAGTCCATGTGATAACAAAATTGATTTTTTTATTGAATAGAAAGAAGTCAACCAGAATCAAAGACTAATCTTATGACCCTCGTAAAAACTAAGATAAAAGTAGTAACAAAAAATGAAATGAGATGAACCTATAAAAAGGCAGAAACAAATTATGAGGCATACCAATAGCCATATTGATCATCCCTTATGGTATATGTATAAAATAAATGTGAGATGATATAGATGGAAAGAGAATATAAAGCATGGGTGTGTCATGAATAAGCATTGGATGTAATGCCCTTAAAGGATCAAATTGTGTAATGGAGTCTAAAGTAGGGGCTATGATGGGTATGGCATGAAAAAATGCATTTAGCTCCCTATATAAATCCTCATGAAAATAGATGGTATAAACATGATGAAAATGAGTACATGGTCCTAAAAGATACCTAAATGTAATGATATTTGATGAAGAAAATGGTAAACCTATATATAATCTAGAAATAAGCAAAACAAAACAAGAAATGACTTTTGGAAAGGTTAACTCAAATAAGCATAAACACATCCCTATACTGTAAGAACCATAAACAACTTCATACATTCTACATGAAACCTTAAGGCTATTATGTACAATCAATGTTTTATCTATCCCATAGATGAGATGAAAAGTTAGAGAAGCTTTGTTATAAGCCTAATATGTATTACTAAAGGCTTATCCAAAATCCATGTAACTCGATGGGAGAGAAAGAACATTAGTTGACCAATAAGTAAGGAGAGAAAAATACCTAAAGAATGGTTTCCAAGATGTGAGCATTTCACTCCTACTTGTAAGACTACTTTCAAGCAATGCTAATTCTTGAGATATTTTAGAGGCAAACAAGGAAGAATGCCTCTTAGAGTCATCACATGTGACAACTCCTTTACCCTTATCTATTTTAGTTTTCTTAATGTTTTGTTGGGAGGTGGAAAGTACATCTTCCTTTTCTCTTTTCAACTTCATTTAAAGTTGATCCTTCATTACTTATTTTTAAGTCAAGGGATGTAGCACAAATTTCTTGTTATTGTGGATGAAGGTGAGGGTGTTAGTGAACCCCTCATAAGTGACCTTCTTGTCAAACTACCAAGGTCGACCCAATAAAAGATGAGTGTCCTCCATAGGAACCACATCACACCAGGCAGAATCTTCATATGTTCCTATTGAGAATGTAAAATTAACTTGCTTGTTGACTAGTATTTCACCCTTTTCATTTGGCCATTGTAATTTAGAAGATTGTTGGTGATCTACTAGTTGACAACTAAGTTTATGAACTAGCCTTTGGCCAGCTACATTAGAACAGCTGCCGCTATCCACAAAGAGAGAACAATTTTTTTGTCAATATAACATCTTGTATAAAAGATGTTCTCTCATTGTGTAGTTTCATTTTCTTTAATATGGCTTCCAAGAAGCCTTCTTATCATGTATAGCTCACCTTCATCCCCTAAGACATGTTCACGTTCATAGGAATCACTATCATAGCTATCATTGGAATATGATGAGACAGATTCATCTGTGCTAGTATAGTGGTCATGCCTTCTTAAAATCATTGTTTTCTTGTTTTAGCATTGACAGGCAATATGACCTATTCCTAAGCATTTAAAACATTTAATATAGCTAGTCTTAGATGATGAAGGTTTATGGTTCATTTTGCTTATCATGTTTAGAGGGTTTGGAGAGTTAATTTGAGAAACAGTGCCCACTGGTTTCTCCTCATCCCTTTTCTAACTTTTTCTAGCATAAGAGTCCTTCTTCCCCTTCTACTTGGGCCTAAAGGGTTTGTTGTCCCATTTATAGTAGGAGTCTCTTTCACTCAATTGACTCTCCGCCCTAGTGCATTGATGAAGGAGCTCCTCCATATCAACATGAGGTAATAGTTCAATCCTTTATTTTATTTCCCTATTTAAACCATTAATAACCTATGCATTAGGGTTCCCTTATAGGACCCCAATTCCCCAAATCTGAATCCCGGTGTAAAGACAAATAATGGCTGAAAATATGAATAAATTTTTCATGGTTTAAAGCTTTTCAACATCCCACTTACATCAAGATTTAAACCACGAAAAACCGGAGGCCATGTTTTAAAGAATTAAGAACGAAATGGATCGTAAAGAAAAGGCCCACAATGTATGCACAACCGTATTTAAAACAACAAAAAAGAGTTAAATGTATACTGAGCATCCATCTCATCTCATATATGAAGATATAAGAACAGATCCAAGAAAACACAAAGTATTTGTTAAAGGTAATTGAAAATGTATGCATTTGGTTAAGGAAAACATGTCAAAGAGGTGTACAACAAGCTATCATGGATGAAGGATTAAAGTACTAGGCATAAGGAACCAAGAGGTACAAGACCATGACAAGAAAACGCGTGAAAAACCAATTTGGGCATTCCCATTGGCCATGGGAAATTCCCACTGGCCATGGAACTCACTGCCCAGTGCCCAGAATTTCAAAATTTTTAAAACAAAATTCCACTGGCCGTGGGAAATTTCCACTGGTCGTGGAACTCACTATTTCATGGCCCAAATTACACAATTTCATAAACAGAATAATCCACTGGTCATGGAAATTTCCCATTGGCCGCGGATCACTCCCTGATCATCCAAAATCTATTTTCAAATCATGTCATGCCTTGGGACCTTAGATCATGCAATGCCTAGACCTTTTTATGTTTAAGACCATCAAGAATCACTCATATTATGGCACAAGACATAAAGGGACATAACATCAATCCACTAAGCCCTTTTTATACCAACTTCAAGCATCATTTAAATCATCAAATCTACCTCTAAATTATGCATAAACATTATGATCATAACCTCACACTTTAATAATTCATCCATCCATGGATTTCCATCAACATAAGCATCAATGTCATCAAAATGGCTATCAAACTTTCATTGTCAATATTCACATAGTTGTTTATAAAAGAATTGGCTTTTTGTATACACATGTATACACAAAAGAATACAAAATCAAGTGTTCATTGATTTAGGCCATCAACATCACATCTATATCAACACCATTGTCATCAAATACATACATAATCCAAAACTCAAACGATTATCGGCCAAGGCATTCCTATACAAGTGATGAGAAAAGTTTATTAGAAACTTGGTAAAATTTAAAGGATAATTGTTGAACACTTGGCAAATTATAGACGGGATTCTAAATCTTCAAAGTATTGGAAAACATTGAAAAAGTCAACAAAACTTCTAAACTCACAAAGATAAAAAAAATTATAAGCTACTATGATGTTATGTATATGATGGGTAAAATTGTTAACATCAAAATAATTTTAGTTTGGTGACTGATATGGTCCTACATTTATTTAATATAGGGTTTGACAACTTTAGTGAGGCAAGATCATCTAACTCCACGGAATACTTCTCTTGAGGTAGGAGAAGAGTATATTTTCCAAATGCATATGCAATGTTTTTATTTTGATAATATATTTATGTTGGTGTTCAATTGCATATTTTCCTTGAATGAATATTCTACTTCTTATGTGTGAAATTGAATGAGATTGATTCTTGTTGTTGATTGGATGTTGGTTTGGCAAATATGATGATGATGTATGATAGAGTATGTTTGTTGATAAGTCTCTTAACTTCCATGTGTAGATTGTTATGAATATGACTCCTTAACTATATTATATTGAAATTGAGTGAATTTATGATTTAGAGGACTTGGCGATAAATTATATGCCTTAGAGAGTGTTGTGATTTGTTACATGCTACTAACTAAAATATTAAGTGTAAAGTGTACCTTTAAGTGAAAGGGTGAGAAATTCTTGTGAAGTTAAGGCTAGCATGTGCATTCTTGCATGTCATGGCATGCATGACATATCATCTTACATGTGGTTGCGATCACTTGGCATGTTAAAATGATAGAGGTCTTGCGGGATCTCGTGAAAAGGACCCTTGCGTGGGGAACAAATATTTGAATGGTTATATATGGTTACGATCACTTGACATGTGGAAATAAATGAGATCTTACAGAATCTTGTGAAAAGGACCCTTGCGGGGGGGGGGGGGGGGGGACAAATGTTCAAATGACTATGCGTGGTTGCGATCACTTGATGAATTGTGTACACATGTCTTATGAATAATTTCTTGAAAATCGGATCCATTGCATATGCATTATTTTGATGGCATAGCATATGCATTAGCCATAGAAACATGACATTTGACCTTGAGGTACCGAAGACCAATTGAAATTTATGGACACTAACTAGATATGTTATTGTTGTTAGTGATATCTTGGACCATATATATAGATTGGTATAGAATGTGGTATGAGATATGATAAAAATTTAAATTGATGAATGGATTCCATAATGTGTTATGGATATTGAAATCGTTTATGTTAGTGCTTGGTGATAAGCATTATGGATTATGTCTTTAATTATTGAGTTAAATGCTTGATGGAAGGATATGTTAATTGTACTTACATAATCGTATTATCACATTTTGTTTAATTGTTCATCATTGAGAAAGTATGCTCACTCTCCATGTTGTCATGGTTAGTTGGTGACTTTTTGAAGATATGAGGTATAGTGTGAAAGAGGAGATGCCTAGATGCCTTGGCCGACATGTTTTGACTTTTATCGATCATAGCATTATTTTGGATTCCCTTGTATATGGCAATTATTTTGTATAGACTTACTAATATGTGCTGCCTTATGATTTTGATAATGGTTGAGATATTTGAGACATCATTGATATACTAGGATCATGGGGATGGACTTGTGATCTTTTTTTAGCACAAAGTAGTAATTGATAATGCATGGTATTGAATTAAAATCTTGCCAATGATCTTTGTGATTGGATTTAACAATGTCAAATGTTGAATTTTTCAAGTGAATTAATGAGTATTGTGAGGAATGGGTTGTAGAGAAATTATTAACCTTAGCTAGTGATATGTGGAGATACCTAGATGTTGGTAATTAAATGGTAGGAGTTATTGACGTGATCATGTAACTTAGAATCCTTAAATTAATAAGTAAATTTCGAAAGATGAGTAAGCATTACTAATGCGACCCTTTTTGGAACCCACACCAACAATTTAAACTTGTCTTCACTACTAGAAAAATATCAAGTGGCCACCGAATTTAGCCACCGAAAAATATTGGTTGTAAATTGTCACTGAATTTCGCCACTAAAACACATTTGCGATTAATTTTAGTTATTATAACAATTAGCCACTGAATTTACCACCAAATAATTGATAGTGCCAATTATTCGTAGCTAAAATTCATCACAGAGAAGTTAAAACAAATGAAATAGGAAAATCGCCACGGAAATAGAATTCAATGGCTAATTTGGGAGGATATAGTCACGAAAACGATAATCCGTGGCTAATTTATAAGGATATAGCCACGAAAATAAAATCAGTGGCTAATTTGCAAAGGATATAGCGACAGAAATTATTTCAATGGCTAATTTGTGAGGATATAACCATGGAAAGTATTTCAGTGGCTGATTTGTGACGATATAGCCACGGAAATGATTTCAATGGCTGATTTTTTAGGATATAGCAACGAAAACTATTTCAGTGGCTAATTTGTAAAGATATAGCCACAAAAATTATTTCAGTGGCTAATTGTGAGGAAATAGCCACGAAAATTATTTCAGTGGCTGATTTGTAAGGATATAGCCACGGAAATTATCTCAGTGGCTAATTGTGAGGATATAGCCACAGAAACTAGTTCAGTGGCTAACTTGTACGATAGCCACAGAAATTAATTCAGTGGCTAATTTGTGAGAATATAGCTATAGAAATTAATTCAGTGGCTACTTTGTGAAGATATTAGCCCAGAAATAAGAAATTAGTAGCTAAATATGAAATAATTTATTATCCTGCTTAATTAGCCACAAAAATTAGATTCTGTGGCTAAAAAAAAATCATTTTTTAGCTATAAAAAGTAAAGGGACATCAAATTATATTTTTAGCATTAGCCACAAAATTAGCTACTGAAAAAATATCTTTAACTTAAAATTTTAAAATAAGTTATTTTTAAAGAATATGTTTTTTATGGAAAACTTTTTAATAATACATTTTGGATCTGAATATTTTGGGTTTTATGTATCTAGGGTTCATTTGAGTTGTTTCCCTATTTCCCATCCTCTAATCGTATGGCTCTGCCTCTCTACTACTTCGTTCTCATGCGCCCCAATTGTTGTACCAGCTCACATTCTTTGTTCATCCTTATTGCAACAGCAGCTTGTCTTCCTTTGTGGCATTGTGAGTAGCGTAGACTTTTATCCTTTTTCTCTCAATTGCTTTTCGATTTTCGTCCTTTTGGGTAAAATGTTACTGTAATGAAGTGAAAATTTTCTACATAATTTTTTCTTAGTGAGGTGTAAGAGAATAGTTATACACATGGCCCACTTCTAGAATAAAGTTGCATATAAGTGTTGCTAACTATATATTACCATTATCACTTTAATGTTAACAGAATCTATATCATACCATGAAGGGTTGTTGCAGATAAGAAATTAAATTATGTGAATTGTGTAACAATTTATTTTCCTTGAATTAAATTATACCTAAGATTGAATAAAACTTCAAGGAAATGCACACTGGTATCAAAAGCCAAACTAACCTCATTAGCTTCTTTAGAGTTGTTTTCAATGGATTTGTACCATTTTAAACTAGACCCACCAACACCTAAAACTTAAGATTTCCAAAGAGAAAACCCACCTAGTGTAAATAGTATCCTACTTTCTCAACAGAAGCAATTTCTTACTGAATAACAAACATTAATTCACTATTGCAATTGAATATTATTGAGGCGATAGGAAAATCAAATAAAAAAGTAAAAAAAAAGGAAATAATGAGTGCTTAACTACCTGATTGTAGATAATGAACTACTAGCTTGAAGCAGAATTGTGAATAAAGCTTCTTAAAAACGTTGCTAACTATATAGGATTTGATGTATGAATTTTGTTTTCTACTATGAATCGAACAAATGCATTGAATGTACATTGAATGGTGAAATAAATAATAACATATACACAAGGACAAGCATTAATTTTATATCAAAGCTTTGAACCAACTTTAAATATTCCATAAATTTATGATTTATAATTATGTGAATGATTATCCCATGTAGGCGTTTACATAAATATCATACCTTCTTATATCATCATATATGAGATAGGTCTTTTTATATAGATCTAAGGTGATTATTAAAATTTTATTTGTGGTGTTCTTCTCTCAACGATTATTTTTAATCATGAAAAAAATTTTATCCTAATTTTCATTATCTAAACATTAGTATCTGTAATATTATTTATCGGATTAAGGGCGCTACAATGGATGCCCAATATACACTAAATTCTTTTTCGTTATTTTAATTATCACTGTGCATACATGTTGGGCTTTTGCATTACAATCCACTCCTTTCTTATTTTTTTAAAACGTGACCTTTGGTTTTCCTTGGTTTGAATCTTGATGTAAGTATGTTGTTGTTGCGAAACTTTAAACCATAAAAAATTTATTCGTATTTTCATTACTTATTTGTGTTTACAACGGGATTGGGATCTGGGAATCGAGGTGCCACAACTTTTACGGACTTCAAACTATAGTATAGGCTAAGTCATTTTAAAAATTAAACAACTTTACATATTCAATTATGTTGTTTCATTCTTCTAAGATTCTAACTCATTGCGTGTTTTATTCTTACACAGGGTTATAGCTGGATACAGTTGACTACAGGGAAGCGTCAATAGGAAAAAAGTCCAGTGGGTTAACCCAAAATTAAGTACTTAAAATAAGAAGCATTGTTATTTATTAACTTCTGAAAACTTGAAATAATATTATCGAATTGTTTATCTAATGTACCTTGTAGTTTCATAGGCAGCAGGGTAGCTATGAGTGCGGGTATTACGTCCTGAAGACCATGTTGACCATTGTCCAAAACCATATAGTAGATGGATGGACAATTATAAGTTTTCGCTTGCCTACATTCTATAAATTTGTATTCACATAATAATTAAGTTTTTGTTCTTCACTAGTACTAATTGTTTTGTGTCTTTTTTGCAGTACTTTCAAGATCGGTCATGCTTCCCTTCGATAGACGTAGATGATGTTAGAAAGAAATGGGTCACATACTTTCATAAAGTGATAGACATTTATTTTATATCATTCATTCTACCTAGTATAGGATTTTATTTTTTTATTCATTATACCTAGTGTAGGATTATACCTAGGGTTTAGGATTTTATTTTATTTCATTCATGTATATAATATTCATTGTATATAGATCATTTTCTTCATTATGTTGTTTATAGCATACTAAAATTATTTCATTTGTTTTCATTAATTAGTAAACTGTGCATGAAATGTACTGTCTGGGATATACCATGTTTGATTATGTAACATTGCAGGTTTGAGAAATCAATAAAACAGAATATGCATTTAAAAAAACGCTTAGATTTAAACTCGGTTATGGCAATAACCATTTTTAAATGTCAATACTTTTAAACATAGTTATGATCATAATCGTGTTTAAATGTGCACATTTGTAAACACAGTTATGGGCATAACCGTGTTTAAATTTTAGCATTTTTAAACACGGTTCAAGGCCACTAAGTTTAAAGAACTTCTAGAAATTTGGTTGAAAACCGTGGTTAAAAGTCTTCATCTATTACCATGGCGGGAACAAACTCGGTTTCAAAACTGTGTTTAAAAGCCTAATTTAACTGAGTTTATATTCCCTTTCTCCATTGGTATGGGTAAAGACTTGGATTCTGTTCTAAGACTCATTTTTCTTATATTCCTTATTTGGATCAACTTGCGGTGGCAACAATGTACCACTTTATTATTTTTTAAACTTTGATGTGTTATTATTTTGGTTAGGTGGCTGACTTTTGTGGAAGAAAGAATTCTATTTGCTACATCATGTCTTTATAAGTTAATTTCTTTTTGGCATGGATTCATTCCAAAAACTTAAACTTTTAGATATGTAATGGTTGATGAATGGTTTTATATATCTAGCAATTTGTTCCAAGAATTGGTTTATTTTCTTATGCATTTTGACTTTAGGAAGTAGAGAGAATTCTCATAATTTGTTTATGTTTAAAAAAGGCTGAAGTTTAATGTGAAACCGCACTAATAACTTTTTTGAAATATAAAAAAAAATCAATTATACAAGACATAGTGTCCTGTATAAAATAGAAATGGTTGTAGTGTGGGATTGTGTCCCCCACAAAAAAAAAATTGCGTGGGAGTTGGAGTCCCACACAAATTTTACATAGGTTTTTTTTGTATGAACTTTTATTATGCCAACATTTTCTTGTAGTGTATCATTGCTACTACCCCTATCACCATAACTATCATCACTATTGTCATTGTTATCATTATCATTACTGCTACCACTATCATTGTCACTGTCACCATCATCCTAAATCATCGTCACTATCATTGTCATTATCATTGTTGTCGCCATGACCACCACACCTATCATCATAGCAACCTCCACCACCATTTTATTGTTGTTGTTTAGTATAGTATAATTGAGATTATTAAAGTTTTGCAACAACAATTCAAAATCACGAAACTAACATTTGAGACTAAAATCAAAAACAAATTTCGAACCTTAAGACTCGGAACAACAATCAACTGCCGCATTCAACCTTGATTAGCATTTCATTGCATGCATTTCAATAATTTAATGTTTAGTTGTTTAGTGAATGAGAACGATAATAGGGAAATGCCATTGCCCACAGTTTGCTTCGGTCTCCATATAGATAGAATTTTAAAATTTTATTTTAAAATTTGTCTAATATATATAATCTTACATAGGTTTGTTTAGAAATTAAGATACATAAATATTAATTATGATTTAAATAAAACTTATTTTTTAAATTTTTTATCATGGCAATTTGACACATAATATATAGATAGACATGATAATAATAAGTAAATGTCATAAAGTTTCCACCACTTTTTATGGAACTGAGACATTT
This sequence comes from Clitoria ternatea, assembly GCA_037962975.1. Taxonomy (NCBI): domain Eukaryota; kingdom Viridiplantae; phylum Streptophyta; class Magnoliopsida; order Fabales; family Fabaceae; genus Clitoria; species Clitoria ternatea. The sequence continues at coordinate 20,404,925 of CM075675.1, forward strand.
AACAATAGCCATTAATTTATTTTAATACTTTTCTTTATATTCTCCGTAAAGGAAAAGTTTGTATGTTCTATGTGCAGAAGAGTTTATGCTATATGCTTCCAAAGTTTACGCATTTAAGTGCATTTCCGTTTGTAGACATTTGGTTGGCGGTGAAAATACTTTTCATCTAATAAAAATTCATTGGGTTGGATTACTTATGAAAATAGTGTAATGAATTTTTATTTTCTTTATGCGTGTGAAAGGATAATAATTAATGGCATAGGATACTAGATATATAAGTAGACAACAATCAACATGCTGGATGTATGAATTACTTAATGATGTGTGATTAGTTGGATTAGGGAATCCAATAATTTGGATGATATATTTTTTATAATGTGTATTTATAATAGAGTTGTATTAATTTATTGTTCTGATAGGGACAGACTTTATCTAAATTAGTAATATGGTAATCATTCAATTACAATATGAATCCAAACAATTTGTCTAGATCGTAAAAAACATGAAATGTTTTCATGGGAATCTAATTAAAGTATATAACTTTGGCAAAATGCCTTATTCTTGAATGGATGTATGCACCCAGGAAGATATAGCTCTCAATGGAAGCATCGAGAGGATGGAACTCATGTTAAAGGAATCTAATTATTGAAGATTTTGAAACTTGGCTAAGTAATGTCCACGTTCTTGATTAAAGAATAGATTCTTGATATGTGACATTTTGTTTTTTTTCTCTCTTTATTTATTACACAGTATTCAAGTTTGAGCAGAGGATCTAACCAAAAAAGTTTGCGTAGAGAAACCCATAATTGATGCTAAGCTGATGGGAACAAATAAAGAAAAACCTTGTTGACCAAGAACAAATTAAGCTTAAAACTCGAAATCATTATTATTTTCTTTCCGTTAGGTAGCATGTGTTGTGTTTGATCATTTGTACGTTCCTAAACAAATTGAGACACTTAGCTTAATCTTGAAAAAGAAACTGTTTTAACCTTTAAACGATAGTTGTGTTAGATCAGTCAGCCGACTTTATATAACCATTTTTTAATCTTTTTAAAGTATTTTTCTAAATTTTAATGTTGTCACATTTGTTTTAGGACAGAGTAGATTAACTAGTTTTACATCCTTATTTTTATTTTTTTTTAAAAGGGTATTTTAAAAGAGTCTCGTATTGCTTAGCTTGAAAGAGTTGAAAGGATATATATTAAAACATGTGTTTTAAGATTCTTAATAAGTAAAAAAGGTCATTGACTTGTGTACATACCAAATTGGTCTAAAATACCAATTCTAGTGCAAATCCTTTAATTCTAGTTAGTTACAAAGTAAATTTCCCTTATCTCTTATTTTACGGGGTCAAACCTTATCTCCTATTATCCGTCCACTAATTACATATAAGATTTTTTTTTTGTTAATCGTGTAGATAAAATCTTTCAAATATTCAAATTATTTTTAGCTAACCGTCCCTGGATATTTTATTTTTAAAATATATCTTGTTTATTTTAAAAATATTTTATTAATCGGTTTAGGGCTTGTGTATATATGTGCTTCTCAAAACCCTAATAATATATGAAAAGAAAGTTTTCTCTCGTCGCTTTCTCTCTCTTATCTCTGCTGGGTTTCTCATAATTTTTCGCTTGTTATTTTTGGCTCTGATTTATACCAAAAAGGGTTGTTGTATCCTAGGGTGTCCGCATACCACAAATAAACTCTTAAGGTAGTGCCATCACACACCTCTGCCTATATATTTTTCCTACAATCTTAAGAGTGTAGCCTCTCATGGCTGACAATGATATCGACGCTGCTCCAATATGGGTTCCTAGGCAAACGGTCATCCCAACATAACCACCACCACGAAACAGCCACTTGTGACTGTCGCTCCAGTCAACATGGCCAAGCTCCTCCCAAACGTATCAAACGTCGAAGTTTCTGGTGGTCAGTCTTACCGCTGCTGGTAGGAGCGTGTGTTCTCAGTGTTTGACATGCACGGTGTCGCATGGGCGATATCTGATTCCAAATTGACCCAACCCAAACTTTTAAATGTATGGACCAATGCAAACAAGGTATGTAGGTACACTATTCTCAGTACTTTTACTAACGGTTTGTTTGATGTTTACTATGCCTATAAGGAAGCAAAGGAAATTTGGGATTCCCTCAAACTGAAATACACTGCTGAAGACACTGGAACATAGAAGTTCGTTATAGGCAATTTCTACCATTGGCAGATGACTGACGACAAAGATATAAGGGTGTAAGTCAACGAATACCACAGACTTCTTGAAGACCTCAAATCAGAAAACTTCTCTATGTAGAATGAAATAATGGTCGTCTTCCTTATCAAAAAGCCACCCGACTCTTGGAAGGACTATCAACAACAACTCAAACATAAACATAAGTAACTCTCTCTTTCAGACTTAATCATTCACATTATATTTGAAAACACCAATCGAAAGAAAGAGAAGCAAGCCCAAGCAAGAGCTTTGGCAGCAAGAGCAAACATGATACAAAGTAACTCCTTAAGGAAAAGGTACAAAAATAAAAAAAAAATCTTATGATCACATCCTAAGCCATTTAATCCCCCTACCTTCAAAAGGAAAGGATCATGCTATGTGTGTGGAAAACCGGGTCATCATGCTGTTGTGTGTAGATTCAAGAAGAAAAACGATGTTCCTCCTAACCAAAGGCAAATTTGGTTGAAGGAGATAATATAATTGCTACGGTCATTTCCTTGATTGTGGCCAACGTGAGCAAATGGGTGGTAGACTCAGGGGCTACCAGGCACATATGTGCAAATTGAGACATGTTTTCCTCCTACACCGCGGTAGGAGATGAGGAAGAATCAGTATATCTTGGTGACTTCTAGAAAGATGATGTTGTCGAGAAAGGCAAGATTCTTCTGAAACTCACATCTGGTAAGACTTTGGTATTGAGTGATGTTTTACATGTACCTAGCATTAGAGCTAATTTGATTTCTATAGCTCTATTTCGAAAAGTGGGGATTAAAGTTTCCTTTGAGACAGACAAAATTGTCATGACAAAAAATGGTGTTTTGTGGGCAAGGGATATTATGATCAAGGGTTGTTTGTTTTGAACATTTCAGACATTATTAATAATTTTCCATCTTTCGCTTATATGCTTGACTCGTATGATATATGACATGCTAGATTAGGACACGTTAGTATACCTTATCTGAATCGTATGTGTGTTGATGGTTTAATTTCTGGAATTAGAAATGCATACTTGAATAAATATGGTGTATGTATCAAATCAAAAATTACAAAAAAAACCATGTATTTCTATACAGTACAAATCCAAATTACTTGACTTAGTCCACACAAACTTAAGAGATCTAAAACAAACAATAACTAGAGGTGGTAAAAAATATTACGTAACTTTTATAGATGATTTTTTGAGATACACCAAAGTATATCTTATTAAGCATAAAGATGAGGCCTTTGACATGTTTTTACTTTATAAAGCCAAGGTAGAAAATCAATTAATTAAGAAAATAAAAAGGGTTAGATCTGATAGAGGTGGTGAGTACGTTTTGTAATGAACTTTATGAAAAGGAAGGCATAGTTGATGAAATAACTCCACCCTACTCACCTAAATCAAATGGTGTAGTTGAAAAGAAAAATAGGACCTTAAAAGAAATGATGAATGCTTTATTAATTAGTTCTTCAACACTTGATAATATATAGGGTGAAGCTTTATTAACTACACCTCATATTCAAAATATAATTCCCTTTAAAAATTCTAGGAAAATGCCTTATGAGCTATATAAGGGCTACAAGCCTAATCTTAATTATTTGAAAGTGTGGAAGTGTTTGGCTAAGGTGATTCTACCGGATCCTAAAAGGAGAAAAAAAGGCTCGAAAATCTCAGATTATATGTTTATTGGGTATGTTGAGCATAGTGTTGCATATAGATTTCTTATTGTAAAAAGTGATGTGCTTGATTGTAACACTATCGTTGAAACTAAGAACGTTAAATTTTTAGAGCATTTATTTCGTATGAAAAATAATTTTGATAGTACTTCAATCGCACCTCCCCTTGCTGCCAATGAGAACCCATATAATGATTTGAGAAGAAGTAACAGACAATGAAAAGAAACTTTTTTTGGAAATGATTTTTATATGTATCTTGTTGAAAATGATCTTTTAACTTTTTTGAAGCTATTTCTTCCTCCGACTCTGGTTTTTGGAAAGAGACAATTCAAAATGAATTAGATTCAATTTTAAATTCTAAAACTTGGACAATGGTTGATTTACCTTCGAGAACCAAGCCCATTGGTAGCAAATGGATTTTTAAAACGAAACTTTTACCCGATGGTTCTCTTAAAAAATACAAAGCTCATTTAGTAGCAAAAGGTTTTACTCAAAAAGAGAATATAGATAGATTACTTTGACACATTTTCCTTGGTAACGAGTGTGGCACCCTGATTTCCCAGATTCAAATCCCGATGTAAACATAATTAATCAATGAAAATACGAATAAAGTTTTTGCAGTTTAAAGTTCCGCAATATCCCACTTACATCAACATTGAGTCACAACCTAGCAATTTAATGTCTCATCAACTCATAGGTTTTCCATCAACATAAACATTAATGCCATCATAATAGCTATCAAATTCACAGTGTACAATATCAACATGGTCATTTACAAAAGAATTGGCCAATGTGTACATAAGTATACTGAAAAGAATAAAGGTTCTAGTATTCAAGTACTTAGGCCATTTCCACCACATCAATATCAACATCATTGACACCAAAATACATACATTGTCTAAATTTTTTAAACATTAGCCGGCCAAGGCATATAAACAAGATGTGTGCTTAACACCATAAACATCATTGCTTTCTTCATTGTAGAACGGTCCCCTGGTTGAAATTTCTCTTAGCTTCATTGGAATCATGATGTCTGCCCTAATTATTAACTAGAAAAGTGTTTCATTGGCCAAAGAATAAGGGGTAGTTTGATATGCCCAAAGTATGCTCAAGAGATTATCTTGTCATTTTCCCTTTACTTCTTCTAATCTTCACTATAATTCTTGGAGCATAACTTTGTTGGTTACCTCCTGTCCATTTGTCTAGAGGTATTCCACTAAGGAAAACCATCACCTAATGTAAAGCTACTCATAAAACTCTTGGAAACCAATATTGGTAAATTTTCACCCGTTCTCAAAAATGATTATATGGAGCAAACCATGTCAACATATAATTAACCGCCATGTAAATATTTGAATATGTTTGGATGAAATGGTTAGCACAACTTATGCTTCTATTTACTTGGTAAAGTAGTCGATTGCCACTACAAAGAATTGTCATTGAACTGTCGCTTCCAAGTAAGATCCTAGAATATCCATGCCTAAAGTGTTGAAAGGTCATGGAGATATTATTCCATGCAACAATTTAGAAAGTTGGTTCAAGTGCAACCAATAAGTGAATCTCTAACAAACACATACTTCTTGGTAAAATTTGTAATGTTATCTCTAAGGGTTGATCAATGTTATTCGGCCCGTAAAACTTTTGCTTCCAAAGGCTGGGCATCACCGTGATGCCCGTAAATACCTTCATTTAACTTTCTCATGATGTAAGTTGTCTAGTCGTCATAACATATTTCAAAAAGGTGTAGTGAATCCATGCTTGCATAATGCCCCTTCTATTATTATATAGTTTCTAACCTACACCTGTAATTTCCTAGCACTCAACTTGTTTTTCAAGAGAATATCATCCCATAAATGTTTCATTTCCTCATCTTCAATTACAACCATTGCTCTTAAAGTGTGTTGAATAAGGGATCTCAAGTGGCTCAATCCTTTGTAACTAGGAAGCTTTTCTTGACAATTTTTACAAACATGGAGACATAAACAACCTTAAAAAAACTCAAGTTACTAGGACAAAGCTTTTACCTTCTCAAGATACTTCTTTAAACTTGTATCCTATCTAATATGACCCTTCAATTGACCAGGCCACTAACTATGAGTCAGACTTGACTTGTATTGGTTGTGCTCTGAGGTTCAACGTGAAAATTAAACCGACAATAAGCATCGTAATCAAACCAACAATAAGCGCCTTATATTTTGACTAGTTATTGTTAGCCTTCAACTAGAACATCAAAGACTCCTCGATCACCAATCAACTAGGGGACTCTTAAATAACCCTTGTGCCACTTCCCTTGACATTGAATGCTTTATCCACCAAGAGAATCTAAACACCATGATCTACTTCACAATATTTTTTGCATTTTTATCCTAGTTATGATACAAATTCGGTAAGGAACTAAAATTTAACTAGAAGTCTCAATTCATACTTGACCTTATACTTAGACAGCTTAATCACCCATAACACCATGCATCTAATCAATTCAGCCTTCTAAATGATCTTGTTTTTTGCCTGACTAGTTTTCATAATTATTCGATGGTTATGAAAGTAAGGCCTCAACTTCGAGTGATAGAAATAAAGGCCATAGAAAAATCTCCCACCGTATGGTAGCGTTGTTTGATGCCTTGTATAGTTTTGTTGATGAAGTAGACTAGCTTTTGCATAGATTCCACCTCATAGATAAGAATCGCGCTTAGGTTTCACTGGTGTATCATCCACATAAACTTCAATATCGCTTCTTATTTGTCTAGCAAAAATCTTATCAATTAGCCTTTGATAGTCACTCTAACATTCTTCAACCTGAATGGCATAACCTTGTATGTGTCCATGTTTATTGGTTTTATTCGTATTTAATTCTAACCTAAGTAGCCATCCATAAAGATCAATAACTCATACCCTAGGATGATATTAACAAACATATCAATCCTCGGTAGAGTGTATGATATTTTAGGTAGGCTTCATTGATGTGGGTAAAGTTTACACATCCTTGATTTCCCTGATGAATCCTACTATTAGCAACTTCTTCATTATTCTTTTACCATTGATCAACGATCATCTCCCTATGTTCTCTATTTCTATGCCACCATTAAGGTTAATGTCGAGTGAATGACAAATGACAATTAAGTCAATACGTGGAATATCAGTGGGTCATCAAGCAAATAAATTTGAACTTTTGCGTAGGAAACCTACTAGATTGGCTTCTAATTTTGCTAAGAGGATAACACTAATTTTGGTACATTGATTGAGTTCTTTATGGATATACACCATCTTCAAGGATTAGACTGTTAAGGTTAAGGCTCTATGGGTTTTATTTTATCTCTTAGGCTAATGCCTTTTTCACATCCTCTTATAGGACATATGCTTCTTTAAAGGAGAGAGTGACCTTGTAACACTAGTACAAGTCAACACGAATTGTCACTATGCCTTATCTAATTAACAAGTACTTCATTGTTAGATGTAAGATGGATACAACTACCTTGAGTGAGTTCATACTTGGTTAACCAAAATCAAGTTATACAAGTTTCATTACAAGTCCACTTCCAGAAATCTGCCCAACACAGTTTTCTTATCTACTCCAGCATAGGTCACCATCCAAATCCCCATGTGTCCCCTAACCTTGACTAAATCACTGGTGAAATTGTATGAGCCTCATTGTACTGATCAAGGTTTTTGTTGGATAGGCTAAGCTTTTCAAAAATCTTGCAAGTACATTATATCTATTGAGCTCCCCTAGTCTACAAGTACTTTTTCTATTATGCATCCTTCAACCACTATGGATATTACCATTGAATCATCATTATTTGGTTAGGTTTCTTGGTAATCATAGTCAATTAACATAATCATGGGACTCATTAACTGCTTCTTCCCTTGTTTGATAATGTTGACCTTTATTCCCTTAATCCTAGGTGCCTTATCCTTTCAACTAAACCCTTTAGAGTTTGTGTGAATATTTCTCATGGTCAGGACTTTTATCTCAAGGAAGACATGAGTGAGATCAGTCTCTTTGATTTCTATGTTCCCCTCTTCCTAGGTTATTAAACCTCTAAACAAAATGACGATTTCTAGTGGGTTCCTTATGCTTATCAACATATTGACTAAGATATCTCTTCTTGATAAGATGCTTAATCTGATTCTTATAATATATATATAAAGAGAAAAAGTTACAATTAATAAGGATGAGAGAAAACTCTTAAAATATGATTATGGATCTTAGAAAAATGTTACAAAATGAAGTCTCTTCCTAAAATTCTAAGTACTACTTAAATATAAAAAAGGTGCCAAATGAGGAGACCCTATATACAAATTAACTAACCATTCCATCCTTAGGGTCATTGACCCAATCTTGATCATTTACCCAAAATCAAGAAGACAAAACTAAGTCATCTACCCAGAACCAAACCAGCTAAGAATGATCATCAACCCAAAGACGCCAACCAAGCATCCCTAACAGGAAAATAAACCAAAGTAGATTATGTTTTTCCTATCACTACCTTACTAACCTTTCAAGAACAAAGCTTTAGCTACTTACCAAAGAAATCCTGGGCAATTATTACCTCTAAAAAAGGACGATAAGACACAAACTCTTACCTCTTTAATCAAAATATCCAAATAACCAATAGCATTCAATGACCCTAAACAAAAGCAGGTTGTCTCACACTTCTAACCCAACAAGAAAATGTCAAAATCAATATAACCCAACTGGGAAATATTTTTTAGTTATCCAAATAGAACTAGAATTCTGGGATAAAAGTCCATCCAAAACCCCTGAGAATATCTTTCTTGAAACTTTCATTTTAGACCATCAACTGAAACGAAAACTAGATGGTTTTATGAATTCAGTTTTATGGATTATGATTCTGCTGCAAACAATTATAAAGACTCAAAAGATTTATCAAATATAACTCATTTAACCATTTAAATCTTAAAAGCTTTACCACCACGTAAAGTTCTTAATAACTTTAAAATAATTTCACATTTTTTCTATCTAATTTGATATAATTAATGAGATGATCTTGATTCTTGGACAAATGCCTTTTGGGTTCAAAATAAATCCAATCGACATTCTTGGATAATTTATTTCAAAAGAAATATTCAATATAAGTTTCCAAACTGGTTCTTCCAATGATGGGACTATTTTAAACCAATCAAAGAAATATTTCCTCTAGTATTGTTGGATGGATATAAAACATTTTTAAAAAATAATAAAAACTAAAGATTGTGGGATTTCAATTGATCTATAGTTTTTCTTAACTTTTTCATTGGCATGGGTATTCTTTTAGCAATACCAGCATGATGATAAACCAAATCTAAACACCATACCAAGATTACAGACAGATGTTTTTGTCAAATGGTGGCTGTAATTTAATTCCTCTAAAACAAATCTGAATAGGTCAAATTTAGGGTTCAAAAAAATCCTAATTCATTGAAGACAATGGACCAGAAAACTACAAATTCCTCAATCAGAGAACAAAAATTAGAACAAGATTGGTAAGTTGTCAATCCAAAGAAAGCATTGTAAAAAATTTGCATGATATCTTGAAGTTACTCTAATAAGAAGAAGTTAGACCTTCCTCACAGAAGAACAAATTTAGCTCAGAAACTTCATTAGTAACCTTAGACAAACTTTATCAAAGTAGTGATGATTGCGTTGGCATATTGGATGAAGATTGTTAAAGATAAAATATTTAATAATCTAAATAATTTAGACACTATTGTACTCATATTCTTGTATTAATGGTGTGTTGAAAAACCAATCGGTATTGTAGCTAAATATTAGGTCAAACTAAATAATTGAGGAGATTTCCACTAGTAAATCTAAACCATCCAAAACCAAAGGTCTGACAATCAACATGATAGGTTAAATTGAGCTTGAAAGCAATACTAATTCTAACCATATTTCAAAAATCAAAGTTAGCCCAACTATTAGTAAAATGCTAAATTGAAGAAACCAACCAAACTTTATTATCAAAAGGCAACTGCTCCTGACCTTTTACTAGAAGAAAAGGACCATAATTTTAGAAGTTTTGGCGCTATGAATGGAACATAGATAGTCAAATTGAATATAACATCATCAACACTGTTAAAATATTAAAAAAATCAATTGGTACTATAGCTACATATTAGGTCATGCAACATGTGCTATGGAAATAGTATTTTCTTTATCTATTTAAGGCATGCTCCACTATGTTGTAAAACACCCTTTAGACACCCATTTTAGAGAGAGATAGAAAATTTAGAGAAAAGGCCTCTAAGATATTCTTTTTCTATTTCTTTTTATAAAAACATATAACCAAAACCACCAAAACTAAGGAGAAGCAATGAAATCAGTCTAACTTTTAGTCCAGAAATACCCATAACCTTAAATAATCAAAATAATTGAATAGCAATAAGTTAGTGCATCATTAACATAAATCTTAGGATGAATGAGAGCTATAAAAGAAATTAAATAATTAATGCACCTAAATAATCATCTATGTTTCTTATATTTAGAAATAAAGAAAAATATTTTTTGTTTCTTATAAAAAGGAACAAATGGATTTTTTTCTTTCTTATAAAAAGTAAACTATGTTAGGATTTACCTATTCCATTTCTATTTATAAGACAATTCATACCAAAACAACATATTAAGAAAATATATTAATGTATTATTTATAAAAGACATTGTAACATTTTAATTTTATCTTTATTTAAATTCAAATTCTATTTTAATGTTAATAGTATCATTTTTCAAAGCAATGGTAAATATGATAAAATACATTAAATACTTTTAGATATGTGAGCTTTATCTTATAAATAAGACTACTAAAATACTACTGAAGGGAGTATGATTTGTTGCTTTTTATTTGCTTTTTGTTTGATTCTACCTCCTATATTTTTACAAGGAAGCTAGGTAGTTGTTGTTTGGACTTTTACCCCCTTTTTCATTAAAAAAGGAGTAATTATTTATCTTCATACACATTAAGAAATTTGGTTATTCTAACTAAATGTATTAAAACAGTTCACTTTGAGCGTATAAAATACCAAAACCCTAAGATCATGTTTAGTTCGTGAGTTTTCTAAGAAAAATAAAAAATTATTTTTTAAAGAGTTAGAAAAATAGAAAAAGGTGTTTATTTACAAAATATTCAAAGAAAACTTTTAGAAAACTGAAAACCGGGTTTTCTATTTTTTCAAGAAAAACAAAGAAATCTTTAAAGAACTTTTCCAAAAAATTGAAAAGTGAAAAAGTTTTTCAAGAATTTTTCTAACTATTCTAGGAAATGAAAATTTTGAAAAACAAGCAGAAAATTTTTCCTGGAAAACTAAAAAAAAAATTGTAACTAAACGTAACCTAAAGAATTACTCTAGGAAAAATATGGTATATTTCTCAAAATGTCCCTTGAATATAAAGGGAGGGAGGCCTTGATTTCGGTTCATTATCTATTAGATAATGATAATTTACTAAGATTGTGGAGGGGTAAAGATCTCTTCCTAAAATAAATGGGGAATGAAGGACCTCTCTCAAACAAAAACTATCAACTATATTTATTGTTCTTCCAAATATATTGGTGAATTTTTCCATATTTTATTAATACCAAAAGAGAGTATAACTAATAAGAACATATATTGTTAGACAAGTAGCTTAATTGATCATTGTGTGAGTGATTGTGAGTCCCTTAACATAAGTTTAAATTCTCAATAAAAAAATAGAAAATATATTGTAAAAATATAATAAATACGCCATGAAAAAATATAATAAAATAACTTGATTAATTAGAGAGAGTAATAAACATATTTCTTAATCTATATACTCCCTTCATTTTTTCATGTGACAATTTTTTAAAAAAAATACAGATTAAAAAAGTCATTAAATAGCATTGGATTTTATTATCTAATTTCTTAGTTTACTCTCATAATCACTCCTCATTATTTTTTCCTCTTATTCTTTTATCTCTCTTCATTTATTTGGAAAATAAGAGTATAATAAAAACATAAAAAAATACAAATGGCAAGATTAAAAAAATCTTTAAAATACGTCAGATAAAGGAGAAACTATATCAAATCTAAAGTTAAATGATGAAACAAAATAGAAAAATTATGTTATAACGTACAGGGAACACATTAATTTAAACAAACAGTTAATTTTACATTGTCTCTCTATTTTCTTTATATGCTGTAATTTTTAAAAATAATTTTTTTATTTTTCATTCTGAGAATTTAAGAAAATATTTATTATTTATTTTTTAAATTATACTCTTAATCTTTAAATAAATAACCACAATTAAAATATAAAATAAATAGAGATATACAAAAGTAGAAAAGTAGAGTAGCAAATTAAATAACGAAATCATTTAATAGCGAATGTGTATATCTTCTAAAATTATGGCAAATATATATATATATTAGAAACCGAGGGTCTGATAATTTAGTTTGGTCGGTGGAGTTGACTCAATAAGAACTGGGATGATTCAGATCCAGAATTTCATAATTACATGCATTCACCAAAACTGTACCGAGAAAACGATGTCGACAAGTTTGCAGCCGTCCATGCGTGGCGTATTTGGTTGTTTAAATTTATTTTAAGATATATGTATTTTTTAATTAATAAATAAATGTTTTTTTACTTATTTTAATAAGAATTTGATTTGCTTATTAAAAAAGTATTTATAAAAAAATATTTTTTTTAAAAATATTTAAAATTTAATATACACAACGAACCTTAAATCCTCTTTCCAATTAAATAAAATACAGTCTCCTATTTTTTTATTTAACGAAAATAATATTTTGATATTTTAATTTTAAAATTAATTTGATCTTCAAAGTTTTTAATTTAACTTAGTATGGTCCCATAAATTTGGGAAACATTTTGTTTTTGTTTTTGTGTGTTCAATTTAATTATTTTATTAATTGAAATTTGGTGAAAGAATAAGGAAAGGAAATAACAATGTCGAAACAAAAACCTAGATTATATATAATAAATAAAATAGTCCCGGAAGATATGATATAACTAATGTCCAATGGTATGGAAAATTTAAAATAAAACAATCTATTAAATATATATAAAAAATGTTAGTTTACGTTGTAATTTCTAATTTTTTCAATATAACTAAGTATATATCACCCACTGTACGAAAAAAATATATACAAAAAGAAAATATAAAAAATATAGGGTACGTTCTAAAATTTTAAAAGAAAAATATTATTATGAAAATCAATACAATAAAATACAAGATATTACTTAAAAAATTATTTATAAATAATATAAATTAAATTAATAAAAGATAAATATAATAAACAATTTATACATTAAATAATTTGATTGATATTGTAGTGATAAATTCAAAATACTTAAATTTAATAAGATAATTATTCATATGTGTTCCCCCTGGATCGAGGGGGCTCACGCTACCCCCTCTCTCTTCCCTTTTAAATAAGAACCAAGGAAACTCTAATTCACCCCAGTTGTTGAGAGATACAGTTATCTCTACGTCATTCAGCGACTGACATATGACTTTTGGATCAATCCCTCGCATATCTGAGGGACTTCACACGAAGAGGTCTGCCTTGGCCTTTAGCAGAGTGACTAGGGATGTCTCCAGGTCTTGGTCTAGTACCACGCTGATACGGGTGCACTGAATCGGGCTAGATCCCACTTGCACCAGCTTTAGAGATTCAACTAATTATTGTCTTCCATATTTGGAAAAGATCATTCAAAAAGAACTACCATAGGAAGCGTTTTCGACTTAGCACCTAGTCACTCGACCCGGCTCTACGCTTGAGGCTCGTGACTCGGGGCTCCTATTCCCCCTAGATCGAAGGTGGCCCACACTACCCTTCTCCCCCCCTTTTAGACAAGAATCAAGAAAACTTTGATCCACCCTAATCCCTGAGGGATACAGTTATTTCCACGTCACCCCATTTTCTTCCTTTTTACTTATTGTATAAATGTCCTCGGGGCACCCTTTTATAATTCAAATGACACATTTTTTAAGTAATACAAAGCTAATTCTCTTAGGAAAATTCTCTAGAATTTTTTTATGCTTTATGCTTTAATTGTGAATAATATTATAGAAACACAAATAAAATTTAAAATCATAAATAGAGGTAGAAAAGATTTCATTCTACTTGGATTATTTTTTAAAACAGAAAGGATCACAATTTTTGGTCTAAAATGACCCATAGCAATAGCTTCCATGATTACAATTTTCATCTTTTGGAGTAGAATCAAAACAAACTAAAGCAAAATTTTGCTTACAAACAATATTAACTAATTGATCAGCAATAACACATTTGCTTCTCTGTCCACATACTTAAATTCAATTCTCCTAAATTTCACAGCAAGCAATTTAAGCTACTCGATTATTTTGTATTAATTCTACTTGAATTATTTTAGTTCATAAAGTATGTACTTATAAATTGATTTTACTTGAATTTAACTATATATATATATATATATATATATATATATATATATATATATATATATTAGATTAATCGTTCTATTAACATACCTTTTCTTAAAGATGTTGACTTTTACCAAATATTCTTTTTCAATTATAATTATATTTAAAAAGTAGTAAACAATCATTTTAATTATTTAAAATTATTACGTTTAGTTACAGAAAATTATTCTAGTTTTTTGAGAAAATTTTTTGGTTTGTTTTCCAAAATTTCCATTTCCTAGAATAACTAGAAAAATTTTTGATTTTTTTTTCCATTTTTCAGTTTTCTTGAAAAACTTCTTTAAAAAAATTTTTATTTGTCTAAAAAAATAGAAAACTTGTTTTTCAGTTTTCTATAAGTTTTCTTTAAATATTTTGTAAATAAATATTTTTATTTATTTTTTTAACTTTTTTAAAAATAATTTTTTATTTTTCTTAAAAAATTTACCAACTAAACACACATTAACCGAAAACGTAAACTGTTAAAATTAAGTTCTTAATTATTTATAAAGACCGAATTCATTTCCTAGATCGATCAATTAATAATGCTAGGAATACGATTCTCTAAATACTAATTAATTGAGTAGGTTTGAATTAATCAATTTTTAATTTAAAATTAATTTATGAGGATAAAACTTAATTGTATTTTGTATGAAAACATCAATCAATTAAAAAGTCAAGAAGAATTTAAAATATTTGCAGTTTAAGTTGTGAACAGTTGGACATTTATGAAAAATATTTTTTATATTAATCAGCGCTTATTTGATTCCGTTTACTCAAAAGATCTATTTTGTTTGTTGGTAAAAGATTTGACCAACCAAAGCCACCGGGAATCAAATGAGTACGGTGATGTTTTATAAAAATTAAGAAAACAAATAAATTAAAAATAAAGCTATTTGTTTTACCTCGAAAGAAACAAAATGCGGTAGTTAATAATTGCGCGTAGGCGTACGCGCGCACACGGTGACATCCGTAATTTCAGCTGAACCGAAGATGACTCCTTTTGTCATTATCCTCATTGCTAGGCTTATAAGTAGACTTGATTCACAAGCCCCTTTGTACATCATATCCTATCATTTGTTAGGCAAAAGTCTAAGCATTGTCCAAAAGCAAAAATGTCAGGGATCATTCACAAGATTGAGGAAACCCTCCATATGGGAGGGCACAAGAATGAGGAACACAAGGGGGAGCACAAAGGAGAACACCATGGGGAGAAAAAGGAGGGCATTGTGGACAAGATCAAGGACAAGATCCATGGGGACCATCATGACAAGGGTGAGAAAAAGAAGAAGAAGGACAAGAAGAAACATGAACATGGACATGACCATGGCCATGATAGCAGCAGCAGCGACAGCGATTAGATCTCATATCTTATGGTAATCTTCTGCATTCTATTAATTCGTGAATCAAGTTTATATGCTTTTACACCCGCTTAATTTTCAGTATAGAATTGATGAAAAGAAAAATATTGAGGATTATGTAATTTAAGAAGACAAAATGAAAAATTAAAAAAGCTTAAAATTAACGATGAAAATCTATTATATTAGTCATTATTAAGATCATGTCTTCTAGCATAAAAAAAAATTATCTTTTCGTGGGAAACTTTGGATTATGTTCACTCACACGTTTCCTATATGTATATATGTATTTTAAATTTTATTTTAGTAAATGGACTAACTTAACTGTATGCTCTGTGTGCTTTTTTTCTTTTTTTCCAGCAGCAGGTGTACGGGACGGGAGCATAGTAGTGAGGTTCTACTTCTCATGATGTAATAATAATAAAATAGCTATTAAGAGAAAAATCATGTGTATTTCTTCTTTAGTATGTAACTTGTGAAAGAAAGCGTACCCTGCTTTGGTTTAGTTATGATAATCATGATGAGGAAATAAATATTTTAATTATTAGTCAGTTAAATTTCTTATTAGATGTTCTCGGATTAAATTAGACGGAATTAATTTTGAAGCAAATAATAAAATTACATTATAATTTAAATTTAATCAGTTGAAACAATTATTCAAATTCAATTTAATCCGATGAATAAATACGATTTAGATTGAATTAAATTATTCATTTTTATAGTGTTATTTTTTATTTAATTAATATGTACAACATATAGTTTGTTTTATTAGTAAATTTAGTTTTTATACAAATACAAAATTTAAATAGTAAAAAAAATGAGACATAAAATTATACTTAATTTGATTGATGCTAAAATTAATAAACATACAAGTATATCAAAGTATAAAGATATATGTCTCATAAAAAATAATGAAATATATTTTTCAAACTTAATTTAAAATTTTATTAAATAATAATTGAAAAAATATGAAAGATAAGTTTATGTTATAAATTAAACTATATATATAAAAATCTAAATTCAGTTATGATTAAATGAGATCAATTTTTAAATATGGATCTGAAATCTGATTTGATTTGATAAAAAAAATGGTTTTTGTGTTTTTCTTAGTAAATTCAATTTTTAGTTTATTTAGGCCTTTTCAAGGTGGTTACGAATTTTTGGGTTTTTTTAAGTTTAATTTGAAAACAAAACATGTAAAATAAAAATAGTGTTGAAGTAAGTTTTTACTCATTTTTAAAATGTTGTTTAGTTATTTTTTAAAACAAGAAAAAATGGTTTCTTGTTTTTTGTTTTTAAAGTTAGTTTTATAAAGTTCTAACATTCATTATTCGTTGCCGTCGTCGTTGTTGTCGTCACCCTACACCCGTGCACCGCTACCACCACTACATCATTCACAACCACCACCATACCTGCACCTCTCGCCACCACCACACCTTTCATGACCATACCCACCACAAACGCAACCATTATTGTTACTATCATCATTGTCATTGTCACCCTTACAGATATCAAAGCAAGTGGGCTTGACGAGTTAGCCCGTCAACCCGCCTAAAAAATATTTCATGTGCAACCACACCAAATTTAGCCTGCCCAGTCCAACCCTGCATTTTGGCGGGGCAGGGTGGGCCAACTCAACGAGCCAATATCTTTTTGAATATTAGCTTTTATGGGTATTATTAGCATAATTATATTCAAAATTTTCCATTTTTACACCATACTACTTTGTATTATTTTTTAATTTAATAAACTTTATCTTATATACTTCTTAAAAATAATTTAATTGAGTTTTATTAATTTTAATTATTTTATATATTTTTTAGGTGGATCAACTCATCAACCCGTTACTCAAAACATTTGAAAAAGAGATTTTTTTAAATTTTTTTAAAGCTTGGTAGGCCAACCTGCCACCAAAGCAGGGCGAACCGGGAATTTTAACCAACCTCTAGTAGAAGGCTAAACCCGTCTTACCCTATATTTAGCAGGTTGAAGGCAGGGTAGGGCAGTTAACATGTATTAACAACCCTAGGCACTACCACCACAACCATAATTGCCACTGTCGCCGCCATCATTAGTGTACTACTGCTGCCATCATCAACACTACCGCCACCTTTGTTGTCATTGCCACCATCACCACCATCTTCATCGCCACCATCACCATCATTATTATGACAAATGTTGTTGCCAACGTTACGATGATAATGACCTCCACAACCACCATCGTTGCCATTGTAAGCATCTTCTGCTCCACCACCACCATCACCATGATCGCCATCATCACCGCTATTGTCATCACCACCATCAATGTTGTTGCCGCCATTTTCATTGCCACCATAACGACAACCACCACTAAACCACCACTGCCGCCACCACCACCTTCGTTGTTGCCGCCACCACCATCATTGTAGAAGACTTATTATTACTATTAATATTATGATTTTGTTGTTGTTGTTTTTCTGTACAGTAGTTTTGGTCATAATTATGAAAGTTTTACAATAAGTTTTTAAAATTCAAAAATATATAAACTAAGACATGAAATTAAAATCCAAAACCAAGCTTTAATTTTTAAAAATTTTAAAACTAAAAACCAAAAACCACCCCAAATAGAGCCTTAAATACTTTATTTTAGCTGAGATATGGTGAATTATGATTGAACTATATTAGGAATTTTTGTAATGTAATAGAGCATGGTTTGAATTTTGGAAATGTCCAATTTATATACATGGGAGACTCTGTCAAAATTTTGGTGGGCTTCAAGTATATTGTTGTAATTTAGTATTTGAAAGCCTTAATTAACATAATGCGCACATAGGTCATGCATCATAAAACTTGATAGATGATAATGTGGTATTTCCTAGGGACAAATTATAGAAACCAAGGATACATTAGAAAAGGTTCAGTTATGAACCTTGGGATAAGAAAGTGTAAAGGTATTGCCAAAGGTGACTAAGGGTAGCTCCCTAGTGTTGGATACCTTTACAACAAGCTCTACTTAGTCTAACTAGTCTCTAAGTGTTTTCATGTCAATAGAGTTGTTCACAAGTCATGAGGGTGATTATGTTTCCATGTATTATATTTCTCACCCTTTCATGTGTTTGTTTTGTTCATGTTGATTCAGTAGATCGCTTAGAGTGGAGACATGAAGTTGGACCCTCTACAAATCATAAATCGAAAGTTTAAGAGGCTAGAATGTGGTTTATTTAAAATGATTTTTCTTTTTACTACTAAATTAGAAGTAAGAAGTAAAGGCAAATACGATGTTATAAACCTAAACTACTAAAATGAGTTTATCTCATAAAATACTATTTAATTAAATAACTCTAAAAAAATTTATATGGGCTTTAAATCAACAGATCCTATGAAATTATATTTCTAATTCTAGTTTCAAAATCTGAGTATGGAAAAACTCTTGTAATTTGGAAAATATATGATTAAATGGTTACTATTTATTACATGTACTTTTACTGACAATTAGAAACGTAGTCTCATCGTATCTTCCAAGACGGACTTGGTTTCCTCCGGTGTTTAAGTAAGAAACTTCTAAAAATGATTTTGGATCCTTTTTAAACTAGTTATAAAATATTTCTTAGTGATTTCTAAAACAAGCTTTATTTAAAAAGAGTTAACGCTAAATAATCCCGCATTTTGTCGAAAACTTGTCGTTGTTCGTCTTTTGTCTTTAGAACTTCGACTCTATTGATTCAAAAGCTTAATTTATATATTTTCTAAAATCCTTACTTATTTTTAGCATTAAAATATGAAACTTGGTCTAGAATTAAGATTTTCTTTATTTTTTCTAATCTCTTGAATTTTTACTGATAAAACATTTTTCTATATGTTCCTAAGGACAAAGTCGTCGATCTCACGTTTCTCATTGAATTTTCGTCAATTGAGGTTTTGCATGGAGCAAGAGTGCATAGGATGGTGACATATAACTGCTTGGGGTGGCAGATTTACACATCTTTTTTGGCACAAACTTTCGAATAAGTTTTGACGTAAACTAGGCAAAGTGATGAACAACAAAGTTATTCCTTATCTTATTTCTTTTCAACGAGTTAAAGATCACCTAATTCCAACAACTATAGCAAAAGTTATGCCCAAAATACTAAGGAGTGTTCAGGTGGGATGCAAAATCCTGAAACAGTAACAAAAAATAAAAATTGGAGTTCTGGGTTCAGAATTAACCTTTAAGGTCTTCATAAGAATTATAGGGAATTTTGTTTCAAGAATATCAAGACAAGAATCACTCGATTTCGATAACTATAGAGAAAGTTATGCCTAAAGCACTAAAATGTGTGCATTTGTTACGCGAATTCCTTGACTTAAATTCCTAAAATAAAATTGGGAGTTGTGTGTTCAAAATTTGACTTTGAGCATCTTCATAAGAATTATAGTATATTTTGTTATGAAGATTTTGAGATCAAGATTGCTCAAATTGGACACTCGTAGAATAAGTTAGGCCAAAAATAATGGAGCATGCACATAAGGCTACGAGACAGAACTTGAGTTTTTTTCTTAATTGTTTGAATAAACATGAATATTGATTAATTGACTCAGCCCCCATCATCCTCTATCGAGCTTTAAGTTTAACCCCTAATGATATTTCCAATTAGTAATACGTTTGTCGCACTGATTAAAAATCTAAATCCTTTTCCTAGTTATTGCAACACTTTTTCCTTTATGCCAATCAGAGCAATAAGATGACTGAAGCCTAAATTTTACTCATAGCAACATTGACACAACCATCACCCATATAGATGCCACAGAGCCTACACAGAGTTTAGAGGTTGCCTTGGAGAGCTTCACGTGCCCTTTGACTAGGTCAAGGGTCAAGAGAGTCAGGGAAACACTCCAGACACATTTGACTTCATATATGACATACATTGTTAGGCCCAAGCCCAAGGAGGAGCTCTTGAGGACCTTTACACTTTGTACATGCATTATCTTATAGTAATGGGTCTCATTATGATTTTTGGACCTCTTTTAGGCCTCTTTATTGGGCTTGGTTATCATTTTATATATTTTATTTTCATGTCATTAGTATTAGAAGTATTTTAGGATTAGAAATTAGGACTTAGTTTTGGGCGTTGCATGACCATATTTTATATTTTAGGTCACTTTTGAGCCTTGCATAGGTACTAGCTTGCTTTAGGCCACTTTTGGGCCATGCAATTTTTGTTTTTAGGTATTGGGTGAAGTTTTTTCAAGCGCACCCAAGCCACCCAAGCCAATTTTGAATTTTTAGTTTCCTAGGAGGTATAAATACCTCATTTTTTTTGTAATGTTTCATAATTTAAGTTTCAAGAGTTTTTAGTGAGATAAGCTCTCACTTCTCTCTAGAAAAGTAAAGCCATAGCTCCTGCTCTATGTTCTTATCCTTTGTCTTCCTCCCAAAGGTGATGAACCACATTATTCCTTATCTCTCAAGCTCTTGAGAGTGGCAATTTTATATTCATCTCTTGCCTCTCCATTTCCCCTCCATTTCTCTTACAATTCTTACCTTAGATCTAGGTTTTTCTTCACAAAAAATCTCTATATGTCACAGCCTGCACCATATCCATATGAGTTCAGAATTTGTTCATCAAATTGAAGTCCTCTTGGCTTGGATCTAAAGAGAAGAGAAGAGGAAGATCCATCTTCCTTAGGAATTGAAGAAATTCCTACAACATTTTGGTATCATGAGTTTATCTCTTATTTTCTTCTTTTCTTTAGATCTACATTTTTCTCTTTAGATTCTAAAATTTTAGTTCCAAATATTTTATTCTTGTTGTCTCTAGCTTCATTTTCATATATCATATGTGAAATTCTACCAAAAATGCAAAAAGTTGTCAATTCTTAAAGTTTAGATCTACATAGTTTGGCTTTGATTTTGGCAAAGTGCTTTCACATTTTCTTTTACCACACTATTCCATAACATAACCTGAAATTTTAAGAAAAAAATGAGTAAAATTTTTTTAAGTCAACTCTTTGACCTTTAGTGCCTTACATCACAAGTTATCTTACTTTTCTTGCATTTTTATGCATCCTTCTTGCATCTTGTGCTTTATTTGAGTCCTATACTTATTTTGAAGTGTTGTGTAACTATTTTTTCTGTAGAAACCGTGTGTTATATGTGTTCCTATTACATGTTTGTTGATTTGTTTTCATGTATTTAGCTTTCCTAATTAATGTCCTAGGTTAAGGAGCTTATTTCCATGTGTTTCTAGGCTATTTTCTTTGAATTTGTGATTGGTTTGAGTTGTTGGATTCTTAGGCATTTTAATAACTCTAATTGAAGTGCCTAACAAGCTCCTTGTGTTGGTTTTATCCATTTTAATTTAAGGTGGATTTTGCTCATTAATTTATAGGTTGTTAGCTTTCTTTTAGGAGTGTAGTCTCTAGTTTAATTTCAATTTTCCAACAATTGTGTGTCACTATTTGCATGGTATTTTTGTCTTCATTTTAGTGTCTTTTGTGTCATAAATCATTTTCTTCCATTGCCTTAATCATTTGGAAGAAGATGCTTACTTGTGACTTCATTGTAGTTTCCTAGTTTAGTCTCTTTTGTGCACTATTTTGGAACAATTTGCAATTCTGTTTTGATGTAGTCTTTTTAGTGAAAAAAATAAGGGAAATATAAAAAAAACAAGTGAAAAAATTATGAAAAGAACAGAGCTTGAAAGGTCCATTTAATTATGCATTTGTTTGGTCCTTTCTTGGCAAAAAAAAAGTATGAAAAATAAGTATAAAACCCTTTGCATATGAAAAGAAAAAAAATTACAGCACCTACATTTTATTTTGTATAGTAGCTTAAGTGTTCCATTTGTGTTGTTTTGTACACTTGTTTTTGAAAAAAATAGACTTTGGAAACTATACAAAAAATTATGGACTTGTAAGCATTCTAGAGTTTCTAGTTTGCTAGTTTTTTGTGTGCCTTCCTTTCTTGTTGCATTTAATTGTTTTCTTGTCATTATTTATCTCTTAGTTTTTCACATTAATATTCTACTCTTGTGCACCTCTTATCCTTTAGCTTTTGTTCCTTGTCAAGTTTTTGTTTGTCTCATCAAAATTCATTTGGTTTAGCTTCCTAATTTTCCTTTTTTTGCTTGTCTCTTTTTTTGCTTGTCTCTAAGTTTTTCATTTGAGTATTTCACTTCTTGGCATTCTTTGAGATTGAGGATTAGTAAGGATATCATTCTTTTGGTAGCATATTAGAGGGTTTAAGATATGACATAAGAGATTGATCTAAGTAATTACAAAGTATGGAGAACTTGGTGGGTGAGAGTAAACACTTTTTGTGAGATTAAGACTACAAACACTTTCTTTTTTTCCTTTTGATTTTAAATATTACTTGTGATAACCTTTTCTTTGAGTTTCCAAGTGTTTTATTTATAGTTTGGTGGACACTTGCTTGGACTTTGGTGGACACTTAGAAGCCCTTTGTATTAGAGAGCAAATTTTTGTAATAGTTTAGGGATTTTTTGTGTGATTTGTATTTTCTTTTTCCTTGTATTTTTGGACTTTTTATTTTCAAGTACTTTCTTAGTCCTTGTATTTGGACATTAAGGACTTTGGACTTTGGACATTGGATTTTTAATTAGTTGATTATGAGTAAGTGCACATAGGATTTAGTTTAAATTTATGCACCCGACTAGTTTGTTCATTGTTATAGTATAGTATAATGCACTTATTTTCATGCTAGGTCTAGTTTAATTTTCACACCACCGTATAATTTGCTTTACTTGCTTTCTAGTTAGTATAGTGCATTTTTTGCTAGGCTTAGTTTACATTTTTTTCTATACTGACTAGTTTGCTTTTACTTGCTTTCATTGTTGTGTTTTCTTGTTATTTTCTTGTGTGTTATTTTTTTTTCTTTTTAGGGTAGATAACTTGAGTGAACAGTTAGTATCTCATCTCTTGCATCTTTGCATTATAACATGACTTCATATAGTGAGAAAGAGATCCTACCCCCTCACATGTGTTTAATCCTATAAAAATTAAATAACATGAACACTAGGTTAGATAACCTAGAAAATGGGGAGGAAAAAGAGAGACCCATTAGACATCGTAGGCAACATAGACATAAACACTATGATGAGACTAGTGAGGTAGATGATAGGCACCATATGCCTCATGAAAAGGGTGGTTTGAGAGAAGTCAAGCTAGATGTCCTACCCTTCTATGGTAAGAGTGATGTAGAAGCCTATCTAAAGCGGGAGATGAAAGTTAGGCAACTTTTCACCTCCCACCAAACTAAAATGAAAAAAAAAGTTAGGATTTCCACCCTAGGATAAAAAACTATGTTTTAGTGTGGTTACTAGAGTGGAGTGACCATTTTTTTTGCTTTCCTATATTAATTGTGTTAACCTTTGTTTTGAGTTTTCTTAAGCTTGTGCCGTGGTGATTTTGGAGCTTGAAGACTTGAAGACAATTGTATTGAAAACAAAGCTTGTATTAAAAAAATATAAAAATATTGTTAATTTTTTTTTTATTTTTCACTTTAGCCCTTGTATTCTAGGGCATTTACTTTACGGGCATTAGACTTTTTTTGTATACTTTGGTTTATTTAGTTGATTAGGAGTAGTGCACTTAGGTATTAGTTTACTTTTGTGTACCATAACTAGTTTTGCTTTATTTGCTTTTGCTATTTTTTCCTTTTGTTTACTTTGCTACTTGTCATTCTCATCTCTTGCATTGTACCATGTCTTCTTCTAGGTAAGATAGAACACCTAACATGTTTGAGGTTTTAATTGAACAACTAGGTGTCTTTAATTTTAAATTAGATTCTTATGAGATTAAGAATAATTCTATCGTAGAAAAAATAATAAAAAGATAAAAAAGGTTCTTAAGGAAGTTCATAAGAAGTTAAAAAAATTTTGGGATAATATTTTAGAATATGATACCAATGGAAATAAGAAAATAGGTTTGGGTCAAAATGAAAAAGAAATATCAAAGTTAAGGCAAAAACATAATACATATATGGATGAGAAAGTGAAACTTTATTGAAATGAGTATGATAGGTATAAGAAAAAGAAAAAAGCAGTCCAAGGTGAAAATAAAAATAGAGAACATGAGGGCTTGTCTTTAAACAACCTTAGTGTTTCAACAAAGAGTCACCTTGATCATAGTTTGCCTACTCTTATGACCAATAATAGTTTGTCCATCCCAATCATTAGTGATAGTCTTCCTGTCATTAGTGATAGTTTGTCTCTCTCAAACATTATTTCTAAACCTCAGGAAGACCATAAAATGGTAGAAAAATTATTTCACATTTCACTCATTCTTAGTAAAAAGAAATGGTCAATTGTAGTTCATAGTTGTCTTAGAGTTAGTTCTAGGATGTATGTAATCATAATAGGATCTTATGGGATTAGCACATGTCTTTACTCTTTTGAATTGTCATTCCCAATAGTTATTTCATATGTTATCATGTTACATAGTAGGATTTTTATAGGATTAACTTTTTGTCCATCTTATCACATGTCTATTTCATTGCATTTTCAACCACATCTTATCTATGATCATGTTGATCTTATTCATTTTAATAAATGATTATATCATGAACTAGTTGTTTCTATGCATGCGTTGCCATATATAGCTCCTAGTTTATATTCCATTACATACTATGATCCTTTTAACGCATCATTTTCATTCATGATTTATGATCTGACTTTGTTCTAAATAGCATCACATGATCATACCTCCATATTATCTTCCATATCTCTCATGCATTGCATCAATAAACTCATTGTTAAGATGCTTGGCATACTTTTGCATGTGCATTTTTATGGGAATATCTTGTTGCATTTTATGATGATCATTTTGTTTTGACAACGTCTCAAATAAAAAGGTTAGTTTTTGACCCTGGTTGAATACTTTCCTAAAATTCTTTATTTCTTTTAATTTTAAATTTTTTCCTCTCTTTTATAATACATGGTCTTATTACTCTCTTTCTTTTTGTAGATTCTCATATCTTGGATTTGAGGACAAATTATTTTTAAGAGGGGGAGCATGATGAGGACACAACCAGAGGAACTTTTTTTAGATAAAATAATTTTTTGTTTCTTTTATTCATTTTTTTATTATTTTAAATTAGGGTTAGAAGCCTTTTGGGCTATACGTTTGAGTCATACATGATCATCTTTGCTTTGTATATCTTTTTGGGCCTTGTATTTTGGTCACATTTCTTAGTTTTATTTAGTTTTAGTGTTTTTGGGCTTAGGAGAGAATGAAGCCCATTAGGTTAAGTGGTGTACCCCCTTTTAGCCTATATAAGGCATGCTCTCCTTTGTATTACTCATATCTTGAATTGAGAGAATACATTTGAGTATTTGTGGAGTTGAATTTTCTTCCTTCGTTTTAGCTAGGGTTTCTTAAACTTTAGCAAACTCTTATCCTAGGGTTTCCTTCCCTAGGTGGCGAGATTGAGACTTATCCTCTCTAGGTGACATCTTCCCCTTTCCTTTTTTCTTATTTTCCCTTAGTAAAATCTTAATCCTTATTTTCCTTTATCAAAAAAGAAAGAAGAAGAAGAACTAGATCCTCCTTCCTACATCAGTGGTAGACCTAACTTTGCAAACAAAGAAAGAAAGACCATTTCCCACCTATTGATGCATGGGATGATTTAAAGGCTTTGCTTAGGAAGCGTGATGTACCCTCCTATTATAGGGGTCAGTTATTGGCCAAACTCAATAGACTCATCTATGGGTCCAAAAGTGTGGATGATTATTACAAAGCCTTGTAAATGACTATGATAATAAGTTTTTACATGGACTTAATCATAATAGGGTCCAAAAGTTGAAGAGGATGAAGAAATCCTCATGCATATATTTTTACATGGACTTAATCATA
Organism: Clitoria ternatea; assembly: GCA_037962975.1. Lineage (NCBI taxonomy): Eukaryota > Viridiplantae > Streptophyta > Magnoliopsida > Fabales > Fabaceae > Clitoria > Clitoria ternatea. The sequence continues at coordinate 20,431,412 of CM075675.1, forward strand.
ATATAAGAAAAAAAGTGGAACTTTTATCTCATGTGGACATTGAAGAGTTTCTTCATTAATGCACAAAAGTAGAAGCTTAACTCATGGAGGGAACTTCTTATTACAAAGGGGATTCCAAACCTTTTAGGCCCAAGTGGAAGGGAAAAGAAGACCCTTTAACAAAAAGAGGGTTCTTGGAGAAAGAGTAAAAAGCATGAAGTGGGCACTTCATCTCCTAGAATTAAGAGTAAGGTTCATAGGGATCATCCCCTACTCAACCTTATAAACACATCCTTTCTAAAACTGCCAACTCTTTATCCCAACCTACTTCTTTTAGGACAAGTTCTATAAAATGTTTTAAATGTTTAGGAAAGGGCTATATTACCTCTCAATGCCCAACAAAGAAAACCATGATTTTAAGGGGAATTGATCACTATTCAAGCTATAAGGAATATTCCTTTTCTCACTCTAGTGATAGCTCAAATAGTGATTCTTATGACAGTGAACATATCCTAGGAGATGAAGGTGAGCCTTTTATGATTAGAAGGCTTCTTGGAAGCCATATAAGGGATGATGACACTACACAAAGAGAGAACATCTTTTATACAAGGTGTTACATTAAAGAAAAACTTGGTTCTTTCATTGTGGATAGTGGTAGTTGTGTAAATATAGCTAGCCAAAGGCTAGTTCACAAACTTGGTTGTGCTCTAATTGATCACCCTAGACCTTATAAATCACAATGGCTAAATGAAAGGGTGAGATGTTAATGAATAAACAAGTTCTTCTTTCTCCATCAATTGACACATACCATGATCAAGTTTGGTGTGATGTTGTGTCTATGGAAGCTACACATGTCTTGTTGGGTAGACTTTGGCAGTATGATAAAAAGGTTACCCATGAGGGTTTCACCAACACCCTCACTTTTATACATAATAACAAAAAGTTTGTATTGCATTCTTTGTCTCCCAAACAAGTTTTGGAAGACCAACTTCAAATGAAGTTAAAGAGGGATAGAGAGGTTGGGCCTTCCACCTTCCCCCCAAAACCTTAAAAACAAAAAAATAAAAAATACATAACACTAAAAGATAAGGGTAAAGGGAATCTCACCCTTGAAGATCCCAAGAGGCATTCTTTTTTCTTTGCCTCTAAGCATGATGTGAAGCAAGCCTTGCTTCTTCACAAACCTTTCTACATGTTTTACCCTTGTTCCTCTTTGAGTTCCCTTACCTCTTCTAGCGTTTCTAGTTCTTTTATCTCCTCCCCTCATTGCAATTCCCTCTCTTTAGTGGGCTCTTCTTCTACTTCTATGCCTAAGGAAGTACAACACCTTCTTCTAGAGTTTGAGGATATCTTTCCAAAAGACCTTCTTCAAGGGTTACCACCTATTAGGGATATAGAACACCAAATTAACCTTATACCTGGGGCTACCTTGCCTAATAGACCCGTATACAAGTGTAACCATAAGGGGAGCTTAGAAATAGAAAAACAAATAAGAGACCTACTTTCCAAAGGTTGGATTAGGGAGAGTCTTAGTCTATATGCTATACCCATATTCTTAGTACCTAAGAAATATGGATCATGGAGGTTATGCTCAGATTGTAGGGCAATCAACAACATCACCATCAAGTATAGGCATCCTATACCTAGGCTTAATGATATGTTGGATGAACTTTATGGCTCTACCATATTTTCTAAGAGTGACCTTAAAAGTGGTTATCACCAAATAAGGATTAAGGAAGGAGATGAATGGAAAACCGCACCAAGCTTAGATTATATAAGTGGTTGGTTATGCCTTTTGGTTTGACCAATGCACCCAATACCTTTATGCGCCTTATAAACCATGTTTTGAGGGACTTTATTGGGCACTTTATGGTGGTCTATTTTGATGACATTTTAATTTACTCTAAGACCATGGACTCTCACCTTGTTCACCTTAAACATGTGTTACTTACCTTAAGGACAAATAAACTCTTTGCTAACCTTGATAAATATTCTTTTGGCTTGGATCACATATTTTTCTTTGATTTATGGTAACCTTCAAGGGATTCCAAATTGACCAAGAGAAAGTCAAATAAATTAGTGCTTAGCCTACCCCAAAAAATATGCATGATATTAGAAGCTTCCATGCTTGGCTAGCTTCTATAGAAGGTTTGTAAAAGACTTTTCTATTTTGGCTTCTCCCCTTAATGATTTACTTAAGAAAAATGTACCTTTTAATTGGGGGGCCAAAGCAAGAAAAGGCTTTTAATGACCTTAAGTATAGACTCACTCATGCTCTCATTCTTGTTCTTCTAAACTTTTCTAAAACTTTTGAGCTTGAATATGATGCATCTAATATTGGCATAGGTGTGATGTTGCTTCAAGAGGGGAACCCCATTGCTTTCTTTAGTGAAAATCTTAATGGGGGCATACCTTAATTATCCCACCTATGACAAGGAGTTCTTTGCTTTGATAAGGGCCCTAAAAACTTGGGAGCATTACTTGATTCCCAAAGAGTTTGTCATTCATAGTGACCATGAGTCACTCAAGTATATTAAAGGCCAACATAAGTTAAATAAGAGGAATGCTAAATAGGTTGAGTATTTGGAACAATTTCCTTATGTTATCAAGCATCAAAGTGGTAAAGCTAATGTGGTAGTTAATGCCTTATCTGGAAGGCACACCCTTCTTTCTTCTTTGGATGCCACTCTCTATGGTCTTGATAAGATAAAGGAATTGTACCCAAATGATCTTGACTTCTCTTCTATCTACCACTCTTATGGTCCTTTTGTCTCTTTTAATGGGTTTCATAAATTAGATGGCTTCTTGTTTAGAGCCAATAAGTTATGTATTCCTAGAGGATTCATTAGAGACCTTCTTCTTCTTCTTCTTAAGAGTCATAAGGGAGGACTCATGGGGCACTTTGGGAGGGACAATACCTTGTTCACCCTTAGTGAGCACTTTTATTGGCCCCTATGAAGCGTGACGTGCAAAGGCTTTGTTCTAGGTGTCTTACATGTAAAAAGTCCAAGTCCAGGGTTTCTCCTCACAGCCTTTATTCTCCCTTACCTATCTTTACTTCCCCTTGGGTTGACATTAGTATGGATTTTGTACTTGATTTACCTAGAACCCAAAAGGGCATGAATTCTATTTTTGTGGTGATGGATAGATTTAGCAAGATGACTCACTTCGTCCCTTGTCACAAGGTAGATGGTGCAAGTCATATTGCTAGGCTATTCTTTAAAGAGATTGTTAGATTGCATGGGATCTCTGGACTATTGTTAATGATAGGGATACCAAGTTCCTTAGCCATTTCTGGAGGACCCTATGGGCCAAGCTAGGAACAAAGCTTCTCTTTTCCACCACTTGCCATCCTCAAACAGATGGCCAAACTGAGGTGGTTAATAGAACTCTTTCTACTCTTCTTTGAGTCCTAGTTAAGAAAAATGTTAAGTATTAGGATGAGTGTCCACTACATGTGGAATTTTCTTATAATAGGGTAGTTCACTCCACTATCGAGAATAGTCTTTTTAAGATTGTGTATGGTTTTAACCCCTTACTCTTTTAGATCTTTTGCCCCTAGAGATTTCTAATGATATCATCCACATGGATAGTGAGGCAAAAGCTTTTTTTGTTCATACTCTTCATGAGGAGGTTAAACATCATATACAAAAGAAAAATGATCACTATGCAATGCATGAGTTAGGAGCCTTATGTTTTCTCTTTCATTAGTGTTTCATGATGCTAATGGGGCCTATAAATCATATCCCTTTCAATTTTCTCATCACAGTACTAGGCGATGTAATTGTGTACTTAGAGTGAACAAAGTACACCAGTTCCTTCCCACCATGATCTACGAGCTACGAGCATCAATGGCCCCAATACATAAAGGATCTGCGTCACAACTCGGTGACTTTACAGGAACTAGTTCTCCAAGGTCTTAGTAACCTTTGCTTGAGTCGAATATACAACAGGCTTGCTACAGGCCGCCCAACATCGGGTGCTACACCAGGTCACCTAGGTGCTCAACCCGTTCGTACTCCCAAGACTCCACTCACATCATGGGTCACAACGTTGTGGTTCTTCAATGATACCTCCTCGTTATAGACTCTACTACTAGGGCTCAATCACATGTCATAAACGAGGAATACAATGCTTTATTTTTCTCTCTACTTAGTTTAACATCAGGTGGGATTCTTGACTCATCATCCCTTTGTCCTTAGTATGTATTGTAGAATGTACTATTCTAATTCAGAAAGCTATACCAAAACTCCATGTTTATAATTTGTAAAAATTTTCCTTTTATGGTCTTAGGAAAATATGATGTTATAACGTTTAAACTATTAAGTATCTCATGAAAATAATCTATATCTAGTATAGGTACTCGTAAGAACCTAGAATGCGGTTTATTTAAAATGAAATTTCTTTTTACTAGTAAATTAGACGTAAGAAGTAAAGGCAAATACGATATTATAAACCTAAACTACTAAAATAAGTATATCTCATAAAATATTATTTAATTATCTAAATATAATGTCATATCATATTCACATGAGAGATAAATGATCTAATTGGTATTGATTTTAAGAAAAGTTATACATTAATAAGGAGTATATTGATAAAAACAATTAATAACATAAAAATTTGAAAGAAGTTTTATATTTAAAAATGAAGATAGTACTTATTTTAAATTACTAAAATGCCCCTAATATCAATTATTAGATACAACATTAATTATTTTGAAAATAAATATAAAGAAACCATATCCTATAGATAATATTTAATTAGATTAAAAATATATAGTTTTAATAGGATACTACAATCGGCTATAATTATATATATATATATATATATATATATATATATATATATATATATATATATATATATATATATATATATATATATATATCCTGGGACGTAATCGCATGGTCCTAAGATGGAAGTGTAGATTTGTTTGTTAAATTAAGTTTTTTGTAACATCGACTTATTACAGTGGGCAGCATCTAGTTGTGGTGGTTTCTCACACGATGAAGGACTTCCAATCCGATTTATCCTCCGTCGTTAGCCTCAACATCGGTAATCAATCTTTGCCCCCCGTTACACGACGCCCTTTCCACGAATTTCTCTCATATTTTTTGGCAAAATTATTTACAGGAGGCAAGAAATTTTGCACCACCGTTGGGACTCTCACTCAGCGTGAACCCGATTCAATGCTCGCAGCTATGTTCAGTGGCCGCCATACACTCTCCCTAGATCCTCATGAGGCATTTCCATTTCCAAATTCAAACCCCATCTTAGTGTTTCGGATTACATTCACTATCTTACAATAAACAGTCATTCATTTCAATCTTATTTTGTTCTTTTTTTAAAGCATTAATAGTTGCGAATTTTTTGTTTTTGATTTTCAAACTAAAAACTAAAAATCATCACAACCCGGACCTTAGGTTGTAGAAAATCATCATTTATTTGTTTCCAGAGGAGGCTGATTTAAAATGAGCTGATTTGATAATATTGACAATGGATGATTTTGCAGGGATATGTGTTTGTGGATAGAGATGGTAAACACTTTCGGCACATTCTCAATTGGTTAAGGGACGCCGTGGTGCCAACTCTTGAGGAATCTCAATACACGGAGCTGTTGAGGGAGGCTGAGTACTATCAGCTACTTGTAAGCAGTGTTATGTTCTATTGGATTGCCATTAGTTTTATCACTAGTGTTTAAACCTGAAGTTTTTCCGTTTTAGAAATTGCAATAGTGTGGCAGTTGTAATTTTGGTTGAGAACTGTAATTTAGAGCCTTATGCTAGGATTCCTTCAATTTGGTTTTTTTTTTTTTTTTGTTTACTACTAAGCATTGTCGTGATTGTTTGAGTCTAGTTTTCAAAGGCCAGGGTGTTGCTACCAAAGCACTTGTATTATATACATGAGTGTTTGTCATGTCAACTTTGTTTGAGATAAAAATTCTGGCATTGTTGTGATGCCATTTACCACCATTATATCATTAAGATGAGTTTTTCTACCCTTTTTTAATTAGTTTTCAATTATATAGGTTAATGCATGCATTTGATAGGTTTTGGGCATGCATTCTCATCTTTCATGCTTCACTCAAGCAACAGTGCAGTGTTATTTGCCCCCCCCCTCCCTTTTCTTTGTTATTTTTTAAACTCACTGTAATATTTATAATTCTTGTAAGTTTCTACCTGTTAGATTGATAACCCAACAACATTTTTTTCCATCAAATTTCCAGAAGATGGTTCACATTAATTGTGTTTTTTTTTTGTATCATGATCAGCAATCTCTAATGGAAACTTTCCTGACTAGTTCTACCGGCCATCCATGCTCCTTTCACATAAACCATTTATATTTTGTTAAATATGGATCAATGATTTAAAATAAACTTATATTTTAATATTTTAATTTGCTTTTATGTTTTAGTCCTTCCTTATGTTATTTCACACTTTGCTTAACAATGGAACACAAGGTCACATATGATCTTTATGGTGCTTTGATGGAAATTGTGATGAACTCAATTTAGAGTTTGTGCTTGCTTCCCTAACATTGTTAGAACTATGGTGTGGCAAAACTTTGACATAAAAAGGAGTGTCCCGGCTCCTGTAGTGCATATGTTTCTCACAGCAAGAATTATTTCACTCCTTTATGAGTCAACTTTTGTTCTCAAATGTTCATATACGGAATTAGGTGTTTAACCACCTGTAACTCGTGGCAGAAAATTTGTACTTTAGATGTCTGCAAAATTAGGTGTTTTCTGGAAGTAAGCAGTGGAGATTAAAGCATGGATGCACCAAACATGCAAGGTGTATTGTAGAATTTGCCAACTCTCCCCCTCTTAACTCAAAACCATGTCCTTTGCTATATCATCAAAAAATTCTTATTATATGATTTAATCACTTTAAATTTTGTTATCGAAATCTGAAGAGTACAAGAGAAGTCACCTGTTTTTGTACAGTTGGAGGACTAGGCAGTTATAACTACCTGACCTGATATGAAATATACAAGGGAAGCTTCTAGAGGAAGCTAAAACAGAAAAGATAAGAGAGCTGATACATGCTAACATACAAACTGAAACCCTTACAGTTAGTTCCTATACTCATACACTCGCCCACAAGCTCAAGTGGGGGAGAAACAAGAGAAGTCACTCACTTGAAGCTCGGATCTGAAGTCCAGAAACCTTGAAGGAGGCAATGATTTAGTGAGAGCATCAACCACTTGATTCCAATAGGGAAGGTGCACCACTTGAAGCTGCTTTTGAAGAACCTTTTCACAAACAAAGTATAGGTCAAGTACCAAGTGCTTTGTTCTAGCATGAAGGAACAAATTGTGAGAGGGCCACTGTACTCTGATTGTCGCACAGCAGTAAGGGAACAGAAAAAGGAACTTGGAACTCAATAAGGAGAGATCAACTTATGTATGAGTATAGGAACTATGCTGATGATAAGATTCATCATGAGTAACAGCATTAGCTTGCGCCTGTGGGTCTCGGGATGTGATTTTTGTGAGATTAACCGAGATTTCAGATGCATCTTTCTTGTAGCATTCCAATTGGGCTTCGTGAGCAAGAAGGAAAGTGTCAGCATCTTTAATAGACATAGGACCGAACTTGCTGCTAATGAGAGTGACAATTGATTCAAACTCACGATGTAATCCTTGCTTTTGTAAGGAAACATGATCACGAACAGCAAAAAGCAAGTCCACAATGGACTTGATGCGAAGAACACATTCAGAAATGGAGCGTCCTTCAAGAGAAGTAGTGCGCAATTCAGTACAAAAGCTGCCTTGCGTTCGCATGTGAGAGAATGAAAGTGCTAATGAATCTTGTCCCAAAGCTCATACGAATGGACACAACCTATTGTATGAGAGATAATTGGAGCTGAAATCGACGATTGAAGCCAAGAGAGAAGAAGTTGATCTTCTTGTTCCCAAGCTCGAAACTCCAGATTCAACCGATTTGCAGTGTGATCAGTGTCTGACGCAAACCGAAAAGGAATCAAAGGATAAGGAGAAATGCATGTAGACAATGACCTTTGATGATTTGTTCAACTTGCTGCCTCCATAATAGGTAATTTTTATCAGTAAGTTTCTCTGAAATTGAGTGCAAGAACGTCATTGGAATGTTCAAGAGAGAGGAAGAAAGTGCCGTAGAAGTGGAGTGTGTCGGATATTGGTTCATTGGTATCACACCAGTCTCATCATGTGGTGGCGGAGGTGGCAGAGGAGGAACAGAATTGCCAGAAGCCATCCCTTGGATCAGAACAGAACTCTGATACCATATTGAGTTTGAGAGAGAATGAGATAGAGAGAGAGAGAAAGTAAATCTGTATTCTGTTATTGATTATCTGAAGAGTACTAGAGAAGCCAACTGTATTTATACAGTTGGAAGACTAGGCAGTTTTAACTAACTGACCTGAAATGCAATATACAAGGGAAGCTTCTAGATGAAGCTAAAACAGAAAAGATAAGAGAGCTGATGCATGCTAACATACAAACTAAAACCTCAACTGTTAGTTCCTATACTCATACACATGCATGTCTGATATTTTGCCAAATGAAAAAGAAACTGAAACTTTACTCCTTACTGAAATCTTAAAGCATCCCTGGCTGAACCTCAGGGGCTTATAGATGGGATTCATGCTGTCCTTAATAAGAAGAAGGAGGATGAGGAACTCCATACAGAGTTGACCCGTACAGATATCATCAAGTGTATACAATCTGAGAGAGTCAGATTTCGAGGAATTAATCTTTCTGGCATTGACCTATCTAAACTGGTAATTTCTTGGATCTTAAATGTTTTTGAGCAGTATCTTATTTACTTGTAAAGCATTTTCCTATAACCATCAAACATTTCTCTTGCCTCTTGACTTTGCTTTATCTAGTGTGTGGTAAGTTTAGTTCTGTCAATTAGTAAGTAGTAAGCTCATATATTCTGACAGAATTTTGAATTCACTTCATATTCACCTTGAATATTGACAATTGAGACATTTGAAGAATGTTGCTGGAGGGGATGAGTAAGGCGTTATCTGCGGTAGAGAAAATCATTTCTGCAATCATTTTTTGAGAATCAAAATACTGTCATATTCAGTGTATTTCTTACTTGTTAAATGGAATATACATGCGGTATAATATGTCTGCAAACAGTATCTCCTGACATAGTCTTGAATCTTGATCCCTTTTTGAATTTTCAGGACTTATCATTTGTGGATTTTAGCTATGCTTGCCTTAAAAATGTGTTTTTCTCACGAGCAAACCTTCAATGTGCAAAGTTTCGAGTAAGTGCTGTTCTGACCTGACTTAATACTTGGGATACCAACTTGGCAAGTTGATCAGGCCTATCTGTTAAAATGCAAGTTTGTTATGAAAACCTGTATCCGGGGCTAAATTAATTTCAGACAGTTCCCTGGTTTTAGGCTTTTGATACTCTCAGAACAATGTAATTCAACTTTATTTACCAGCCCAAAGATGTTCATATGTAACATATGATATATATACAGGAAGAATCAAGTTACATCCTTAATAACTATATATAAAATATTATTTTTTCCAATCAAATCTTTGAATTATAACTATATGTGACATTGATTGTGCCAAATTTGTCAAAATTGAACACCTATGGCTATAAGAATTAAGAACATAATCACATGGTCTTTGCTTTCATGCATTTCAATATAATATATTATGCTAATTTTGTTGCACATGAATGATGTATCAAAATAATTTTAGATTGATATAAAACTTTACAAATTTGATCTGTGTGATATGAACTTGAATCCAATGGTTGGTTTGAGAAAAAAAATCTAATAAAATCTTTTAAACCGTGCAATAGTTTGGTAATTTCAATTGATGTAACTTGATTCCACCTCATATCATATCTGTGTGTGTAACCTAAGTTACATATGGTACAAAATTCAGAAAATAATATGTTTGCTTTATGATCCCAATTTTTTTTTTTCGATTACCTTTTAAAACTTGTGACATTACATGTTTGTGTTGTTATAGTTGGTTACAAATTTGTATATTTGGCAGTTATTAACCAGATTGCGTTGTAGATTCTATTTTAAGTTTTAACTTACAAGTTATCTTAAAACCTATTTAATTTAATAGGATGTTGATGCTGAAGGCTCCATCTTTCACAATGCAACCCTGCGTGAGTAAGTCACTCGGAAAATTCTACTATTCAATTGCATACATACTTGTTGTGGGCCTCTAAATTATTTCTTCTTGACTAGGGAAGATGTGAATTTACTGGTGCAAATCTTCGTGGTGCTTTATTGGCTGGTGCATACCTTCAAAGTGCAAATCTGCAAGGTCTGTCAGTATTTTATGTTTTTTTATCAATTTGGACTTTTGGATGGCTGGAATCATACATGTATTGTCACATGTTTCCTTGTTTTTTCTGTTATTATCAGCATTAACCAAAAAATTACCAATACACACAGTAACATCTGTGCATTATCCCACTATATGAGGGTGGCCACATAAATCAATCCATTTGGCCATATTAAATCAACCAAAATTTCAGTAATAACTTTTAAGTCGAGGTTAATTCTTGGTTTCTGCTGTTCTTATGTCTTTCTCTCCTGTTTTTAATCAGACTATCTTCCATTTCATTCATTTTTTTGTAGTAGAGCCTCCATTGGTCTTTTCTAATTACCTAACCACCATCATCAAGTTTCCTAACTTCTCTTGTGTAGTACACAACTTTCTCCTAGATACATCTATTCATAATATATTTTATGTTTTCCCTAACACCCGCCTCAACATTTTCCTCTAAGTCGCTTTCTTTCTTTTTGCTTTTGTTGGCATTTCTTTGTCCAACATTCACTTATATCATAGCTAGTTGATAGCTGGTAACATATTTAGTTATCCAAGTCATTAGAGTTAGTTATTCTACTGACATGTACTTATACTCTATAAATAGAATGTATAAGATTCAATTTATCAATAACAACAGAATCACTATTCAATTCATTTTCTCTTCCCTCTCTTTACTTTCTCACTCTGTCCAAACTCTGATACAGTCTATCAAAATTTTCCTTTGAGCCTTATAAGCACTTTCATCATTTCATCCACCAAACTTAAATACTTGCATGGCTCACCCATCACTTTGTAAAGTGTATCCAAGACAGCTAAAAGCATGCAGTTTGGGTATGATGTCATGCCTTATTTTTTCTCTTACTGAACTAGCATTGGTCTGTCTAATACCCACCAAAGCCTTTGATTCCAAAGCTTCTCTCCATAACTCTTGTTATGAATTCACTTCACCACTCATCAATTTGGAATATATCATTCACAGAGAGCAGGCCTGTGTGGTAACTGCTGTCCAGACATGCCTAGTAATTATTACATCAATACTAAGTTAAAAAGTTATGTAACTAAGTACTCCGTGAAGAATTCCATAAGTTTGCACACTAGTCATTGATCAGATAAATTTGGCAGAGTCACTTGGCTATTACTTTGGTATTTAGTATGAGGATAAATCACTTTTCAAAATTTGATGGTTGATTGAACACACATGCCTTGCTAATTTTGTAAGAATGACTGAACGGACTTATTATTGATTGGGACCTTCGGATGGAATCTCTAAGGAGTTGGCAAATTATAAGACAAAATGGCGTCATACGATCCATGTAGCCAACCTCACTTAGTGGATAAGGATTTATTGTTGTTGTTGACTGAATGGACTGTTTTTTTCTTTTCTTTGCATTTAATATGTATTACAATAATGTGAATGAGCATTATGCTTGATATTTTGAAAAATGACATCCAAGATGGTATTGATGATCTTAAGAAAAAAAAAAGGGAAGACTGTTGAAGAAAAGTGTTAAAAAAAATTACAAAGTTAGGCAGAATTTAGGTGAAAGTTAGGCAACAAATTTAGGTAGAAATTAGGTAAAAGTTGGGCAACACTTAGGCAGATTTTTCCCTATATGTAGGTGTAATTTTTTTCTATATTGAAACATCAAGCAATACAATTCATTTTCTATTAGGCAGATCCAATACATGACACCTGTGAGACTGTTTTGTGATGACAAGTCAGCTATCAGCATATACTCATAATCCTGTTCAACATGATAGAACAACACATATAGAGATGGATAGAAACTTTCATCAAAGAGAAATTAGACAATGGTCTTATAGAAACCGTATACGTTCCTTCTAGTGAACAGTTGGCTGATATTCTGACTAAAGGACTACCGGTAAAGCAATTTAAGATTCTCTTAGACAATCTAGGAATGATAGACATCCGTTCACCAGATTGAGGGAGAGTGTTAAAGTGTTGAAACAAAAAATATGAAGTTAGACAGGATTTAAGTGAAACTTAGGCAACAAATTCAGGTAGAAATTAGGTTAACTGTTAATAGGCAGATTTTTTCCTATATGTAGATGTAGTTTTTTCTGTATTGAAACATCAAAAGATACAATATATTCTTTCCATCTCTTGGTTTCAAGTTCTCTTGATCTTCTAGTTTTCAAGTAAGATATTGATAATTGCCAGGAATAAGTGACGTCGCAGTCTATTAATATTCGTAGTATTTATGTATTAGGAAACAAATCGAGTGAGCAAACCATTTGAGGTTGTATTCTATTCTTCAGGCTTCCTGCATAACATTCAAATTTGGTTTGAAATTTCCCTGTCATTTTATTGGTTACAATGGCAACATGCATTTGTTTGTATTAGTATCAGTACTCGGTAAATGATGTTCATTTGTTTGAAACTGCTCTTCTGCAGATGCTTGTTTAGTAGACTGTAGCTTCTGTGGGGCAGACCTGCGTTCTGCACATCTACAGGTTGCCAACCTTGAATCTTTGACTTGTCTAATTACTTGTTGGAATTCATTTATATCTTCCATTTTTTTTCATTTTTCTTTTCTAAAAGATTTTTTTGGTTGTGCCAGTATTTGTCACTTATCAATGAGGTTTATCCGAGTATATCCTTCATATTTAGTACTAAAGTATATTTCTGTACTCCCTTATGTCATTTCCTCTTGAGAGGAACATGTGCAATCCCTCAATATTGTGTCTTTCTCTAACTAAGTCCTGTTAAGATCAACAATATTAATAACAATTTAGTCACTTTTTCTATTTTTCTGTTTGCCTCACCTAACCCTATCATTATCAATATACCCCTAGTCAAACAGTATCTATATGGCAAGACAGGACCATTAAATTTTTTATTCGTGAAAAGAAAGTTTCCGTTATTGTCAAGTCATGTATGTTTACTTTGAGCTTTGACATTACGTCTTTCTTTTTCTGCCCTAGGCTAGTTATCTTCTCTTTCAAATTTCCATCCATGTTGTATACTTGTGACTTTTTATCATCACTGACCCTGAAGCATTAAATTTCGAGAGGGAATTGCAAGAGAAGCTGAATCTTATTTGCTTTAATTGAGTTGTTGTCCCTGGGTGGTTGATTAGGGATTTAAATTAATATGATTAGATCAATATAAGGGATGTATATCATTACATTTTATAAGAAGTGCGACATATTCTTGGAAATTATTAATTGGAATCGGCCTGAAACTGCAGTATTATCTAATCTTTTCAAGTATGCAAACAAGCTAAAAATTGGAACTAATTATCTATACAACATATTATCATTGCTGTGCTTTATAATCTTTGGATATGCTGCTGAATGATAGTTGATTAAATTAGACAAAGCAGAATTGGTGGATTTACCTTCTTAATTATGGTGAAAATATGTTGTGAATATTTACTCTGTATAATTGTTAACTGTAAATGGCAAATGAGAGTTTTCTTTCTGATATATTTTACCAGATGATGTTTTTTTCTCAAGAGATGGTTTATAGCTTAATACAAGCAGCCATAATACTTTGTCTCGATTAAAAGTCTTTTAACTTCACAGAATGCAGATCTTACCAATGCCAATTTAGAGGGGGCTATCCTAGAAGGAGCTAATTTGAAGGTAAAATATTCTGGTCCTATATAGGGTTGCAGATGTTTTTCACAAAGAAAAGGTGCAGGTGATTTCTGCGTTTTTTCTCAAAAGATAACATTGGCTTATGTCCTGAAGAAAATTTATGCACTTAAGAATTAAAAGTTCATCAATCCAACAGGAAGAATCAAAACTCCTAATTATGTAGTCAGAGTCTGCAAAGTTTCATGAAGTTTGATAATTATTTGATACTTTATTAAATAGCCTCAATTTAATGGGGAAAACACATTTTGAAAACGTATATAGAATTTGACTGTGAGACAATGTATCTACAATTGTCCAATTTTTCTAAAATTCGATGTGACGATCATGTTACCACCATTACCATATCATTCAAAAGTTAGAGTTGTCAAATTCAATTTCTAAAAGAGGTTGTTATTTAGCGTAGTAACATATGAATATGTACACGTGGAAGTTGAGGTTTTGGTAAATTATGCTATAATGATAATGCCATTTTCTAGCAAATGCTTTTGTTTTATGATTTTTGGGCATCATAGCATGAATTATTTTGAGTAAATTATGGAGCTTCTTTTGTGCATTGTGGTTGCTAACTTGTGATAAGCTGTCATGGGTTATGAACTTATGATAGAATATCTCCTTGTTAAGAGACGCAATTGTTACCAAGTGGCCTCAATATTCAAAAGGGGGGTGAATTGAGTTTTAAAACTTTTTGCTAGAATGCCGTTGACAGACTTGTTTCTAATCTCAAGATGGAATGAAGATATAAAAACAGATTTGGAACACTTGAACAAAAGTTATGAACAAATGCTAGTGATCAAGATATAAAAGATTCAACCAAGAAAGTGTGTCAAACATAAAGTTAATACTCAGCCAAAAGATGTGTGACAACAAAATTAAACTAGTTCAAACCACACAATTTAATAAGCAAGATAATATGCAGAATATTAAGAGTTTAAGAGAGAAGAGTGTGCAAACTGATGTACTAGTTCCACTACTTCCACTGTGGTGTACGTCTAGTCTCCTAGCAAACCACTTAGAGAAATTCACTATTTGAAGAATTTGAATACAAGTTGAGCAATTACAATTTCTTGGTGTCCCCCACCAAAAGCTTAATTCTCACACTTACAAGTTGAACAATTACAATTTTTTAGTGTCCCCCACTAAAAGGTTAACCCTCGCACTCTCAAGGGCACCCCACCCTTCTCATGATCTCTTCAAATATGCAACCCAAAGGATATCCCCTAACCTTTGCAATGATTCTCAATCTTGAAATAGAGATTATACAAGCTGAATAAACTCTCAAAAAGTGGATATACAAATTGAAGCGTATAGAAAACTGAGAATAGACAAAATGAGCTCAAGATTTACAATTTTGGGTAAAACATGTATTTATAGAGTTCTAGATTCAATCTACCCGTTTATAGTCATTGGGGCTCGAAGAAATGGATATTAAATGCTTGTTGCGAAGTTCAGCAATGTTGTCAAACCATTTCTACACACAATAATCGATTATCCAAGAAGTGGTAATCGATTATTTAACCCTTAAGATCATGAAAATCATATTTTTAACCTTTAAAAAACCTTTAGAGATGTAAGGAAACATTTATGATGCATGAAAGGTTTTTCTTTCAGACTCTTAATATGTTTTTACTTTGTGAAACATTTAGATTCAAACTTGAGAACTCAAAATCTTTTCTTAAGATTTTTCTTTAACATAACTATTAGGCTTAATAAAATATTACTCTTGAAGCTTGAGAAGCTTGTAATTTCTTGGCATTAAGATCTTTGAGTTATCTCTTATTCATGTTTCACCAATTTTCATACGTTTGCTTGTAATGTGTTTGGTGTTATCAAAACCTGTTAATCAATATCCAAATATAGCAATGTTATGTACATTTGATAATAGTCAGCAATGTTATGTACATCTGATAATGTTCCCACTATGATAGGGGTCTTCTGCATTGAGATGTAATTTTTATTCATGGACTTTACCTGAACCTGAGGTTTAATATATTTACATGAAAACCTCCTTTTGTTTGAAACCACATTGACCTTTCTTTTAACAAAACAACTGAAGAGGTTACATTAAAAAGGGGAGGTATTTGTGATTTTGTAAACATGAAGAGAGGCCTTATGTTATGTTAAAATTTAAAATTCACTATTAATTTTCAGTGTGTTGTTTTGCAATCAAATAACTTCATGGCTGTATGAAATGTTGATTTCATATTTAAGCTTAGCTTCTTTCATATCAATTCCCTATTTCTCAGGGTGCAAAACTGAACAATGCCAACTTGAAGGGTGCAAACCTTCAACGAGCTTATCTACGTCATGTCAATCTTCGAGATACGGTATGTGATCTAGCTTCATTTTTGTAGTTTGTTTAGGTGTCTTTGCTATTTATGATATGGTAGGTTAGCTAATCAATATATTCCATTAAACTAAGTGCACCTATTGTGGTCCTATCCTACTCCTAACAATGCTATTTTGAAAATTCTGATGTCCATGAGTATGAATGGGTGTGGTGTAGGTTTGTACTGTTAATTACTGATGGATGCATGTGCAGTTTAAGGGGGTGTTTGGAATGCAGTTGAGGTTGGTTGAAGGTTTGACTAACTCTAAAAAAAGATCTGTCAAATGGAGTTTTGACTGTCTTAAACGACGTAAAGAATTAATATTAATTTTAAGATTTTAATTTATTTTTATAGCTCCGTTTCCACTGCATATCAAACGGACCCTAAAACAATTTTAAAAGTGTAGTTAGAAGTTAGAACTGAAACTGACAAGCATTTCAGTTTGAGCTGGCTGCTTTGTTGTTGAAGTGTGTTCCACAGATTAACCATTCTTGTTGATCATTATATATATATACACATTGTGTCCCTACAAAACAGGGAAATCATTTTGCCTTTTACGAAGCACAAATAAACTATATCATGTAGCATGGAGATTTCCTGTATAATTTGTTGCCTCTTACATAAAACTATAAATTGGGGGCAAAACAGCATTAATTTTAGGCAACTGAATAAGAAGTTAAATAAATACCTTACGGGATATGATTTGAAGTTTTCCAATACCCTTTGAGTTGATGTTCTTCTTGCTCATTTACGTTTTAAAACATGAGATTTTTTTCAATGTACCATGGAAGCACTAAGGTTTGAACTTAAGACCTCATGCAAACTATCCAAACCCTCCACCATTAGGCGGATCCTAGTGGGTAAAACATTAGCTGTTGGTAAGAGAACAAACACATTCTCAGGCTTTTGTTGTCCTTTTGTGGTTAGCATTTTGATGAATCGCAAGGATGGAAAAAGAAAAAGCAAGTGTATATTTCTTTTCAAAGTATAAGCTAACATATTTTCTTTCCTCTTTCATTACTCAGCACTTGGAAGGTGCCAAGCTTGATGGTGCCAATTTGCTTGGAGCAATCAGATAATATTTGGAATATGGTTATAGAATGTCAATCCAAGATTAGTGAACTTGGGAAGTTGAAAGTTCTCGTGCTTCACTCAAGTAAATAATAAGCATTTTGTGGTTATGCTTGCTGATGATCTACTCCAACATGCTCATGTTGTGAGGTGTTCTTGTTCATATTTTGTATTTGACTCTCTGGTTTGTTGTTTTTCTATTAATGTATCCATCGAATGAAATTGGAACATTACTATTTATGTTATGTGAACTGTCTTGTGTACAGTGCATGGTTGAAAATTCCTGGTATTTGATGAAGTGTGATTAGCATGGTCATGTATGGGTGTAAGCTTTCTTTTGGGTCATTGTGTGGGATTTGCACATATCTGTGATAAATGGTCTAATCCAATATTAGTTTCTCAGTTCAAGAATTGAAGTGAACTAGAGAATGGACCAAAGAAATGGACTAACCTGAAAATCACTTAAGAATTTCTATTAACATCACCTATTTTTCTATTACACTAACCTAGTTTTTAGCACTTCAAAAAAATGGAAGTTGCCCAAAATTAGTTTCTGGAAATTTAAGAGTCAAATTAAATAATTTGACCTGACTTTTGATTTTCCAAAATTGAAGTCAATTGTGCTCTTGGATTTTAAAATTTGAAAGTCCAATGAAATAATTTGAATAGTCATCATATAATTACTCAAAATTAATCAATCAACTAAGGGGGCTATAATCTATCTTTTCCTACACACTGAATAACGTACGTAATTTTTCTATATTAATCTTAACCTAACATACCCCTTTTACCTCTTCCAAGCTTTTAGAACTCTTTCCGCGGCGCCTAGTACATCAAAAAAAAATCTAAAATTGAAGGATTTATAGAGTGGTTTTAGGATTTCGAATTTTGAAAACAATTTGATTTCCCGAAACAACTTCAAACTCATTTTTAATGCTTCAAAAGCTTACCTGTCACTTTCGATTACCGTTTCCAAGTGCTGCTACGCTTGACAGCTTTTCGACACCCGGTTTGTTACCTAGCAACGCCGAAACCACCACCCATTGGTCGTTTAGCAACAACCACCTTACCAATTCCCACTTTCAAGCTCTAAAACGTGAGAATAATGAAAAACCAAAGCTCCCTTGAAAACCCCTATTCCCGGGTTAGAGAGAAGAAAGAAAACTCGAAATTGAACTTATCCACGTGTTCATGTTGCTTCTACAGTCACAATGGTGCCTCCAATTACGAGTTTCAACAAGAAAGTATGAGTCGATCACTTCCTCATGCATGCTGCCATGGTGGAGAGAAAGGAAGAAGAAGAAGAAGAAGAAGAAGCCACACGTGAAGGAAATAAAAATAGAAGAAAGGAAAGGAATTATACATAAGGGCATTTCTATCCTTTTGATCCTTTTCATTTTCTTTTTAAATAATTCTACTTTATCTTAAAAAATTTTCTTCTCACCTTTACCACGTGGTCATTAATAATTTATCATTCACAATTTAATTTAATCTAATTTCTTAACTAACCACCTTTAATTAATTAATTTAATGTCATGCCTTGCCAAAACATGTAGTCACTACCTTGCCAAGCCTATAGAAGCCAACGAGTCCCCCCTTTATGGGGAAGGCCAACACTGTACTTCGACAAAGACAGAAACTCTAGTAGAGAGTGTTGGTAGTGTAGATGTCACCAAAAAAAAACTTTTGTATTAATTTGGTAGCATTATTTGTTCTCTATGTAGGAAATGTTTTAAAGCTATACATTTGTGTGATAATGCTAAAAATTAGGATAGGTATAGGAAGGCCAATAAGGAGACAAAAATGGTTATAGTCGGGGCATGATCTAGGGCTTTTGAAGAGTTTTATAAAAACTTGGACACAAACATGGCGAAAGGAATATTTACAAAATTGCTAAAAGTAAAGAGAGGAAATCTAGAGATTTGGACCAAGTAAAATGTGTGAAAGATAAGGATGGAAAAATTTTGGTCATGAACATGGACATTAAAAATAGATGAGAGAATTATTTCTACAAGATTTTTTAATGATGAAGTCGAGTCAAATAGTTTTATGCAAAACATGTCTAGTTTAGAGGAACTAAATTGGACCTTTTATCATAGGATTGGAGTAAGTGAAGTCAAAGGAGCTCTTAAGAAAATGAACAATAGGAAAACAACTGGGCTAGGTAGTATCCCTATTGAAGTGTAGAAATGTCTAAAGAGAAGGAATTCATCTGGCTAACCAAGCTCGTTAATGAGATTTTAAGGTTTAAGAAAATTCCCAATGAAAATGAGATATCCAAAATTATGGAAACTATCGGGTGGGTTAAGTTGATTAGTCATACTATGAAGCTATAAGAAAGAGTGATAGAATAGAGGTTAAGAAGTGAAACATCTACCATAGAGAACCAATTCAAATTTATGTAGGATGATCGATTTGCAAAAGTTATTTATCTACCTAGATGGTTGATAGGAAAATATCAGAGTAAACAAAGAAACCTACATATGGTTTTCATCAATTTGGAAAAGGCCTATGATCGAGTACCAAGTGTAACATCCTGAATTTTATAAAAACAACTAAATAGAAGGGATAAATAATAAATAATTATAAATGGATTAATGAGTGTCTCAAAAATGTTAGAATAATTAAATTGAGATTTATGAGGACTAATTATAAATTATTGAGTATTTAAGAGTTAAAATTATACCCGATTAGAATATGGGTGTCAGACCAAGTATCTCCGATTGAGATGCCGTTGGTCAGGGCTGATAAGAATATTATTGGAAGTCCGAACATATATTCGGAATAATTTTTAGATAATGTATTGAGCCCGAATGGAGATCCTGCTTGTCCTAAATCGATGAAATTACTAATGCGGGGTTAAATTTTAAAAGACAAAACTCTTTTCTCTCCTCTCATTTTTCACGCCACTTTTTCCTCTTCTCCTCCCTATTCTTTTTCTTTTTACTTCCCTTTCCACCCATCTCCTCATTCCTCCTCTAAAAACCCTAAGCATTATGGTGTGCCTTCTCCCTCTCCATTTTGGTTTTGCTTCAAGCTTGGAAGAGATGACAATGGTGATTTGGAGCTTATCCCTTTTCTTCCTCAAATTTTCGTCACCCTCTCCCTCTATTGGAAGCTCATTGTTATCTCTTGGATGAGGTAAGTTCCTCATCATTCTTTATGAGCTTATGCCATTGGTTTTGGGTTTTTGGTTGTTAGGTGAATGTTTAATGCAAATAGGGTATTGAATGAACCATTAATATGAAAACCCTAAGGTGGGGTGGCTTAAATGCAAGCTTTTATAAGCATTTAATGTGGTATTCAAAATTAATGTTGAAAGGTGATGGAAAATTGATGAGCATTTATGATGGTGATGGTTTTTAGTGAAACCCTAACTTTAATAAATTAGAGGAAGTGTAAAATGTGAGTAGAATATATGTTTAATGATGTTAGAGAATGATGGTAATGATGAGAGATAGCCATTCATAATAGTTGATGAATATTGATAATGGTTGTTGGGTTTTCATGAAACCCTAGCCCTAAGAATTTAGGGAAAATGGATATATTATAGCTTGAAAGGTTGAATTGAATGTGAATGGGTGATATTTAATATGTGTGTTGTTAATTATAAAGATGAATAATGGTGAACATAGTAGATAACCCTTAATGGTGGAATCAATGGGATATACATATTGGTTGGTGAATTGATAGGCCGTGATTTGTGTCATTAGAGTTTGATAATTAAGGATGGTTTAAGAGAAGCAAGGATAACTTGTGTTGAGCTCTAAGTGATAATGATGATATTTGAAGGATTGATGTGATTTGGGATTACATTATGTAATAAATGAGATGTTGTTATTGTTGGATATAGTTGGCCCTTTTAGATCTAGAGAACCTTGGTTTTGGGAAAAGAATTCCCGAAGCCTAATGTGAAAGTATAAATAGATGCCATGACAGGTTTAGAACTTATTACTAAGCTTCATGATATAGGAGCAATTATTTAGAATCATAATGAGAACTTTAATATGGCACATAA
Source organism: Clitoria ternatea (assembly GCA_037962975.1). NCBI lineage: Eukaryota > Viridiplantae > Streptophyta > Magnoliopsida > Fabales > Fabaceae > Clitoria > Clitoria ternatea. The sequence continues at coordinate 20,452,742 of CM075675.1, forward strand.
TTGAATGAATGCAAATGTGTGTATGTTGTGTAGATTGTGTTCCGGACGAGAGTGCGGAATAATTGGAGCATTCAGATTTCGAATCTTCCCTCGAGGTAGGAGAGGAGTTTACATTCAAACTGCATGAGTAGAACGATAGTGATTATTGTATGTGATGAATACTTATTCTTGTCTTGCCATGTAGGTATTGAAATAATGTGAATGGTTATTTGATGATATTTGAGAAATGGTGTATGAGAATATGTATTGAGTGTTATGAAAATATATATATGTGATGATGATAAGTTAATTTTGATATGGTTAATGAATTGGAATGGAAATTATTGAGTATGAATGTTTGAGACAAGTTTTAAATACCTAATAAGAGGTGTAAGATGTGTTGAATTTGTCTAATTTGGATTTGCATGAGTTTTGGTATATAAGGTTGTGGAATTCTTACGTTTTGCTCTTGAACTGATAATCTCGCTCAAGCGAGATGGATTCTCGCTCAAGCGAGAATCCCCTGTACCAGTATTATGGCCTCTGGCCCGTTCTCACTCAGGCGAGTGAGTGTCTTGCTCAAGCGAGACGTTTGTGGAATGAGTGGAAGAGATACTGGACGAGTCTCGCTCAAGCGGGTGTGGCCGCGCTTGAGGGAGCGAGAGAGGAAAAGATTCTGGGGGGAGATTCGCTTAAGCGAATAGCGTGGCAAGTTGGACCTCGCTCAAGCGAGCCAGCCTTGATGAGGTACTAGACGTTTTTCGCTCAAGCGAGTGGCTGGTGCTAGTGTGCCTCGCTCAAGCGAGCGTGAAGGAAGGTAGATACGGGCGATTCTCGCCCAAGCGGAATAATGGTGAAGGAAACCTTCGCTCAAGCGTGCATACGAGATGTAAGCTTCTGTGAGAATCTCGCTCAAGCGAGTGGGCGCCTCGCCTGAGCGAGCAAGCGTGGAAATAGACACTGGCATGATTACGCCCGAGCGAGCCGAGGCGCTCAAGCGAGAAGGAATTGTCTCGCTCAAGCGAGTAAGGGTCTCGCTTGAACGAGTGACCCTGATTGAAATTTTATTTTATTTTCTTTAGTTTACTAGCGATGGGCCCCATTCCAACTATGGAAAATTAATGAAATATGTATATGGGGCATATCATGGTTATGAAATAATGAGGGAATACATTGATGGGATTTTATTTCATTTTCTTGATTTTAATGGTGTTGAACCCCATACTTTTATGGATAATTAAGGAAATATGTATGTAGGTGTGGGGTATAAGAGGACAATATATATGGGGGTGTTGATATAAGTTGAAATATTGAAATATAAATACATATATACATATATACCCATGATATGTTGGGAAAAACATGATTTTTCCCATAGATGACATGATACGATAAGGACAATAAGAGTGAAATGATGGGTGGTGAGACGCCTTCTCATGAGATAATGAGACTAATAGGGGGGTGGATAAACGACATAGTATTTGTTATAAATCAATGAATTGAGAATGACACTGATAATGGATAATGATAGATGGTGATGTTGATCACTCCTTTGAATAAAGGGTGATTTTTATTATTGATCAAATTGAAGAATGCTAATGTGTGTGATACAAATGTAGACTTGTACGTGTGGTTTGAATTACAATAATGGAATGTTGTATTACTCCACTAGTTATGAAATAATGGCAATGATGAAGGATAATGTTGATTGAAAAGGGATGTTGTTGTTGAACATACCCTTGGACAAGCAGTGATGGTTATCGTTAATGAGTGCGATGCCATATGAGTGATGCAAGTATTTGACTTGTATGTGTGAGATGCAATGGTGATTGCTAAATGTATATTCTGAAACACCTTGTTGTTTTACATGTGTGGATAAATGCTATGATGTTTAATATGATTTTAATTACCATGCGTGATTTGATGTGGCTATGAACGCTCTACCTTGAGGGGCCTTGTGAATTCTTGTATGCCAATGATAATAAAACTAAATAAACAATATATCCCTAAGTGAGAGGGTGACATATCCTTGCGAGGTTGTTTGGCATATGCATTATTGCATTTTGCATTCATGGCATGGCATAACATTGAAATATGGTTGCGATCACAATGATGAAAGATCCTGCGGGATTCTATGAAGGGAGTACCCCTTGCGAGGCGGGAAACTAACTTGATGATGATAAGATATTGAGCCGGTGGTTGCGATCACCTGGTTATTGAAAAGAAAAAGTTGCGAGTTCCTATGATGCCCGTGGTTACGATCACGAGGCGGGAGTACCCCTTGCGAGGCGGGAAACCATTATGAATTATTGAACGTGGTTGCGATCACGAGAAAGCACCTTGCGAGGTTGCTAGAGGGAGTACCCCTTGCGAGGCGGGAAACCCATGTGAATGAATGATGTGGTGGTTGCGATCACCTGTTGAAATGAAATCGGATTCGTGCATATGCATTATTAAACAGTTGACATATGCATTAGCCATAAGTGCATGGCATTTGAGATGAGATGACCACGAGAGATGAAAAACCCCTTGCGAGGAGGAATTGAGTAAATATTTAATGAATTGATGATGATAACTTTTAAATGCCCTTGTTGATAAGTGGTAATGTGATTGTGTATATGCTTGTGCTTGCTTATGTTGTGAATTGCGTTTCATGAGGCTTGTATGCCTATTATATTAATGTGATGATGTTTAACTGATGAATTGATGATATTATAGCAAAGCACGCATGATGAATGAATGCATGTACACTTGATCACAATATATGTATGTTCGTCATTTTGAATGTATAACTCACTCTCCCATGTGGTCTCCTTTTTAGCATTGTGACGCAGGTTGCCATAGGATGAGTTCGGATTTTAAATTGAAGTTTCAGGAAGGTAAATAGTGGTAGTGGAAATGCCTTGGCCGGCATCATTTGTGAATTGTAATTGATCCGGTCTTGATACCGGTATCCGATCTACAAGACATATTTCAACGTCTTTGTCAATTCGCCAACGTGCAACCGGTGTCATCGGTATACATCCGGACTCTAATTCCGTATCAGGCGCTCTCCCTATACCGGTTGTCCAGGATAACACCATGACACCGGATAACACACACGTCACTATGCAGAAGACAAAAGGCATTGCTACAGGGACCGATCAATAATTCCCTGCACTACGAGCCAAAATCTGCTCACGGAAATGGTCAATTTGTCCCTTAATTCTAGCCTATACTCCCTACGCTCAATATAAAATGGCCACTTGACCCAATCATACTAGTAAGTGCGCAATAAAATAATAATTTAAAGTATTATTGGAGGTTAGTGGTTCCCCACTAACGGATCCTCGAATATCGAGCCAATCGGGTATATGAACTCTCTTCATCAATGAAGGGAGGGATCTTTTTGACTCTATCAACTTACAATTACTCTCTGAAAACATTCCTCACTTGGAATATCACCACTGACTTGAGCGTCGGAGAATCTTTACAGGTGACACCACCTTTCGCCCATATCAACGCGTAAGGACGGTGTGAAGGACCTCCAGGATGCCCAATCCGCTCTCATCTTACAGAGACATCAGATATACAAACTGGATACTCATATAGCCGGTCTTCAGAGACGTAATCCTCCTATTATTTGTGATTGACCCGACACCGGATCTCTTGACCCCGGTTCAGGACAGATCATTGGCACGCCCAGTGGGACGCGATAAAGTTATTCCCATATCCTGTGAAAGAACAAGTAATCATCAATGGAAGGCGAAGCACATGATTTCATGGAGAATCAACCTGAAGGCAGGACCAACCCCAACGCCTTCAGGAAGCTTAACTTCGATTCTCATGGGGGCAGCTCAAAGAAGGTAGTACCAGTGTCTAGCCCAGATCCTCGTGATGAGTTGATCAGTCAACTCCAGAGAGAACTCGTAGAATTGCGAAGAGAGAGAAGGCAGAGTGAGGACAAGGAGTCATCTCGCACAAGAGACACTCCCCATACAACCGATGGAGAAAAATCCACAACTCTCCAATACTCAAACATCCCCACGTTTGAGGGGAGAGAACAGATCCACGAATCTGATGATGGAGCTGCTCGGGGAAGGAGGGAGCTAATTACAGCACCCCCGGTAACATACAAACTCAAAGTTCCTTTTTCAATAAGACTTATGAGTGTCCACATCCCCAGACATCTGTAAACCACTCAGCCTCTTTCCATTGGAAAATATAATGGCGAAACTGATCCTACTAAGCATCTTGATGCTTACGTATTTGAAGCCATGTACTTGGGGGCTGATGAAGACGTAATGTGTCGGATGTTCCCGCGAACATTGTCAGAAGAGGCCCTCAGCTGGTTCAAAGGTTTACCTTCTGGATCCATAGATTCCTGGGCTGAAATGGCAACTACTTTTGAAACTCACTTTGTCATCTCTAGAGATGTTCCCAGGACATCTCATACTTTGGCCCAAATTAAGCAGGGTGAAAACGAAATCTTAAAGGATTTCCTGAAGAAGTTCTACAAGGAAGCATCCCTGGTTCCTAACCTCACAGAATCTATTAAGCTGCATATCGTTATCGAGGCACTGCAGCCAGGATCAGCCTTTGCTCTCTCACTAGTAAAAAGCCCGCCAACAACGTTTGAGGAGTTCAGGAAAAAAGCCTCAAAGTATGTGGGTATAGAGATGCACCTAGAGGCTATGGCTGCGAAGAAAAAGCCACCAACACCACCTTCACAGCCGCAGAGAGATAAGGAGAAAATGAGGTCAGAACGCATGGAGAGGCCATTCAACAACCCCAAGGTTAATAACTCCTCTCCTCGACCTCGAGAAAGGCGTGTTAATTCCTTTAGCCATTATGCACCTCTGTCAGCCAGGCCATCTCAAATCTTGAGAGAAGTAGGATGGCCAGCCTTCAGCATCTATAGCATCAGGAGGCCAGCCCCTATGAAGAGACCAGGGAATCCCCGTAAGTACTGTGACTTTCATGAACAAACAGGTCATTCCACTGTTGAATGCCAAACTCTAAAGAACCCATCAAAGCCCACACCGGATGGAAGTTCTAGGGACATCGTATTGGGAGATTCTCCAGAAAAGGTCACCCATATTAATGACAAGCTAGATACAGAAATGGAGCAGCGACTGTTGATGCTCCTACAGGAGTTCAAAGACCTCTTTGCATGGACTGCAGCCGATATGCCTGGCATAGATCCTACTTTCTGTTGTCATAAATTGTCCGTCTACCCAGAGACGAGACCGGTTGCCCAAAAGAAGAGAAGATTGGGACCAGAGAAACAGAAAGTAGCTTTCCAACAAACCAAGGAATTGTTGAAGGCCAGATTTATCAAGGAAATCCGTTATTCCTCTTGGCTTTCAAATGTAGTAATGGTCCGGAAAGCCAATGGCAAATGGAGAATGTGCATTGACTATGTGGACCTTAACCGTTGATGTCCAAAGGATCCTTATCCTCTTCCTAACATAGATCGGATGGTGGATGATTCCTCTGGTTATCAGTACCTAAGCTTCATGGATGCGTACTCAGGTTACAACCAAATTCCGATGTGCGAGGAGGATCAGGAGAAAACAACTTTCGTCAATGATCGTGGTGTCTTTTGCTACACTGTTATGCCCTTCGGCCTGAAAAATGCTGGGGCCACATACCAGCGCATGATCAGTAAGGTGTTTGAGGGCATGCACACCAAACTTGTTGAGGTGTACATTGACGACATCATAGCCAAGACATCGGTTGGGGGTGATCATATTGAAGACCTACGCCAAGTGTTTATCCGCTTGAGAGAATTTAACATGAGGCTAAACCCATTGAAATGCACTTTCGCTGTCCCAGCTGGGAAGTTTTTGGGTTTCATGTTAACTCAACGCGGTATCGAAGCCAATCTAGGGAAGTGTCAAACGATTCTCAACATGCAGAGTCCAAAGAATCTGAGAGAAGTTCAATCCCTGAATGGAAAAGTAGCAGCCTTGGCACGGTTCATGCCAAAGATGGCTCACAGGTCACTTCCTCTGTACAAAGTGCTGAAAAAGTCCAAGAAATTCGAGTGGGGACAGGAACAAGAACAAGCATTCCAAGAGCTTAAGGAGGTGTTGTCCAAACCTCCTATTCTTACGAAGCCTGACCCTGAGGACACGCTCATCCTATACTTGGCTATTTCAGATGAAGCTTTGGGCGTAGCCTTAGTAAAGGAAACTCCTGATGGACAGAGGCCGGTCTACTTCACCAGCAAAACATTACAAGGTGCTGAGATCCGGTATCAAAAAATTGAAAATGCCGCCCTCGCTGTTGTTTGGTCCTCTCGACGGCCACGTCCGTATTTTCACGCACACCCAATCTTGGTAAGAACGGATCTGCCACTCCGCTCTGTGTTAATCAAGCCTAACCTCGCTGGTAGGATGATCAAATGGTCCATTGAACTCTCAGAGTTTGATATATCCTATGAACCTCGAGGTGCTATTAAAGCTCAGGTCCTGGCCGATTTCATTGTGGAAATGACAGGGATAGATCCAGATACACCTTGTGTCCATTGGACTATCTATGTCGATGGTTCATCGAATCAAAAGGGCTCTGGAGCAGGTGTAGTTCTCGAAAGTGACGATGGAGTACACTTGGAGATCTCCCTTCGTTTTAATTTCAAAACTTCCAACAACCAAGCTGAATACGAAGCTTGTTTGGCCGGACTACGAGCTGCGATTGACATCAGAGCCTCTGAGGCGACGCTATGCAGTGATTCACAACTCGTGATTTCACAGATCCTGGGAGATTATCAAGCTCGTGAGCCTCAACTCCAATTGTACTTAAACTGTGTCAAGGAGTTGAGAGAGAAATTCTCAAAAATGGAATTCAAACATGTTCCACGCAAAGAGAATACAAGAGCGGATATACTCTCCAGATTGGCAAGCACCAAAAAGCCAGGCAGCACCACAACGTTGGTCCAGAGTACACTGACGTTGCCCAGCATTCCTCTTTTCCTTTCTCTAAATGCCATAATGACCAATTCCCTTTATGGTGACACATGGATGGCCCCTTACATCCGTTATTTGGCCGATGGGCAGTTGCCTACTGATGAGAAGGAAAAGAAGAGAATAAAGAGGGAACTGCCATACTTCACTATGATAGATGATAACCTCTACAGAAGGGCACTCTCAGTACCTTACTTAATCTGTCTGAGAGAGAATGAAGTACATGAAGTAATGGAGGAAGTGCACGAAGGACAATGTGGACACCACGCCGGAGGAAGAAATCTGATGAGAAAAATCCTCAGAGCAGGATATTGGTGGCCCACAATGAAGCAGGACTCCATTGACTTTGTCAAGAAATACGATGCCTGCCAAAAATTTTCTAATCTTCACCACACACCGGCAGAAGAACTCTTCACATCCGTTGTTCAATGGCCGTTCTACCAATGGGGATTGGATATTTTGGGCCCTTTCCCAACTGCTCCTGGGGGCATCAAATATCTCATTGTAGGGGTCGATTATTTCACTAAGTGGATTGAAGCAAAGCCGGTGGTGCATATTACTTCAGCCCGAACTCGTCGTTTTATGTATGAAAATATTATAACACGATTCGGAGTCCCAGATCGGATTGTCACAGACAATGGCACCCAATTCACGGACAGGAAGTTTACAGATTTACTCGAAGGGTTAGGAATAACCCAGATATTTTCCTCCGTCGAACATCCCCAAACTAACGACCAAGATGAAGTGGACAACAGAGAGGTGCTGAAAAGACTGAAGAAACGTCTTGGTGAAGCCAAGGGCGAATGGACAGACCAGTTGTGTCACGTCCTTTGGGCATATCGCACAACGCCTCATTCTTCCACCAATGAATCCCCATATCGCCTGACCTATGGGGTGGAGGCAATGATACCTGTGGAACTGCAAATTGCTTCTACTAGGGTCAAGTACTTCTCTGAAGAAAGCAATAATGTTAACTTGGCATCAGAAATGGATGTCGTACAAGAACTCAGAGAAGAAGCATTCATTAGAGATCAGGCCATCAAAGCCAAAGTCGCCCTTCAATACAACAAACGAGTCCAATCAAGGACTTTCAACGTCGGAGATTTGGTTTTGAGGAAAGCAAGTGTGGGAAACAAATTCGCTCATCAAGGCAAACTAGCCCTAAACTGGGAAGGCCCATACAGGGTATCCGAGATTGCTGGCAAAGGCTCTTACCGCCTTGAAAACCTTGATGGCACTCCAATCCAAAACAAGTGGAATACCCAGAACTTGCGCATTTATTATAGCTAGCTGCTGGAGCAACATGCACTCTTTTCTCCTCACTTGAGATTATTCAACGGAGAAATCATTATATCATAATCCCAGCTACGCTTTTATTGTAATTCTTATTTTTGCTCAATAAGAATCTCATACATCAACTTAACTCTTTCGAGTTTTTCTTATGCTGTCATTTTCAGTCTATCCGGCGTGCATAAACATATTCAGGACGGATGATCTCAACTACCCATTCTGTAGTTGACGATGTAACTCCTCGAATGTGTGCAAATAAAGGAAGATCTGGGCGCAGTAGGATCAGACCTTTATATAAGGCTGTACCGAACCCCATTCGAAGGCCTAGATTGTAGGATTAAACCGAACTCTGGGTACGGTTAGTAAGTTTGGCTGAACACCGTTGAAGGCTTGGATTGTAGGACCAAACCGAACTCCAAGTACGTTTAGTAGGTATGACTGAACACCGGAGAAGGCTTGGGCGCAGTAAGCTGGTTCTCCTTCAAGACCACGCTGAACCCCGAGTAACAGGCGCAGTAGGTTCAGGATTAGCCCTGATCTGAATCCCGTGTTGAAGACTCGGATTGTAGGATTGAACCGAACTCCGAGTACGACTAATAGGTTTGGCCGAACGTCGGTGGAGAACGGTGAATGAATAAAACCTAACACCGACCGAAGAACGGTTAGTAGGATTAAACTGAACGCCAAGAAAGACATGGGTTGCAGGATCAAAACCGAACCCCAGTGAAAGGCTTGGACTGTAGGATCGAACCGAACTCCAAATACAACAAGTAAGTGACACCGAACTCTAAATTTCCCAGAAGCACTTCTCCTGGAAATTCTTCAATCGGTAATAATTTCTGTTGAAATTCCTTATTCGGGAACATTTTAACTTCAAAGGCTCGGGTCATATTTTATCGAAGCCCGACTCATTATTTTCGGCTCAGGAATAATTCACTCGAGCATGTCTCTATCTGAGGCGTATTCACCCGAAGCATTTCGTTCGGAAATTCTCCATTCTTTACCGCGCCATGTAGGAATCAGAGATATTCCATTCGGTGCCATGCCATGCGGGAATTGGAAGTATTTCGCTCGGTCTTTTTCCTACTCAGAAATGCTCCACTCGGAGCTATGATATTCGGAAATGCTTCACTCAGTGAAATCCCACGCTAAAGTGCCATACTTGGGATTATTCAAAATCGCTGAAAAGTACTTCCTTTAGGAATTCCCCACTCGGAAATACTTTCCCTTGAAATTCCTTACTCGGAAATGCTTCAAGTTCGATACTATACTATTTAAATTCTTCAGTCGGCAATATTTCATCGAAATCCGACTCACGAAGAATCAATTGTAACAGCCCAATTTTTTTAAGCAGTAAATTAGATAGTGAAAAAATTAAAATTTCTCAGAGAAATAAGAAATGAAACCTAAAAAATAGGAAATTTAATTATGAATACAAGGATATTTTCAGTTTGACTTAAAACGGAAATAAACGAGAATGGAATGAAGAATAGAATAATAAAATAAAATAAAAATCTGCTACAGTAAAATGCTACAGTAAAATGCTACAGTAAACGTCACATGAAAAATGTTGAAGAATGTAGAGAATTCGTGAGAATTCTCCAACTTTCCACTGCCTCATGTCAATTTCGAGATGCTACAGTGATTTGCTACAGTGATTTGCTACAGTGATGTGCTACAGTGATGTGCTACAGTAATTTGCTACAGTACCGACATTGAAAGCCTATAAATAGAGCCCCAACCTCCCACATTTCCTCAGACCACAAACCTCACAGATCCTATAACCTTTCATTTCCCTCTTCAAGCTCTCAAAACCTTCATACTTTAATTTCCGTATAATAAGAAATTACGCAAATTTGAAGATTTGAAGAAATACAAGGGAGTTAGCATAAGGAAAGTTTAACGATCTTCACTTGAGGTAAGAAAGAGGGGATAGGATATTAAATACATAGAAATTAAGTTAGAATTGCTTGCTTAATTGTTTGGAAACTCATTTAGTTAGATTTTAATTTAATTTGAATTAAATTGTGAAATTGATGCTAAATGGTTTGGAATATGATATATGATATGTTTCTAATGTTGTATGATGATTTGGAACCAATTGATATATTTAATTTGCATTTGAAATCATTAAACAGCAAAAACAGAGGGAAACAGAATGCTGTTTTCATATATGGATTATATTTGTAAATATGATGAACTATTGTATCTTCTTGAATTCTACCATAAGTTCTTATTGTTAAATTATGAATAAATTTATTGATATAAACTTACTGCATTCATGCATCATATGCATTGGCCGTTCAAAGAATCCGCAGAGGGGTTCTTTGAGGGGGTTCCCGGTGGGGGAACGCGCTCTGTTGAGCACAGACCTCTGCGGTGGTTTTATACCACGGCCGTCTTAAGGGCTAAGCAGTGTGTCCTTAAGGGGGGTCCCGCAACACTTGTTATTGATATTATGATATTGTTATCCGATGTGGTGTTGCATTATGGGGCGCGGTATCGGTTGGATATCCGTAAAAATGTTATTGTTGGAAATCACTGCAGATGTTCCCACCAGAATGGATCCATCATGCATTTTCATTAAAAAGAGCAGAATATAATAATATCAGTATAAAACAAAATACTTGTTTGGCATTTGCATCGCATAGCATCCTACTTGTGATTGTGTTTGTTCTGATTTAATTTCTATTTATTTGATATTTTATCTCACTCTTTCTATTACTTGTGGCAACCCTTTAGTGGTTAACCAGGAGGACATGTGACAAAGTGGATGTTGCTGAATATGGATGAATTATGAAAGTTTTTGAGGATGATGCTTGCTTGCATGACTACTATTATTGTATTATGTATATGCTATGTTTTGGTACTTTACGTCTTTATATTTTATAAGATCTAGGTGCCTGTTATAAAATATAATATGTATGGAACTCTGATATTATGTATAATAATAAGAAGTTAATTATGTAAAGGTTGCGTACTCTGATATTGTATCAGTAACCTCTGGAATCAGGTTGTGAATCTCTTGATAATTACCAGGTGAAAAATAAGTTATCTAAGAGATTTTATATGGTAAGGGTAATTATCTTGAGATTTGCAAGTTGGCTCCAGGGTGTTATAACTGAAGTGGTATCAGAGCAATGATTTATAAAATATAAAGAAAACCTTAGGAAGTGACTAGAGATTAGCATAAGATAGCTTAAAGTGTGTGAACCTTGAATTCTATTTGTTTGAAATTTGTGTGCTTGTGTGTTATGTGTGCTCTTTGTATGTTTTTGTTTAGTATAATTACTAGTTAGATAATGTAAAATTATTAGAACTCTGAGTATATTAGATACTCAGTAACTGAATGTAGTGGTACTATACCAAAAGTAGCTTGGCAACAAGGAGATGAAGTAAGCATGACTTGGGAACGAGAAAATGAGATGAGGAGTCAATATCCTGAATTATTTTAACAAGGTACGTTTAAATTTCGAGGACGAAATTTTTATAACGGGGGGAGAGTGTAACAGCCCAATTTTTTTAAGCAGTAAATTAGATAGTGAAAAAATTAAAATTTCTCAGAGAAATAAGAAATGAAACCTAAAAAATAGGAAATTTAATTATGAATACAAGGATATTTTCAGTTTGACTTAAAACGGAAATAAACGAGAATGGAATGAAGAATAGAATAATAAAATAAAATAAAAATCTGCTACAGTAAAATGCTACAGTAAAATGCTACAGTAAACGTCACATGAAAAATGTTGAAGAATGTAGAGAATTCGTGAGAATTCTCCAACTTTCCACTGCCTCATGTCAATTTCGAGATGCTACAGTGATTTGCTACAGTGATTTGCTACAGTGATGTGCTACAGTGATGTGCTACAGTAATTTGCTACAGTAACCGACATTGAAAGCCTATAAATAGAGCCCCAACCTCCCACATTTCCTCAGACCACAAACCTCACAGATCCTATAACCTTTCATTTCCCTCTTCAAGCTCTCAAAACCTTCATACTTTAATTTTCGTATAATAAGAAATTACGCAAATTTGAAGATTTGAAGAAATACAAGGGAGTTAGCATAAGGAAAGTTTAACGATCTTCACTTGAGGTAAGAAAGAGGGGATATGATATTAAATACATAGAAATTAAGTTAGAATTGCTTGCTTAATTGTTTGGAAACTCATTTAGTTAGATTTTAATTTAATTTGAATTAAATTGTGAAATTGATGCTAAATGGTTTGGAATATGATATATGATATGTTTCTAATGTTGTATGATGATTTGGAACCAATTGATATATTTAATTTGCATTTGAAATTATTAAACAGCAAAAACAGAGGGAAACAGAATGCTGTTTTCATATATGGATTATATTTGTAAATATGATGAACTGTTGTATCTTCTTGAATTCTACCATAAGTTCTTATTGTTAAATTATGAATAAATTTATTGATATAAACTTACTGCATTCATGCATCATATGCATTGGCCGTTCAAAGAATCCGCAGAGGGGTTCTTTGAGGGGGTTCCCGGTGGGGGAACGCGCTCTGTTGAGCACAGACCTCTGCGGTGGTTTTATACCACGGCCGTCTTAAGGGCTAAGCAGTGTGTCCTTAAGGGGGGTCCCGCAACACTTGTTATTGATATTATGATATTGTTATCCGATGTGGTGTTGCATTATGGGGCGCGGTATCGGTTGGATATCCGTAAAAATGTTATTGTTGGAAATCACTGCAGATGTTCCCACCAGAATGGATCCATCATGCATTTTCATTAAAAAGAGCAGAATATAATAATATCAGTATAAAACAAAATACTTGTTTGGCATTTGCATCGCATAGCATCCTACTTGTGATTGTGTTTGTTCTGATTTAATTTCTATTTATTTGATATTTTATCTCACTCTTTCTATTACTTGTGGCAACCCTTTAGTGGTTAACCAGGAGGACATGTGACAAAGTGGATGTTGCTGAATATGGATGAATTATGAAAGTTTTTGAGGATGATGCTTGCTTGCATGACTACTATTATTGTATTATGTATATGCTATGTTTTGGTACTTTACGTCTTTATATTTTATAAGATCTAGGTGCCTGTTATAAAATATAATATGTATGGAACTCTGATATTATGTATAATAATAAGAAGTTAATTATGTAAAGGTTGCGTACTCTGATATTGTATCAGTAACCTCTGGAATCAGGTTGTGAATCTCTTGATAATTACCAGGTGAAAAATAAGTTATCTAAGAGATTTTATATGGTAAGGGTAATTATCTTGAGATTTGCAAGTTGGCTCCAGGGTGTTACATCAATCATCACTCTCATTAACTTTGCTCAAAAATACTTTTCCTTAGAATTCCTTACTCGTAAACACTTCAAATTTAGTGCCCGACTCATGAATTCTTTAAGTCGAAAATATTTCACTTCGGAGTTCCAATCAGCAATTATTCACTCGGAATATCTCCATCCAAAACGTATATATGCAAACTCAGAACCTTTCTCTGACCAAAGGTATTTCCACTAAAATAGCCCACTCAGAAATTTTTCGCTCGGTGCTATACTACGAAGAGCCGAAAATGTCTCACTCGGTGCAATCCCAATTAGTAGTGTTGCACTCAGAAATTCTCCACTCGGGAGAATTTGCACTCAGAAAACTCGAGCCCGAAAGAAAACTCGGATTGTAAGGCTAAAACTGAACTCCGAGTGTAGTAAGTACAATCAATTCGAGTGCAGCTGAAAAATCACTTAGAACCTTCCTCTCAGGAAAGTTCAATCAGAACTCTTTACTCATAAAGAGTTATTTCGAAAGCTTCCACTCGGAGCTCTCACCCAGAAGAGTTTCCGCTCGGAAATCTCACTCAAAAGAACTCCCACTCGGAGTTCTCAATCGGAATAACTTCAACTCGGAAGTATCACACGAAATTGTCCTTGACGAAAAATGAGACTCAGCTAAAAAGTACATGCTTTTACTGAGCAACTCGAGGGGTAATGGAATTTCTCGGGTGTCATGGCCAGAACCAGCCTCACTCGGAGTCACTCATTCAGAGTCAGTAGCTCACTCGGAACTGATCACCCAATAATGCTTGGGGACAGTATCCAATGACTAACGAGTATTCCGAAGGATGAACATTTAGTAAAACGTCCTCACGCTTACTTCCCCTCAAGGCTAACACTGCAAGCCATTCTCATGATAACAACGTTTTTCCTCACGACGGCATTCCCCATTACTTATACCAGGTTTGTGTATGCCAAATGTGTGATTTAAGTAAACGATTTCATCACACTAAAATATCCATACTTGACAAAAGATATTCTATCTTTTCTATCAAACCAAGCCTTTAGTCATTAAGGTACCCATACATGAGGAAAATAATTGTATGTCGTTATCCGTCCTTCATCCTACATGTCTAAATCCGGATTAGAGATTGTGTATTAATACCCGTTCTTCATTCTACACATTTAAATCCAGAATGGTTCATTATACGTACAATGATTCTATTGAAATTATTTTCAACGGACAAACGTATAAAGCAAGTTATCTTTTTATTGATCAGATCTTGAATTACATAAGAATTGATTAACTGATCCGGAGCTGATCCCGGAACACAGCAGATTTGAATCAATAAAGACTAAAGACAAGGAAGGCACTATTTCTGTTGGCTTGTCTCTCCGCCCTTTCCTTTGCCTTTATCTCCGGCCTCGCCTCCCCCATCACCAGTAGCTTTACCTACATCAGCACTTGTTCCTTCCCTTCTAGGCTGCTTGGTGATGGGAGTCAGGAGAGAAGGTCCCATTGGCTGGCCTTTGGGGAGAGGAGCCAGCTTATACTTGGTGTTTGGCGGTTCCTCCTGACGATCGTCAACCAAAGCTACGAGTTTCCCTTCTTGAAACTCATAGAACGGATCAATACCATTCAAATTGAGTTCCACTTTGGGATTCCGGTATTGAATTTGACGTACAGCTAACCCGAAAGATTCCTCGACTGCTTGGACACAAATAGCCACAGCCTCTTCTGCTCGGGTATTCGCAGCAGTCAAATCCGCTTTCAGAACTTTGACCTCGTCATTCGAACTCGCCAACTTTAGTAACAACTCCTTCTCCTTACGAGCCCAGTCTTCAACTCCTTGGGAGTAAACGACCTTGGCTTCTTTCAGTTCCTCTCCCAACTTGGCCGAATGCTCCTTCTCCGTATAGAGGCTGGTATGGAGGTCAGAATTGATTTTCTTCTGGTCAAGCACTTGAGCCTCCAGCTCTTTAACAAGATATTTCAGCCTGGAGATTTCTTCGTCTTTCTGATACCCTTCTTCCTTGGAAGCCTCCAACCGACTTTCCAAGCGAAGAATGTTCGCTCTGTCCTTAGCTGCGGCAACGTTCAGATCGTCAACCTTGCCCGTTAACTGGCCAAGTTTTTCATTATCTTCTGACAGCCTACGAACCGATCTCAGAAGACCGGACAGTTCAACCAGTTGCCATTGTCCAGCGTCACAAGCTCGAGTTACTTCTCCAGGCTCTAAAGTCTTCAGCTTATACGGAGAATCGGGGATGCATTGAGGCACTGGACCCTCATACACTAGGTATGGGGCAAGATTGGAGTTGCCTGGAGGGGGACAAGAAACCTTGGGCACAAAGTAAGAACTTATTGGCCTGGCGCCAAAGGTAATCACATTGCTGGGGGCAGCCGTTGTTGTCTCTTCTTTCCCCTTTCCTTTAGAGGCCCCAGGATCAGCTGCCCCTTCGGAAGTCTTTGGTTTTTTGGGGGAGGGCTGAGACTCCGTTTTCTTAGAAGAGTCATGTTCTTCTTTCGTCCTCTTCTTTCCGGCCTTTTTTCCCTCAACATTAGAGGTCGGTATGTCAGATCCGCCCTCCAATAAAGGAATATTGTCACCAGCGGACGAAGTGAGTATGATGGTCTCAACGGTAGCCTTCTTAGAATTTCGCTTTGCCTGAATATTGTTTTCAGCCGCGACGGACTTCCCTCCAGCTTTGAGCCCCTTCAACTTCTCCATCTCTGGTGACTCAGCTTCAATTTCAACTGCATAATCAGATAGAAAGACCATCAGTAACAGAAGATATCAAGACATAAAAAGAAGGAAAATAAAAAAATCACAGAAAATTACGCAAGTATTCTTCGTGGGTAGTTTCCGACCCTAGCAAACGCCTACAAGAGAAAAACTTGTGCAAGGCGGTGTATGATTGAAGAGCAGAAAGAATGGAGACCTATGTTGGGGTTAACTCGTCCTCATCGGTATAATAAGCCTGGGAAGTCAACAAAAAGTGTTCATGAGTCCAGGCCACGGGAAATTCTTGAATCCCATCTTTATTCAGCCAAAAAATTGGGTCATTGGGCTTCACACGAATCCTGGTGAAAAAAGATTTGAATGAACGCCCATCTACTTTGGCGGAGTCAGTGTATGACTCGAAGTTGATGACTTTGGAGTTAGTCCAGAGGGTTATCAAACTTACTCCTCCCTTCTCCTTATCTGCACGACGGACCACTTGCGTAAAATAAAAAAGCATGGCCACCGTGGGTGTGAAATTGAAGTGATCCCCAAGCACTTCAAGAGAACGGATTAACCCCCATCCATTGGGGTGAAGCTGAGAGGGGGCGCAGTCCAAAAACCTCAACACCCCCATATGAAATTTTGTGAAGGGAAGGCGTACACCTAAATTCAAAAATACGAAGTCATACATGAATATTGACCTCTCATCCGGTGTATGACAAACCCGTTCTGAGAGAAGAGGAGCCAACACCATAAAACGCTTCTTGAATTTCTCCTTTTTGAAAATCGTGAAACGGGGCTCCAACCTTGCTCCGTCCTCTCGAGCATGGATAGACGGTGTTGAGAGAAATTCACCCGCAACCCAGCAATAAGGACGCTCCTTTTGGAGCTTAACCCAATCAATCCGGTGTGCAACTACATTGCACAGCCCAGAAGCTGTCTTCAAGATATACTGCTGAGATGGTGGTCCACTGCCAGAGGCACTTTCTCCAGTCATCTCCTTTATAGCTAGTTTAAACACCTTCACGCTGCGATAAAAACTCACATCATCAGAGAGGTATAAATTAGCGCTCTCCTCACTCTCGCTAGAAGAGGATTCTGAAGAGGGTATTATCACCCTTCACCTTGAATAGGGCGACGCCTCCCTCTCTGAATGAAGTGGGTTTGAATGGAAGATCACAGGGATCCTCCCACCACGACTAGAGGAAATTCGAGACAACGCTCTTCCTCCTCTTCCCCTAGGGCCAACGCGGCTCGAGCCAGCGAAACCTCTCCCAGACATTTAGAAAAACTAGAAGAAAATATGAGAAGACGAAGGAAAGGTTACCTAAGGATGAAGAAGGGTGGTGAATCAAGTATCACACAGGCAAACAATGTCTTCTCGAAATTTTTGCAGAGTTTCGTCAGGAAAGCAAGACTGAGTGATTTCTGAATTCACTAAGTATTTCTTTTATAAGGGGTCAACAGACTCAATTACGGGTCGAAGGTTATGTCGTTTACCACTAAACGACGCCATTTTGGTAAATCCAAGGCTGTCGTTTCAAACCTTAAGGCGCGAAATCAACGTCGATTCGTCAAAAGGACCTCTCAAATGGGCCTCAGAATTTAAATTTTAGGCCCATGAAGCTCCCTAGTGACGGTTATAAAGACGTGCGCATTTAAGGCAATAATGGCTCGCCCACGTGATTAAAGGCATTAAATGTCCAATCATGAGAAACGTTGCAACTGTTACTCGAATACCAAGGGTTGCAAGTTTCAAAAACTTTTGGGATTCTCGCACAAAGAATCTTTGTCCATATCCGTCCTCACGAGTGCCATGACGACGGAACCTTCGTTCCAAGAACGGATGTCTACGTGACAACGTGTATCATCCGACATCTACACTTCTTCTAAAACGACGTAGCTTATATGGGCCACTTTACTAGTCCCTCACACAAGCTAGGGGACAAGTAGAATGATGATCTCGTCTCGATACCGGACTTGATAACGAAATTGAAAACTCAATCTGTATCCTGACGATTGAAAAGTGTTTCCCCAGGATGGATGATCTCAATCACCTATTCTGTGATTTGACGATGTAACTCCTGGCGTGGTGTACTCCCCAGGACGGACGATCTCAATCACCTATCCTGTGATTTGATGATGTAACTCCTAGCATGGACAATTCCCATCATCATCCTTATGATGGAAGCTTCTGAAGTCTCAATCTGTATCCTGACAATTGAAAAGTGTTTCCCCAGGACGGACGATCTCAATCACCTATCATGTGGTTTGATGATGCAACTCCTATGATTTTGAAGGCTCAATCCGTACTCTTACGATTGAGATATATTTACCCAGGACGGATGATCTCAATCACCTAATCTGTGATTTAATGATGTAACTCCTGGCGTGAACAAATTCCCATCATCATCTTTATGATGGAAGATCCAACTATCATCTTTATGTATCTTTGTAGTTCCCCAAGCACGGAACAATACTGTCACATTGGACAACGTTTTCATCTCCAATGAGAATAATACGAACTAATACTAGTCATCTGTCCTGTGACACCGCTACTGTGAACAACGGATTGACTCCTTTTCTCCCCAAAGGAATTAAGGATGATGCCCTATGACAGGTACCTATTCCTTAACATACCTGCACTTGGGGACAGTATTCATTTATATATCTTTCTGTTCTAAAATTATATGATTTTCTAAGGTGATTATTTCAATCCAACCTCAACGTTAGCCCTACAGAGCGGATTATCAATTACTAAAACGATATATACATCTAAGTCATATTATTCATCATGAAGTATTGAAGACAAAATTCTGAAAGGGAATTTTATTCATTCGTGAAGAGCAGGATTACATATAATACCGGAGTTGATCCCGGAACACAACTTTACATATTAGAAATAGCAAGACTACGGAAGGGGAACTTGCTCTTCAGTCTCTTTCTGTCCTTCCCCTTCTCCAGGTTCTTGTATCCCTTCCTTTGGGATTTCCTCTAGAATCTTCTCTTCTGGAGCTTTAGCACCTCCTGCAGATGAGGCGACCTCAGGTATAGGAAAAACAAAATCCGGTCCCATACTTTGACCCTTGGGAAGAGGGGCCAAACCATACAAGGACTCTGAAGGATCTTCATGTCGACCATCAACCACTGCAACTAACCTCCCTCCATGGAATTCATAGAACGGATCCATACCATAGAGGTTAAGCGACACAGTGGGGTTACGATAGAAAACTTGGCGTATAGCTAGGCCGAAGGATTCTTTAACTGCTTGAGTGCATATGTCAATAGCTTCCTGCGCCTCGGCTTTTGCTACAGTCAATTCTTCCCGCAACCTCGAAAGATCTCCATCCGATCCTTGAGATTTCGTACTCCTAGCCTTCAGTCCCTCGATCTCAAGGAGGAAATTCTTCTCCTTCTGGGACCATTCCTCTGTTTGTTTAAAATAATCCTCCGCAGCAGCTTTGCTCTTATCTTCAAGATCAGCTTGTTTAGCTTGACTGCTACGGAGTTCTTCTTGAGATTTAGCAAGCATCTCCTCCTTCTCTGCCAGTTTACCCTCCAAGTCTTTAAGCATGGTTTTGAGCTTGAGATTTTCCTTGTTCATAATATCTCCGAACTCTTTAGACTTGGCAAGGCGATCTTCCACTAATCTTAGGGCAGCTTTATCCTTCCCCGCCGAGAGGTTGAGCTGTTCTATTTTATCACTCAGTTTATCAACCTTGTCAGCATCATCAGCTAACAAGCTGAGCGAGTGAAGCATCCCAGTAAGTTCAACTAACTGCCATTTTCCGGCCTCACACGCCTCTTTGATTTCTTTAGGTTTAAGCGTGGGCCGGAGTTCGTATAGCGGCTGAGGAAGAATCGCTGGAGTTGTCCCCCGGTATGAGAGGAAGGGAGTAAGGAATGAAGGAGTTGGGTAAGAGATCGGACTAGATCCAGAGACCCCAAAAAGAATACCCTTATGGAGTCCAGAAGAAACTTCAGCTGCATCCGAGGTCTCTACAGCTTTACCTTTTGAAGCCCTTGCCCTTTTCGGACTCCTTGAGGGTTTATGTTTCTTCGTTGGTCTTCCTGAAGGGTCATTCTTGATCTTCCTCCTCCTCTCTGTTATATTGGGTTGACTTGCAGTTGCACCAACACCAGTTGAATCACCCTCCACCAGCGGAATTTCCCCTTCGACATCCGAGGTTAGAATGATCAACTCAGAACAACTCTTCACAGAATCCTTCTTAGGTTGAATTTCATTCTCACCAGCTACGGATTTACCTCCTGCTTTCAAGGATTTCAGCTTGTCCATGTCTGGAGATTTTTGCTCTATTTCACCTACATACATAAATAAAACGTATTAGCGACAAAGAAATGCTCAATACAATCAACAAAGGAGGAAAAAAGGAATAAAACAGGAATTACATAAATATTCATCCCGGACTGCACTTGAACTACTTAAAAGACGTCTACACAAAAATGCTTTAAAGCGTATAGAATATGCTTCAAGGGCGAATAACACCGTCGCCGTTTCAGTAGACAGCTCGGACTGATGAGTGTAGTATGCTGAAGAGTTCAGAAGAAAGTGCTCATGAGTCCAGCTCAGAGGAAATTTATTAAGACCCTCTTCATTCTTCCAGAAGACGGGCTTATTCTTTTTAATTGACATCCGGGTAAAGAAAGACTTAAATGACTTCCCGTCAACTTTAGCCGAATCGGTGTAGGATTCGAAGTTCACAAAGGAACATAGAGTCCGGAGTGTGATTAGACCTACACCGCCTTGCTTGTTAGCCCTCCGAACTACCTGAGTGTGGTAGAACAACATCGCTACGGTGGGCGTAAAGTTGAAGTAGTCACCCAATACTTCTAGAGCACAGACGAGTCCCCAACCGTTCGGATGAAGTTGAGAAGGTGCACAATTTAGGAACCTTAATACACCCATTTGAAACTCGGATAAGGGGAAACGAACTCCGAGGTGATGAAATGCAAAATCATGCATATATACCGAACGTTCATCTGGGACAACGTGGTATATCTGTTCTGTAGGGAGCGGTGCAAGTACCCTGAACCATTTTTTCATTTCCTCCTCGGCGCAAACTGTAAACCTTGGCTGAATCCGAGATCCGTCCTCATTCGCGTGATGGGGAGCTAAGTTTTTAAGTTCGTCAGCTATCCAGCAGAAGGGCCACTTAGCCTGGAGTTCTTCCCAGTTTAGCCGAGAGGCAACTACGCTGTACAGACCTTCTGCTGTTTTCAAAACAGTTTGATCTCCAGAGGTTCCTTCTCCAGTCATCATTTGAGTAGCGTGAACAAAAATCTCTGCTCTACGATAAAAAGTCACATCGTTAGAAGGGTAACAATCATTACTCATCTCACTTTTCAAAGAGCGACTACAATCAGAGGACGACTCTGAGATGGGAAAAGTCACACTCCACCGTGAGTAAGATCCCCTTTTTGAGCGACATGACTCAGCCCTCGGAAGAATCACAAGGATTCTTCCCCCACGATAATTAGGGTTGCGAGAAGTTAATCTCCCCCTCGTAAGATACATTCTTTTCAAGCAAAAACAGCAGAGCAAAAGAAGACAAAAATAACAGGGGAAAGAAAATGGTTACCTTAGATGATAAGGAAGATGAAGACTGAGAAAAACTTCTCAAAACAAGCGGCAAGCGTCCTTACAAAATTTTTGCAGAGTTTTGCTAAGAAATCAGAAGTGAGTGGTACCCAGAATCCACTAAGTGTTTCTTTTATAGGAAACGAAAGGGTTCGGTTACCAACTCTTGAGGTTGTGTCATTCACGACTAAACGCGTCGATTTACAAGTCAAACGACACAATCGTTCTAAATTCATGGGCGCCAAGACAATATCAATTCGTCAAAGGGCCTCTCCGCTGGGCCCAGAAGTTTTAAAAATTGTAGGCCCATTAAGCCCCAAACGACGGTTACTGAGGTTTACGTCTCAGACGCAATAACTGCTCGCACACGTGATTAAAGGCATTTAATGTCTAATCATGCGACGCAATCTATGCTTTACAGACGTTACTCGAATTTCAAGAGTCCTCAGTTTTCAAAAAACTTTTGGCATTCTCCTGCTGCGAATCTTTGTCTAAAACCGTTATAACAACATCATGACAACGGAACGTTCAACTCTAGAACGGTTCCTCATGATGTAATAATGCTGAACAACACACATGCATAAAAACGTTTCCTGCATAGTTATACCGGCATCTAGACCTTTCGCAGGTTAAGTAGCTCATGTGAACAACTACACAGTCCCTCACACAAGCTAGGGGACATATGATCCGGTCTTGATACCGGTATCCGATCTACAAGACATATTTCAACGTCTTTGTCAATTCGCCAACGTGCAACCGGTGTCATCGGTATACATCCAGACTCTAATTCCGTATCAGGCGCTCTCCCTATACCGGTTGTCCAGGATAACACCATGACACCGGATAACACACATGTCACTATGCAGAAGACAAAAGGCATTGCTACAGGGACCGATCAATAACTCCCTGCACTACGAGCCAAAATCTGCTAACGGGAATGGTCAATTTGTCCCTTAATTCTAGCCTATACTCCCTACGCTCAATATAAAATGGCCACTTGACCCAATCATACTAGTAAGTACGCAATAAAATAATAATTTAAAGTATTATTGGAGATTAGTGGTTCCCCACTAACGGATCCTCGAATATCGAGCCAATCAGGTATATGAACTCTCTTCATCAATGAAGGGAGGGATCTTTTTGACTCTATCAACTTACAATTACTCTCTGAAAACATTCCTCACTTGGAATATCACCACTGACTTGAGCGTCGGAGAATCTTTGCAGGTGACACCACCTTTCGCCCATATCAACGCGTAAGGACGGTGTGAAGGACCTCCAGGACGCCCAATCCGCTCTCATCTTACAGAGACATCGGATATACAAACCAGATACTCATATAGCCAGTCTTCAGAGATGTAATCCTCCTATTATTTGTGATTGACCCGACACCGGATCTCTTGACCCCGGTTCAGGACAGATCAGTAATGTAATGAATAAATTTTATATAATGATATTGATGATTTAGTGATTTTGGTCATGTATAAGATAATCGTGGATGCATAAATGGTGAACCTATATAATAGTACAAAAGTGATGATTTGATGAGTACTTAAGGAATTGAACTTGAACAATATACATTAACGATGGTGGTGTTTGGATTAATGTCAATAGGTGGATAAATAGGTACATATGAGTTATGGGCAATGGTGATAGTTGAGGCCTGACCCCGGATGTATATGCATATTTATATTTATATCTTAGGCAATGCATATGTCTGTTGTAAATGCATGAATGGGTTATGATCTAATAGGTTTATGTTAGGTGATTGCATGCTTTGCCGAGCCTTTTCTCATATCGTCATATATGGGACTAGGCGTATGCCCGGTATACACATTCTCCTTCCGCTGTAAACTCTACTATTTCCGTATACCGTTATGGGCGAATTAGTTATCGATCAAGTTATATGCTAATAAATCTCACTCTTCGGTTTTCTGTGGTTCGGGTCTTGATGTAGTCGAGATGGTGTTTAGAAACTATTTTGAACGCGAAAAATTTACTCGCATTTTTGTTAATTATTATCTTGATTACATCGGGATCTAAGTCCGGAAAACCCGGGGGTGTTACACCAAGAGATATGTTGTCGTACGCCCTGGAGAATAAAGTTGTCTAAATGGCGTACATCGAAGCTGTAAAAGATATCTATGAGAGAACAAAGGGATACAAAGGACTTTCCTATAAAGATTATCTACAACAAGTATCATCCTTGAGTCATTGTTTATTTGATGTGGTCTTAGACACCTGACAAAGCCAGTCTAGAAAGATGTCCCCAAATGCATTTTTTTCACATACATAGCCCTCTTAGTAGAGTCAAGAGAAGAAATCAATTTCAAATTAGAGTTGTGATGACAATCTTTGGAATTCAAAGGTTTTTTACTAAGTAAAAGTAAAATAGAGTATATGCATTGCAAGTGTAACAAGAGACAAGTTGACAACAACTTAGAGGTGAAAATTAGAGATCAAGTTATACTCAAGTGTCAAGAATCAAGTATTTAGGTTCAATAATAAAGATGATGGTGGAATTAAGAAAGGTGTTTCTCATAGTATACAAGTTGGGTGATTAAAATAGAAAAAAGCCTTGGGTGTTATGTGGGATCAAAAAGTACCCAACACGCTTAACGAAAAATTTTATCGAACTACCACAAGACTGGGCAATGTTTTATGGAAATGAGTGTTGGGTGGTAAAAAGACAACATGAACATCAAATGGAGGCAATTGAGATAAGGATCCTAAGATAGATGTATGGTCACACAAGACCGAATAAGAAATGACAATATTATAAGTAAAGTAGGTGTGACACCCATGGTAAGAAAATGATTGAAAATCATCTAAGGTAGTTTGTACATATGCAAAGGAGACCCTTGACAACGTCTGTTAAATGAGTGGAATAAATATGTTGAAGCCCTCTAAAGAGAGATAGAAGAAAATCTAAAGGAATGTTTAAAGAGGTTATTGATAAAGACCTTTCGATACATGATACAATGACTTCATATGATCTATGTAACCAACCTCAGTCATTGGAATAACACTTTATTGTTGTTCAAATTTTTAAATTGGAAAATTTAATATCTAATTTCATCCAAGTTTGCACACTCAGTCTAAATTCACCCTTAAGTTACCATTACCACAAAGTTGAACCATTATAGAAAATCCCAACTTAAAGGGGTAGGGGGGAAGTCCTGAATGAACCAGCCACCTTAGTTTCATAATTTTCAACCGCTTAGAGGATCATGAAACTAGAGGAGCCATCATCTGACACTTTTGGAAAAAGTCAAAAGATTATGCCAAATTCAATCTAGGAAAAATAAATAAAATAAAATAAGAGAAAAAAGTCAAAAGATTATGCCAAATTCAATCTAGGAAAAATAAATAAAATAAAATAAGAATATATATCAGGGTTGACCTGAAACATGCTTTTCAAGAAAAATGTTGGGATTAATAAGATGCAACCAGCATTGCCAGCAAAGAAACCTCTCACCAGAATTGGCCCCAAGCAGTCACAGAAGTTCAAGACTGTGTTTTCTATATACAAAACAGCCACAACCATATCAAATAACATCTTAGTCTATCAATGCATCTATCTAAATAGTTCCATATGATTCCATCTCCTTGATGCTTTGTAAATCTTTGTTATTATTGTAAGAATTACTATCCCCTAGCCTTTTCCAAGTCAGGAAGATCTGCAAATAATAATTATTTGTATAAGGTATAAGATGGGAACAAAAGTAGAATAAATACAGAAACTGAGTATACCAAATAATTAAATAACAAAAAAAATGAAAAAATATATAAAGATAAAGGTCAAGCCATGCATGTGCATGGTATAACAACCATATACTAAGAAAGGCTAAGGGGCATTTGGTTTGAGAAAATACTTCTTGTTTTTATTTCTTATTTTTACTTTTACCTACGAAACCGATATTTTGTTTTTAATTTTTAAGAGTTTACATAAGAAATACTAAAAGTAATTTTTTTATGTTTTCACTTTCTTGTACAAATTTTTAAAAACAAAAAATAATGTGATAGCTGTGATTAGAATTAAAAATAAAAAATATTTTCTCAAATTAGACCGCTCTTAAATTTTTACCACAGACATATATTCTACAGAGACATCAAATTTTCACCAAACACTATATGAGTAAGCAATTGTTTAAGCATGGGATGAGAGAGGATCACTTACACAACATTCCTTCATCATCACTGCTTCCATCGTCCTGACCAACAAACTGCAAAACAGGATATATTAGACAAGACTAGGTACCAGGTTTTTTAAATTTGTTAACTCTATATTACATTTGGCTAGTGAAAAAATTAATTTACCTGAGCATCATCATCAGATACCAAATCAGCTGCAAAAAAATCCAATAAAAGCTTAATCAGATAAGAGAAATACTTGTACATGAACATGAAGCAGTAACAAGCTTTAGGATTAAATAATCATTTTCACCCTATACCCTCGTGTAAGGATTGGTCCTTATACGTAAAACCTTAAGTTTTAGTCCCTATATGTATTTTAAATTAAAATTTGGTCCTTGCCAATTATTTTTTGTGTGACTCCTTGGAGTTTTGTTTGACGTCCTACATTGTATAATGTATAGTCACTTCAGTAAAACATGAACATATCATTTAACATGTCAAACAAACAACTTCACAAAATCACACCACATACAACAAAAGAATTGAGAATAGAAAGAAAACAGAAAATAGAGAGAATAGAGAAAACTAAGAAATTCATTATGTAATCTGAAAAACTAGTTACAACAGAAATTCAGCAAAATTATATAACAAAAGGTACATAACAGAATTCTATTAAGGCTTTTAGAAGGAATGACCAACTTAGCTGATTATAGGTTAAATGCTAGCAATCTCTAATATTCTCCTGTGCAGTTCAAGAGTACTGTTTATCTCTAATATTCTTCTATGCAATTCAAGAGCACTGTTTAAAGGACAAGATTTTAGGTTTCCGAATCAGACATGTCCTGATACTGACAGCAGTTTTCGGCACAGTTGGGATGCACAGTGAGAAGACCTTTGAGCAGATGAAACCTCTGTTTTGACAGAGGTTTAGTAAGGAGATTAACTAGCTGGTCTTGTGAGGGATGTGTTGAACAGAGAGTGATTTATTTAGAACTCTTTCCTTGACAAAGAAGAGATCAAGTTCCACGTGTTTGGTTCTAGCATGCAGAATTGGATTATGGCTAATGGCAACTGCACTTTGATTATCACAATAGATGATTGGGGTTGAGCAAGGAATATGAAGTTCCTGCAATAAGGATTGAATCCATAAGATTTCTTGTGCAGTGAGAGCAAGACTTAGGTATTCTGCTTCTGCACTTGACCTTGCAACAAGTTGTTGCTTCTTAGACCACTAAGAAACTAGATTAGGCCCAAGAAAAATAGTGGAGCCTGAGATTGATCTTCTATCATCTGAATCAGTAGCCCAGTTAGCATCACAATAAGCAATGTTAACTTTACCCATCTGTATAGCAACTATTGAACATTCCTTTTCTACTATGAACATCATCAAAACTAAACTTCGAAACAAAATGGAAGATAAGAGGCTGATTAAATTGTGAAAACGTTTTCTATTTTCATTTTCTGTTTTCAATTTTAATTACAAAACTGTCATCTTGTTTTCATTTCCAAAATTTTCTACAGGAAACACTAAAAACAATTTTTTTCTGTTTCCTAATTTCATTTCTTGATTTCACTTTTTTCAGTATAAAATTTTGAAAGTAAGAAACATGATGGTAGTTTTGTAATTAAAACTGAAAAACAAAAAACATTTTCATAATCCAAACAGCCCCTAACTTTCTAGGACATTGCTTTGTAAATACTATTGATGGAGTTATGTAAATATAGTGGTCGTTCCTATTAGGATTTATTAACTTAATTCTATATTTATGTAATTAGTCTTAATTAGGGTAATTGTATATTCTGTAATAATGTACAATCTCCTATGAATACAAAAGTTCCATTAGGATCACTACACACGAAATTCATAATATGTTCTCTCTTTGCTTTCTATTTCAACATGGTATCTAGAGCCTAACTAGAGTTCCTTCTTTTCCATGCATCTCTAGTGAGCCACTACTTATGATGTAAATTTTTCTTTTCAAAACCCTAATTCTCTCAAGGGTTTCGAACAAGTTCCAATTGATCCTCCTTCATTCTCCCCCGCTGTTGTCCACCACCCCTGCCTACGCCACTGGTCTTTTCCAACCGGCAACCGCACCACTAGCATCATCTCACCAAGAGCGGCCCATCCCCACCAGCCTTGTCCCAAACGGAGCCCATATGCACTTTCACGCGCCATCCATCTCCGCCGCGTGTGGCGGCGCATCCAGCGTTTGTTCCTGACGCCACCACCTGGGTTTTGCTCGCCGGCCTCTACTCTACACAAATTCGGTCTTGGTTTGGTGTTTTGACATCACATGATCTGTGCTTTTTGCCTGTTTCTTGCTACTGTGCATTTTTTCTCTCTCCTCCGGCATACCCATGCCTACTAAGTACTCCTTTATTCGTAATTAGATCCTGGGTTGTACCATAAAGGTTACTGCGAATAGGACCTAGGCCACTATCCTTTGGGTTCCCATTGATGAGCCTATTTCCCCCTCCTTGCCTCCATTTATTCCTCATCTTGATTCTGTTGCTTTGCTTTCTCACAACAGCACCAAAACCCCATGTAAAAGGGGCAAGGGACCTCTTTATTGCGACCACTGTCACATTGAAATGTGTTGGACCCTTCATGGTCACCTCTACAACTATAATTAGTGAACTCTCCATGCAAATATCTCTTATAATGAGTAAGATCTGAATGAACAATTAGCAAACTCAAGATAACACAAATGAATAAAATAATTGCTAAGGTGTTGGCACAAAGATTGAAGAAGGTCATGGAAGACTAATATCAGAATGTTAGTTTGCTTTTGTGTGAAGGAGGAACATGTTGGATGGAGTGGTAGTGGCTAATGAAATCCTTCAAGAAGCAAAACAAAAAAAAAAAGAGACAATGTATCATGTTTAAAGTTGATTTTGAGAAAGACTTATGATTCTATATGTTGGGAGTTTTTGTTATTATATGTAGAGAATGAGCTTTGAAAAAGAGATGGATAAAATGGGTTGAAAGTTGTTTGTGTTCAGCTTCTGTCTCAATGTTGGTGAATGGGAGTCCTAGAAAGGAATTCAATATGAGAAAGGGGCTGACACAAGATATTCTATGACACCATTTTTATTCTTATTGGTGGTTGAAGGATTGAGTGGACTTATGAGAAATCCATTAACACAAGGTTGGTTCACTGGTGTAAAGGTGGGAGATGGAAGTCTAATTATATCACACTTGCAATTTGCAGATGATACTTTATTTGTGGGTGAGTGCTCTTTGTCCAATGTGTTAACCATAAAGAGTGTTTTAAGATGTTTCGAGCTAATATGTAGATTGAAGGTAAATTTTTTCAAAAGTAAATTTACAGTTGTCGCGAATTCTTTGGGTGCGACAGCTTCTTTGTCCTCCTTATTAAATTGTAAGGTGATGGATTGGAGATCCCATTTGTCTACATGGGCATTTCAGTTGGTGCAAACCCAATGAGAATTCAAACTTGGAGACCAGTAATTGAAAAAGTGAAGCAAAGATTGTCCCTTTGGAAGAAGCATTACCTTTCAGTTGGCGGTCATGTCTGCTTAATTAAATGGGTACTTTCTTTTATCCCTCTCTTATTCTTCTCTTTTTTTTAGAGCACCTTTGTCTGTGATAAATGAATTACTTAATTTACAAAGGCAATTTCTTTGGGGTTAGTTGAGATGTGGTGTGTAAAAATAAAAACATATGTGGTTTGGGGTAAAGAATTTGGTATCTTTTAACAAAGCACTCACAGGGAAATGGAGATGGAGAATGAGGTTGGAAAGAAAAAATAGCTTATAGGTTAGGATGTTGGAAGCAAAGTATGGTAATTTGGATAGGGGGACAAAAATTTATTTGGAAAAGGGTCTAGGTAGTGGTGTGATTGGGAAAAGTTTCATATGGTCACAAATGGTTTGAGTCTAATATGAGAAAGATTGTGAAAGATGGAGGGAAAACTTTATTTTGGCAGAATCGTTGATTAGGGGTGGAGCCTTTAAATATAATTATAGAAGTCTTGAAAAAGAGCAATCTTTAAATAGAGGTTCTCATAGCTCTCTTTAGTGCGGTCTTTGAGAAAACTTTTATACAATCATAGAACAGTGTGTATAGTTGTTAAGTCTGTAAGTGCAGAGCTTTTATTAAAGCTATAAGAGAGAGTTTTGTAGGGGTGTCTAAAATCTAGGTTCAGGGTGTGTGAGTTGCACCAACAGACCATCTGAAGTTACGTGAGTGAGATCTAGGATCTGTTATTCAAAGACAGAAGATGTATCTGTTTTCACTATCTTAATGGAGTTTGTTACTTCCCATGGATGTAGCCGGCCCCTTGAAGCCTTGGGGTGAACCATGTTAATCTTGTGTCTCTTTTCTCTCTCTTTTCTTTTGTGTTTGTTCCTCATTTGTGGTTTCTGGTTTTCTGCTACATTCTGGTTGTTGGCTTTGTTATATTTGTTGCAGGTATTAGTTCTCTCACCATTTTACCCAACAATACTGTTTGAACAATTATTTAAGGATGATGATATCAAATTTAGGTCATTGGGTTGAGGGAGAGTGGGGACTGTTTAGGTGGAGGAGGAATTTGTTTGAATGGGAATCATTTGCTCCAAAATTTTTTACAGGTTTTACAAGGGAATGAGCCAACTCAACAAGGAAAGGATTTATGGTGGTGGGGGGGGGCCCATTGCAACGGGTGAATATTCAGTAAGATCAGCTTATGAATCATTACAGCATGAGGGTCTTAGTCAGGCTAAGAGGTTCTTTGAGCTTTTTTGGACAACTGTTCCTGCTAAAGTCACTATTTTTGGCTGAAAAATATTAATAGGGAGGATATAAACCAAAACAAACCTGCTCCCAAGAGGTGTTGCTTTACAAGAAATCAAGTTATTGTGTCCTTTTTGTGGAGAACAACAGGAAACGACATCTCATCTCATCTTTACTTGTTTCTCATACAGTGTTTGGGAAAGATGTTATAATTGACTCAGGATTCAAAATGTTACCCACTATGCTTATTGAACAAATTTCTTACATCAAGAAAGGTTGGTGGGAGGGGGGAAAGCAAGAGAATGTCTCATTGTAATTTGGTTTTTGCGGGTTTTAAGACATTTTTGTTTTAAAAAATGAGCACATCTGTTATGATACACTCATGGAACTAATTAAATATAGGAGCCGGTTGTGGCTGAGACTTGAGAGTAGGCTTGAAGGGTTTTTATTTCTTTTTTCTAGAGAGGTAAAGAGAACCGCTCATATGCCTTGGGCATGTAATACCCTCTAGTTTTGTATATGGTTTAGTTACCCCTTGTACCTAGCTTTTTAATTTATTTTTGTTTTTTCTGATAAAAAAATACTACGAATAAAATGTTTTTTTAAATGCTCTCATGACATAAAGGTGAAATTGAAAACAAATTCATCATCATTTTTATTTTTAAAGAATTTAGGATCTTAAGAATCATAGTGAAGGGGTTTCTCTTTCCGATCTAAATCTTGAACAAAATTGCGAGAGATTTTTCTTATAACACGAACATAGAGAAATCACACGAATGGCCAAAGAATTAGAAATACTAATGCAAGTGAAAATTTTAAATGCCAATCAGAAAATTCTAGCTTCTAAGGGGTGTTATGATTTAAGGAAGCTTACAAGCTGACTCTTCATCATCCTCATCACACCATCTGTTCCAGTCAACTTTGAGGTATGGAGCAGGTTTCTCTTCAGATTTCAGTAGCCTCTTCCACCAACCCTTTTCACCTTTCTGAATTGAGCAAAGTATGTTTCTCAGGCCAGATTTAGTTTTACAACCCTACACACATGCAATAATAACAAATTTCTGAATAGGACCTTCAGACCTTTTCTAAAGTTTGATACCAAAATAAAATTGAAATGATAGGTAACTTGCAAGTAGCAGCAACCATCACATCGACCATAGTTTCATGTTAAAAATCATAATAAACATACATGCACTAAGGTATTGTAATCAGGTTGTACAGTCCTTTCAGAATGCCCAGTATATTAACAGGAAATATTCATGGTAGACCTAATTAGCATAGAGACGCTGTAAAATTTGTGATGGGGTTAGATAAACGTGAAACCTCATCAACATAACAAGATTGCAAGAATCATCTCATCAGGCATTGTTTGGCAAATACATATACAACATCAACTTCAAACCATCCGGATGAACATAAAATACATAAATGATAAAATGATCCAAAAGGTTAAGATGAAGGGCACAATTACTTGCAGTTCAAAGGGTTGGTCAAAGTCCTATGTACTACCGAATTCAGCAGACCAAAAACAGAGTAGACCAAATTCATACCAAGATTCCAAACATTTGTAACAAAAAATGCTCATAGCCAACCTCAGATCCTCCAAATTTCAGTCTAGTCATCACTAAAATCACTGTTACCCTTATACAGCCACAAAATCAATGATCTCACAAAAAGCACACATGGAATCAAACAACAGTTCAACAATTCTTCAATGTCATCATCACTCATTACATAGTAAAACAAAATCAACAGCTCACTCACCTCAGGTTCAATGGATCCATATAGCTCTAAGCTAAAGCTGTAGGATTCATCTTGAACCCCAGAAGCAGAGAAACTAAACAAACCCTGAGGCTCACACTTCACAGAAACATCCTTGGCATCAGGTAGAGCAACAGTAAGGTAAACCTTATCAGAACGTTGTGCCCACAGAACTTCAGGATGGCGACTAAACACACACACACAGAGAAAAAAAAATTCAAAAGTGTGTAAATTGCTCAGAAATTTAACTACTACAAACTACAAACAAATGGGTCTATAATATTATAAAAATATCTTGCTTTTTTTTTCTTGTTCCTTCACAATAAAGTTGTGATTTTGATGGTGTATACAAATGTGGCTACGGTTATATAGCATTACAAGGAAATGGGGTGGTCACAAAACTAAGTGATCCTGCAAGTTGTGAAGGTTTTTTCTTTTTCTTTTTCTTTTTTATACACAGAAGTTATAAAAAGTTGGTTGAGATTTAAGTAGTGAGTGAAACAGTGAAATGGGAACAAAAAAAGTTCAGGAAAAGGAACCTCATTTGCTGGGTGCGAAGGAAGGAGACAGCGGAAGAAAAGAAATGATATTGAGATACGACTTCAAAGACAACGTCAAACTTCGATTTTGGGCTCTTCGCTCTCTCGTGACTTGTTTCCCAACCTAAGAATGTTCCTTATTCTCTACGAGTATAATGGTTATAAATGTTTGTAATTATTAATGATCATATATGTTTAAGATTTTATTCTTTTATTTTAAAATTAATGTCTGCTTTAATTTTATAATATTTTTCAATTAAAAAGTTATTTTTTATTTTTGTTCGGTTCAAATCAATAAACTATTATTTTTTATTGTATTATTGATTGAGATAGAATAAAGACAATTTTTTAATAGACACTACTAGAGAACAGAAGGATAACATCAGGATACAATGATCACTTATAATTACAAACATTTGTGACCATTTTAATCAAATCTTGTTCGTCCCACTTTTTACACTATTTTTATTCAAGGTTAATTTATATTTAGTCTATAGGTTTGTCTGATAGACAAAGGATGAAATAAGATAAGAATAGAATATATAAAGGTTACATGATCTCTTATCTTGTCTAAGATAAATGTTAGATAAACTCATTATTATTGATCTAGTGTCCATACTAGCCCTAAACCAAGTGATGACATGACAAAGGTAAAAAGGCACTCATCCAGTAAGATGGCATGAATCGACGGACAGTACGACCGATATGCCTACCGACAGATACCGGCTAAAAGTCTGCTAGAGAGTCAGACCCTCTCAGCATAGGATGTAACTTGACTGAAAAATACTCTGGTCACTTATCACATGTCAAATCACGAGTTGGACTTCCACAAAAGACTATAAAATATCATTATATATAAAGAATTAAGTAAGTGATTTATTACACCTAATGTTTCGTTTAAGCTTCGAAGAGATTTTGCAAGTACCATTACCACCTCTTACAAAGCAAAACAATTCGAGGACCTCAGACCACATAATGGAAGGCACTGAAGTGTTATATAATATCATATTCCCAATGAATCCACGTAAACGTAGAAAAACGTGAGATTCCATACCGTTTTAGGTAGTCAAATTACCCCCAACATACCAGATAATTCAATTATTAATAATAATGTTATTATAATATTATATATATACACACACGTTAATAGGAGCGACTCGTGTTATGCCTAGGTTGACCAATGTTATATAGTACTATAAAGAAAGTATATATTTTTTAAAAAATGTGAAAGTTGAATTAAAAAAGTTAAATTTAATTAGTATCTAATTTATTAATTTTAAGAAATAGAAACATAATGATAGATATGTATCAACATATAAACTAAATTTTGAAAAGAATGGCATATAGAAAGTAAAAACATGTTATAAAATATGAGAAAATGAATGAATAATTAGTTTATTCAATTTTTTTTATATGGATAGTAAATAATATAGGGATTTACTTAAAAATAACTAAATGATGAATTCGTTTGAATTGAAGCGCATATCCTTTTTGAAAAAAAAAACACAAATTAGTAAAGTTTATTTAATTGATAATCCATGATAAAATAATAGTAATACTATGATTTATTAATATAGAATAATATTTTTAATAAGGTATGATATTTAATTAAATCTTTTGATGAAATTGAACATTTTATAATGATATAATTATTGGACCAATTTACTCTCAGTCTTGCAGACTTTGGGACTGCTCTGTTTTGTGTTATAAATCTTTAAGATCTGTAACTCAACAGAATCTAGGGGTGGCAAAACGGCCCAAGACCCGCATAAGTCCGTCAAAATATGGGTCGGGCCAGAATAGGAAAACAGATTAAAACCATTACTCTGACCCGTATTCTATGTGGCCCGCAAGTCAAACGGGCTGACCCATTTTTTGTATTATATTTCTTTCTTTGGCATAATAAAATGAAAATAATTTATATATGAACTACTAAACATTAATTATATGATGAATCAATAATTTATATATAATGCAATTAACCAATAAATACAACTTGCTTGATGTGAATTTAATGATGAACGAAATTCAAAATAGAAATAAAATTACTTGCTTTGAGAAGTTTTGCACAGCAAGTGAGAAAGAGGATTGAAGAGAAGTAGCGTGTTCAGCACAAGACGTGTAAGAGAGCAACAACTATTAACATATATATATATATATATATATATATATATATATATTAATATAATTTTTTAATAGAGGCCCGATAGGCGTCAGGACCCTTTTTTGACGAGTCAAAACAGGTTGGGCTTATTTGAGAAATAATGAGTTTTTGAAGTTGGTCCGACCCGACCTTTTTGACGGGCCCAACGGGCTAGCCCACAGGCCAAGCCGAAATTGCCATTCCTAACACTCTCACACACAAAGATGACTTTTAAGTCTTTCTCTGTTTTATGTGGAGGAAATAAAAGGATAAAGGAAGAAGAAAAGAACTCTTTGTTTTTGAATAATGTTTCACTTGCATATATTTCACACTTTTCTCTTCATCAAAGATCATTGATTTAATAACCTTTATTTATACATAAAATATTAATAAACAAATAACAAACTAAAACATTACAAAAATAGAATTAGCAAAACAAGGTCCAAACTTAACACTCCCTCATAATTCTATTTTTCACTTTCCCAGACTTTGTGTGCATTCCATTTCTGGCTGCAGACTTTCACTTATCCGCACAACATGCTTTCACTCAGCTAATACTTCAAATCTGTAGGTACAGACTTTCATTCTTCAACTTTGCATATCATCTTATCACTCAGCTCCTTAAATCTACTCTTCTTCGAAGGTTTTGTAAAAATGTCTACAAGATTCACTTCAAACTTTATGAAGATTAAACTTTGAACTTTGAAATCTTATCTTTAGAAAGATAAAATTTCACTTATCCGCACAACATCCTTTCACCCTTCTATTTTTCTAAAAATCTTATCTTTAATTTAGGATAAGGTTTTGCTTTTGGACCCTCCCTAGCTACTAAGAAACCCAAGATAGTTGCTAGCATCTTTCCACTACTCCATTTGGAGGATAAAAGAAATTTTCACCCATATAGCAGTTGGGACCTAACTGCCAAAGATAATTCTAGATTTAGCAATGTTTATATTTTGGCTAGATGCTTGGGTATAGGTGTTAAGGATTTTCAAGATAGCATAGGATTCAGCCTTCGTAGCCTTAGCTAAAATTATAGTATCATCTGAAAATAAAAATAAAAATAGGTGAGTCAGTTTAGAGGTAAGAGCATACCAGTTAGGGAACCTTCCTCCATCGATCTGGAAAGTATATAGGAAAGAGCATCAGCTGCAAAGATAAACAGGTATGGGGATAAAGGATCACCTTATCTAAGACCTCTTTTTAGTTTAAAAGATGGACTTCTAAAACCATTAAGGTTTATATTATAAGAGACAGTAGAGACAAGGGTCATTACTAGAGACTCCCATTGGGAGGAAAACTAAAAGAACTTAGAACCTGACTCAAAATCCCAGTTAAGCCTATCATAAGCCTTATTCATATCCAATTTAATAGCCATATAGATTTTAGAAAAAGAGAATCTACCTTTTAGGGAATGAAACACTTATTGGCCAATAGTAATGTTATCCTGGATTAACCTTCCTTTGATGAAGGCAGATTGGTAGGGAGATATGAGGGCTGGAAGGAACGGTTTGAGCCTCATTTGTATGATTTTAGCTATGACTTTAGGAATGAAGTTATAGCAGCTAATGAGGTGAAATTAAGAAATCTTTTCAAGGTTAGGGACTTTGGGAACTAGAGTGATGAGGGTTTTTATTAAAGTGGAGGTGTAATTCTCTTGTAGCAAAGAAATATTTAGCTGCTTGGCTAACAGAATCTCCAACAGTCTCCTAATTTTTTGGATAAAATAAACCATTGAACTCATCCGATCCTAGAGCTTTATAGGGGAAGCATTTTGATTTCTTTTTCAATCTCCAGATCAGTAACCAAGGCATTTAGCATCTCATTCATTTCCATCTTTACTATTTTGGGATAACATTAAGGCAGGCTTGGATATTAATAGGATCTTCTACTGAGAAAACTTGCTGAAAGTACTTGGTCACCATTATTAAAACAGCTTGCTGCCTTTTAACCCAAGAATTGTCATCATCTAGCAGTCTAGTAATTCTGTTTCTGGCCTTTCATTGAATAGTAGTGGCATGGAAGAAGCTAGTATTGGTATCTCCCTATTTCAGCCAATTGATTCTAGACCTTTGAAACTAGTAAATCTCTTAACTCTTCTTAACCTTATCAATCTGTTGCTTAATGTCTGCAATCATTTTACTATCAGCTTCCTTTACCCTTATCAATTAAAAGCTCCAATTGATGTTGAAGTCTAGCCACTTCAATATCAGACCTACTAAAGGTGTCCCGGTGCCACTATTGAAAGGCATTGCAGCATTAAGTCTGTTGTTCAAGCAGCTGGTCCCAAGAATTATTTTTATTTTCATCCCTGAGCCACCCTTCATTTATAGTTTTTATATAATCCAGGTGTTCAGCCCAAAAGGCCTCAAACTTGAAGAAATAATTGTTGGCCTTCTCTGGTTTGAGATCCAGAAATAGAGGGGGGTGATTAAAAGAGACCGAAGTGAGAGCAGTACAAATGTAGTAAGGAAATAACTCCAAAGCTTCGTAATTAGAAAAAAGCCTGTCAATCTTTTCCTTAGTTATTCTACCATTCTTGGATTACTAATCCAAGTATAGCTACAACCCTTTATAGGAATTTCCATGAGTTTGAGGTCATTAATCATCCCCTTGACCAGGGACATTACTAGGCAGAGTTAGGATATGACTGAATTTGTCACTGGCATATAAACACTCATTGAAATCTCCTACAAGGAATCACCCAACACGTGCAGGAACCTTGAAGTCTTTAAGTTTGAGCCAGAACAGTTTTCTATCATTAAACACAGGGGGAGTATACACAAAAGAACAATACACCTTTATATTAGATGATTCAAAAGTTACAACAGAATGGATTACATTTTGATTTGACTCTATGATATTAATACTGATAGAAGAGTCCCAAAACAAAGCTAGGTCACCTGCAAGGCCAACCGAACTAACAACATGACAATAATTAAATCATAACCTCATTTTAGTGTTCTCCATACGGCCAATACTGGATTTGGTTTCCATGACAAACATAATAGATAGCTTTTATTTTTTCTTCAGGGATTTTAGCTCCCTCACTAACGCAAGAGAAACAATTCCGTGACAATTCCAACTTAATATTTTCATGGCTAATTAGAGGGCTTGATTGGGCCCGCCTCCCCCTCCTTGCCCATTTCTATGATTTAGAAGTTACCAAATTTCTACCAGGAGACCTCTAGGGTTTTCTGAACTGTTGTAAGACTATTTTTTTTGGCAATTATTCACTTACCAAACAAAGTATTCTCATAGATCTGTTTAATCTGTTGTTTATTAGATTCTAATTCAACTATGGACTCATCCCAAACCCCTATTTTGTTGATTTGTTGCAAGATCCTATCCCTAGACTCATTCATACTTTCAAATAACACAAAATCTAGAAGGAAAAAACTGAAAGAAAACAAAGAACTAATGGGGGATAAGGAATGAACAAAAGGGTCAAGGACACAAAGGAAACAAGACACTAGAATGAGGAGGGAAAAGATATCAACAAGTAGGAAACAAAAGGATAGATGGGGGATGGGAGGGGAAGGACATCAAGAGGGCCACAGAAAAAGACCAGGACAGAAGAAGGAAGGGAGAAAAAAGAAGGTGAGAAGCCAAGGCTCACTTCTACCACTCCCAAAGCAATGGAGTGGGAAAACCACTTAGTAGCCGTAGTATGAGAGCAACCTCAAGAGATTGGAAGGCTCTTCCCAGGGAAGAGAGAAAACATCTCTAGTATAGTTATGGCTTTATTGCACTCTTGTTACGTTGAACCCCTCTCTGAACCCAACCCAAAACTGATTACCCCATTTGACCTTAAACACTTCACCCCTAATCTCCCTTCTTACATTGGTAGCCGTATATTTTCCTAACCTTATGGCCTACCACTTGAATGCACCAGACACCAACACATTCGGGTTTTTGACCCATTTAGGGTTGTTTTTTAAAAAAATTAGAAACAGGGGGCGGGAACAGAAATATTTTTTGGTCTGGGGTTGTTTCTGTCTCGTCAAATTTTGAATTCGGCTGGGCATCAGACGAAATACTATATTCGGCTACTCAGGAGACGAAATTGGCAGCACTACGTGTGGCATTCGTTACGTTGAAAGACGAATTTGCAGGTGTGGCAGCAGGTGGAGATTTTGTCTCCTTGGAGGACGAAATTGACGACCAAAATCGTCTCTTGAAGAGACGAAATCTGCAGGCATAGGACAAATTTGCAGGTCTGGTTCCGGCACATTGAAAGACGAATTTAATAAAATTCCCAAGCCTGTTGTATCTGTTATTAGGGGTCGACCATCAACTCGTAGACCAATTTGCACTGCCACATCCCGCAGGGTTATCGTACACTCCCCAGGTGGCATATGAAAAGTGTGTGTCTCGGGTCTCCACCTCTCCACAAGTGCAGAGACCAGGGCAGGCTCCACTTGAAAAAAATGTAGTTGAGTTATACCAAGGAAACCAGCTCTCTGTAACAATGGTACAATTTGTTAGGGAACAGAATCTCTCCCACCACGATAAAGTAAGGCACGTCGACATTTTAAAATTCTGTCCGGTTTTCCACTCCATATAGATTCGGATATATGCACATTTTGAAATTTCAGGAGTGATGGATTTTCAGGGCCAGGATGTATTTGTCCTAACTGTCTAACACATGAAGATGATGCTTCCATCTTTTGCACTATAGTAAGACAATAAAAAACTATTTTAACATAATAAATAATATAACACTATCATACTTTCACTTACTATCAAATACTTTAATATAAAACAAAACATCAATAATTCAAAATACAATCATTTTATCTTCCCACTTTAAACAAATCACACTATCAATAATTCAAAATACAATCATTTTAAAATATAACTATTTTAACTTCACACAATAATCACA
Source organism: Clitoria ternatea (assembly GCA_037962975.1). NCBI lineage: Eukaryota > Viridiplantae > Streptophyta > Magnoliopsida > Fabales > Fabaceae > Clitoria > Clitoria ternatea. The sequence continues at coordinate 20,492,755 of CM075675.1, forward strand.
CTATCAACAACAAAATATTATAACACTATCAATCACATGTATCACACTACCAATAAACAACATAAAAACAACAATATTCAAAAAAAAATTTCTTTTCATATAAACAACAAATATTCATCAACAAATATAAACAAAATATAATCTATATATAATATAAAAGGCAGTTTCTAAAGATCCTGATCCGGTCCCAACACCGGCCCCCAGAAGCATGGCTTTAATGCTTTGCCAGATCAGCATTTCGAACAAGAGAAGTACACTTCAAATACACTATAATTACTTCTGTACGGAGTGTATACCACCAGGTCAAGTAACTCCGCCAAGGCATCTTACTCCGCCAAGGCATGTTATTCCGCCAAGGCACATAACTCCGCCAAGGTGTGTTACTCCGCCAAGGCTTATTACCTCGCCAAGGAGGAAAATATTGAATATCTTATACACATGCATGAAATATTCCCAATGCATATTACTCCGCCCAGCCATAGGCTCAATACAGGCGGAATATTGAATTTCCCATACTGCGTAGCGAGCCCATACTCATAACCCCGACACGAGATTGACTCTGTCTTGAGAGGTTGAAAATGGGAATCACGTTGTCACACATAAAAGGGAATAACAATAAAATAATAAAGCATTAACGCTTTCCAAGCAAGTGGAAATACCCACTATAGCAACGGTGCTCGTGAACGACATAGGGACCCACTGCCTTTCTTGCTTTATGCCAGAAAACAAGGAGCGGGCCCTACCAATAATGGAGCACCAGTGACAGGTATATAAACCTCAGCAAAAAGGTATAAGAGGGATCCCCCATTCTAAACCTTACACTCTCTTACTTGCATAATTCTCTCAAGATTTGCTTTCTAAGTCTATGAGTATTCTGAAATACTGACTTGAGCGTCGGAGAATAATTGCAGGTACCACCCCCAATTGTGTCAAGGCAAGGAAGGCTCCTTCAGGCGGACTGTGACACCGCCCCAGAATACATTACACTCCGCCTCAATATACAAAGACACCCTGTATTTGTATTTGTATATATACTGCTTTGTATCGGATTGACACTTTATGTACATTTTGAATTGTTCAACGAACATACTTCTACACCCCCTGTAAAGAACAGTTCATTGGCACGCCCAGTGGGACCTGTAAATTTGGTATTCCCACAATCTTTGATCAATCTCCATTATATTCATCATTAATGGAAAGACCAGGACCAGAGGTGCAGATTGAGGATTCTCCTCCATGCAATCCTAGACGTCTCAACTTTGATAACGATGTTCAAAAAAAGGCAACGCATGCTGACTCTCCAGATCCGAGAGATGACATGATCAGGATGCTGAGAGAAGAAATTGCTGAGCTTCGTTGTGAAAAGGCAAATCACACTCACGAGAAAGCAGGTCCTGCAAAACAGCCGCATCATGAGGCGCATGCACAGGAGGAATCAAGTACTCCTAGCTACTCTCGCATCCCTACTTACATGGAAGAACAACGAAGCCTTCCACTGGCAAATGCTCAACATCAAGAGGGAAGGAGAGCAGGCTCAATTGCATCTCCCTTGGGGTACAAAATGAGTATCCCATTTTCCAAAAGGCTCATGAATGCACATGTCCCCAGACATTTGCAGACCATGCAACCTGTTTCCATAGGAAAATACACTGGGGAAACAGATCCTTCTAAGCATCTAGATGCTTACATCTATGAGGCTATGTTCCTAGGTGCAGAAGAAGATGTCATGTGCAGAATGTTCCCCAGGACCCTTACAGGTGAAGCTCTTAGTTGGTTCAAAAGCTTACCTTCAGGCTCCATTGATTCATGGGAGGATCTGGCCACAGCTTTTGGCAGCCACTTCGTGATCTCTAGGGATGCACCTAGAACCTCTCATACCTTGGCTCAGATCAAGCAAGGTGACAAAGAATCTCTGAAGGATTTCCTTAAGAGATTCTATAAGGAGGCAGCCATGGTCCCTGATCTGACAGAAGCAATACAGTTGCATATCCTCATCGAGGCTATGCAGCCAAAGTCACCTTTTGTTCTGTCATTGGCAAAGGGACCTCCATCTACGATGGAGGAATTTCGCAGGAAGGCGTCCAAGTATGTGGGCATTGAGATGCATCTGGAAGCCACTGCATCTCGCAGTAAACCACCCACAGCAACTCCACATCATGACAAAGACAAAGAAAGGTCATCCAAGAATGACAAGTTCCACCAGAAAGACAAAATAGGGAATCAACCCTTCAAACAGCAAGATAGACGTGTGTTTAATTTTGCTCATTATGCACCCCTGAACACGTCATATGAACAAATCTTGCGTGAAATAGGATGGACTACCCTTAACATTTATGGGATTCAACGTCCACCTCCAATCAGACGCGGTGGGAACCCAAAGAAATATTGTGAGTTCCATGAGTCAGTTGGCCATACCACGGAGGAGTGCAAGCAACTCAAAAATACCATTGAGGTACTCATTCGTGAAGGCAAACTGAAACATTATTTGTTCAAGAGTAAATCTCACGATGAACCAGAGAAGTTTGAGAAGAGATCTCGTGATCGTTCTCCTGATCCTGATAACACTCGGGAGTCAAAACGTACGGCGGCAACAGAAAAACAAAAGGGCGTTGTTCTTGAGTCCGCCCAAAGAGAACCAAGTCCAGAACCCAGATCATGGGGTAAAAGGCAGGTTGTAGATATGATTGCTGGGGGCTTCGTCGGAGGCAGACCCTCAAACACCGCCAGGAAAAATCATCATCGTATGATCTTGTCTGTGCAAGGCAAAAGTAAAGAATATCGCCCATTCAGGAACGGAGTCCAGACTCCTCCTATAACCTTCACAGATGATGATTTTGGCCCTACTATTCCTGAGGGAGATGATGCTGTAGTGATTATTGCGGTAATCGCTAATATGGATGTAAAACGCATCCTAATTGATCAGGAAAGTTCCTGCGACGTTATCTTTTATGACTGTTTTAAACGCATGAGACTAACTGATGCTGATTTGCAGCCTTACACACAGGACCTTACAGCCTTTAATGGCGCCAAACAGCCCACTAAAGGCTACTTGGACACAACGATCACTTTTGATGATGAACCTGGTGCAAGAACTGTGAAATCCAGGATTCTTGTCATTGATGTTAAATCTCCATACAATGGTATCATTGGGCGGCCTACTCTGAATGCCATGGAAGCCATCGTTTCAACCCCCCACTTGTTAATCAAGTTCATTGATAAAGATAATCAAGTCTCATCTGTAAGGGGTGACCAGGAGATGGCTCGTTATTGTTACAATTTAAGTCTTAACATGGTGAAGCTTGAAACCATGTCTAAGAAAAGAAAATTGAATGAAGGAAGCAGTGCGACGACATCCGTCAATTTAGTGGATCTTGATCCCAGGGCGGAGTCTTCTATAGACCCACTGAATCCTTTGAAACCAACTCCTGATGGTGGTTTCAAGTCTATTGTTTTAGGCAGCACCCCGGAGCAAATTACTAACATCAATGACAAACTGGAGCCTAACATGGAAGCAAGACTAATTGCACTTCTCCATGAGTACAAAGAAATTTTTGCTTGGACCGCTGTAGACATGCCTGGAATGGATCCTAACTTTTGTTGTCACCACCTGGCGGTGTATCCCGAAACCAAGCCAGTGGCACAAAAGAAACGGCGTATGGGTCCTGCTAAGCAAAAAGCTGCTTGTGAACAAACAGAGGAGCTCCTTAAGGCGGGGTTCATCAGGGAACTCCGTTACTCCTCCTGGCTATCCAACGTGGTTATGGTACAGAAAGCCAATGGCAAGTGGCGTATGTGCATAGACTACGTTGATCTGAATAAGTGCTGTCCCAAAGATCCATACCCTCTCCCCAACATTGACAGATTGGTTGACGATTCCTCCGAATACAAATATCTATCTTTTATGGATGCCTACTCCGGATACAACCAAATTCCAATGAGTGAGGATGATCAGGAGAAGACAGCATTTGTTAATGACAAAGGGGTCTTTTGCTACAACGTCATGCCATTTGGGCTAAAGAACGCCGGGGCGACCTACCAGCGCATGATCAACAAAGTTTTTGAGGGCATGCACACAAGGCTGGTAGAGGTTTATATTGATGATATTATTGCCAAGACCCCGGAGGGAGGAGACCATGTTGAAGACCTACGCCTCATTTTTCAACGCCTGCAGCAGTACGACATGAGACTCAATCCACTTAAATGTACATTTGCTGTACCTGGGGGCAGATTTTTGGGTTTCATGTTAACACAAAGAGGCATAGAAGCTAATCCTGATAAGTGTCGCGTAATCCAAGAGTTGCAGAGCCCCAAAACATTGAAAGAGGTACAATCCCTCAATGGCAAAATTGCTGCTCTAGCACGATTTATGCCAAAAATGGCTCACCGCTCTCTTCCCTTGTACAAGATGTTGAAGAAGGATAAGAAATTTAATTGGGGCCCAGAGCAAGAGGCGGCATTCCAAAGCTTGAAAAATGTCTTAGCCAGCCCTCCAATCCTGGTAAAACCAAGCCCAGGTGAGCAGCTCATTGTTTATTTGTCTGTTTCAGATGAAGCGCTGGCAGTGGCTCTGGTCAAGGAAACAGTTGAAGGCCAACGACCGATGTACTTCACTGGTAAAACATTGCACGGTGCAGAGTGCCGTTATCAGAAGATCAAAAAGGCAGCACTTGCAGTTGTTTGGGCCTCACGACGCCTAAGACCATATTTCCATGCACATCCCATCCTGATTCGCACAGACCTGCCACTTCGTACTATATTGTTCAAACCAGACCTGGCGGGAAGGATGATCAAATGGGCCATAGAACTCTCCGAATTCGACATATCCTACGAACCAAGAACTGCTATCAAGGCACAAGTCCTAGCAGATTTCGTAGTTGAATTAACAGGCTCTAGCCCAGATGCAGATCATTCACATTGGACAATATATGTCGATGGGTCTTCGAACAGCAAAGGATGTGGAGCAGGAATTGTTATAGAAAGTGATGACAGGGTACATCTTGAAATTTCATTGCACTTTACCTTCACTACGTCAAATAATCAGGCGGAGTATGAAGCCTGCTTGGCCGGACTCAGGGCAGCACAAGATATTGGGGCCAAAACTGTTACCCTGTGCAGTGATTCTCAATTAGTCATCTCACAAATTCTTGGTGAGTATCAGGCTAAAGAACCTTTGCTGCAACAATATCTAGACTGCGTCAATGAGTTAAAACAACGCTTCAATGAAGTCACTTTCAAGCATGTACCCCGCGAAGAAAATACACGTGCTGATATCCTCTCCAGGTTGGCCAGCACAAAGAAGGCGGGATGCACAACTACGGTTGTACAGAGTACCTTGGCGGAGCCAAGTATTTCCTTTCCTTCCTCAGTACATATGATTAAAAGCCGCTCCTTTGATGACAATTCCTGGGTAGCACCAATAGTTCGTTATCTTGTTAACGGACAATTACCCACGGATGATCTTGAGCGAAAGAAACTAAAGAAAGAAGCACCTTATTATACACTCTTGGACGGACAGTTATACCGCCGAGGAATTTCTGTTCCTTACTTAATTTGTATAAATGAAAATGAGGTGCAAGCTGTTTTAGAAGAAGTCCATGAAGGGCAGTGTGGACATCACCCAGGGGCACGAAGTCTAATGAGAAAAATACTCAGGGCGGGGTATTGGTGGCCCACTCTGAAGCATGACTCCGCCTCGTATGTTCAAAAATGCGATCAATGCCAATGATTCACAAATCTCCACCACACTCCAGTGGAGGAAATGTCATCATCAATAACGCCTTGGCCTTTCTATCAATGGGGCATGGATATCTTGGGTCCATTCCCAACTGCGCCCGGCGGTATCAAATACTTGATAGTTGGTGTTGATTATTTCACCAAATGGATTGAGGCAGAGGCAGTGGTGCACATAACGTCAGCCAGGACTCGAAGGTTCGTATATGAAAATATCATTGCACGTTTCGGAGTCCCTGGACGCATAGTTACTGATAATGGCACCCAGTTCACAGATCGCAAGTTCACTGAACTTTTAGAAAATCTCAGCATTACGCAGATTTTCTCTTCTGTGGAACACCCTCAAACCAATGGACAAGCAGAGGTTTCCAACAGAGAAATCTTGAAGGGCCTCAAGAAACGCCTCGGAGAGGCAAAGGGAGATTGGGCAAATCAATTGTGCCACGTTTTATGGGCATACAGAACAACCCCTCACTCCATCACGAATGAATCTCCATATCGACTGACATATGGAGTTGAGGCTGTCATTCCCATTGAACTGGCAGCCCCTTCAGCTCGAGTCCTCCATTTCAACGAGGAAGCCAATCAACAGAACCTCGCACATGAACTCGAGGTTTTGGCGGAGTTGAGAGAGGAAGCCTTTGTGAGGGACCAAGCTGTCAAAGCAAAGGCCGCCAAACGGTATAACACACACATTTTTGAACGCCGTTTCAAAGAAGGAGATTTGGTCCTAAGAAGGGCCAATATTGGCAACAAATTTGCACACCAAGGTACATTGGCACCAACTTGGGAAGGTCCATACCGAGTCATCGAGGCTTTGGGCAAAGGCACATACCGCCTAGAAAACTTAGATGGCACTCCGGTCAGGAATAAATGGAACATTTTAAATTTACGCATATATTACAGCTAGTTGGGTAATATGGTATGATCTTTTCTTCCTAACTCAAGGTTCTTCCTAGATATGCTTTCCTTGAAAAGGATTCGAAAAGACATACCCCAACTCAGCCCTTTATGTAGTTCCATTATTAATGAAATGCCTTCCTGCATTCAATCTTCACTCTAACTTTGAATTGATTATCCATGGCAGAATTTATTCCCATGAAGATAAGACAACGGCTCCAAAAACTGAAGCACAGATGCATAACTCTTTATTCCATAAAAATCAACCAACATGCAACAACGCTTCACAAACGAAGTCAACAAAAACTCCTTGGGGGGAAAGGATTGGTGTCTCAGCTATATGCTGCACCATACCGACCCTAAGGTACAAAAAACTCCTTGGGGGAAAGGATTGGTGTCTCAGACTATATGCTGCACCATACCGACCCTAAGGTACAAAAAACTCCTTGGGGGGAAAGGATTGGTGTCTCAGCTATATGCTGCACCATACCGACCCTAAGGTCCAGAAAATTCCTTGGGGGGAAAGGATTGGTGTCTCAGCTATATGCTGCACCATACCGACCTTAAGGTCCTACAGGCCGCCTATGGAAAGAACTGGTGTCACAGCTATATGCTGCACCAATTTATCCCCAAGGTCCTGTAGGCTTCTTGCAGGAAGAATTGGTGTCACAGCTATATGCTGCACCATACCGCCTCAAAGGTTCAACCAATTTCTTGCAGGAAGAATTGGTGTCACAGCTATATGCTGCACCATACCGCCTCAAAGGTTCAACCAATTTCTTGCAGGAACAATTGGTGTCACAGCTATATGCTGCACCATACCGCCTCAAAGGTTCAACCAATTTCTTGCAGGAACAATTGGTGTCACAGCTATATGCTGCACCATACCGCCTTAAAGGTTCAACCAATTTCTTGCAGGAAGAATTGGTGTCACAGCTATATGCTACACCACACCGCCTCAAAAGTTCAACCAAATTCTCACAGGAAGAATTGGTGTCACAAGCTATATGCTGCACCATAGCAATCCTGGATTCAACAATTCTCATTTGATCAGGAGTTACACTCCGGTCCAAGTTCAAAAGGATGAACACTCCATCCAAAGATTGACTCCGCCTAACTACCAATGTTTTACGGAGTACATGAGCAACAAACTCAAGCACTACTCAACAAGTTCAAGTAAGTTCAACACTTGTAAAATTGTGCTTCTTTGAAATTCCTAAGAGGCTACTCCGCCTCCTTACGGAATCCAATTTCATTGAAATTCCTAAGAGGCTACTCCGCCTCCTTACGGGATCCCGCTTCATTGAAATTCCTAAGAGGTCACTCCGCCTCCTTACGGAATCCAATTTCATTGAAATCCCTAAGAGGCTACTCCGCCTCCTTACGGAATCCAATTTCATTGAAGTTCCTAAGAAGCTACTCCGCCTCCTTACGGAATCCTACTTCATTGAAATTCCTAAGAGGTCACTCCGCCTCCTTACGGAATCCTGCTTCATTGAAATTCCTAAGAGGTCACTCCGCCTCCTTACGGAATCCTGTTTCTTTGAAATTCCTAAGGGTAATTCCGCCTCCTTACGGAATCCTATTTTATTGAAATTCCTTAGAGGCTATTCCGCCTCCTTACGAAATCCTACTTTCTTTGAAGTTCTTAAGAGGCTTCTTCGCCTCATTATTGAACTTGTCTCATTGAAATTCCTAAGAGGTTACTTCGCCTCCTTACGGAATCCTGTTTCTTTGAAATTCCTAAGGGTAATTCCGCCTCCTTACGGAATCCTATTTTATTGAAATTCCTTAGAGGCTATTCCGCCTCCTTACGGAATCCTACTTTCTTTGAAGTTCTTAAGAGGCTTCTTCGCCTCATTATTGAACTTGTCTCATTAAAATTCCTAAGAGGCTACCTCGCCTCCCTACTGAATTTTACTTCAACAGAATTTCAAAAAGGCTATTCCGCCTCATTATACTTAGTCATATTTCATTAAGTCCTCAAATGATTATGCTACCTTCTTAATATCGTTTTACAAGGCATAAATTTGACGGACTCAGACAATGTTTATATGAACAAGTACAGATTTACAGAAAGTATATTTTATTGATATTGATAAAGGTCCAGAGCCTATCCTGGAACAAGGCGATATCATTGAAATGCAAATAAAAACAAAGCTTGCAAAGAGTTTCAGGAGCTGGTCTTCAAGGGTTGGATGGCATCCCTTCTTGTTGGGCAGAGGTGGGCTGACCTTCACCAGGTTTGGTTAAACTTTGGGAGGGAGGCAAGTCCGCCAGGATATATTCAACACTGGGCGCAGGAGCGTGACCCCCCTGAACAGGCACCATCAATTCTCCATTGATGAATTCGTAGTAAGGATGAATGCCTGCAGTGGTGAGAGCAACGCCTGGATTGCGATAACGGAGTTGGCGAACAGCCATGCTGAAAGCGTCATCAATTGCCGCCTCAGCTGCATCCAAGGCAGATTGTAACTCCTTGTCAAGCCTCTCACTGGTGGCATCTGAAGTGGCTTTTTCAGCTTGCAGCTCTTGAACCTGTATTTCAAGGTTATTATATGCAGTCGTTGCTTGGTCCAACTCCGCCGCCCAGGCGTCTTCAGCCATGGTTTTATTTATTTCAATGGAAACCAACCTCTGCTGAAGTGCGCTCACACCCTCGCCCAAATTTTGGTTTTGCTGATTCAAATCTGAAACTTGTTGTTTCAGCAAAACATTATCAGCCCTCACCAGGGAAAGTCCACTCACCTCCTCGCCCAGCTTTTTATTCTGCTCTTTTAAGCCAGAAACTTGCTTTTCTAGCAAGACCTTGTCAGCTCTCACCCTAGCCAGCTCTTCCTCCAGCTTCTTGATGTCGAAGTCGGCGGTGTCAAGGTGTTTGTCCTTGGCCTTAATCACCTCTGACAGCTGCTCATTATCATGTTCCAAGCTACGAATCTTTTCAACAGACTCATGAAAAGACGCTTGAAACATGTTGGCCTCAGCAGCAACATCAGCTATACGGGGTACAGAGGCCAGGAAACCATCTATTTCTGCAAGGTGCCACCTCGCAGCTGCAGCGGCGTCCGGAATCTCCTCGAAGTCGATGTCGGGGCGGAGGATGAACTCTGGATCACGCCTCTCCGACTGGCGGGATCCCATATTTGCAAAGTACAAAAAGGGATTCAGACGAGACCCCGCCAAAGGCAAAGAGACAGATCGCCTGGATGACTCCCCTGGAACATCAATGAGAAAAACTGGTGTCCTTTGAGTAGCCAAGTCCAGGGTGGGATTCTCAGCTGGGCGGACTGGGGAAGCTTGAACTCCCTCCGCCTCGTCCCCCACAACTTGGTTTGGAGAGGCTTCAATTCCCTCTATTTCCTCCCCCACGACACCTTCTTCGAGGGCGCCTTCAACACCGCCCAAATCAGCAGAAATACCCACGACAGGTATCTCCTGAATCTCCTCCAGGTCAATGGCAGCATCAATTGATGCTCCTTCCTCAACCCTCTTCTTGCCTTTGGTCTTCCTTCTTTGCAAGGGTTGGAGATCTACTTCTTCTTCTTCCTCCTCAGCAGCTTCTGGTTCTTGGCGTTTTTTAGAACGCCTCTCAACATCAGCTGTTGAGGACCCAGCACCACCTTCCAAATTCACTATGTTAGTGGATGCAGGGAAAGGAAGGGTCTTCGTTAGAGCAGCAGCCAAATTCCTCCTGGGCTGCACATTATTCTCCGCGTCAATCTCCTTGCGGCTCATGCGGATCTGCTTGATGCGTTCCATCCCAGGGAATTCAGCAATCTCTCCTGCAAAATAACATATATGAATACGGTTAGAAGATGCAGGAGAAAATAGAAGTAATATTCAATCAATATTGGAATTGTTAATGACGAAATATTACTCAAGTATCCCTGAGCATCCCGCCCAAGCAGCCTTCGACACAGAATCAGCTTGTGGACGGAGTTGTACTCCTTCAACGCCCGGAGTACTTCCACAGATGCAGCTGATAGAGCACTTTCCTCGACTTCATACGCTTGCTTAGTCAAGAGGAAGTGCTCATGAGTCCAAGCTACTGGGAATTTGTCAATTCCCTCTTTACTCCGCCAGAAGACGGGCTTGTCCTACCTAACGGACACCTTCACAAAACTCATCCTGAAGTGAAGACCGCCTTCCTTGGCGGAATCAGCAAACGCCTTGAAGTTTAAAATCTTCGGCTCCGCCCGAAGGGTTACAAAGCCCATGCCACCAGTTCTCACGTTCACCCTCCTCATTATGCGGCAGAAAGAAAAGAACAACGCCACAGTGGGCGTGAACTCCAGATGTTCAGCCATCACCTCAAAACTACGAACTATCCCCCAACCATTGGGATGCAGTTGAGAAGGAGCGCAGTCCAGAAACCTAAGTACGCCCATCTGGAATTTGTTCAGTGGGAAGCGTACCCCCAGCTGGGTGAATAGAATATCGTACATGTATATGGTGCGTTCATTTTGAGGACGATGACATATTCGTTAGAAGGTCTTGGGAGAACGAATGATGAACCTCCTTTCATACCGTTCATCTTTCCAGATTGGCACGGGCAACTCCATCGCCCCTCCACTAGTTGTCGCATGACGAGAGGAAGCATCTCTAACATCTTCCTCAACCCAACAATAGGGGTTAATCTCAAGTGTCTTTTCCCAATCCAATCCATGCAAAACAACATTCTGACACTCTGCCATCGTGAGCACTTGTGTATGGGAAACACCTCCTGATACAAACGAATGTACGGCATTACTAAAATACTCCACGCTGCTGTAAAACGTTGAATCCCTCCCAGTATAGAAAGCCTCATCTTCACTCTCAATGTCAGAAAACATGGGACGAACAGAAACCCTAGAGCATGACACTGACTTTTTTCCCCTCATCCTCGCTTCAACAAACACACATATAAAGAAAAAACAGAACCAACCCAATAGAAATAAAGACACAAAGCAGAGGAAGAAGCAAGCTACCTTAAGTTTCTGGGAAAACTGAAGAACTCCAACAACCAACAAACTAGCGAGAAAGTAACAAGAGTAGTTTCAGCACACGAATGCAAAGTAGAAGATGAAGCAAAACATTTCCCTCCCTAAGAGTTTACCTATTTATAGGCATGGCTTGGGGGGAAATAAGCGAATCCTCAAAAACTTCAAAGATGTGTTTGCAACCGTTGGATCAATCTCACTAACGGTTCTAATTCCAAACACGTGTTTACAGCTGTTGGATGAATCTCACTGACGGTTCCTCTTGATGCTGAAAGCAACAGATGAATCTAATGGCAGGTATTTCCTGGGCCGCATTTTCAAAATCCAAGGCCCATGGTAATAACCTCGAAAACGTTTCTCAACTGCCATCCCACGCATTTATGTCCCATCATTGGAATGGCAATCGTTAAGAGGGCATACGTGGCAACGAGAGATTAAAAAGGCAAAACGTGGTTTCGAGGTGCTTTAATGACAGGCGTGACAAGTGACGACAAAGGCAATAAATGCATGAAAACACTTGTCCATAAATCCTGAATTAGCAAACACCGCCTAAACCCATGCCTACAAAAGCTAAACTTAAGTGTTATAGCTCATTAAAGTGACTCCGCCAGTCACTATAACAAGCTAGGGGGCATATGATCCGGTCCCAACACCGGCCCCCAGAGGCATGGCTTTAATGCTTTGCCAGATCAGCATTTCGAACAAGAGAAGTACACTTCAAATACACTATAATTACTTCTGTACGGAGTGTATACCGCCAGGTCAAGTAACTCCGCCAAGGCATCTTACTCCGCCAAGGCATGTTATTCCGCCAAGGCACATAACTCCGCCAAGGTGTGTTACTCCGCCAAGGCTTATTACCTCGCCAAGGAGGAAAATATTGAATATCTTATACACATGCATGAAATATTCCCAATGCATATTACTCCGCCCAATCATAGGCTCAATACAGGCGGAATATTGAATTTCCCATACTGCGTAGCGAGCCCATACTCATAACCCCGGCACGAGATTGACTCTGTCTTGAGAGGTTGAAAATGGGAATCACGCTGTCACGCATAAAAGGGAATAACAATAAAATAATAAAGCATTAACGTTTTCCAAGCAAGTGGAAATACCCACTATAGCAACGGTGCTCGTAAACGACACAGGGACCCACTGCCTTTCTTGCTTTATGCCAGAAAACAAGGAACGGGCCCTACCAATAATGGAGCACTAGTGACAGGTATATAAACCTCAGCAAAAAGGTATAAGAGGGATCCCCCATTCTAAACCTTACACTCTCTTACTTGCATAATTCTCTCAAGATTTGCTTTCTAAGTCTATGAGTATTCTGAAATACTGACTTGAGCGTCGGAGAATAATTGCAGGTACCACCCCCAATTGTGTCAAGGCAAGGAAGGCTCCTTCAGGCGGACTGTGACACCGCCCCAGAATACATTACACTCCGCCTCAATATACAAAGACACCCTGTATTTGTATTTGTATATATACTGCTTTGTATCGGATTGACACTTTATGTACATTTTGAATTGTTCAATGAACATACTTCTACACCCCCTGTAAAGAACAGTTCAGATCCCTTGATAGTGGAATTTAACAGGTGGCAGTCTCTAGACATACCTGTTTTCCCTCCTAAAACTCTTCTTCATATATTAAGGCTTTTAATAATTTTTTATTTTTTATTTATTTTTAATAAAAGTTTGTTACTTTTGATCTTTTCAGCTACTTAACTCTTTCTCTCTCTTCCACTTAATGCCCACAGGTTTCAGTTTCCTATGTGCATTTACTCCTTCAACTTTCATTTGAAATTCAAATTCAAAATTTTCCTTAAAATTGTATTTAATGGTTCAGAGTCTTAATTTTTTCCTTTCCCTAATTCTTTAATTCTCTTTTCTCACTTTTCTTTATGTTTTTTAAATCCCTCACGTCTTTCTCTCACACAGAAGCTTTTTCCTTCATTTTCTCCGATCACTGTTACAAGATGAAAGCCATGTCGAGGTTTCCTTTCTCTTCCTCTTCCGCTGCTTTCTCTCCCTCTATCTTCCGCTGCTTTCTCTCTCTTTCTGTATTCCCATAGTAAGGTACACAATGGTAAAAGATCTCATCTCCCAGTTTGTTTCGAATGACACTTTTATGTTCTTTCGTCATCTCCCTCCCTAGACTCCTCATTGCAAGGTACAAAATTTAAAAATTTCTTTTATGATTTTCCCCTTTCTTCATATACCTATGTTCATCTCTTTTTCATATTTTCCCCTTTCGTTTGATTGTCATATCCCTATTTAAAGTGTCCTGCAAGTTTTTTGACCATGAGGTTTCAGAGAATTTGAGAACCCTAAACAACTTTGTCTCCTGTTGGTTTTCAAGATGACGAAGGATATTGAGATTATTTTTGATGAAGGTGGTATTCTTTTAACCTTTTTTTATTTTTTCTTGCATGTTATTGTTTTGAATGAGTTGATATTCTTTTCAAAGGTGGTCTTGTAACATCCCTGATGTTTTAATGAGAATTATAAAAATGGAAAATGTTAGTAAATGTTTTAGAAATTTTATTTAGTATTTGTTCTGTCTGAGCCAGAGTCGGGAAACTCGGTGTCGGGATCGGTCTCAGAAGCACGGGCAGACGGGGTTGAAGATCGGATGTACAAGGGAGAACGGACAGAGAGGTGCGGTCTTGGACTAACCGGTGTGAGGAGAGCGCCTCACTCGGAGCTATAGCCCGGATCAACCTCTTATAATGACTGAAACAACAGGTGTACGCAACCAAGAGGTGAGAGCGGGTGAGAGATCCGGCCTCTCAAGCAGTAGCTCGGATTTCCGAGGTGTGGGCACTATGTTGGAATGCCGGTTGGCCGGTATTCAGACTGGGCCTATACTCTTGCGAAGTATTAGAGAATTGTAGATAATTAAACATTGTGGGAATAAATAAGTGTAGTTGATTTGATAACTATAAAAGAGTTCAGTGTGGTGAAGTTGATTAAAATTTAATAAGAATGCAAATAAAATAAGGGAAAAGGCGATCTTGCCCCTGAGCTTTATATATAAAAGGAAATTCCTTCTCTCCCCTCTTCATTATTTACGAACTTCTTCTTTTGATCTGTTCCCTCTTCTTCGTTTTCTCCTCTCTTGTCGTTGAGTTGCATGCGCTAGAAGAGGACTTCATTCGTGTCTGAACTTCAATCGAACCCCATTCCTGTGATCGAGGCTTCAAGGTGAGTCCACTGATCCGTTTTATTTGTGACCCCTTATCCCTTTCGTTCTCTAGCGGTCAAGGGCCATGCATGGCTGTATTCAAGTCCATTCTCCACTCCTTTGGTGAGTGTGAGCCCAAATACGGTCTATGAACTAAGGGCGTTGAAGTAACAGGCTTTACCTTCTGATCCGTAGGTAGTAGGTTAAGCAACGGAAGACTGCGTGACAGAACTGAGACTGCGAACCCAGTGCTCAGAGGATGGAATCGACACAGGGAGCAGATTATCGAAGCGTGGAACCAAGGTAAGGGGGTGTTCGGGTTATAATTAATTAGAATAGGACTTACTTCTTATCCGGACCGTTGAGTGGTGTAAACAGGTTAAGAAAATGTTACTGAACGTAGTTGTGTGTTTGCGCTTGTACATATGTGACTGTGTATACTGATCAGTTGAGGATCGGGTGTGTGGTTGAGTTTATCATGTTATGACTTTGAAGTATTTAATGTCGAAATGATCGGTGTTAAGTGAATTTGGGTTGGCAAGCAGGTCACCCGAGTGATGAGAAGTTGATGATAATATGTTAAATATGAATTGTTGAATGACTATGTGGTGTGGGATGGCCGACGGTATATGATAGCCCCTCATTTCCGGCTCCCGTGGTTTTTGTGCCCAGTTGAGCTACCCAGTGGTCGAGGTGGAGAGTCAAGCAGGACTCGGTGAACCAAGCAGGGTTCACGGGGTGTCAAGTAGGACCCCCAGCTGAAGGCCAATCCTTTAGTATCCGGATACTAGGAGTCAGATTGTATGAGAGTCAGTGGTGATTGTGATGAATGTGATGTAATTGCTTAGTTTGGGTTAATATGTTTATCGTATGTAATACGCTATGTTTCTGAGTGCGATTTGATAGATCTCCGAGTGAAAAGTTGACATATTTAATAAGTATGAATTGACTCCTTGATGATTGTAAATAATATAATTATTGAGTAAACTGTTATGATTTTCGAATGATGCTTAATGTATATATATATATATATATATGTTAAATTCCATTCTATATTAATTACAATGCCAAACACTCACCCTTGCTGTTGTTTCAATTTAGTAACCAGTGACAGGGAGGAGGGAGGAGCCATGGAGTCGCGCCAAGGGGGAGATCGATGCCAGGGCCCGAGTGACTTTGAGTGATTCAGTAGAGTTATACGTGTGTATGAGTAATTTTTGAGTGTTATTATTAGCTATGTGTTAACTAAGACTGAATCGGATACAAATCTACATTTTAAAATACATTACTGTCTATTTATATGCTCTCATGGTTGCTATGGCAACTCGTTAGCTAACAGAATCGTCCCCGAATAAGGAGTAATCAAGCGAGTCGGAAAGGTTAGGATGTTCCTAGTGGGATTGACTGGGAGAGGATTTCGAGTGAGGGAATGTATAGAGATTCTGAGTGAGGAGGAATTAGACGTGCCGAGTGGGAAACTTGAATTTCTTCCAAGAGAAGTGAGGATAAAGTATTCACCGAGTGAGGATATCTGGAGAAGCAATAGACGAGTGAAAGAAGTGAATTATTCCGAGGGAGTTGTGGTCAGACGAAGCCTCCTAAGTGAGGAGTAGTAACGAGTCAAATGAGGAATGTCCGAGTGAATGGAAGTGGTGTGTTTTCCGAGTGAAACCCATTTGTCGAGTAAACCATTTTTCCGGGTCGGGAGTCAGTTAGTGTGTATTATTCGCTCAAATTTCAGGAAGGTATTCGCCCAAGCGAGTCGACGCTCGCTTAAGCGACTCTCGGGTCGTTTAGGTACCTTGGGGTTCGCTCACGCGAGTGATCCCTGTTTTTCTCCTTTTTCCCCTCTGTCTTCTTTTCCTTCCTCCGCTCTTCTTATCCCATCGCTCCTGATTCTGTTTGGTCAAATGAGGTATCTCTAATCGGATATTACCTTGCGTTCGTTTCATCAGTATTTCAAGGGTAATTAACGCCATTGTGTATTAGGAGCGGGTAAAGTGGTTTCCGATCGGTTGTCAGTTTCATTGGGTTAAGAGAAGTAAATGTTATTTTTCATTAAGACTTAAATATTTATTTAAAGCGAAAAATTTATTGTGAAAATTAATTAATTAAATATAAATAAATGTAAATTTGGATTAGGATGTTACACTTGGTATCAGAGCGGTTCTTTCTAGAGCCGGGTGTATGGGTCGATCTAGTGATTGTGTGAGTCTTATGAAGGCTGATTGCGTTTCATTGTATTGTGTTTTGTTGTGCGGCTTGGCATCGTTCCCTTGGCACTCCACTGGCGTAATATTCTATGTATCTAAGGTAAATTTCTGACTCCCTGGCTGACCTTGGTTATTAATGGTGATGTGTTTGCTCATTGTAGAATTACTAAATGGTCGAAGGAACTAGTTCCGGGGGAGGAGACGATTTCTTCTCTAAATTTACTCAGCTGATGAGTAGGACCGAGTCCGGTCCCACTCTGGATAAATTTCTAAAAAGGAATCCTCCGGTCTACAAAGGGGGACACGATTATGACGGGGCATACATTTGGATCAGGGATATTGAGCAGGTCTTTGAGTATTTTGAGTGCTCAGAAGAGCAAAAGGTTTTATTTGCTACTTACCAACTAAAAGATGAGGCTAGAGTATGGTGGTCCCGAGTGAAGGTGCAGATGAACGCAGGAAATGAGCCGTTAGTATGGGCAAATTTCCAAAGGAGGTTCCTTGTTAAGTACTTCCCGGATAACTACAAAATCCAGAAGGAAATGGAATTCCTGAAGTTGGAGCAAGACCGGCTGTCTGTGGTTGAGTACACCAGCAAGTTCGACGAGCTGTGTGATTTTTACCACCCTTTCTCGTTAGAAGGGACTGAGGGCAGCAAGTGTGCCAAATACGAAGCCAGACTACGGATTGAACTCCGTAGTGTAATCGTACCGATGGAGATTAGGGACTACCCGACCCTGGTGAACAAAGCAAGACTGACTGAAGAGGTGCAGTTACAGAGGACGTCCCAGTCGAGAGATAAAAAGCCACTGAAGGCGAAAGGATTTAGCTTCAAGAGGATGGGTCAATTCTTCCGGGGCGACAAGTCTTCTACTACCTCCTCATCCTCTTCCGGTTGGGGTTCCACTGGTCGGTCGGGTAATCCTTCTGGTAGCCGTGCATGCTACAATTGTGGTCAGGAAGGTCACATTGCCAAACACTGTCAAGCCAATCAAATTGTGTGCTTCCAGTGCGGACAGCCAGGGCACCTCAGGCCCGATTACCCTCAGAGGCAGCAATAGGGCAGGCAGGGCAACCGAGCTAACTCTTCTGGAACTCGGGGTGCCAACTTTCCGAGAAGAGGCAGGAATGGAGCTGGTAGAGGAAACCAACAATCGGGAAGATCTGATGCCCAGTCAAGTGGTGCCCAGAACGCCATGACCGGGCGAGTATTTACGTTTGATGCCTCAAAAGCTACAAGGAATGACAATTTGGTGCAGGGTAAGTGCCTCATCTGTGGCTATCTTGTTGATGTAATTTACGATTCGGGTGCAACCCATTCATTCATTTCCGAGAGTTGTGTGCGACGGCTTGGTTTGCCGATCGGTTTAATGGAGAACGCTCTTATTGTTTCCACTCCAACCGGTTCCACTTTTCGCGCTACCACCGTGTGTAGAGAAATGCCGATGCAAATCGAAGACCGTACCTTCCGAGTGAACTTCATCTGTATGCCATTGAAGAACTTAGATGTTATTCTAGGTCTCGATTGGCTCGCTGCTAATCATGTGCTGGTCGACTGCTATCGGAAGAGTATTGTTTTCTCTCAGGGACTTGACACGAAGGACGTGGTGAGCGATGCCCTAGCCACATATGTTATTTTATTTGCTTCGGAGGGTCGGTATGACCTCCTGCCGAGTGATATTCCAATTGTTTGTGAATTTCCTGACGTTTTTTCGGAAGAAATTCTGGAGCTACCTCCTAGTCGGGAGATTGATTTCTCTATTGACTTGATTCCCGGGGCAGAACCTGTGTCCCGAGCGCCATATAGAATGTCTTCGGTGGAATTGGCTGAAGTGAAGAAACAAGTAAACGAACTACTGGAAAGGGGCTTTATCCGACCCAGTGCCTCACCATGGGGCGCTCCGGTGTTACTGGTAAAGAAAAAGGATGGTAGCATGCGAATGTGCATTGATTACCGACAGCTGAACAAACTGACGATCAAAAATAAATATCCACTGCCTCGGATTGACGATTTATTGGACTAGTTGAGAGGCGCCATTGTGTTCTCTAAGATCGACTTGAGGTCGGGGTACCACCAAATCCGAGTGAAGTCGGAGGATATTCCAAAGACAGCATTTCGGACTCGGTATGGGCACTTCGAGTACATTATAATGCCTTTTGGAGTGACGAATGCCCCTGCCATTTTTATGGACTATATGAACCGGACTTTCCAACCGTACTTGGACCAGTTTGTGGTGGTATTCATTGATGACATTTTGGTGTATTCGAAGTCGGTCGAGGAGCTTGCTCAACACCTTCAAATTGTTTTACAAGTTCTCCGAGAAAAGAAGTTGTACGCTAAACTATCTAAGTGTGATTTCTGGGAGAGTAGTGTACAATTCTTGGGACATGTAATCTCCCGAGAGGGAGTCTCAGTTGATCCGACTAAAATTGAGGCGGTTATGGCTTGGGAGAGGCCGGAGTCGGTAACTGAAATCAGGAGTTTCCTTGGATTAGCTGGATACTATCGACGTTTCATTGAGGGGTTCTCTCGGATAGCACTCCCTCTGACTCGGTTAACGAGGAAAGGAAGCCCCTTTGTGTGGTTGGAAAAATGTGAATTAAGCTTCCAAACTCTCAAGCGGTGTTTAACGACTGCCCTGTGCTTGCATTGCCCGATGTAACACAGGAATTTGAAGTGTATTGTGATGCATCCAAATTTGGATTAGGGTGTGTGTTGATGCAATCCGATCGGGCAATTGCCTATGCTTCCAGGCAATTGAGGCCACATGAGGAAAATTACCCGACTCACGATCTGGAACTGGCAGCAGTGGTGTATGCACTGAAGATTTGACGCCATTATCTGTATGGAGCTCGCTTTGTGGTATTTAGTGACCACAAAAGTTTAAAGTATTTATTTGATCAAAAGGAGCTAAATATGAGGCAGAGGAGATGGGTGGAGTATCTGAAGGATTACGACTTCGATTTGAAGTATCACCCGGGCAAGGGGAATGTTGTGGCGGATGCACTAAGCAGGAAGGTATTACACGTGGCTTACCTAATGGGCAGAGAACAGGAATTGCTGGAAAGCTTTAGGGATATGAATATTGGGGTTGTTATGGACGCTCCAAACCGAATGACGATCGGAATGTTGAAAATCTCCAATGAATTTCTGGAGTCTGTTGTTGCCGCGCAGAAAGACGATGAGGAGTTGCTGAGGCTGATTGACACTCAGGCCCGAGGCAAAAATATGGAGATAACTCGGGGTAACAATGGGATATGGAGATTCAGGAGCCGAGTAGTGGTGCCTTCACATGGAGGTTTCAGGCAGGCTGTGCTAGCAGAGGCACACAAGAGCTCTCTAAGTATACATCCGGGTGTGACGAAAATGTATCATGACTTAAAGAAGGAATTCTGGTGGCCAAGCATGAAGAAGGCAATAATCGAGTATGTGAAATCCTGTGTGATATACCAGAAGTGCAAAGTCGAGCATCAACGACCCCCAGGTTTGCTTCGACCCCCAGAAATTCCGATCTGGAAGTGGGAAAGTATCACCATGGACTTCGTGTCCGGACTGCCTCGCACTCAAACCGGATGCAATGCGATTTGGGTGGTTATCGATCAACTAACCAAAAGTGCCCACTTCCTGGCAATAAATATGAAATGGTCGCTGGATCGATTAGCTAAGTTGTATGTTGCTGAGGTTGTACGACTGCATGGTGTGCCCTCAAGCATTATTTCTGATCAGGATCCCCGATTCACTTCAAGATTTTGGGGAAGTTTGCAACAACAACTGGGTACTGAGCTCAAACTGAGCTCAGCTTACCATCCCCAGACCGATGGCCAATCAGAACGGACAATACAGACTCTTGAGGATATGTTAAGGGCATGTATGCTGGAACAGGGCGGATCATGGGAGAAATACTTGCCCTTGGTGGAGTTTGCATATAATAACAGTTATCATAGCTGCATTGGGATGGCTCCATACGAAGCTCTTTATGGTCGGAAATGTCGTACTCCATTGTGTTGGAATGAGAATGGCGATGGCATTCATCTGGGGCCTGAGATGATTCAAGAGATGAACGAACAAGTCACTTTAATCCGAGAGAGGATAAAAATTGCCCAAGACCGACAGAAGAGCTATTACGACAATCGACATAGGCCCCTCGAGTTCCAAGTGGGTGACTGGGTGTTCCTGAGGATTTCACCGACCAAAGGTGTAGGTCGAATTTTGAAGAGCCAAAAGCTTAATCCGAAGTATATTGGACCATACCAAGTACTAGAACGGATTGGTGAAGTCGCTTATCGACTGGATTTTCCCCAGTCGTTGACTAACATCCACAACGTGTTCCACGTATCACAACTTCGAGCCTACATTCCGTGTGATACAATGATTGTACCGAGTGACTCCATTGAAGTGAAGGAAAACCTGACGGTGAAGGCCGTACCGATCAGCATTGAAGAGCATCAAACCAAACGGTTAAGGAACAAGGAGGTACTGTTGGTGAAGGTGAAATGGCAAAATTTACATTGGATGAACTACACTTGGGAATTAGAATCCGATATGAGGCGGATGTACCCTCATCTTTTTCAACCGGAACACTGATTTCGGGGACGAAATCCCCTTTTAGGGGGTGGATGTAACATCCCTGATGTTTTAATGAGAATTATAAAAATGGAAAATGTTAGTAAATGTTTTAGAAATTTTATTTAGTATTTGTTCTGTCTGAGCCGGAGTCGGGAAATCCGGTGTCGGGATCGGTCTCAGAAGCGCGGGTAGACGGGGTTGAAGATCGGATGTACAAGGGAGAATGGACAGAGAGGTGCGGTCTTAGACTAACCGGTGTGAGGAGAGTGCCTCACTCGGAGCTATAGCCCGGATCAACCTCTTATAATGACTGAAACAACAGGTGTACGCAACCAAGAGGTGAGAGCGGGTGAGAGATCCGGCCTCTCAAGCAGTAGCTCGGATTTCCGAGGTGTGGGCACTATGTTGGAATGCCGGTTGGCCGGTATTCAGACTGGGCCTATACTCTTGCGAAGTATTAGAGAATTGTAGATAATTAAACGTTGTGGGAATAAATAAGTGTAGTTGATTTGATAACTATAAAAGAGTTCAGTGTGGTGAAGTTGATTAAAATTTAATAAGAATGCAAATAAAATAAGGGAAAAGGCGATCTTGCCCCTGAGCTTTATATATAAAAGGAAATTCCTTCTCTCCCCTCTTCATTATTTACGAACTTCTTCTTTTGATCTGTTCCTTCTTCTTCGTTTTCTCCTCTCTTGTCGCTGAGTTGCATGCGCTGGAAGAGGACTTCATTCGTGTCTGAACTTCAATCGAACCCCATTCCTATGATCGAGGCTTCAAGGTGAGTCCACTGATCCGTTTTATTTGTGACCCCTTATCCCTTTCGTTCTCTGGCGGTCAAGGGCCATGCATGGCTGTATTCGAGTCCGTTCTCCACTCCTTTGGTGAGTGTGAGCCCAAATACGGTCTATGAACTAAGGGCGTTGAAGTAACAGGCTTTACCTTCTGATCCGTAGGTAGTAGGTTAAGCAACAGAAGACTGCGTGACGGAACTGAGATTGCGAACCCAGTGCTCAGAGGAAGGAATCGACACAGGGAGCAGATTATCGAAGCGTGGAACCAAGGTAAGGGGGGTGTTCGGGTTATAATTAATTAGAATAGGACTTACTTCTTATTCAGACCGTTGAGTGGTGTAAACAGGTTAAGAAAATGTTACTGAACGTAGTTGTGTGTTTGCGCTTGTACATATGTGACTGTGTATACCGATCAGTTGAGGATCGGGTGTGTGGTTGAGTTTATCATGTTATGACTTTGAAGTATTTAATGTCGAAATGATCGGTGTTAAGTGAATTTGGGTTGGCAAGCAGGTCACCCGAGTGATGAGAAGTTGATGATAATATGTTAAATGTGAATTGTTGAATGACTATGTGGTGTGGGATGGCCGACGGTATATGATAGCCCCTCATTTCCGGCTCCCGTGGTTTTTGTGCCCAGTTGAGCTACCCAGTGGTCGAGGTGGAGAGTCAAGCAGGACTCGGTGAACCAAGCAGGGTTCACGGGGTGTCAAGTAGGACCCCCAGCTGAAGGCCAATCCTTTAGTATCCGGATACTAGGAGTCAGATTGTATGAGAGTCAGTGGTGATTGTAATGAATGTGATGTAATTGCTTAGTTTGGGTTAATATGTTTATCGTATGTTATGCGCTATGTTTCCGAGTGTAATTTGATAGATCTCCGAGTGAAAAGTTGTTATATTTAATAAGTATGAATTGACTCCTTGATGATTGTAAATAATGTAATTGTTGAGTAAACTGTTATGATTTTCGAATGATGCTTAATGTATATATATATGTTAAATTCCATTCTATATTAATTACAATGCCAAACACTCACCCTTGCTGTTGTTTCAATTTAGTAACCAGTGACAGGGAGAAGGGAGGAGCCATGGAGTCGTGCCAAGGGGGAGATCGATGCCAGGGCCCGAGTGACTTTGAGTGATTCAGTAGAGTTATACGTGTGTATGAGTAATTTCTGAGTGTTATTATTAGCTGTGTGTTAACTAAGACTGAATCGGATACGAATCTGCATTTTAAAATACATTACTGTCTATTTATATGCTCTCATGGTTGCTATGGCAACTCGTTAGCTAACAGAATCGTCCCCGAATGAGGAGTAATCAAGCGAGTCGGAAAGGTTAGGATGTTCCTAGTGGGATTGACTGGGAGAGGATTCCGAGTGAGGGAATGTATAGAGATTCCGAGTGAGGAGGAATTAGTCGTACCGAGTGGGAAACTTGAATTTCTTCCGAGAGAAGTGAGGATAGAGTATTCACCGAGTGAGGATATCCGGAGAAGCAATAGACGAGTGAAAGAAGTGAATTATTCTGAGGGAGTTGTGGTCGGACGAAGCCTCCTAAGTGAGGAGTAGTAACGAGTCAAATGAGGAATGTCCGAGTGAATGGAAGTGGTGTGTTTTCCGAGTGAAACCCATTTGCCGAGTAAACCATTTTTCCGGGTCGGGAGTCAGTTAGTGTGTATTATTCGCTCAGGAAGGTATTCGCCCAAGCGAGTCGACGCTCGCTTAAGCGACTCTCGGGTCGTTTAGGTACCTTGGGGTTCGCTCACGCGAATGATCCCTGTTTTTCTCCTTTTCCCCCTCTGTCTTCTTTTCCTTCCTCCGCTCTTCTTCTCCCGTCGCTCCTGATTCTGTTTGGTCAAATGAGGTATCTCCAATCGGATATTACCTTGCGTTCGTTTCATCAGTATTTCAAGGGTAATTAACGCCATTGTGTATTAGGAGCAAGTGAAGCGGTTTCCGATCGGTTGTCAGTTTCATTGGGTTAAGAGAAGTAAATGTTATTTTTCATTAAGACTTAAATATTTATTTAAAGCGAAAAATTTATTGTGAAAATTAATTAATTAAATATAAATAAATGTAAATTTGGATTAGGATGTTACAGGTCTTAATTTTCTATTAAATTTCTTAAAATTCCATATGATGATTTGGGTATTCTGATTGATGATTTACAGGCTATTTTGATTGATGGACAAGAGATAACAGTTAAAAGGCTGTGTAACAACTCTGGTCAGGGTTTAGAGGAGTTCAAAAATGAAGTAGTATTACTAACCAAACTTCAGCACCATAGTCTTATGAAGCTTATTGGTTGTTGTATTCAGGGAGAAAGAGAAATTGTTAAACTATGAATACATGCTCAATAAAAGCTTGAACTATATTTTTAGTTTGAGTCTTTAATGTTTATGCTTTTTTTTTCTTATAGCTATTGCTTCTTAGATATCTTGAGACTATAAGTGGTATTCTAAAGTAAATTGATCCATTTAAATCATGCAAAAACAAGGGAGAATTGAGGTTCCGAATGAGGGAGAAAGACTGAGGGAGTGAAGGGAACCGAGAGAGGGAGAGAAGAGTGAAAAGTGACTTTGAGGGTGAGACGAGTGATGAAAGGCCGAGTGAAAGAGAGACAGAGCGAAAGACCGGGTGGGGGAGGGAGACTATGAAAGAATGCCTTTCAACCAGGCGGTTTCTGCCAAGTCACGTCAGGTTAAAATCGCACCATGAGGAAGCGGTTTCTGTGATTTGAAATAGACGAATCACATTGAGTTTCCTCTTCCAGATACAAAGTTTGCTCTTAAGATTGAATGATGGACCTAGTGAATAAAGGAAACTGACTGGGGGAGAAAGACTGAGGGAGTGACCAGTGAAAGAAAGACGAGTGATTGAGAGACCGAATGAGGGAATGACGAGAGATGGGGTGAGAGACCGACTGAGGGAACGAGAGACTGGAGAGGAAGTCAGAGACTGACTGAGGGAGAAAGAGACCGACTGAGGGAGTTAGAGACTGACTGAGGGCGAAAAAGACCGAGTAAGGGAGGGAAACTGAGTGAGGGATCGAGTGAAAAAGAGATCGAGCGAAAGACTGGGTGAGGGAGGGAGACTGAGTGATGGACCGAGTGAAAGAGTGATTGATCGAGAGACCGGGTGAGGGATCAAGAGCGTGAAAGAACCAGAGTGAAAGACTAAGTGGATGAAGGGAACCGAGAGAGGGAGAGACAAGTGAAAGAGTGACTTTGAGGGTGAGACGAGTGATGGAAACCGAATGAGGGATTGAGAATTGTTTTATCTGAAAAACTAAGAAAGAAAGTGAAAAATATTTTCGAGTGGTCTTCAGTTTCCGAGTGAGAATGTATACGATGCCGAGTGAATTATGATTATCCGAATGACAGTTATTCAGTTCCGAGTGAAATAGGGCTGAGAAGATTAATTCCATGTAAAGTGAAGATGTTTCCGACTGAAACATCATTACAAGAATCATTCCAGAGTGAAGAAACTTTGTGTCCGATTGAGACACGTTCGAGTGAGGTAAAATCCGAGTGAAACAGAAACATCTCCGAGTGGAGTCTATCTGGACTGATGGTTTTCCGAATGAAGTGCCTCTGAGTGGGACACTTCCGAGTGAGATGACATTCTGAGAGTCTTTCCAATAGGGTTTTGGATTTAGGGAAATAATTAAACAATGAAATTTGGAGAATCAGAGCATAACTCGCTCAAGTAGTCGTACTCGCTTGAGCGAGACCGAGTGGGGCGCTTGGGCGAGCTATGGCACACGCTGAGCGAAAAGAAGAAGAAGAGTATCAGGGGTCGTCTCGCTTGAGCGAGCCCCAACTCGCTGGAGCGAGATTCTCAGAGTTCGCTTGGGCGAGGCAAGCGAGTGTAAGCAAAATTCGTCCAGAATCTAGCATACGTTCACTCGCTTGAGTGAGTGCCACATCCAAAGGCCTTTCGCTCAAGCGAAAATGGTCCAGTGGCAAAATACCTCACTCACGCTCGGGCGAGACCCTACTCGCCTAAGCGATTTTTCTCTAGTGGGTAACATCAGATGCGTGGGCAATCTCGCTTGAGCGAGACCCACTCTCACCTGAGCGAGAATTGGCCAGTGGCTATATACCAACACAGGGGATTCTCGCCTGAGCGAGATCCCATCTCGCTTGAGCGAGAATACCAGTAAAAACACAGATAACAAGGGAATTAAACAACTGAACATACCAAAACTCAATTCAAGTCAAATTGGTTAAATTCATCACCTCACATACATCATGTTAAGCCTTTAAAACTCATTCCAAACCATCATACCTATAAATTTTCATTCCAACTCATGAATCATGTTCTAATTAAGCTTATTACTATATATGTTCTATAAAGTACAATTCTTATAGAAACCTTCATTCATTCATTAATTCTAACTGCATCATACATAATTTTCATTATCTAATCAAAGTTAAGGTCACCAATGAAAATGAGCCATAAGTACTAGGGTCTCATTTTCCATACATGACCTCCAAAAATCATCATCATATATTCATCATCCACACCAATTATCCATATTAATTCATAGCTATACAAAATGTCATTATATCTACATACATTATAAAAGCCTAGCCATAAAATCAAACATTTGCCGGCCAAGGCATTCTTTACCCAAAATGAACTTCCTTCACACCATTTATCCACACCAGAGCTCCATGGGCAAGCCCTACAACACAAGAGCTAAAAAGATGGACCACATGGAGAGTGGGACACTCAGAATATGCTGAATCCGAGTCGGAATTAATATATGATATCCATCCTATATATATGACATTCTATATTTTATTTTTTGTATATTACATAGTATATTATATTATGTTACAAATATTACAACAATTAATATAACATATTAGTTAATAATTTTAATCAAAGGTCATAACTCGTGCGTCCGCACGGGTACATAACTAGTATTACACTATAAACAACATATATTACTGAAACACTATCAATAAACTACACTAAAAATATATTTTAATAAACATACCACTAACAACATAAAACAAATCACTATCAACATAAATAACTTTCAAAATAAATTAATTTAATATTAAACATACCTTTATTTAAGGGGACACAAATGCTTCCTCTCCCTTTCAAATGGACCACCCACGTCTGGAAATGCTTAAGCACAAAGGAAGAAAGTGAAAGTTTTTGCCTGAATTATGACTGAGAACTCCCCCGCTGGACCACGTTTAAAGTCTCACAATTTTGTCCTTCAACCCAACGAGTTTTGGGTCTCGTCTCCTGGTCCCTGACAGTCAAATTTCGTCCCGTGCCCCAACGAATTCATGCAGGAATTCGTCCTTCAACCAATCGAATTCCCAAGCCTGCTCCCCTGCTCCCTGACAGTCCAATTTCGTCTGTTGGACCAACGAATTGACAGGAATTCGTCCCATCATGAACCGGTTTCGCTGCCCCTGCCAATTTCGTCCCTTGCATCAACGAATTCTGCCAGCAATTCGTCCCATTATGAGCCGGTTTCTCTGCATGCTTGACACGTGTCAAGCATGCAGAAATTCATCTTCTCCAAATGCGAAATTAAAAGAGGGTCCGACATTTAGCTTTTTGACAAGACAGAAACAACCCCAGACCAAAAAATATTTCTGTTCCCACCCCCTGTTTCTAATTTTTTTAAAAACAACCCTAAATGGGTCAAAAACCCGCCTGATTCTAAGCCAGTTAATATTTGTCCCTATCGCTACCCATAATTTCAAAAACAAATTATGAGGATGTTTAGTTTGCAGTTGAGGAAACAAAGTTGGGGTGAAGTGAAAATTTTAAAGGTTGATATTGATATTTTATGCCGTTCAAAATAGTTAAAATTCTATTTGACCGTAAGATGAATTTTTCACTTCACCTCAACCCCAATTGCTTTCAACGCAACTCTACCAGCCTCTATGACCCAAAAGAGACGCTCAATGAAATGACTATACACCTAGTACAAGTCCATTTTCTCCTATGGTGTTAATGGTTAAGGAAAAAAATGGTTCGTGGTGCTTTTGTATCGATTATGACGTTGTAAATGCAATTACAGTTCGTGATCATTTTTATATCCCTACGATGGACGAATTCTTAGATGAATTACATGAGGCACGCATCTTTCCTAAAATAGACCTTTGGTTTAGTTACCATTAGTTTCATGTGGCACAAAAACACACATTTAAAACATCTTTTCAGGCTGTAGATGAGCACTTTGAATTTTCGGTGATGCCCTTTTGGGCTTTCCAATGCATTATCCACTTTCCAAGAAACGATGAATGAGTTGTTTCGTAAATTCCTGCTTGTTTTTTACGACGATATCTTGATTTATACCTGCATGTTCCACTTATAGGTGTCGGACTTATGTGTAACCAATTTTATGCTAAATTTTTCATGTGTCAGTTTTGTGTTTTGCATGTAGATTGGATTATCTTAGATATATTATATCCAACAGTGGAGTCTTAGTTGCTTCTAGTAAAATTAAGGCTATTACTCATTTACGTGGCTTTTTTGGGGCCAAAAGGATACTATAAGCGCTTTCTTAGGCATTATGCAAGCATTGTGGGCATGTTAAAGGATTTATTATAGAAAAATAAATTCTCATGGACCCCGAGGCCCTGAGTTCTTACCATACCCAATTTTAACTACTCTTCTGAAGGAAAGAGTATGTTTTCTCCTCTTGGGAGAGGTTTGGTACAATGGGTACCTTGAGGATATGATATCTTCTCTATTGCCCCTAGTAGCAGTAAGCTCCCTCTGCCCTCTTCTCCAACTTTGTCCTTGAGTTTTTTGTCAGTTTTAGCTACCTTCTCCAGCTATCTAGAGTCTCATTTGTGTGTCCTGTTCTTTCTTTGTTGTGTTCATTGTCTCCTTGTCTTTTTTTCTTTTCCTTTTTCCTCTATGTTCTTAAGTCTAATATCCTTGTCCTGTTTTCCCTTGATTTCTAACCGTGCCTCTCTGCTCTATCTCCCTTTTGTTCCTACCTGCTTGTGGTCTATCTGTTTGTCCTGCCTCTGTTTGTTGCCTTTGGCCCATTGGCCTGTTTACTTCTCAGGTTGGTGTTCATCTTTTCTCGTTCCCTGTTCCCTAGTGGTTATTCTATTATGGATGAAATGAGAGAGAAAATCCTGCAAAACATTAACAGAACGGGGTTATGGGATGAATCTATTGTTGAGTTAGAAGCAAACAAGCAACACATCTCTGATATTTTCCAAAATACTTTGTATGGAAAGATTATCACTACTAAGAGTGTTAATTTCACAGCTATTCAGAAAACTCTTGAAGCCTCCTGGTTGAAGTTTGGTAGGTTCAGAGTCACTGAAATGGGAAAAAACCTCATCATGATCAGATGGAAAGATAAAGGGGTGTCCTCCATTATTATGAACCGTAGTCCTTGGCATGTGATGGGGTATCTTCTCAGCTTACAAGAGTGCCAACCCAAACAGCCTCTCAGTAATATGGATTTTTCTAGTGTCTCATTTTGGGTTCAGTTGCATAATATTCCTTTGGAGTTCATGACTCTTGAAAATGCTAGAAGATTGGGGAAAAGAATTGGTAATCTTATGGAGATAGAAGATCCTCTAGTAGATGGCATGTTTTTGAGAAGTTTTTTGAGAGTTAGAGTTTCAATAGATGTGACTAAGCCTATCCTTGCAGGCTTATTTTTCCCAGGATCAGAGAAACAACTTATTCCAATTTTTTTGAGATATGAGAAACTACAAGGCCTTTGTTTCAGTTGTGGCATTATCGGTCACGATTTTAAAGCTTGTACTGGTTCTAAACAGCACTCACTTTTTGAAGAAGGAAGAAATATGTTTGGCCCTCATTTATCAGCCCCTCCTGCTAAGTCCTTAGCCTCCATAGCGACCCAAAACTGGAGTGGTTCTGGTTCAGGAACGAAGAAGACGCATGCTAATCACCCAGCTAGGAGTGCAGATACTCAGATAGAAGATGATGGTAACCCCCTTGAGCCCACAAACTCGCCAGACAGGTCACATCAAGGGGTAGCAACCCTGTCAGAGTATCAGAGGCAAAGCTGGCATCAGAAGATCCTGAGTGCCCAAGGCCTACTAAAGAAAGCCTTAGAAAATCTCCTACTGGGACCCACTATACCAACCTTTGCCTAAATAAAACCGCTTCCCAAGGTAACCTTTCTTCTGACCACTTTCCCCAGCTATCCACTCATAGACCTCTATCTCCCAAACGCCCTACACAAATCTGTTCCCACAACTTACCCAATCTTGTTCAGGACCCTTCAATGATTCCTATCCACATCCCCAGAGCCGAGCCTGATAATAGCCAAATTCGCCAAAAACTACCTCACCTCCAAAATAAACTCGAAAATACTCTTGAAAGTATCCCTCCCCAGCACTCCCCTAGCTCAAAGAACAAATCCCAACCTACCTATTTTGTTGAATTCCCAGAAGAAACACCCTCCCCTCTTTTACCTAAATCAATTCCTTCCCCATGTGAGGTCATTCTTAGCCGAGGGTTTCAGGATGTTCTGAAAATTAAAAGGAGAAGAGAAGAGTATGACGACAAGGGTTTTTCAAAAAAAGACTGTTGCAGCTTACTGACACTGATTTCCAAGTGCTACAATTGAACCAGTATGGTTCAAATATCAGAGACCTTTCTTCTGAGGCTGAGGAGACGGGCCAAAACATGCCCCCAAATCCGTCATGAAGTTCCTAAGTTGGAACTGTCGTGGGATGGCCAATCCTACGACAGTTAGGGAACTCAGGGCCCTAATGAAAAAATTCAAGCTGGCTCTGATTTTTGCTATGGAAACTAAGGCGCAATCTAATCGTGTGAATGCTGTCAGAAGGCAATTAGGCTTTAACTCCTATTTTGTTGTAAATGCTAATGGCGTCTCAGGAGGTTTAGCTCTTATGTGGGACTCTACTTTGGACGTAGTTATTGAGATGTCTAGTCCAAATATTATCCACACCTCTGTAACTTTTTTGGCTACTAATATTAGAATTAAATGCTCTTTTGTGTATGCTCCGCCTATTTTTAGTGATCGGAAACTGTTTTGGGAGGTCTTGCGACAAATTAACGTCCCTAACTCTGTTGGTTGGTATTTATTGGGTGATTTTAATGAATGTCTACATGATTATGATAAAATCAGCCACATTCCTCCTCATCCTAGCAGGGTAGCTCTATTTACTGATCTTATTAACTATCTGAACCTTATGGAGATCCCTATTAAGGGTTGCAGCTACATGTGGATTAGTAATCCCAGGAATGGAAGGGTTACTAAGGAAAAAATTGATAAAGTTTTCTCCAATACTCAGACTCTTAGTCATTTTCCTCACTCCCTTTGTACTGTTTTACCTGCTGCCTCTTCCGACCACTCCCCTCTTTTACTGGATCTTAATCCTAACAAACCAAGCAATTTCTATTTTAAATTCGAGGCATTCTGGACTGAACATCCTGATTGTAAAAGAATCATTCTAGATGGATGGAACAAAGCTGGAAGGAAAAGTGATCCATGGGAGCAGCTTTTGGAGCATTACACTCAAGTTTGTAATTCATTACAGAGTTGGAATAAAGCCACTTTCAGAAATTCAGATCTTGAAATAGCTAGACTTCAGCATAAGCTTGAAAATCTAATCAATGAGAGAACTGGAAATTATAATGGGGAACAGGCTGAAGCTATCAAACAGCAAATTGATCAAATCAGGGAGAGGGGGGAAATTTATTGGGCTCAAGGATCAAGAGTTCAGTGGTTACAATGGGGGGATGCTAATACCAGATTCTTCCATGCTACCACTATTCAAAGAAGGGCAAAGAACAGAATCACAAGGCTCCAAGATGAGAATGATACATGGGTAGAAGGTCAAGAGGAGATTCTTAAGATGGTTACTAGATATTTCCAGCAGTCCTACATGGCTGAGCCGGTTTATAATCTACAGGATTGCTTAAAATTCATCCCTAAATTGGTCTCTCAATCTATGAATGATACCCTGCTAGCCCCTGTTTCTGAGGCTAAAATTGAGCGAGCGGCAAAATCTATTCCCCCTCTTAAAGCCCCTGGTCCTGATGGGCTAAATGGGCTCTTTTTCCATAAAAATTAGGAAGTGGTGAAAGATGAGGTCATTCAGGCGGTCAAACATTTCTTTGAATCTGGCCTGATCCCGAAAGATGCAAACTTAACCTTGATCTCTCTTGTTCCTAAAATCCCGAACCCGGATAAGGTAACCCAATTTAGGCCTATTAGTTGTTGTAACTTTGTTCCCAAATTGATCTCTAAAATTCTTCAGCTTCGTCTCAAAATGTTTTTGCCCAAGCTTATATCTTACAACCAATCTGCCTTTATACAAGGTAGACAAATCCAGGATAGCCTTATTATTGGCCATGAGGTTTTTCATTCCTTAAAGAGTAATGTTGCCTTTTCTAGGAACCATATGGCTATTAAGCTTGACATGTCCAAGGCCTATGACCATCTTGATTGGGTGTTCCTTAAAAATGTTCTCATCTCTTTTGGCTTTGATTCTAAGTGGGTTGACCTTGTTATGTCTCTTGTTCAATCTGTCAGTTATTGGGTTAACCTTAATGGGGCCAGAAGCCCTCCTTTTCCCCCCCAACGTGGTCTGCGGCAGGGGGACCCGTTGTCTCCTTACCTCTTTATTCTTGGGGCAGAAGCGTTATCTTATTTGCTATTACGGTCAATGGAGGAAGGGTCGTTCTCAGGTATGCTATTGGCACCAAACTGTCCCAAACTAACCCACCTGTTTTTTGCAGATGACGCTTTCATTTTAGGCAAGGCTACTGAAGCTGAAACTTTTGAAATCATGAGGATTCTAAATGTGTATACACAAGCATCTGGCCAAAGAATTAATACTTCTAAGTCAGGGGTTATCTTTGGTAGAAGAGTTCCTCAGTCAGTCAGAACAAAAATTCTACCCATGCTCCAGATGAATCAGTGGATGGAAGCTACTCACTATCTGGGTTTGCCAATAGATTGGGGTTTGTCAAAAAATAGAACTTTATCCTGGATAAAACAGAAAATCATGGCTAAGGTGGCTGGATGGAAGGGATCTCTTCTTACTCAAGCTGGGAAGGAAGTTCTCATCAAGGCGGTTTTACAGGCTATTCCTGCATATGCTATGTCCCTAGTCCGACTGCCAAAGAAATTAATCAACTCCATCAATTCCATAATTTCAAATTTCTGGTGGTCGAACCAGGGGCGTAGTAAAGGGTTACATTGGAAGAGTTGGAAGTCTCTCACGATTAGTAAACACTCTGGAGGCATGGGCTTCAAGGAGCTTTTCTGCTTAAATTCTGCATATCTAGCTAAACAAGCCTGGAGGGTTCTGAAAAACCCAGATGCGCTTTGGGTCCAAGTATTGAAAGGAAAGTATTTTCCTGAAACTCCCTTCTTGGATTATCAGAGGAGGAGGAATTGTTCATGGACTTGGAATAGCTTGCTACAAGGGAGGGATATCATCCTAAATCTTGGCCAATGGAATATTGGTAATGGAAAGCAAATCTCTGTTTTCAAGCATAGGTGGTTGTGGGATGGCACTTTGTGTCATGCTAACCAGCATCTTAATGTTGACCCGGGGATTAAATTGGAGTCTATTATCCACCAAGCTTCTCGCACCTGGGACCTCACTAAATTAAGGCAGCTTCTTCCTCCACAACTCTGGCTTACTACTCTTCAAACCCCCCTTAGTTTATGTGAAACGGAAGATTCTTTGAGGTGGCCACACTCAGTTAATGGGGAATACACTATCAAATCAGGTTACAGAGTAATCAAACAATCAACAGAAAATTTGGCTTCAAGACCCTCCACATCCTATGTGCCTACTAGGAATCTTTGGAAGTCTATCTGGGGTTCAGAAGTTCCTAAGAAAGTCCAAGTGTTTATCTGGAAAATGTGCAACTATTTACTTCCAGTTAAACAGAACCTGAAAAATAGAAGAGTCTGTATGGAATCCATATGCCCATTGTGCCTAGAACAGGAAGAGTCTATTGAACATACTTTTCTTCTCTGCCCCTGGACTGCACCAGTCTGGTTTGGTGCCAATATTCAATGTCATCCTAGGGATGAGCAGATCTCAGGGATAGTTCAATGGATTGATATCAAGCTGAAGTTATTTGCTTCAAAAAAAGTGGACTGCCAGCTACTTACTGCCAAATTATTTTATACATGTTGGATAATATGGAAAGCAAGAAATAATTTTATTTTTCAGGGTTGTATTCCGGATCCAAATCAGAGTATTATTACTTTACAATGGAGGGCGAATTACTCAAGACAAATTGGGGGTGTATATCTAAGGAGCCTAAGATACCTTCTCAGAAGTACCAATCCGTTTGGAGACCTCCTCCCCCTGGGAAAGTTAAATTGAATACTGATTCCTCCTGGTTGGACCCATCTCAGAGGGCTACATCAGGCGTGGTTGCTAGGGATCACCATGGGGATCTGATCTATGGTCACTCAATCTCCTTCTGGGCTCCAAGTCCAATTCTTGCAGAAGCTGTGGCGATGAGAGATGCATTAATCCTAGCTCGTAATTTCGAATGGGAAAACATAATTATGGAGTCAGATAACCTGAACCTCATTCAAGCGTGCCGAGGAGAAACTAAGATTGGTGAAATTGAAACGATTATTAAAGACATCATTTACCTGAAAAGTTTCTTTGTTTTTTGTGGATTTACTTGGGCAAGGAGAGTTTCAAATGTTGCAGCTCATACGGTGGCTCGACTAGCCAAGCTTAATTTACTCGGACATCGCTGGTGGATCACGCCACCTATGGAGTTGAGGAGGATCCTCGTCGAGGACAAGCGTAACATTCCTCCGCACAAACCTGTCATACAGGATCCTCGTTGTCAGGCCCTCGGGTAGTCGTCATTCATGAATGCCCTTTGTTCCTCTGTCCTGCGTTCATCTTGTCTAGGGTGCCTTTGCTCTGCCGTGGGGACCCTTGCCGAGTTGGGCTGCTTAGGATGGTGGCCCTGGTGCAAGCAGGCCCTATGTTTCATTGGTTTCTTGTTGGCCTTGTGTATTGTGCTGTTTTTTTCTGGGCTTTATAGGCCCATGTCATTGTATTGTGTTTCTCTCCTTTCTATCAAAAATACATATTTTCGACCAAAAAAAAAAAACTAGTCTTTCGATGTCACTACGGATGCCTCAAGGATTTCCATGGGCATCCTATCTCTTTTTTTTTTTGGAAGATTATCTCTTTCTTTAGTAAAAAGATAAATGCATGGATGAATGTGAAATATATGCAATCACTGAAGCTATCAAAAGCAACCTTGTGTGGTTGATGTACTTATTATTATTATTATTGAGATCAGATTTTTTTGAGTCAGTTTTGATAGGAATTGTTCTATCTGAGTGGGACTCAGCTTGCTTACAACAGTGCCTTGCGTCATGCCATCGGGGAAGGTGGCGTGCAAGTTGGAACTTCTGCCAACGACAAGGATCCACCATGTGTTCCATGTTTTTAAGCTTTTGGTTTTCAATCGGGTTGGTCAAATCCTGGTTAAACCTGATTTGACCAACCCACAAATAGAGAACAAGGATTTTTTTATTTTTATAATTCTGTTTCTTCAATTAAAAACTAAACGCAGTTTCAGTTTGTTTTGAGGCTCCCAACAACTCACACATTTCTCTACAGCCCCTGTAGCTTTGGGTCGAGGGTCGTTCACATGAATCAAGGAACGAAATGTCAATTGTTGGTTTATTAGGAAGGGTAACCCAAGGCAAAGACACATTGGGAAGATGAGGAGTCTTCAAAATGGGCTGGGTTTGTTGAGTAATGAATGTGTCTAGGCTTTAAAAAAAAGGAGGACGAATTAAAAGTGAGTTTTTTTCTTAATTTGGTTTGAAAAAAATCCAGACTCAATTAATCACCTGCAACGTTTTTTTTTTTCATTTTATTAACATGAGAAAAAAAAAGTAATTTCTACATTTTTTTACTTACATTACATCTTGTGTTTGATTTAAAACATGAAATTTTTTATGATTGTATTTTTATAAATAATGTGGGCTTGCCAAAAATCCATGTAAGGCCAAAAAAACTTGTCTAAAATGGCTAGCCCACTAAACCAATGCAAGACCCCAAATTTCAAGCTTAATTTACAAAAACACATGTTGCATTACAAAAAAAAAGCTTAATTTAAAATTCACCCAAAAAAAGCTTAATTTAAAGTTGACCTTTTTAGTCCTACTTGACAAATAAAACTAAGTCCCGAATAATCTATTTTAAGGGCTGTATGGTAAACCCATCATAACCGTTGGGGGTATATTAACTGAATTGTTGAATGAGAAAATTTCGACAAAAAAAAAAAAGAAAGAGAAAATAAAAAAAATTGAACAATTTTCTTTTGCTTTTTAGAAGCTCTTCTCTTCTTCAAAAAGCGAACTTTCAGTTACAATGGTATCATAGAACTGATATTTTATTACCCTTTTATCTTCTATAAATCGTTGACTTAACTTGGGAAGCCAAATTGCAACTCTTATATCAATAACTTATTCTCACAACCCCAAGGCACTTGTTTTTACGTCCATGCACATTACACAACGCAATGAACAGAAAACATTAATCCATTCATTCCCTTTAAACCACACAAAACTCTAATAATGAGATATGTATCTAAGCAAAGGTTTTATTTTATTTTCCTTTTTCTTATTATAATTACTACAATACTAGATCTAAGTTAGCTTTGCAAACAAATCATAACCACAACATTTAAAGTTCAGAAGGCACGTTGGTATTCTCATTCCCCTCTGTAGAAACCATCAACAGTGATGAATAAAGGAAGAAAGTGTACACAAGCAAATGGTTGTTTTGGTAAATCGACTTTGGGTCACAATCACAGACAGTCTCAACTCAAAACAAGGGGTCGCTCAAACCCCCAGTTTCCCAACAAAATCTATGGGATACTGCCTTTCTCATTATTTTTTCTTTAAAAATATTTCTCCAAAATTTGATACTTGAGACTTCCAATAACGTTTCTCATCTGTCAACTATCCCATGCTCAATGGCCCATGGTTTTCAACTTTGGATATATTTCATTATTTCTCTTTCTCTTTTTTGTTTCAAATATATACTATCTCCTTCATAATAAAAATAAATAAATAAATATATACTATCTCCATGAATAATATATATATATATATGTATATATATATATATATTATCTGCATCGGTTGATTTAGCTTTTTTTTACTATATTTTAAAAATAATTAATTTAGTTTAAATTATTACATTTATTTGAAATTACAAAATGACTTCTATAATTAATTTGAAATTATATGAACTATAAAAATTGATTAATTTAAATTCTAAGAAAAAATTATATATTAACAAAGGTATTTTTTATAAAAAAAATAAAGAATAACATGAAAATCTAAAAGATTAAATTATAAGAAGGGGCAAAATTTTTCATAGAAAATTTCCTAGACAGTACTTCTTCCTGTCCTTTCTATAAATCTTATTATATCACTTTATAACCAACACAATTGATACTTTTATTATACTTCTAAATTTACTATTCATATTAATAAAAGGAGGAGAATAAATTTTTCAAATTATAAGAAAATATGTTAGAAAAATTTAATAATTACATATTGTAAATTCATATAAATCTTAAAAAAGATGACAAAAACAAAACTTCAAAACATAGTCTTTTTAAGTTTCTCACAACCTTCTGTGAGATCCCCACAAGTCGCATCCTTAACCATAAGCTTTATTTTGTGTCACTTTTGCACCGTTACTTTAAATAACCAAAGACTTCCCCCTTTTAGTCAAACCGTTCCTATTTCACTTGCAACAATCTAATATACCCAGTTTTGTCATATCACAATTCACAATCCCACACAGAAAAATTATCAATGAGAGTTTCCATTTTGAAAATTTCTAAAACCAGGGTGTTTAGTTGTTTTTGTTTTCTTTCCTTGTATGTGTGTTGTTATGGATCAAAAAAGAGGTGAAGCCGAAGTAAACTTGGTAGTGAATTAACTTTCTAGAGGGCTATACAATTACAACGTTTTCTACGTTGTTGGTGTGAAAGTGACCTTGTGAGAGAGCAAAGGCTTGTTAATTCAGTGATCATATTGAGGATTTGGGTTCACACATGAAGGAAGCTATTGGTGGTGTCTCAATGGAAATGGAGGGTGGTTTGGTGGAGCAGAGTAGAGACAGAGTTAACAAGGTTGGTTATGTGAAAGGGAGAAAGAGGAAACCTTACAACCGCATGGTGAAGAAACCAGTGAACAAGGTCCCAAAGCAACTTCAGCAGCTATTTGTTTCATGCAAGGAAACATTCAAAGGCCCTGGCACTGTTCCCTCACAACAAGATGTTCAGAAACTCTGTCACATTCTTGGTATGATTTTCTATGCATGTGCTTGGATAAGAATGTGTATTTTTTGATCCTTGTTATTACTTCGATCTAATCACACGTTGATGTTACATTTTTTACTCAGATAAGTTTAGAATTGGAGATATTTACATTTGCATGTTGGGGCTGGGAATTTTGATGTATACTTCCTAGGTTCACCCAAAATTTCAAAGTTGAATGCTACCTCTGCTATAAATGTTTTTTTTTTAGATGAAAAATGTGTGCCACTTCAAATTGCTGTTGAGGTGATGCTGTCAATGTCATTATGGCTTTTGCACCACATTAATGGTTCAATTTTTTGTCCTTACGCCGTAATGTTTTTTTTCTTTATTCATTGGTAAATGTTTTGTTACTTTTTCATAGTGATAATATAATGTATGTTATCTTTAGAAGTTCAAAACATTTGTAATGCATTTATTGTTTAAGAGAACATGGACATTTGAGAACACTATACCAGTTTCTTTCTTAGGTGGTGGAAAAATAATTGACCACTTAAGTCTTGTCTAGAAGTTGGTTCTTTTTTTGGGGTCAGGTCTAGAAGTTCATTCTACAGTACTTACATATCAATATGCATTTTATGCATAAAAGTATATTCAAGTCATCTTCCATTATCCTATATATAATTAGTAACAAGTCCAGTTTAAATTTGACATGAAATGCACTACCAAACCTTTTTTACACAGTGATCTAATTATAAATTATCATATACGTAAAGATCATTGATTTTTAAAATAACTACTTTAATGTCATACATGAGATGGATTATCTCTAATTAGTTTAGTTGATATAGTGTAACATTTTTAATATTAGTCTATTATAATTGAACTCATTTAATTTTCTTCCTAAATTGAGACTCTTAATTTCTATTAGCTTTTATCTGAAGGTGTTGTTTGATTCTTTATTTATAATCAGATAACATGAAGCCAGATGATGTTGGGTTAAGATCAGATGTGCAGTTTTTCCAGCCTGAAAACATGGTAAGAGAAGACCAAAGGGTCGCATACACAACCATACATAAGTGTGAGAATTTCTCTGTAAGTTTTGTAACCTCAAATTTTAATCATGGTTCACCAATGCAGCAAATACAATTAATAGTTAGCTAGATGCATCATGCACTTAATTTAAAGGCACTTTCCTTTTGTGTACATGCAGCTTTGCATCCTTTTCCTACCTGCAAAGGGAGTCATTCCCCTGCATAACCACCCAGGAATGACTGTTTTCAGTAAGCTTCTATTGGGCCAAATGCACATCAAATCTTATGATTGGGTTGATTCCGAGGAGTCTTACAATTTGTTGCACCAACCATCTCAATGTGTGCATGCTAATCTCCATCAAAATTAAATGCATCCGGATCCATGGAATATATTCCTCCCTCTGTTTTTTTTTTTATCTAACTTTTAAATTTTTTATATACCCCTTATATATAATTAATATTTTTTATCTTTTTTTTAAATCCATTTTGTCTTTCTATATTTTTAAATAATATTTTTAATTTAAACAAAAGATAATAATATAATTGATAAAAAAAATTAATTTTGTCTTAAAATCTTAAAAAAGATATATATTTAGAAACAAACTAAACCTCCCAAAAAACAGATAAGAAAACAAAGGAAGTAATTAATGAGTTTAATTTTGATGCATTACCAATGTAAAAAAATTTATATTTTCAACCAATTATAATTTATGGTAGATATGACTTTTGTTTTACTTACATTTAATTTGCTGTCTTTGAAGTTAGATTGGCAAAGTTGAAGGCTAATAATGTGTTCACAGCACCCTGTGATACTTCAGTTCTGTATCCAAAGAGTGGAGGCAATATCCATGAATTCACAGCTATAACTCCATGTGCTGTGCTTGACGTTCTTGGGCCTCCCTATTCTCAAAAAGATGGCAGGGATTGTTCCTACTACAAAGATCACCCTTATGCTCCTTTTCCAAGTAAGTAACACTTTTAATTTTAAGTATAGGCAGCTATTATAATACTTTTTCCGTTTCTTTTTATGTTTTTTAAAGTTAAATTACACAAATTAAGAAAACTAATTAATGTTTTTTGATGATAACATTTTTACATCTACTTTCCTACTTTATCTTCATTTTAAATTAAATCTTTATTAATGCTATTAGTGTTTAGTCCTTTCCTAGTTAAGGGTATAACAAGAAAAAAAATAATAAATGGGTTCTTGAAATCCTAAAGAGACACATAAAAAGGAATAATTTTTTTTCAAAATAGAGACAGATAAAAAGGAACAGAGAGAGTATTAAGTAAACAAGTGTCATTAACCTAATTTTTAACCCAAGTTTTTTTCAAGGATTTTCTTCTCTTTAAAACCTAAAAGCTCTTGTAATTAGTTTCTATAATATTTCTGTTGTTAGAACCGTTTTCCATTCAAAGATCAGTTTTATAAATATTAGTCCTTAATATTAATTTAAGTGAGAAAAGCTTAGTGTGATTTTATTTTTTATTTTTATATTTTTAATGTAAATTATTAATTACTTAAAATCAGTATTATGTTAATATAATTCTTTTGAAAAAATTACTTATATTTTCAACTTTTAAAAAATATTTACATTTAACATAATAAAGAAACAAAACAGGGCCCTCAATATATTATGTCTACTACTTGAATTCCTTTGGTCATGTTTGAAACATAGGCAAAGGCAAACAATTTTAACTACAAAGCCGTTACCCCGCATAGCAGTGATTAATGGCAATAAATTTGAGAGAATAATTTTTTATTAAAGTTTCTTGGTAATTCTCGAAATTATATAGATCAAGAATTTTACTTATCGAGATTTTAAGAATTTTAGTTTAATTTTTAGCTTTAGAAAAAAAATTTAATTAAATGTATAAAATGATAATGAAAATAAAGTAATAAAAAATGAAATAAATGATTTTGAAAAATCAAAAATTAAATAAAAGTTTTTAAAATCTAATTAAAGTGTTCGATAAGAGTTTAGCTCTTAAAATAAATGATTTTATTTGGATCCAAATTAATCTAAAATCATTTTTCTAGTGTGTCTGGGACACATTTTAAAAATTATTTTATTAAAATTTGTGTTAGACTTATAATTAAATAAGTGGAAAACTACATCATACATAACTTTCTTGATGTTTGGTACGCAGGTCTTTTTCTGATTCCTAGGAATTGTAACTTGGGAATCTTTTATTTCTAATCTTTTAAAAACTGGACCGGTGATCGAACCAGTGAAGACACTGGTTCACGGTTGAACCGGTGATAATAAAATATATATTTTAATAATAAATTATTGATATGTTAATAATAAATTATATTGATATGTTAATATAATTATATTCAAATAGTTTTTTATTTTATTTAAAAATATTTTTAATGTAGTTTTTTTAAAATAGCCAAAAAAAACAAAAAAATATATTTAAAACTCTGACCGGTTCAACCGGTTTTCAACCAGTTTTGACCAAATTTGGCTGGTTTTGATCGATTCTGAATCTGTGGATTTTTTCCTAAACCGGATCAGTAACGTGACCGGTTCCCAATCTTACCGTTCAAACCGGCTGGTCCAGTCCGGTCTGGTTTTTATAACCTTGTTTATTTCTACATTTGATGTAACCATTTTAAAAAAAGTGTTTCAGAGAAATTAGGATTTTTTAGAATTTATTTTTATTAATAATTCCTATTAAAAGGGGTGAGAATCATAATTCCCCCTAGTTCAGAAGTTTTTTTATAATTAAGAATACTATTATGTCTTATCCAAAATTATCGGAAATTAAATTCAAAAGATTTGTATAATTTTATGAGGAACATTTTAATCATATCAAACATATTTACAACATTCTTACGAAGTATAATTACTAGATAATATAATTTCTGGGAAACATAATTATGGCATCCTCTTAGTTGTTTCCATGATTCACCTCGGGGCTGACATAATAGGAATAAATTTTTCACGTTTCACACCCCAATAGCAAACCGTAGAGGCCTTACGGCAGTGCCAAATACAATAACACAAAACACACGCGCAAGAGATACAAAAATGGGGTACAATTAGGGAAACCAATACGAGAAGTACAAAGGCCCCAAAGCTTAACATACCATAGGTTAGGAAGGCAAGAAAAGCCAAAACAGGAACCCCTCGCTCAAGAAAGGTCAACTCGCTTGAGCGAGCAAGCAACTCTCGCTTGAGCGAGAATCACACAGAAACGCGTAAGCCATTCTTGCTCAAGCAAAATGTCACTCGCTCAAGCGAGAAACAAACAAAAATCAGGTATGATGTCTCGCTCAGGCGAGGCTTCACTCGCTTGAGCGAATATTTCATAGAGGACAGGGGTGGCCCTTCCGCTCCGG
Organism: Clitoria ternatea; assembly: GCA_037962975.1. NCBI lineage: Eukaryota > Viridiplantae > Streptophyta > Magnoliopsida > Fabales > Fabaceae > Clitoria > Clitoria ternatea. The sequence goes on from CM075675.1 coordinate 20,535,808, forward strand.
CGAGGCCATACGCCCTCAAGGGAAAAAGGGACAAAGAGCAATTAGGAAAATCTCACTCAAGCGAGGTCACACTCGCTTGAGCAAGAAACTCACAATACCTAAAATGCCTCACTCCTTCAAGCGATGCCTTTCTCGCTCGAGCCAGAATCACACAATGGCAAACCAAGTTGAACTCGCTTAAGCGAGGAGACATTCACTCAAGCGAAAATATCACAGAATCAATATCTCAATTATGAGAGGGGCGAGAAATACAGATGCCAAATTTTAGAATCTGTAAGGTACCTAACTTTTCCGTTTGGGCTCCGATTGACATCAAATTTCATAGGCAACATGTTTTCATCATTTCAAAGTTGTTGGCGAAGTCCGTTTGCCAAAATTCAATCATGTGAGTGAGTTATGCAATATAATGCAGTTAGTGCATTTTGGACTCAATTAGATGGATGAAAGTGACTAAATGAAAACACTATTTGTGCAATCAATATGCACACACATTAAATCCATTTTCCCTCACCTATGGAGACTATTTAGGGAGTCTAAGTCCCACAATTACATAACATGGTATATATGGTACCATAATACGCCTTAAAGATGCATAGTCTCAAACAATCCCCTATCAATAATAAGGCTGCCATAAAATCTAGTCACACATGACTCCTTCTATCACTTATGCACATAAACATAATCACACCACAACTACAATATGCCATACCTTGCCAATATCAATCACAAGAAATAACTTGAATGGCTCAGTGCCAAACTCCACCATAGCATAAGATGCATATATATTTACATACATATTTTATTCACATCTTATCACATATAATCTACTAAATCCATTGGCATCTTAACCAACCATTTACAAGTTTTGAGTCATAGTATTAATCATCACATACAAACATCATAGGTCAAACACCATTGAACAATTCATATAACCTTACCAAGATTACTCAAAATCTCGAACTACATTCTATGCATCATGCACATAGGTAAATTGTAACAACCCTAATTTTCTGGAATGAAAATCTAATCCCTCGAGACCTTCGAGAGTTCCTTGTTGAGTATTTTAGGAGAACAAAGCTTAGGCCTGATCCTCAAATCACCCTAATAGTGGGAGGAAATGAGACTTAAGATAAGGTAAGCGGTGAGTTGACCAATCGAGTGAATAAACAAGTAAGAAAAATTTATGTTAATATGATTCCTCGAGAGATATTTGAATTTTAAATAATTATATGAAGGGATAGTACATTTAAATTCAATAATTTATCTATTACCGAGATATTTATATTTACGGGTATACTCTTATTATTGTTGCTTGGCAATTTATCTACTATTGAGATAATTATAATTATGAAAATATTTTATTGTTATTGCTAGACAAGCTATGAGTCGTGTCTAAATTGATGATTATAGGTAATGATAATTAATTTTGAAGTAACTGGATTTGACTTTGAGACTTAATAATTTATGAAGTTCAAAATTTCATAAGACTTAATTAAACCCTTTTTTAATAAAGTGATTATTGAATAATATATTATTTGAATATTAACGGTTAAATAGATATTATTGTTGAAGATTTTAGTTAATTGAGGAAATGCGAAATAAATAAATGATAACTATTCTAGTATTTAACATTATTAGTAATGAGTGTAAAACATAAAAAGTATTTATAATAAAGTTAATTAAGAAAATAATTAAATTATTATTTTAATGATAATTGTCGCCCGGTTCCTCAAATTTGAGATGTGGAACCCAGATTGAGGTCGAATTCGGGTCATTCGACTCGAGACTGGTAATTTAGTGAGGAAATTAGTCCTCTAGGATCGTTTTATAGAAAATCTAAGGACACCTGACTCGGCCTGACTAGCCAAATCAGAATCCTTAGCGCCTCCTATGTTTGACCGTTAGAATACTTCGGAATGTTTGATGGAGATTCGATTAGTCTCTAGTGATCCATTTTCAAGTTTTAAGAACTTTTCATGAAGAGGCCGAGACCCGGTTCGGACTGTATCATTATTGTTTTCTGTAAAACAATTTCTTTGAAAGATATTTTAAGACTCGACCCGTATATCCTCAGTATTTTGGACCCAACTTTTGCGTACAACTTAGAATGGGACAACTTTAGTCTTGATCTCTTTGTTTTGAAAAGATCTTCAATCTCTGTTTCTAGCCCCGAACTCCGATTATCACTCTGTCAACCCCGAAATCAAGGATTAAGTATATTCGTCTTAAAATTTTAATTAATGGGACATTTTCCCTGCACCTGATTCGGAAAAAAATTTATAAATTTTTCATACGACCTTCGATTCACGCAAACTTGGTATCAAAATCTCCGTAACAAAATTATATACGTTTTCCGTGAAAAAATCGAAGGCTAATTCTTTCTAGATTGGTACAGTTTAATGAATCTTTATGGCTCATTAACTCCTTCATTTTTATGCTGGCTATTGTGGGAAAATTTGTATATATTTCTCGTTCGGTACTTAAATCACTCCGTTCTTTTTGCTATGGGTCCGTATTGAAGCACTCTACAATTGTTATGAAGGGCTTGAAGCCTAATTCTCAAAGGAGAATTTTAGGCGAATTTATTTCTGAACACCTACATGATTCGGAGGCATTTGGGACAGCCTGTAGTAAATTGAATGTATCTTGGGTTACCGATATCGGATCGTCACGTATGATATATCAATTTAAAAAGAAAAAGAAGATATAAAACTTTCATGTTGGAAGTCTTCTCTAATTTTGAATGCATGAATTATCCCATATTTAATTGTAACGTCATTGTTTTTCCGATTCATAAAAATCTTACGCACTTCGGTTTCTTACTCGACAAGTTAATTTTCCGGCCACCGATTTTTCGACCACCTCACCACCCTTAAACACCCTCTGGACAGGTGTCACCACTGTGTCCCCTCACCCACTCAGCCCACCACCTCTTTCCTTGGCCAATGAAATTTCATGCAATGCTTAGCCATAATCATGACTCTAAACTCCTATCTTTCAGCCACATCAACTCAGCCATCAACCCTTCACTTCATCCATTCTTCCATGGCAGAAACCACCTCTCCCTCTCTTTACTCTCTTCTTTTTCCAAAGCACAAGATTAAGCCACCATAACAGCCACCTAAAACCACCTCACCGCTGCACCAAAAAGTCACCACCACCATCTATAAAAATTTCTTTTCTTCTTCCTTTTTTTTTTCTATCAAGCTACTCCCTAACAACCATCTCTTTTCGATTTCTTCACTGCCTAAACTCTAGAAAATCAATAGGATCCTCCTTGCCTTGAACCTCCAAAAACCGTGAGCCATATCAGGGTAGACTGAAGAAACAACAAGCGTCTCGATCCCCTGAGGGCGATCTTGGGAGTATATCAGGGACGAACCTCCAATGGCTCAGATTCTCGCCCGATGCCGGATAGCCCGTGGCAAACGCTAATGTACTTCGACAAGAGGCAGAGGTTTCTATGACCGTGGAGCGCCTGTTCTGTGGTGATGTGTGATGTTAGTCATTGGCCACTTTGATGTTAGGACCGTGAGTCCTTACCCTTTTGTGAAAATCAGAACGAGGAGAACTCCAGTCGCTCTAGTGGAGGAAGAAATAAGGGGAAAAAATCTGATAGTGATGTGTTGTTATTGATGAGGGAGCATGCATTATACTAGTGCACATAATAGTATAACATTCATACGTTTTATTTAAATATTTTGTTGTATTAATGTAACGAATTGATAAATGAGTGGGGGAACCTGTAAGGAATGAGAGCGGTGAGATAACTTAGAAAGGTACATATAAGAATCCTAAAGAGAGCACGACGAATTGATTGATATTGATTGGAAACGTGTGAGCGAGTGACAAAAATAACACTCCCCGATTGTGTGGGGATGGCAACTCACCTTTACAATTAATTTCTCCAGACCACCATTCAGGCATGTATACCGTACCAGAGGAGCAGTGCGTAGAGAGGACCAAGCAGGTCCTAGTCGGTTAGCAGTTATTCCAGAGGATGCTTCAGTAGATGTACCACCACCACCACAACAGGACGCAGAGAGACCCTATGATAGGGATGTAGAGGTCATAGAGAGTTCAGTTAGGAGGTATGGTGATCCACCCCGACCCATGGGCATGGCAAAGCTCGAGGAGATGTCTGAGAGGGAGGTAGCTTTGTTAGCAGACTCCTTTAGCTTTCATCCACTACCAGCTCCGCTCATGGCCCTACTTCCTGTTCAGCCTGCAGAGGCTCCAGCAGTACCAGCTACCGATGGCGTAGCCCGGAGGGACCCGACGCTAGAGTATGTCCCACTCCCCATGGAGGAGGATGGGGAGGAGGATCCAGAGGAATATCCCCTTGAAGACATGCCAGCAGGCTTGGTAGACCCTGCAGTACTTCCAGCTTTGCCACAGCAGATCTAGCCAGCAACTCCCCTCGCAGTTCATTAGGAAGACAGGGTAGAGAGTATTCCTATGATGCTAGGAGTTCTGATTATGATGCTGATGGAGAGGTATCTAGTGAGACAGCAGTGGGACCACTCTCAGGGTTTCCTTCGACATATTTATAAGAGTTACATGTACGGCGAGACTGAGGAGTACATTGACATATCAGCGGTGGCCCAGAGTCTATTAGCAGAAGCTTATGAGGCCTATGTCAGTCGTAGGCATCAGAGGATCCGTGATATTAGTGATATACTATCTACTAGCTCCGCTCCTCCAGACTATTCCAGATTGGCATTTGCTTCTGATCCACCTACATCCTCATGGTCTGACGATGAGTTTCTTGGTGGAGGTCCTCAGTGGTTGAGACTGTTTGTTTGTTTTCACGTTTTATCTTTTGGTTAAAGGAGCCTGCGTGCCCCTCGTTTATTTCATATGTATAGTTTGGACTTGACCAATGTATATATAATGTTTTGTATTTATATATGTTATGCTTTCATTCCACCATGTATTATCCTGTATAAAAAAAACTTCCACATTTTTTTAAAATCATAACCTCTCAGTTGACCAGGATAATTTAGTGGAAGGGATTGTCCTAGTTAACCGAGGGATAATCCTGGTCAACTGAGAGGTTCCGAGTTTAGAAAAATATGGAAGTTTTTTTTTATACAGGATAATACATGGTGGAATGAAAGCATAACCTATATATATATATATATATATACAAAACATTATATATACACTGGTCAAGTCCAAACTATACATATGAAATAAACGAGGGGCACGCAGGCTCCCTTAACCAAAAGATAAAACGTGAAAACAAATAAACAGTCTCAACCACTGAGGACCTCCACCAAGAAACTCGTCGTCAGACCATGAGGATGTAGGTGGATCAGAAGCAGATGCCAATCTAGAATAGTCTGGAGGAGCGGAGCTAGTAGATAGTATATCACTAATATCGCGGATCCTCTGATGCCTACGACTGACATAGGCCTTATAAGCTTCTGCTAATAGACTCTGGGCCGCCGCTGACATGTCAATGTACTCCTCAGTCTCGCCGTACATGTAACTCCTATAAATATGTCAAAGGAAACCCTGAGAATGGTCCCACTGCTGTCTCACTAGATACCTCTCCATCAGCGTCATAATCAGAACTCCTAGCATCATAGGAATACTCTCTACCCTGTCATCCTAATGAACTACGAGGGGAGTTACTGGCTGGATCTGCTGTGGCAAAGCTGGAAGTACTGCAGGGTCTACCAAGCCTGTTGGCATTTCCTCAAGAGGATATTCCTCTGGATCCTCCTCCTCATCCTCCTCCATGGGGAGTGGGACATACTCTGGCATCGGGTCCCTCCGGGCTGCCCCATCGGTAGCTGGTACTGCTGGAGCTTCTGCAGGCTGAACAGGATGTAGGGCCATGAGCAGAGCTGGTAGTGGATGAAAGCTAAAGGGGTCCGCTAACAGAGCTACCTCCCTCTCGGACATCTCCTCGAGCTCTGCCATGCCCATGGGTCGGGGTGGATCACCATACCTCCTAACTGAACTCTCTATGACCTCTACATCCCTATCATAGGGCCTCTTTGCGTCCTGTTATGGTGGTGGTGGTACATCTACTGGAGCATCCTCTAGAATAGCTACTAACCGACTAGGACCTGCTTGGTCCTCTCTACGCACTGCTCCTCTGGTACGGTATACATGCCTGAATGGTGGTCTGGAGAAATTAATTGTAAAGGTGAGTCGTTATCCCAACATAATCGGGGAGTTTTATTTCTGACACTCGCCCCACACGTTTCCAATCAATTCGCCGTGCTCTCTTTGGGATTCTTATATGTACCTTTCTAAGTTATCTCACCGCTCTTACTCATTTATCAATTTGTTACATTAATACAATAAAATATTTAAATAAAATGTATGAATGTTATACTATTATGTGCACTAGTATAATGCATGCTTCCCCATCAATAACAACACATCGCTATCAGATTTTCCCCCTTATTTCTCCCTCCACTAGAGCGACCAGAGTTCTCCTCGTTCTGATTTTCACAAAAGGGTAAGGACTCACGGTCCCAATATCAAAATGGCCAATGACCAACATCACCATAGAATGGGCACTCCACGGTCATAGAAACCCCCGCCTCTTGTCGAAGTACATCAGTGTTTGCCATGGGCTATCCGGCGTCGGGCACGAATTCGAGCCATTAGAGGTCCATCCCCGATATACTCCCAAGATCGCCCTCAGGGGATTGAGACGCTTGCTGTTTCTTCAGTGTACCCCTCACTGTCATGCTTTAGGGAGATTCTCAACGCCACCCTTATTCACTAGGTCTGATGCATGATTCTATTACTATATTTATTCTGGGGTGGTACATTAGTAAGGTCCTCCTCCTTATTTCATTTCTAACGTCGAACCTTTCTCTCAACATTAAATATTATAAAACTTTTCTTTTCTTTTAACAAAAGTTTATAATTTATCTTCCCAACTCTTAGAAATGAAATGAGGTTTCACGACTCAACATCATTGGTATTCTATTCTTGATCATTCATTCATGTATTTCATATCCAATCACATTCGGGAATCCTTACTGATACCAACACCCTACATTCATACATACCATTTAAGATTTTCCATGCATCACATAACATTTATCAGGGGAGTACTTTTAAGAGATATATCACTAAATTCATGTATCTACCAACACATCACGCCAATCATTTATACTACCATAACAATTATTTCACTCTATTTGGTGTTCGCAAAGGTTACATTGTTTTAAGAAATTTAGTGGTATGTGGATTAAGTATTCCAGTTATTCAATAAACTTTTGGGTATATTTAAAATTGTTCTTACTCTTTGTAATTTGATCAAGTAAAATGGGTCTATCCAAACATCATTTTTAACATATCGTTATTAAATTCTTACTTGATTTCTAATTAACCTTATTATTTACCATCAAATACCCCTTGATTTTAATAGTTTTCCTCCACTGAATAAATCATATATCTCTTTTTACCTTATCCTAGCTTCTTACATTATTTACCTTAGACATTATCTTATTAGATTAAATAATTCTTTCTTTAATAGCCGATTTAGTTAACCCATTTTCCTTAAATATTGATCCGTCCTTTACGGGGGGTGTAAAGTTATGATCTTGAAACAGCTCAATCTGATACAAAGCGATGCGCGTAAATGTTCAGATGTGGAGTGTTTTCGTGTGTTGAGGCGGAGTCTGGACCACACTGGGGCGGAGTGTAACTCACACTGCGGCGGTGTTCTAGTCCACCTAGAATTGTCTTCTATGCCCTGACACAGTTGGAATGGGCGATGTCACAGTCCGCCTGACGGTCTCTCCTTTGCCTTGACCCGATTGGGGGTGGTACCTGCAATCGTTCTCCGACGCTCAAGTCAGTATTTCAGAATACTTTAAGACTTAGAAAGACGATCAGAGAGAATTATGCAAGTAAGAGAGTGTAAGGTTCAGAAATGGGGAGAGAGCCCCTGTATACCTTTTTGCTGAGGTTTATATACCTGTCACTGGTGCTGCATTATTGGTAGGGCCCGTTCCTTATTTTCTAGCATAAAGCAAGAAAGACAGTGGGTCCCTATGTTGTTCACGAGCACCGTTAGTGTAGTAGGTATTTTCACTTACTTGGGAAGCGTGAATGCTTTATTATTTTATTGTTATTCCCCTTTATGCGTGACAGCGTGATTCCCATTATTAACCTCTCAAGACAGAGTCAATCTCGTGCCGGGGTTGTGAGTATGGGTTCGCTACGCAGTATGGGAAGTTTAACATTCCACCTGTGTTGAGCCTATGGCTTGGCGGAGTAATATGCATTCTGGCGGCGTTACATGCCTTTGGCGGAGTTATGACCCTTGGCAGGGTAACATGCCTAGGCGGAGTAACATCCCTTGGCGGAGTGTCATACCTTGGCGGAGTGACATGCCTTTTTCGTATATACTCCGTATTTGAAGCGTATTTACCTCGTTCGAAATGCTGACCTGGCAAAGCATTAAAGCCTTGCTCTTGGGGGCCGGTATTAGGACCGGATCATATGCCCCCTAGCTTGTTATAGTGACTAGTGGAGTCACTTTAATGAGCTACAACACTCAGGTTTAGCTTTTATAGGCATGGGTTGAAATTGGATTCCGTAAGAAGGCGGAGTAGCCTCTTAGGAATTTCAATGAAACTGGATTCCGTAAGAAGGCGGAGTGGCCTCTTAGGAATTCCGATGAACTGGATTCCGTAAGAAGGCGGAGTAGCCTCTTAGGAATTTCAATGAGATTGGATTCCGTAAGAAGGCGGAGTGGCCTCTTAGGAATTCCAATGAAGTTGATTCCGTAAGAAGGCGGAGTAGCCTCTTAGGAATTTCAATGAGTTGGATTCCGTAAGAAGGCGGAGTAGCCTCTTAGGAATTTCAAAGTTGATTCCGTAAGGAGGCGGAGTAGCCTCTTAGGAATTTCAATGAGATTAATTCCGTAAGAAGGCGGAGTAGCCTCTTAGGAATTTCAATGAGATGGATTCCGTAAGAAGGCGGAGTGGCCTCTTAGGAATTCTAATGAAGTTGATTCCGTAAGAAGGCGGAGTAGCCTCTTAGGAATTTCCAAGGTAGATTCCGTAAGGAGGCGGAGTAGCCTCTTAGGAATTTCCATGAAGCACAATTTTACAAGTGTTGAACTTACTTGAACTTGTTGGGTAGTGCTTGAGTTTGTTGCTCATGTACTCCGTAAAACATTGGTAGTTAGGCGGAGTCAAGCTTTGGATGGAGTGTTCATCCTTTTGAACTTGGACCGGAGTGTAACTCCTGATCAAATGAAAATTGTTGAATCCAGGATGGCTATGGTGCAGCATATAGCTGTGACACCGATTCTTCCTGTGAGAATTTTGTTGGTTCTTACCCTTGAGATAGTAGGGTGCAGCATATAGCTGTGACACCAATTGTTCCTTTGAGAAATTGGTTGTACCTTTGAGGCGGTATGGTGCAGCATATAGCTGTGACACCAATTGTTCCTGTAAGAAATTAGTTGCGTTTTGGAGTTAGCGTAGTGCAGCATATAGCTGTGACACCAGCTCTTTCCACAAGAAGCCTGCAGGACCTTGGGGACGAATTAGTGCAGCCTATAGCTGTGACACCAGTTCTTTCCAGAGGCGGCCTGCAGGACCTTAGGGTCGGTATGGTGCAGCATATAGCTGTGACACCAATCCTTTCCCCCCAAGGAGTTTTCTGTACCTTAGGGTCGGTATGGTGCAGCATATAGCTGAGACACCAATCCTTTCCCCCCAAGGAGTTTTCTGGACCTTAGGGTCGGTATGGTGCAGCATATAGCTGAGACACCAATTCCCCAAGGAGTTTTTGTTGACTCCGTTCGTGAAGCGGTGTTGCATGTTGGTTGATCTTTATGGAATAAAGAGTTATGCATCTGTGCTTCAATTTGGAGCCGTTGTCTTATCTGCATGGGAACAAGTTCTGCCATGGATAATCAATTCAAAGTTAGAGTGAAGATTGAATGCAGGAAAGCATTTAATAATCCGTTCAGCGTGATCAATACTGAGGTCAGATTGGGGAAGTGCATCTCAATCGTATGAGTACGGATTGAGTCTTCAAAGACTTCCATCATAAGGATGATGATGGGAATTGTCCGCGCCAGGAGTTACCTCGTCAACTCAGAGAATATGTGATTGAGAGCATCCATCCTGGGGAAGTGTATCTCAATCGTAAGAGTACGGATTGAGTCTTCAAAGGCTTCCATCATAAGGATGATGATGGGAATTGTTCGTACCAGGAGTTTTATCGTCGAATCACTTCATAGGTGATTGAGATCATCCGTCTTGAGGAAGTGTATCTCACCAGGAACTACATCGTCAGGTCACATATTAGGTGATTGAGATCATCCGTCCTTGAGGTGTGTATGGCGCCAGGAGTTACATCGTCAGATCACAGAATGGGTGATTGAGATCATCCGTCCTGGGCAAGTACACAACGTCAGGAGTTACATCGTCATATCACATAATGGGTGACTGAGGTTATCCGTTCTGGAAAAGTACACAACGCCAAGAGTTTCATCGTCAGATCACAGATTAAGTGATTGAGATAATCCGCCCTGGAGACATTTTTCAATCGTAGGAGTACGGATTGAATCTTCAAAGACTTCCATCATATGGATGATGATGGGAATTATCCGCGCCAGTCACTCCGTTGTAACGTTGGGGATTTCTTTCTTGCTGCTGTTGCTTCAAAGTGTATTTCAATGCTCACATACTTGGATGCTTTCCTCTTGAATTCTTCAAAATTCACTGGAGGATTCTTTACCAATGACATGGCAAAAGCAGAGCTTGGTTGCAAAGCTTCTATTGCTATGTGCAATTGAAGTGCTTCTGCCCAGTTTGAAACAGCAGCTGCTTCCTTATGAAACCTCTTCAAGGAGTCCTTGAGAGTTTCATGCTTCCCCTGCCTAATCTGAGCCAAGGTATGAGATGTTCTGGGAGTATCATTGGAAATGACAAGGTGGTCAACAGACGCTGCTGCCATTCCATCCCATGAGTTAATGGAACCTGATGGTAGCTTCCTGAATCAGCTAAAGGCATCATCAACAAGAGTCCGAGGGAACATCCTGCACATGACATCTTCATCTGCCCCCAGGTACCTGGCCTCCCTTCAACTGTGGGATATTTGAATACTGGGGGGTAGAGGATTTTTCTCCTTCAGTTGTGTGATGTGACCCCTTGATCAGAGACATGGCTCTCTCCTCCACGCTCTTTCTTTCGCGTTTCAATTCCATCAGTTCCTCCCTCAGCTTTCTTATCATCTCATCCTTTAGATTTGGTGCTGAAACCTGCACCATTCTTCTTGAACTTTCCACAGGCGACTCGAAAGCTAAATGCCTGTTCAATGGTTGTTCTAGGCAGTGATGTCTTCCACGTGCCCATCTGGTTGGTTTCTCCCATTACCTTCCATAATAAGAGACCAAACTTCTTAAACGAGAGGTGGGAATAACTTTAACGTGTCCCACCGGGCGTGCCAATGATCCGTCCTTTACGGGGGGTGTAAAGTTATGATCTTGAAACAGCTCAATCTGATACAAAGCGATGCGCGTAAATGTTCAGATGTGGAGTGTTTTCGTGTGTTGAGGCGGAGTCTGGACCACACTGGGGTGGAGTGTAACTCACACTGCGGCGGTGCTCTAGTCCGCCTAGAATTGTCTTCTATGCCCTGACACAGTTGGAATGGGCGATGTCACAGTCCGCCTGACGGTCTCTCCTTTGCCTTGACCCGATTGGGGGTGGTACCTGCAATCGTTCTCCGACGCTCAAGTTAGTATTTCAGAATACTTTAAGACTTAGAAAGACGATCAGAGAGAATTATGCAAGTAAGAGAGTGTAAGGTTCAGAAATGGGGAGAGAGCCCCTGTATACCTTTTTGCTGAGGTTTATATACCTGTCACTGGTGCTGCATTATTGGTAGGGCCTGTTCCTTGTTTTCTAGCATAAAGCAAGAAAGACAGTGGGTCCCTGTGTTGTTCACGAGCACCGTTAGTGTAGTAGGTATTTCCACTTACTTGGGAAGCGTGAATGCTTTATTATTTTATTGTTATTCCCCTTTATGCGTGACAGCGTGATTCCCATTATTAACCTCTCAAGACAGAGTCAATCTCGTGCCGGGGTTGTGAGTATGGGTTCGCTACGCAGTATGGGAAGTTTAACATTCCGCCTGTGTTGAGCCTATGGCTTGGCGGAGTAATATGCATTCTGGCGGCGTTACATGCCTTTGGCGGAGTTATGACCCTTGGCAGGGTAACATGCCTAGGCGGAGTAACATCCCTTGGCGGAGTGTCATACCTTGGCGGAGTGACATGCCTTTTTCGTATATACTCCGTATTTGAAGCGTATTTACCTCGTTCGAAATGCTGACCTGGCAAAGCATTAAAGCCTTGCTCTTGAGGACCGGTATTAGGACCGGATCAAATATAATTAATCCTTTTTCTCTTAGACTTATTAACTTCAATTACTTAAGGATCTAAAACCTTTTTTAAATAAGGTATCTTAATATCACTTAGTCATTAGTTAATCTAATCAATCCTATTTACTATATTATATACCAAAGTTTTGTATGACCAAGATTTCATCTCTTGGTTATTAACTAATTTAATCTAGATAAAAGTTTTCTTTTGATTCCTTACTCTTACCATAATAATTAACTTGATTTTCCAGTATGTTATTATAAAATTTTCGGTTCTAATTTCATAAAAAAATGAATCTATTAAAATTATTCTTAGAGCCTTAGTCAAAATTTTAAGTTCTAAATTGTTATCTTTTATTTCTAATTTCTTTAAGCCTTCTAATATCACTAATTCTTAGATTTACTATTTATAGTAAAATTTTCTCCTTAAAGTCCATCTTAATCTCAAAGGACATTACTTTTTAAATTCTTTCTAAGTGGTCTCTAAAGTAGTCACTAAAGTAGTCACTTTTTCTTCTTTTGTTCTTAGTATCCATTATGTGAAAATTTCCTTATCCATTTCCTCTAAAATTTCGTTTTGGGCCTAAGTTATAAGGATTAAATTCTTTCCTTTTCCTAATTATTAAAACATAAGAGTACCTTTTATTGGTTTACTTTTAGAAACTATAAAAAAATAAACAAGGGTATAATTCTTCACCATCAATTCTTCAAAATTAAATTTCTTCATTTTCAATTTATAAGTTATATGAAGAAAATATTCAAAAATCTAACTTCTAAATTCTAACCCTTTTTTTAAGTGACTAAGATAAAAATTTTATGATTACCCAATTTAAAATTCTTTTACCGAATGCGATATTTCTTAAAATAATTCGATACCGATTTAAAGAATAATTAATTATCTAATAACGGGACTTACCGAAAATATGTTACAAATTACATAAAAATTTCTGAATTAAAAAAAATTAATTACAACCATATCGAATGTAACCGAGCCCGCCTAAACGCTAATTTTTACTGATTTCTTTTTCGTATATCTAATCACAATAGATTTCATTCGAGTATACGAACGTTGTACCGCGTCGAATAAAGTTTCAAAATACCAATTAGTTTAAAAACGTAACATTTTGTCGTCGGTTACAAAAATTTCTAAGATTTAAGATCCGATAATTGGATCGCGCTGAAATTTGAAACGTAAGCTCCTAAGTACTCAAGAATCATTATAGCACAGCCAGAATTCAAATCAAATGGAATGGAAACCCCTTTTACCTCATCTTGAAGCAGCTGTCCAGAAAAAGAATTTTAAGGATTTCGTCGAAAATTCCACCGAACGTCTCCAATGTACTCCGATCGTCAATCTAAGCCTACAGATCTTAAAAAATGAACATGCAAACTTAGAACAAAAGGGGCAGTCACGGTTCCATCTTTGATGGTAAGGGTACAGCACAAGAATTTAAATTAAAATCTGAAGTTGGCTTTAAAAATTCAAAAACAACAACCAATGGAACAACCTTGCCAATCTCACCTTTATGTGACTCCAAAATGGTTCACGGCCTTGAAGTCTTAACAATGGAGTGGGTGGCTGAAATTTTTAACCTCCATCCAACAAGATAACACCATTAAAATTATGGAAACTGAATTTAGAACACCAGAAAAGTCAAGAGCATCCAGCCAAGAAAAATCAAATTTTTACCTTGGAAGGCTCCAAAATGGCTCACGGTTTTTGGAGCTTCAAGGCAAGGAGGATCCTGTTGATTTTCTAGAGTCCAGGCAGTGAAGAAATTAAAGAGAGATGGTTGTTTTGGAGTAGCTTGGACCGCAGATTGATAGAAAAAAAAAGGAAGAAGAAAAGAAATTTTTATAGATGGTGGTGGTGACTTTTTGGTGCAGCCGTGAGGTGGTTTTAGGTGGCTGTTATGGTGGCTTAATCTTGTGGTTTGGAAATAGAAGAGAATAAAGAGAGGGAGGAGTGGTTTCTGCCGTGGAAGAATGGATGAAGTGAAGGGTTGATGGCTGAGTTGATGTGGCTGAAAGATAGGAGTTTAGAGTCATGATTATGGCTAAGCATTGCATGAAATTTCATTGGCCAAGGGAAGAGGTGGTGGGCTGAGTGGGTGAGGGGACATGGTGGTGACACCTGTCCAGAGGGTGTTTAAGGGGGGCGAGGTGGTCGGAAAATCGGTGGCCGAAAAATTAACTTGTCGAGCAAGAAACCGAAGTGCACAAGATTTTTATGAATCGGAAAAACAATGACGTTACAATTAAATCTGGGATAATTCGTGGAGTCAAAATTAGAGAAAACTTCAGACATGAAAGTTTTATATCTTCTTTTTCTCTTTAAATCTATATATCATACGCGACGATCTGATATCGATAGCCCAAGATACGTTCAATTTATTACAGGCTGTCCCAAATGCCTCTGAATCAGGTAGATGTTCAGAAATAAATTTGCCTAAAATTATCCTTTGAGAATTAGGCTTCGAGCCCTTCATAACAATTGTAGAGTGCTTCGATACGGACCCATAGCAAAAAGAACGGTGTGATTTAAGTACCAGACGAGAAAGATGTGCGAATTTTCCCACAACAGCCAGCATAAAAACGAAGCAGTTAATGAGCCATAAAGATTCATTAAACTATACCAATCTAGAAAGAATTAGCCTTCGATTTTTTCACAGAAAATGTAGATAATTTTGTTACAGAGATTTTTACACTAAGTTTGCATCAATCGAAAGTCGTATAAAAAAGTTATGATTTTTTTTCCAAATCAGGTGCAAGGAAAACGTCCCATTAATTAAAATTTTAAGTCGAATATACTTAATCCTTGATTTCGGGGTTGACAGAGTGAGAATTGGAGTTCAGGGATAGCAAGAGAGATTGAAGATCTTTTCAAAATAAAGAGATCGAGACAAAAATTGTCCCATTCTAAGGTCGTACGCAAAAGTTAGGTCCAAAATACTGAGGATATACGGGTCTAGTCTTAAAATATCTCTCAAAAAAATTGTTTTACAGAAAAATGATAATGATAGAGTCCGAACCGGGTCTCGGCTTCTTCATGAAAAGTTCTTAAAACTTGAAAATGGATCACTAGAGACTGATCGAATCTCCATTGAACATTCCGAAGTATTCTAACGGTCAAACATAAGAGGCGCTAAGGATTCTGATTTGGCTAGTCAGGCCGAGTCAGGTGTCGTTAGATTTTCTATAAAACGATCCTAGAGGACTAAGTTCCTCACTAAATTACCAGTCTCGAGTCTAATGACCTGAATCCGACCTTAATCTTCCACATCTCAAATTTGAGGAACCTGGCGACAATTATCATTAAAATAATAATTTAATTATTTTCTTAATTAACTTTATTATAAATACTTTTTATGTTTTACACTCATTACTAATAATGTTAAATTCTAGAATAGTTATCATCTATTTATTTCGTATTTCCTCAATTAACTAAAATCTTCAACAATAATATCTATTTAACCGTTAATATTCGAATAATATATTATTCAATAATCACTTTATTAAAAAAGGGTTTAATTAAGTCTTATGAAATGTTGGACTTCATAAATCATTAAGTCTCAAAGTCAAATCCAGTTACTTCAAAATTAATTATCATTACCTATAATCATCAATTTAAACATCACTCATAGCTTGTCTAGCAATAATAATAAAATATTTTCATAATTATAATTATCTCAATAGTAGATAAATTGCCAAACAACAATAATAAGAATATACCCGCAAATATAAATATCTCGGCAATAGATAAATTATTGAATTTAAATGTACTATCCCTTCATATAATTATTTAAAATTCAAATATCTCTCTAGGAATCATATTAACACAAATTTTTCTTACTTGTTTATTCACTCGACCGGTCAACTCACCGCTTACCTTATCTTAAGTCTCATTTCCTCCCATTATTAGGGTGATTTGAGGATCAGGCCTAAGCCTTGTTCTCCTAAAATACTCAACAAGGAACTCTGGAAGGTCTCGAGGGTTTAGATTTCCATTCCAGAAAATCAGGGCTATTACACTCATCATAAATAGTCTTACATTAAGAACTTTACACATTCATCAATAACATCATATAGCATGTTCACTATAAATGATAACCAATTCATATTTGATCAAATACGTCAATAATTGGAAACACAATGTACATATACACACGATTCCAAATACACTAGGCGTCTCAATCTCACAACACAAAACATAATCTAAATCATTTTCCTCATGCAAGTAAAATTTCTAAAACTACACGGAACATCAGCGAGACCTCCTCGTACGTTTAGAACGTACCTGGAAGCGTTTCGACTCCAATTCACATTTCTGAACGGCAACCGATAGAAATTCATAAAATGTTAAATCATTATTTTTTTAGCTTCGAGAGGGTATGTTCATAAGGATTTAGAGTGTAATTTAAGACATCGACAAAGAACGACTTACCCAAACGTCGTCACACGCTCCGATCATCTTCCAATACTTTCCAATACTCCAAACTTCGACCGACTGATTTCGAAACGAAGGTTCATAAACTGCCCATTCACAATTGCACGAGAGTTCAACCATTGCACAAAATGGGTACACGGCAAAACATGCTCCTGAGTAGCAAACAAAGGAGGGAAAAAGGTTTTACAAGTTTGCATGTACCAACCTTGCTCAAAGCCTTAATTTCAAATTCCAAAGCTTCACAACCCACTTAAGCTCCAAAGGGAAATCTTGATCAAACTAAAAAAGGAAGGAAAAACCATAGTCTTTAGCTAGACTAGGGGAATCCGAAAATTAAGAGAAGGGAGAAGAGATTCAAGGGCATATGAATGCACTTACCTGCTTAGGATGAACTTGAAAATTGATGAGGTTTGTAGTGAGGAGATGGGCACGGTGGTAGCTTTACGTGGAGAAGAGAGAGGAAGAGAAATGCAACGAGAGAGGGGGAAAGCTGAACCAAATGAATATGGAAAGAAATTAAACTTAGGAAATAGGAAAATTTAGCTTTTAGAAGTTAAAATCAGGAATTAACCAATTCCGCTTAGTTAATTTAATTAGGTGGCTTATATTTTTGTTGGTTAAAGTTTATTTTAACTGCCCTACACTAAAGTTTCTATCCCAATTTCTCAATATCATTCCGTAACATTCCTTTCGAATCAATTTGTATCAATTTTACTTAATAAACTATCAAATTATAATTTTTTAAAGATGTTAATATAATTCTTAGGATTTAAAAAATACCTGTATATCAAACACCCCTAAGAGCTATGTTATATGGTATGAAAGAATATTCTGTGCAAATTAGATGAATGAAGTTTTTTTTTGGTAAGTTTATGTATTTGTTAAATATCTTTATACTGGTTGTTTCAATAACTGGTGTAAAATTTTTTATATCAATTATTAAAATAAATAGTATGAAAAACATATAACAATAATATTTTACAAAGATTAGTTCAACAACTGGTATAAATTTTTTACACCGGCCGTTTCAATATTTGTGTAAAATTTTTACATCAGTTATTAAAATAATCAATGTAAAAATATATAAAAAATTAATATTTTACACTAATTATTGATACAACCAATTTTAAAAAAATGACTTTAATGATTAAAATTATCGATGCAAAATATTGATTTTAATACATTTTTTTATATTGGTTATTTTAATAACTAATGTAAAAAAATATTTTTTATATTGGTTACTAAACCATTGATGTAAAAAAACTTATTAAAATAATCAATATAAAATATTATATATATATATAGATAGATATATGATTTTTCTAACACGCCCAAAAGAATTTTCATACTAATAGAAATTTTATTTTTGTATTCTATAAAAGATGTCGTCATATACACATTAGAAAACTGATAGTGAATAAGAATTTATAGTATGTAAAATTATTGTTGTCTCTTTCAATCAATGGGTTTTCATCCCGCAGATGGAGAGAGTGGTAAGGTGAACGAAGAAAATGTTAGTTTTGGATGGTTGGAAGAAATTGAGATGCCAGAAAACTCTCAAATGGATGGAATTGAGTATTTGGGTCCTCCAATTATAGAGACTGCCAAATAGATAAAGATCAAACATTCAACACATTTTACATAGCTGTTCTTACTGTGCATATCCCACACAAACCCCTCCTCTGCATATTCAACATGTGTTGGATTTTGTTTTCCGGTGCTTAAATTTTACTGAATTTGCCAACAGTAGTGAACAATGTTGACTTGTTCAAGAATCAAATACACACTGAAAGCTTTACATTTCTCGGGATATTTTTGGTTGAAGTTCTCTCTTAAAAAGGAGAGAAAAACTAACTTATCAAACATGGGTCAATAAAAATAAATTTGCATGGTTAAAAGAAAGTAACTAATTCCAGTGTCATACGTGTCGATTGATTACTTATTCAATTACTAGCTCGTCCAATTTTAATAACTACAGGTAATATGTTAATAAAATAAAAGATATTAGAAAAATAAATTTTAATATCTAAATATAATTTGATTTGGATTTAATTGTTGATATGTTCGTAATGAGACGATTTTATTAATATATAATGAGAATGTTAGAGTAATAAATATTACCTTTAAAAATAAAAAATACTTTCAATATAAAATTGTAAACAAAATATATAACTCTAAATGTTGAATTAATAAGAAAATATAGTTATTTAATTATCTTATCGGTATACAATAGTAATACATTGCTTTCATTCAAGTTGAATAATTTAATATAACTCATTTTCTTAAAATAAACCAAATGTGTGATATAAATTATGTGCTTGTAATAGTAAAGTTGAATTGACTGTAACAACTGCACAAAAAGAAACAATGATAAGAAATAAAATATTTCAAAATAATATTATAAAAATGATATTTAAATTCTACCTCATTTTGATGTTAAATTTTACCTATATAATGTAATGTTGCTAGTCAAAAATGTTAAAACCATATATAATATGTAAGTAATAAAGGATTTATTTTATTCATTGATTTAGTTAAACATAATAAATGAGTAAAAAAAATTATTCAAATCAATGGAATGTTTACCTAATCCAAGTTGGAAAAAACTTATCTGAAGACAACATTGATAGTATGGTTATCAGGGATATCATCATGATTTTCCAATAATATCCTTAGTCTAGTTTTTGATATAACTCGTGAAAATGTTGCATATAACTGGTCATGTGTAAATACTCGTCTTGGAAGGTATAATCCAACATGAGATAATGTTTGTCCTTGTGAGTTATTTATTGTCATTGCAAATGAGATAATTATGAGGAATTGTCTTCATTGAAACTTGACAGGAATGAAGGAATCATACTCATAGGTGGAATATGAACAATTTTCCCAACATTGGTACCTGTTAACACTTGACATTGAACAACATGATTGCCCATACGCTTAATCTGTAATCTTGTACTATTACAAAGACCATTTGACTGATCAATATTTATTAACAACGTCACATGAACTCCTATCTTCAATGATAAATTATGAGGGGTAGTCTAGAGCAATTAATTGCATTCAAGATTTCTGGAGTAAAAGTTTTTATTTCAAAGTTTGAAGATTTCTCTTAGGTACATAAAGAATTAGAACTTAAATATACCTTTTCATCTCCCTGAATGTTTCCCACAATGTAATTATTTACATTAGATACACCATTAAGTGTTGGGGCCAGGATACATCTTCCTTTTAAATATCCTTCAATGTTCATGTTATCCATCATTTTGGGTAGGTAAAGGAAATTAAATCATCCAAGGAATCATTAGAATGATTTATAAGAATATCATCTAAAAATTTTAACTTCTGATTCACCATCTGTTGAATCCCCAACCTAACCATTCCCTATTTAGAAAAGCCATTCACTAAATTTCTTGACATCATATTGCACAATTACTGAATTGCTTCCATCAAGTCGCATGTTCTTTGATAGCTTAAGAACTTTGCATGATGACCATAAATATGAAGAGTTAATACTTGCACGAAAAATGTCTTGTCTTGATCCTTTAAGAATTACAGGCAAAATTTGTCTAAAATCCCCCTCCCCTAAGAATAACCACTTTACCTCTAAATGGCACATTAAAAATGAATGAATCGCAATATCTGAAAACATCTCTTAATGTTCTATCCGAAATCTCAAAACAAAATTTGTTCATCATAGGTGCTTCATCCCAGATTATCAACTTGGCTTCTTCTAATAATTTTACATGAATTAAAATATGAATGTAATTAATATGAAATAATACGTCAGATTTTATTCATCTTTTAAATAAATTAATTTGTATATAAAATAAACTTAAAAAGTTTTAAATAAATAAGAAGCTGATGCATAATAATTTTAAAAGTAGTTAAAAAATTGCCTTTTAAAATTTAGAATTTGGAATAGGTAAAAACCAAAATGGATGTGTATTTATAAATGATATTGTATGTTTCATTGGCTTTTAATTTTAATTTGTAGACAAATGTAATAAAATATTTTGTTGGTAAAAAAAATGAGCTGAAATCCACTGCACTATATTTTGCATCATATTTTGAATCATTTACATTAAATAGTAATTAAGGACAAAGAAAAAGTAGATCACCGTAACTAATAATACATCAATTTTAGGTTCCAAAAATTCCATTAACTTTATCGAAAAGAAAAGAGAAAAACAACTATTTATTAACTGTATTGATTTTATTTTATTATAAATTATGTTAAACTAAAAGGAAATGGAGATTTTCCTTTCTTTTGCCTAGTGTGAGTTAGGAGAAAAAATTCATGAAATTAGATTTAAGGATCTAGGGCACAATGGTCATTTACCACATTTTATTAATTTCAGCTTCTAATTTGGTAATTATATGTTATCCTAAACTTAACCATATTAAACCTTAATTAATTTACCCCGTTAATTAATTATAATTAACAACTACCAATTTATTATTTGGTTATCAATTATAATCCAAAAAACTTAATTCGGGATGTTACATAATAAAATTTAAAAAGATATATATTGTTGTCATAATGAAAAATTCATCCATTTTTTATTTAATTAGTGAATAAAGATATATATTATAATAATATAGTTTATTATAGTAAATGAACTGGTCTAGGTCGAGATGTGGGACCCAGCCTCGCAACAGTCCTTAAATCTTTCATTTGATCTCTAATATTACACTGGTCGAGTGGGGATTCAGTATTATATCTTCGCTTCCAGTGGGGAATAAAGGTTTTGGAGTGATTCCTTGTGCCAAATCATCAGTCTTTACACGTTGTAGGGGTGAAAGAGGGTGTCACCTGCAAGGACACTCCAACACTCAAGTCAGTGAAAGTTCTAAGGAATTTCAGAGCTCAAGCGTAAGGTTAGAGAGAATGTTCTTACATGTTACGTTGGTGCATAGGTATTTATACTTAGGGGGTGGAAGAACCTTCTTGCTCACCAAGTCTTACGTACATGGCTCTACCTACCCATCAGTCACTTTGCAGACGACTTGTTCAGTACGCTAGGTCATAGGTCAACTTTGAACCTTCGGTATTGAATGAATAACTCGTAATAGGGTCAGTTTAAGGACCTTTCATGTGACCACGGATACGGGTGTTAAACCGGCCCATTATGTGAGATGTCAGCGTTGAAAGAATAGCTCACACTGGTCATCATGCCATATTAGTTCCAAATGTAGGATTTTAGTCAAATTACCTTTAAGTCTAAGGACTGGTCTCTGATGCTGAAATCCAGAGTCATTAAATTGATGGTAAAAATCTTAGTAAAATGAAATGTGACTCTCGGATTCACACTTATGGCAAGCGCACTAGTCGTTAAAATTGTAGTATATTTGATCGTCTCACAGGGATTGTGGTAAATACCTCAATCTAGGACTAGTACAAGCTGAACCAACAGAAAATACATGAAATTCATTCAGTTTTTATGGTTTTAGTGTTTTATAGTTGTTTTTATATTTTGAGAAACAGAGTTAAGATGAAAAGTGGAAAGTGATTAAAGGAAAACAGGTCAGGATTGCTTCAGCTCACAATTTCCTCAAGAAACATGCAATTCAGTATAATCAAACTTCACAATCTAGAGGACAATCCGCTTGTGGTCATTCCCTAATTCCTTAGGTGAAAGACACTAATTCTTAAGCAATGAACCTTAATTCCTTAAGTGCTCGATTAACCTAAGAATCTAATGCGAAATTGGAGGTTGAACTCTAACTATTCACCTAAATTGATTAGGCCTGAACTAGTTAGAAAGCTGGAAGTTACCTAAGCTTCAGCCATGATTCCTCACTGGTGAAGTTCTTCATCCATTCTGGATTTGTCAATCCAGCAATTCTGCTCCACTCCTCAGCTTGTTCGCCTCAAGATCTTCGAAGCCGATCTACTTGCTCACAACTTCAAGATTCCATTGTTCACCTTCACAATCCCAACCTTATGGATTTAGAACTCCATAGACTTCGGTTCCATCGAAGGATTGTAGAACGTCATGGAGGAGAGAGTTTAGAGAGATGAAAAATGTAGTGAGAGATTGGAAATGGAAAAATGAAATTGTATATTACGTTGCTCTGTTCTCTACACACGCTACTACTATTCTTGCTACTTCTCCTACAGAGTATGTACAACCTATTTATAAGTTTCTACCTAACTAACTTAACGGATAACTTTGGACCACCTCTGCTAACGACTAACACTACTTAATTACTGACGCGGGCTGTCGCGGCCCCATCAAATTAGTACATTAAAACTAATTAATGTAGTACTAGGGTGTCAACCTAGGTCGGTCTCTCAAGGATCAACACAGGAATTTAGGAAAAATCAAGTCTTAAACTAATTTTTAACAATTAAAAATAAAAACTTAACAACTAAAATTTTTACAAACATAGGTTCAACAACATACAATTGGGGGGGGGGGGTTTGATTGATTTTTGTTGTCACAATTAAAATTAAAACAAGGTAAATAAAGGATTTAAAACAATAAATAACAAGCGATTGATTTTCTTGGAGTATTGTAAATAAATTTATCCTTGGTTCATTAAAGATAACTTGTATACTCATTAATGTTAATTTCTTAGCTCAATTTGAATTGATCAACTAAGCGTCTTTTTCAATTCACAATTCCTTTACTTTCATTTAAAAATGAATATTTGAATCAAGCATCCTAATTAAGCAAAAGGAGTCAAGATCTTAAAATCTAGGAATTATTGAGCATACATAAGAACATCGCCTATATACATAATCTATTCTCAAATTATGGAATTAAGCAAACCATAATTATTAAAAGTGATTATGAAAATATTCATTAAGCATGCATATTTCCTTAATCCATTCTAATTTGAAATCTTATTTAACTCCATTTGGATAACTAAACCGATTAAGCATACAAATTCAATTAAACAAAATGGAATTAAATAAGTAGAGAATGATTATGAAGAAATAACAATAATAAAAGCATACTATATTAAAATTAATGACCTCAAAATTACATTACAATATTCTCCAAGAAAATCAATCTAAGGGTTTTAGCCCTCCATAATTACAATTACAAACAACAAAACTAACCCGGAAATGAAGAAGTTGCTGGAGAAACTCCAACAAAGAAGAGAAGCAGAGAACGTGTGAAGAAGGGAGATGAAGAATGAATGAAGAATGGTGTGTTATGACCCTTGCTCTTGTGCCTATTTATAGGAGTTCAAAAGCAAAATTATGCCATAAAATATTTCAATGGAAGGAGCACTCTTCATTAATCAATTCAATGGTGCTCCATGATCAAGTTTAGTGCATTTCCCACCATCTCAGTGCTTTGCCCACCTTCCAGAAGCTTGAAAACGTGTTTCTGGGCCAATTATTCACTCATGAATCGATTCATTGGTGGGAGGAATCGATTCATTCGTTCCAAAATGCAATCCTGGGCCAATTTTACACGTGTGAATCGATTCATTTAGGGAAAGAATTGATTCAATGCTGTTGGAACCCGTATGAATCGATTCAGGAGGCTTGTGAATCGATTCAATTTGCAAAATTTCACTTCCTGGGTGCTTAACTTCGTATGAATCGATTCAGGAGGGGGATGAATCGATTCATCCCCCTGATTCTCCATAAATTGCATACTTTTTCACCCTTTTGAGATCCTTTTGAATATTTCTTGATTCCTTTGATCCTTAGGCACTTTGATCTTCATTTTGGATTGGATTTCTTGAGTTATTTGATTTATTTCCCTTTGGCACAAATTAACAATCAAATATTACATAAAGATCAAATGATAAAAATGTGTTAAAATGCAATATGTTACACACTAAGTGATGGCAATTTATACACATTTAAATTGGAGAATTAGAGATAAATCATGCATCATCAAATACTCCCACACTTATTCTTTTGCACTCCCGGGCAAAATCAAAATAAAAACAAGTATCACAATTTATTTGAAAACATTAAGTTGAAAACAACACTCACAGAACTGGCATGCTTGTCATGAAATCTTAGAAATATACAAAGAAACAAGAGTTTTCAATATGAAAGATACAGAGCATCAAGATATATATAAAAATCATTCAAACACTTAGGCATGTGAAAATTAAATTAAACTGAAAAGAAGATCATAAGTGATAGAACCTCACAAGACATACTCTCAACTCTCAAGTGTTTAAGGTTTGTGTATACACTCAAAACAATTCCTGAAAAACAAACAGTCTAAAAATTTGGCAAGTTTCTTAATTCTACAATCAACACAAATGAATGTATAGATCAACAGGGCTTTCACAGGGTTACAATGTGGCCAAGGTTAAAATGGATGAAATATATATATTTATATATATATACCAAAAAGAATAATGAAGCAATTAGTTTTACTGGCAAACAGTGAGGGTAAAACATTTATTGTATGGTATTTGGTAAATTTTTTTTTTTTTTTTTTTTTATGAGATTGCATAACACTTGAAACAAGAGTTGCAATTCCTTTTTGCATACTCCCACACTTATTTGAATGCCTGTTTTGTCTTGATTCCAAAGCTTCAATATATTTCTTACGGTAGGTATATTTTTGGTTCTTCATCCATGGTTTATTTGAGCTGCAACAAGGAAATAGTTAAATAGGCTCAAAATGGCTAGCAAGAGATGATTTATTCATGGTAGGTTTATCTGGCTTAATGGCTCAACTGAACAAAATGCCTGTATCAAAATACATTCATATGAGTTTCAAGTATCATCAAGAAACAAGACAAAAATTAAGATGTAAGTCTTCAGGAATTAATCACACATGAAAGGATTAAGATGGTTTAAAGTGATCCATCAAATTTTAAGGCTCAAAAATCTCACAAGGTATAACTCCATCATATATGATCATTTCTCAATTATCATGTCATTCTCAACATACCAAAAATGTTTGAGTTCAAATTATAACATATCATTAAGCTCATATCAGACATGAAAGAATTTACTTGTTACTCATGCATATCTTAAAATTCCAATAAAACATGCCTTTTTAAAACAAAAACACACACAAAATCTTTTATTTAAATTTTTTTTTTTTTAAATAAAACAAAGTCACACAAAATTTAATCACACAACACACAATAACACACGAATCCCACCCCCACACTTAAATCATACATTGTCCTCAATGTAAGATAGAGCATACAAAATAGACAATAGAATGAAAAAGTAAAGAGATGGGTAAGAAAAACTCCCTCAAGGTGGATTAAACTCAAATACCACATCCTTTTGAAGCAGATTGGATAGTGGTCTAGCCTTCTTGTGCCTTTCCAAATTTTGTAGCAATTTTTCTTCTTGATTTTCATCAAGAGAAGTAAAGATTATTATCAGGAGCTCTTCATCATTTCCCAAGTATGAATACTTGAGGTTTTCAAGTAAGAAATTTAGCTCCAGATTAGGTGCCTGCAAAGTAGATGGAACTAACAAAGCAGATTTGGATTCTTGCACCTCATAAATTTTGTTAGAGTCTTTTTGAAAATTTGCATTTAGAACAGGTATTTCTATAGACTCTGAATCAGCAGTTATGTATTTGTCAATTTCAGCACAAATATAACAATTCTCAGAATTATTGCATGCAAAACAACTGTATGAATCATCTATGCATTCCAAATCAACATCAGAAAAATGTTCAAAAACTAGTTCATCAATAATGTCAATTTGGAAAATAGAATGATTTTCAGAAGGGTGTTTCATGGCATCTAGAATGTTAAATCTTACCTTAGTGTCACCAAATTCCATGGAAAGGGTTCCAGCATGGACATCAATTATAGTTTTGGCTGTTTTCAAAAATGGTCTTCCCAAAATGATAGGAACAGGAATTTGAGGCATACCTTCTTCCATATCAAGTACAAAAAAATCAGCAGGGAAAACAAGTTGTTCTACCTGAACCAAAACATCTTCTATAACTCCAGCAGGGTAAGCAGTGCTCCTATTGGCTAGCTGAATTACTACACCAGTAGGTTGTAAATTTCCAAGAGACAAAGTTTTGAAAACAGACATAGGCATAACATTTATTGAAGCTCCTAAATCTAACATGCAATTTTCAAATTTGTTATTGCCTATGATACAGGGTATAGAAAACGTACCTGGATCCTTGCATTTTTCAGGGATATTTGAAACTTCTTTACTAAGCAGTGCAGATACATTTCTTCCCATGCTTATCTTTTCATTGCCCTTGAGTCTCCTTTTGTGAGTACACAACTCCTTCAGAAATTTGGCATACTTAGGGACTTGTTTGATTGCATCAAGAAGAGGTATATTTATTTCTACTTTCCTGAAAGTATCCAAAATTTCTTTGTCTACTTCTTCCATCTTCTTGCTTGGAATTGCTTTTGGTGGGAAAGGAAGAGGGATATGAGATGGGATTTGGGATGGTTGCATCTCAGATTTGCTTGTGCTTGAAGAGGGCACATCATTCTCAACTGTTGTGGGCACATCTTTTTGTTTTTCAGGTTCTTTGGGTATGGGTATTTCAAGGTTCTTACCTGATCTTAACTGAATTGCACTCACATTTCTTGGATTTGCAGCTGGTTGAGATGGTAATTTGTCAGAGTTTTGAGATTGTAACTGGCTTAATGATGAAGCCAATTGCCCAATTTGGTTGCTTAAACTCTGGATGGTAGCATCATTCCTTTGTTGATACTCCAAGTTCTGTGCAGCCATTTGTTTCACCAGATCTTCCAAAGAAGGGCCACTTGTGGATGGTTGAGGTGTAGGTCTTTGGAAGGTTGGTGCATTGTTTTGAAATGGAGGTTGGGGATTTTGTTGTTGGTTTCCCCATCTCAAGTTTGGATGGTTCCTCCAACCTGGATTGTATCTATTGGTGGAAAGGTCATGGTTTTGTTGTGGTGGAGGTCTGTCATGGTAGATATTTGCTGCATAGGCTTGGGGACTATTATTATCCTTTTCTTGTAGAGAAGGACAACAATCAGTGGGGTGCTCTTGTGAAGAGCAGATTCCACACACTTTAGCAGTCATGGATTTTTGATTTACTGCCAATTGTGTGACTAGAGTGGTGAGAGCATCAAGTTTGCTCTCAAGTTTAATTCCAGATGAACTAGAATTGGAATCAAACATGGGTTTGAAAGAATCATTTCTCACACCAAATTGTTGAGAATTGGATGCCATCTTCTCAATCAGGTTTCTTGCTTCAGCAGCAGTCATATCTCCTAGAGCTCCTCCACTTGCCGCATCAATCATGTTGCGATCAACATGGTGTAAACCTTCATAGAAGTATTGAAGAAGAAGTTGTTCAGAAATTTGGTGGTGAGGGCAACTTGCACAAAGTTTCTTAAATCTCTCCCAATATTCATAAAGACTTTCTCCAGAGAGTTGCCTAATGCCAGATATGTCTTTACGGATTGCAGTTGTTCTAGAGGCAGGAAAGAATTTTTCCAAGAACATTTTCTTTAAGTCATTCCAACTTGTGATTGATCTTGGAGCAAGGTAATACAACCAATCCTTAGCAACACCCTCTAAAGAATGAGGAAACGCTTTAAGATAGACATGGTCTTCTTGAACGTTTTGGGGTTTCATTGTGGAACACACAATGTGGAATTCTTTGAGGTGTTTGTGCGGATCTTCACCCGCAAGACCATGAAACTTAGGCAACAGGTGTATAAGTCCGGTCTTAAGAATAAAAGGGACATCCTCATCAGGATATTGAATACACAAACTTTCGTATGTGAATTCAGGAGCAGCTAGTTCTCTAAGAGTTCTTTCACGAGGTTCAGCCATATCAGAAAAACTAGCAGTACTTTCAACAGATTCAGAAAAAATACTATCACTATCAATATCAACAAAGTTATTATTAAATCTAGCTTCTCTAACTAACCTATGAAAAGTTCTTTCAATTTCAGGATCAAATGAATATAAATGCTCAAAAGTTGTTCTAGTCATACATAGCATACAACAAGATATTTGATCATGATGAGCAATAAATCATAAGAATCCTAAATCATGCAAAAGAAATAAAATAAACAAACAAACAAACAAAAGAAAATTTTTTTTTTTTTAATTAAATTTTTTTTAAAAAAAAAAATTAATTTAAAACAAGAGTTTTTTCCTAAAGATCGTTGATCCCCGGCAACGGCGCCAAAATTTGACGCGGGCTGTCGCGGCCCCATCAAATTAGTACATTAAAACTAATTAATGTAGTACTAGGGTGTCAACCTAGGTCGGTCTCTCAAGGATCAACACAGGAATTTAGGAAAAATCAAGTCTTAAACTAATTTTTAACAATTAAAAATAAAAACTTAACAACTAAAATTTTTACAAACATAGGTTCAACAACATACAATTGGGGGGGGTTTGATTGATTTTTGTTGTCACAATTAAAATTAAAACAAGGTAAATAAAGGATTTAAAACAATAAATAACAAGCGATTGATTTTCTTGGAGTATTGTAAATAAATTTATCCTTGGTTCATTAAAGATAACTTGTATACTCATTAATGTTAATTTCTTAGCTCAATTTGAATTGATCAACTAAGCGTCTTTTTCAATTCACAATTCCTTTACTTTCATTTAAAAATGAATATTTGAATCAAGCATCCTAATTAAGCAAAAGGAGTCAAGATCTTAAAATCTAGGAATTATTGAGCATACATAAGAACATCGCCTATATACATAATCTATTCTCAAATTATGGAATTAAGCAAACCATAATTATTAAAAGTGATTATGAAAATATTCATTAAGCATGCATATTTCCTTAATCCATTCTAATTTGAAATCTTATTTAACTCCATTTGGATAACTAAACCGATTAAGCATACAAATTCAATTAAACAAAATGGAATTAAATAAGTAGAGAATGATTATGAAGAAATAACAATAATAAAAGCATACTATATTAAAATTAATGACCTCAAAATTACATTACAATATTCTCCAAGAAAATCAATCTAAGGGTTTTAGCCCTCCATAATTACAATTACAAACAACAAAACTAACCCGGAAATGAAGAAGTTGCTGGAGAAACTCCAACAAAGAAGAGAAGCAGAGAACGTGTGAAGAAGGGAGATGAAGAATGAATGAAGAATGGTGTGTTATGACCCTTGCTCTTGTGCCTATTTATAGGAGTTCAAAAGCAAAATTATGCCATAAAATATTTCAATGGAAGGAGCACTCTTCATTAATCAATTCAATGGTGCTCCATGATCAAGTTTAGTGCATTTCCCACCATCTCAGTGCTTTGCCCACCTTCCAGAAGCTTGAAAACGTGTTTCTGGGCCAATTATTCACTCATGAATCGATTCATTGGTGGGAGGAATCGATTCATTCGTTCCAAAATGCAATCCTGGGCCAATTTTACACGTGTGAATCGATTCATTTAGGGAAAGAATTGATTCAATGCTGTTGGAACCCGTATGAATCGATTCAGGAGGCTTGTGAATCGATTCAATTTGCAAAATTTCACTTCCTGGGTGCTTAACTTCGTATGAATCGATTCAGGAGGGGGATGAATCGATTCATCCCCCTGATTCTCCATAAATTGCATACTTTTTCACCCTTTTGAGATCCTTTTGAATATTTCTTGATTCCTTTGATCCTTAGGCACTTTGATCTTCATTTTGGATTGGATTTCTTGAGTTATTTGATTTATTTCCCTTTGGCACAAATTAACAATCAAATATTACATAAAGATCAAATGATAAAAATGTGTTAAAATGCAATATGTTACACACTAAGTGATGGCAATTTATACACATTTAAATTGGAGAATTAGAGATAAATCATGCATCATCAATTACATAGTTTACAAAATAACTAACTAATTACAGCTCAGCTCTTAACAGGATCCAGCTCAACCTTAGCTAATGTACAGCTCAGCTCCAGCTAATTGACAGTTCACTACTTAAGTTACTAAGGTTGCAGCAGTGGAGAAGAAGGCAATGGAAGCGGAAACAGTATTGCACCAGGTGTGTGTTGTTGGAGGGAAGAAACAAGGTTTAAGTTACTGCTTTTTCGCTTCAGCTGCTGGGTTCTCGCTTGAGCGGATTAAACTCTCGCTTGGGCGAGTTCAGGAATTGTACTACAGTGTTGTTTGGTCGCTTAAGCGTTATGGCGAAGCTTGGGCGAATTGGAAATATGTAATACAGAATGGCTTTCTCGCTCAAGCGTGATTGCTTCGCTTGAGCTAATTTTTATCCTTCGCTTTAGCGAATTTAACTCCCACTTGAGCGAGTTGATTATTTAATCGGTATTCTGCAGTTGGCGTTCGGGTTCTTCATGCAATATTCCGAGTCCTTGTTCTCTTTCGGAGTCGGTGTCTTGGGAGTCTTCTTAAGTTAGCTTACTTGAAGTCTCGCTTGGTCAGTATTTGGGCTCTTTTCAGTCGGATTCAGGAAGTCTCACTCGGATTTATCAATTTCTGCTCGGATTTGTAGGATTTCACTCGAAATTTTCTTCTTATCTTGAGCCCGCCCTGTTCCTGCACCAATAAACAGCTACTTGCCTAGCAATTATACGCTGGCTGCTTAGTGAGTTTATAAATACTTCAAAATTCCTTATCTAATTAATATTTTCAATCGGTTTCTTACATAAATAGCATACTTTTGAAATAATTAACTACAACATGAATTCTTATCAAATTATTAAATAATAATAATAAAACTAAACAATACTTAGTAAATTATGTTAAATAATTAGAGGAATAATTAAGTCTTTTCAAGACTTATCACATCCCCAAACTTAAAACTTTGCTTGTCCTCAAGCAAATATTCAGATTAATTATCAATCAGTAATTGATCAACATAGTCAATCTTTCCTTAACTTAATTCATACTATAATTATTGAATACCGATCATGCTTTCTTCTTGCAATCTCTAAAAGTATAAATACTTACACCTCCTTTGGAAGACAAGTTGCTGATGCTTTCCTCACTGGTCGGTGTTTAACTCTTCTCTCGGTGTGTAGGGTAAATAAAATGCACTCAGCACTTGCATACTTGTTAGATAAACATAGGCTTGCAACAGTTCTAAACATCATGAAATATGCCAACTCAATCGGATCAGTAAGGGCTTTTTAAGCTTATAATGGGGCTCGGCTACAGGCTCAATTATTGTTTTTCCGAGTCATAGATAGGTTACAAGATGTGTCCACTGATGCTTTGCCTCGATTCTAACTTACTTGCCTTCTACTAACAGCTCTCTTAACTTTTCCGACTGGATGCCTATTTAATACTTTCGGTGCTTTGCACCTTCTTCTTTTTCTTTTAGTCCTTCGGACTTTTCCTTTTCTTTCTTTTCTTTTCTTCTTTTTTTTTTCCGATCGAAAATTTTTTTTTTCTTCTTGTGGTGGTTTGCACCTTTTTCTTTTCTGACTTTATTCCTTTTTCTCTCGGCTTTGCCTTTCTTCCTTTTATTTTTCTACATATTCATCCATAATCAAGGTCGGAGTGTGTCCTTAATTATTGTTAGGCACACTCTTCATCCCCAAACTTAGAGATTGCTAGTCCCTAGCAATAAGCAAAAACCGAGTAATTCACCAGTGAAACATCCAAGGTACTCTAGTCGGGTTTTTCTTGGATAAATAGGCTTGTAATGTTAGGTGCATAAAACGAATGAAAAGGTCTCAGGCTCAAACATATTATTGGGTCAAAGGATGATTAATATATTAGGAAAGTTATTTTTGGCCTTGGCTAAATAATCAAAGAAGGCCTTCATCATTTCCGATTGGTTGACATACGACAATTAGCAAGAACTGAGGCAAATTCTGTCTCACTAACTAGCATGCAAGCTCACTCAGAAAAGATAAAACAGGCTCAAAAGCTCATACAATTATAACATTTAATCAGCCAGACTTGTCCCCAAACTTAATGTAAGATCATACATCTAGAATGCTAAGTAGCATGCCGAGTAAACATTTTAACTAAGGATGAATAATAGTTATGGTCAGAGATCATGAGTTAAGAAAAAACCGATCAATTAATTTATCTGACTACAGCTTAACGAATCAGCAAACTTTTTAAATTATGAAGATGGATTTTGAAATTAAATATAATTATCATATTTTATCAAATAAAGACTCGACAAAAAAAATATAATTAAATAAGGAGTCGGGGTACTAGAATACTTCCCTTTTACCTGAATGGCAGTGCTTGGAAACGCATAACCGGATCGGGACTCATGGATTTTACCAATACATACGAAAAAAAACCGAATAAAACAACAAATTGAACATGAAAGTAAAATTTCATTACATAATTAAAAATAAGATAAGTTCAGTGTTCAGCAAGCAAATACAATAACTTTAAACTAATACATAAGAAACATTATAAAAACGTGGCACCACTGCTTAAACATTTTGGGCTTCATTGTCCTTGTCCTGCTGGGGGAAAATAGTGAATCCAATGGAAGCTAACCACGCATCCCTATCAGGTAGTGCTCCCATTTCCGATGAATGCTCAACCCTCAGCTTCGAAGCAATCTTCCTGAGCATCTGATCGTGGTTCAAAACCCGATCGTAAATTTCAAGTTGCATCTTCTTCACAACCTGCAATTCCTGTAATATTAAAAGAATGTCAGAGGAAGAAGAAGATGAACCAACTCCTACAAATTGCTTGGGACGTTCTATTTCTGTGGTTTTAAAGTTCTCAGCACAGTTTTCATCAGCTTTAGTGCTTTCCACCTCTGGTGACTCATTTTCCTCACTGACAGGAGGGACATTCCTTTGCACCAGAGGAGATACATCCCCTTGGTCCTGACTTCGACTAGGGACCTGGACAGATGAATCAGAAATAGTGATGGTGGCCACTTCTCTTTCAGTATCTAATTGTTTCCTTCGCACACTTCCTTCTACGAAGTTTGGTCTAGGTTTCTGTAAAAGTCTTTGAGATCTTCTCTTCATGATGAATGTTAAAATAACGATGATAAACAACCTAATCAAACAAAAATAAGAACAAAAATCCAAGAGAAACACAGCAAACCAAACTGTGAGATGCATGGCTTATGAATAGTGGAAAACAATAATAATGAAACACGAAGATAATAACTATGAACTGCGAAGTGAAAGAAGTAAAAAGGTGATACCTTTCTCAGAAATTAGAAAGTGTCGTTTCGTCTTCAGCTCAAGTTCAACACAGGTACTGAAGGTTGGAAACTGAAAGGACTTTTCTTTTATAACGAAGAATTCAATTTTCCAGAAACGCGTAAATGCGGTCAACTTTAATTATTACTTTTATTAAATGCATTACTGTTGTTATTATTACTATTATGTTTATTTATTTATTTATTTATTACATATATTTTATTTAATTTTTATTTATTATTGTTTTTGAATACTTAATTACCAAAGGGGTAGAAGATCGAGATGATACCAATGTGATGCCAAATGGACATAGGAGAATGGAAGATGGATAAATGAACAGACCGTAAGACAACGTAGCAAATGAAAAATTTAAATACCTGAAATAGAGTGCATGAAAAACGAGTGAAAAATGTAATGGAATACGAGTGAATCAAGAGACGAATAATAAAAGAAACGAATAGAAGTATGACCGAATGAATGAAACTCAAGTAAATAAATGAAAGGGGTGAAAGGATGATAACCGAGTGAGAATGGAAATAGGTACTGAGTGATTGAATAGTTGATCAACGAATGAGGTGAACAACGCAAGTCTGAAAGAATGAATGCATAACTGAAAAGCTAACTGACGGGTGAGGAACGGAAAAGAGGGTGACCGAATGGAAATGAGGAAAGGGTATACCGATCGATGAAAGAGATGAGTAAATGAAGGAACCGAATGAACTAGCAAGAAATCTAGTGAATAAGGAACTGAGTGATGAAAAAGTGAATAAAACACTGAATGAAAAGGGTACCGAATGGATCACAGAATGAGTGAAAGAATGAATGAATGAAGATAAATGTATGAGAACCGAGTGTGACAATGGATGGACGAGGGAACAACCGTCGTGAGATATGAGTGAACAAAGAAGTGCGTGGAAGAAAGAACGAATGAGAGTAAGGCTGAGTGAAAGAAAGGACGAGTGGATGAAACTGAGTAATATAGATCGGAGATATGAAGAATGAGTGAATGACAATGAGAGTTCGGGCAAAGAATAAAAATGACAGGAGTGACAAAATGGAATGAATGAAATACCGAGTAACTGAAAGACCGGGTGAATAAAACGAATACAATGGAGAAACTCAGGGAATGAAAACCGCGAAGACAAGAAATTGAGTGTGACAATCACGAATGAAACACGAGTCGATGAAAATGAAAAATCGTCAGCGTGAGAAAACTGAGAAAGAAAAATAAGTGGAATGAAACAACGGGTAAATGAATACCGAGTGGATTAAACCGGGTAAAAGTAAAAAAAAAAACGAATGAACAAACAGCAAGAAGTCGGACAAATATAACAACAAGTGAAAGGACAGGAAAGAATAGCTAACCGACCGTGTGAACAAACATGAGTGAAAGATAGACGAAGAAGAATACTGATTGAATGAAAAATGAGAAAATGAAGACGAGTGAAGGATTTACTAGGGAATGAAGAACCGAGTGAATGAATGATCGAGTGAGAATGAAAGAGATGATGAGTAAATGGAAGAACCGATGAATAAAAGACGAACAGAAAAATGAGAGCAAAGCTGAGTGAATAAAACGACAAGTGGAAGAACGAAAAAGATAGAGTGCGGTAATGAAAGACTGGATGACGGGTGACGAACAAAAAAGAGAGTGACCGAGTGGAAGAGTAAACGAGTAGATTGAGGATGGATGAAAAAAACCAGTGGAAGGAAGAATGAATGGGAGAACGAATGAGAATATTCCAAGTGAAGGAGATGAGTGAAGGGTATACCGATTAGGTGAAGGAGATGAGTAAATGCAAGAGCGAGTGGAAGAAACCGAGTGACGAGTGATTGAGAAAATTACAGAGAAATGGGTGAAGGAATAAAGAAGAAAGAGTAGATTGAAAGAACAAGTGAATCAACAACTGAGAAGAAGAATGGATAACAGAATTCATGAAAAGAAGGACGAGTGAAAGATAAATGAAAGAAACTGAGTGAAGAGTGAGGGAGCCAAGTGGAAGAAACCGACTACTAGAGAAAGCCGAGTGGATGAATGAATAAAAGGCTGCGTGCAAATGAGACTACTGGATACAATACTGATTGTGATGACTGAGGAATCTGAGTGGTGAAAAGCCGACTGAAATAAGTCACTTTTCACTATCTGACCCGTTCATTACATCAATGATCTGAATTCTTTCCAAGTCTTCCTTTTTATTCGCAGCAATTTATTGAAAAATACCGAGTGAAGTTCAGTCGGGAAGAAGGGTTACGACGAAGTAACAATTATCTGAGCGTACTATTTTCACTCAACTTAGTACAATTTTCCTCTAAGTGCGAAACAACAATCAGCATTGGCTCGCCTAAGCTACCAGTGCTTCGCCTGAGCGAAAATAGAAGAATTAACTCGGATTTCCTTCTTCAACTTCACACTTTTATTTTATTCACAGTTCTAAACAAAACAATCAGGACATAGGGCTGCCTCCCTAGAGCGCTTCTTTAAGGTCACTAGCTTGACCTTATTGTATTTAAGAAGATGGTTTCAGTAACAAGGAGGTTTTCTGCCTATCAAACTCTCCTCCAAAGTAGAGTTTGAGTCGCTCGCCATTCACCTTGAAAAACCGATCGGTAGTCGGATCTTTTAGTTCGACTGCACCATGAGGGAAAACCTCATTTACAGTAAAAGGCCCGGACCACTTGGATCTAAGTTTTCCAGGGAAGAGTTTCAGTCGGGTATTGAATAACAAAACCTGATCGTCCTTCTGAAACTCTTTCTTATTAATTCGCTTATCATGCCATTTCTTTGTTTTCTCCTTATAAATGGAGGCACATTGATAAGCGTTGAGTCGGAACTCCTCTAATTCATGGAGTTTCAAAACTCTTTCCTCCTGAGACTGGTCACAGTCCATGTTTAATAGTTTTATGGCCCACCACGCTTTGTGTTCCAACTCCACAGGGAGATGGCAAGCCTTACCGTACACCAGTTGATACGGGGACATGCCAATCGGAGTTTTGAAAGCTGTTCGGTAAGCCCACAATGCATCATCTAATTTTACCGACCAATCTTTTCTGGATTTTCCGACCACTTTTTCTAAAATTCTCTTTATTTCTCTATTTGACAATTCGACTTGTCCACAAGTCTGTGGATGGTAAGGAGTGGATATCTTATGTAAAACCTCATAGTGACGCAGGGCTTTTTCCATTATCTTATTGCAAAAATATGAACCCCCATCACTAATAATAACTCTCGGAACTCCAAACCTAGAGAAAATATTCTTCTTAATGAACCTAAGCACAACCTGTGCATCATTGGTTCTGGTCGGAATTGCCTCCACCCATTTGGAGACGTAGTCCACAGCAACCAGAATGTATTCGTTGGAGAACGACTTAGGGAAGGGTCCCATGAAGTCGATACCCCAAACGTCAAATAATTCCATAATTAGAATGTTCGTCAAAGGCATGCCAGCTTTTGTGGAGAGACCTCCACTCCTTTTACATTTGTCACACCTTTTGACATATTCCTTAGAATCCTGAAAGATAGTTGGCCAGTAAAAGCCACTCTGTAATATCTTCGCTGCGGTACGGGAGGCACCATGATGGCCTCCATAATAAGAATCGTGGCAGTGCCACAGGAGCCTTTCTTGCTCGGATTCAGGAACACAGCGCCTGATTACTCCATCTATGCCTATTTTAAACAAAAATGGATCATCCCAAAGAAAAGCCTTACTATCATGAAAGAATTTTTTTCTCATTTGGGATGTCCAACCATCAGGTACCACTGAGGCACTTTTAAAGTTT
Organism: Clitoria ternatea; assembly: GCA_037962975.1. NCBI lineage: Eukaryota > Viridiplantae > Streptophyta > Magnoliopsida > Fabales > Fabaceae > Clitoria > Clitoria ternatea. The sequence continues at coordinate 20,573,451 of CM075675.1, forward strand.
GCCATGTCAGCGTACCATGGCCCAGTCATAATGGCCATCAACTTTTCGTCTGGAAATTCTTCTTTTATCAGGACAGAATCTGACTCAGCTTCCAGACGAGACAATTGGTCTGCAACCGAGTTCTCTACTCCTTTTTTGTCTCGTATTTCTAAGTCAAACTCTTGGAGTAACAGAACCCACCTAATCAGTCTCAGTTTAGACTCTTTTTTAGCTAGTAAATACTTGATTGCCGAATGGTCTGTATATACAATGACTTTGGCACCAATCAAGTATGCACGAAATTTATCAAATGCATACACCACAGCAAGCATTTCTTTTTCAGTCGTGGTGTAATGTATTTGATTTTCATTTAACACTTTACTAGCATAATAAATCACATGAGTTAATTTCTCTTTTTTCTGACCCAGTACAGCTCCAATTGCAAAGTCACTTGCATCACACATCAATTCAAACGGTAAAGACCAGTCGGGTGATGCAAGGATCGGAGCTGAAGTCAAATTTTGTTTTAATTTTTCAAATGCCTTGACACAGTTTTCATTAAATGCAAACACCTGATCTTTTACAAGCAAATCTGTCAAAGGCTTAGCTATTTTTGAAAAATCTTTTATGAATCTTCTATAGAACCCAGCACATCCTAGAAAACTCCTTACTCCTTTCACATTGATCGGAGGAGGAAGTTTTTCAATAATTTCAATTTTTGCTCGGTCCACCTGCATGCCCTCAGCAAAAATCCTATGACCAAGGACTATCCCTTCCTTAACCATAAAGTGGCATTTTCCCAGTTAAGAACGAGATTAGTCTCTTGACATCTCATCAGCACTTTAGCTAAATTGCTGAGGCATGTGTCAAAATTACTCCCAAATACCGAGAAGTCATCCATGAATACCTCAATAAATTTTTCTACCATATCCCCAAAAATTGCCAGCATGCACCTTTGGAAGGTTGCTGGGGCGTTGCACAAGCCGAACGGCATGCGCCTGTATGCAAAAATTCCATAGGGACATGTGAAGGCAGTCTTTTCTTGATCCTTCGGGTCAACCACAATTTGGTTATAACCCGAGTACCCATCAAGAAAACAATAGTACTCATGTCCTGATAACCTCTCGAGCATTTGATCAACAAACGGAAGGGGGAAATGGTCCTTCCGAGTAGAGTTATTCAGCCTTCTATAATCAATGCACATCCTCCAGCCTGTAGTTGGCCGAGTGGCAATGATTTCACCCTGGTCATTTTTTACAGTCGTCATTCCTCCCTTCTTGGGCACCACTTGGACTGGGCTAATCCAAGTGCTGTCTGAGATCGGGTAAATGATTCCTGCATCAAGGAGCTTGACCACTTCTTTTCTCACTGCTTCCTTCATAATAGGTGATCCGGTCCTAACACCGGCCCCCAGGGGCATGGCTTGAATGCTTTGATAGGTCAGCGATCCGGTCTCAATACCGGTATCCGATCTGCAAGACATATTCCAACGTCTTTGTCAAGACATCAACGTGTAACCGGTGTCATCGGTATACATCCGGACTGTGATTCCATATCAGGCGTTCTCCCTATACCGGTTGTTCAGGATAACACCATGACACCGGACAACACACACGTCACCGCGCTAAAGACAAGGATTATTGCTACAGGGATCGATCAATAATTCCCTGCACTACGAGCCAAATTCTGCTCACGGGGATGGTCAACTTGTTCCCTAATCCTAGTCTATATTCTCCATGCTCAATATAAAATTGCCACTTGACCCAATCATGCTGGTAAGTGCGCAATAAAATAATGCTAATGGGAGTTAGTGGTTCCCCACTAACGAGTCCTCGAAAAACGAGCCAATCAGGTATATGAACTCATTTTCATTAATGAAGTGAGGGATCTTCAACTGTTCTCACGAACAATTACTCTCTGAAATACATTCCTTACTTGGAATATCATCACTGACTTGAGCGTCGGAGAATCTTTGCAGGTGACACCACCATTCGCCCACTTCAACGCGTTAGGTTGGTGTGAAGGACCTCCAGGACGCCCAGTCCGCTCTCTCCGCTCAAGGACAACGGATACCTACACCGGATACTCATACATCCGGTCTCCTATACGGTATTTACATACTGTTTATGATTGACTTGAGTCCGGATCTCTAGACCCCGGTTCAGGACAGATCATTGGCACGCCCAGTGGGACTCGTTAAAGTTATTCCCACCTCTCGTTTAAGAAGTTTGGTCTCTTATTATGAAAGGTAATGGGAGAAACCAACCAGATAGGCACGTGGAAGACATCACTGCCCAGGAACAACCAGTGAACAGGCACTTAGCTCTCGAGTCGCCTGTGGAAAGTTCAAGAAGAATGGTGCAGGATTCAGCACCAAATCTAAAGGATGAGATGATAAGAAAGCTGAGGGAGGAACTGATGGAATTGAAACGCGAAAGAAAGAGCGTGGAGGAGAGAGCCATGTCTCTGATCAAGAGGACACATCACACAACCGAGGGAGAAAAATTCTCTACTCCCCAGTATTCAAATATCCCTACATTTGAAGGGAAGGAACAGATCCACGATTCTGATAAGAGAGTTGTTAAAGGGAAGAGGAAGCTGATGACAGCCTCTCCAGTAACTTATAAGCTCACAGTCCCTTTTTCAAGGAGACTTATGAGTGTATGCATCCCTAAGCACCTACAGACTACTCAACCTCTCTCTATAGAAAAATACAGTGGTGAAACAGATCCTACTAAGCATCTTGATGCTTATACACTCGAAGCCATGTACCTGGGGGCAGATGAAGATGTCATGTGCAGGATGTTCCCTCGGACTCTTGTTGATGATGCCCTTAGCTGGTTCAGGAAGCTACCATCAGGTTCCATCAACTCATGGGAAGAAATGGCAACAGCGTTTGTGGACCACTTTGTCATTTCCAGTGATATTCCCAGAACATCTCATACCTTGGCTCAGATTAGGCAAGGGGAGCATGAAACTCTCAAGGACTTCTTGAAGAGGTTTCACAAGGAGGCAGCTGCTGTTCCAAACTTGGCAGAAGCACTTCAATTGCACATAGCAATAGAAGCTTTGCAACCAAGCTCTGCTTTTGCCATGTCATTGGCAAAGAATCCTCCAGTGAATTTCGAAGAATTCAGGAGGAAAGCATCCAAGTATGTGAGCATTGAAATACACTTGGAAGCAACAGTGGCAAGAGAGAAATCCCCAACGTTACAACGGAGTGATAAGAGCAGATCCAGATCGGGATTTACCAAGAAGGTCTAATGAGTCATAACCCCGACTCATCTCTCTTTCTCTCTTTTGTAATTCATAATTAATATCGTCCTCTATTTCTTACTTCACACTCAACACCGCCTTCTTGCATGGACGTTGTCCCTCAAATCACTACACTCCGCCTCACATTGCACTCCGCCCTAACATTTCACTCCGCCCTCACCTTCGAAGAGGTTCATTGCTAACAACGGATACATTGTTAGGATCATCCGTCCTGAAAGTATCTTGTCACAACAGTGTTGTGCATCGAATAAAATCATAAAGACAATGGGTGAATCACCCCATTCGAAGGCCCAGATTATAGGATTAAACCGAACTCTGGGTACGGTTAGTAAGTTTGGCTGAACACCGGTGAAGGCTCGGATTGTAGGATTGAACCGAACTCCGAGTACGACTAGTAGGTTTGGCCGAACGTCGGTGAAGACCTGAGTTGTAGGATTAAACCGAACCTTAGGAAATGGGTTGTAGGATTGCACCGAACCCCATTCGAAGGCCCAGATTGTAGGATTAAACCGAACTCTGGGTACGGTTAGTAAGTTTGGCTGAACACCGGTGAAGGCTCGGATTGTAGGATTGAACCGAACTCCGAGTACGACTAGTAGGTTTGGCCGAACGTCGGTGAAGACCTGAGTTGTAGGATTAAACCGAACCTCAGGAAATGGGTAGTAGGATTGCACCGAACCCTATTTGAAGGCTGGTGAATGAGTGAAATCCAACACCGGTTGAAGAAGAACGATTGAGACTAATTTCCCCAGGACGGATGCTCTCAATCACATATTCTGTGAGTTGACGAGGTAACTCCTGGCGCAGAAAATTCCCATCATCATCCTTATGATAGAAGTCTTTGAAGACTCAATCCGTACTCTTACGATTGAGATACACTCCCCCAGGACGGATGCTCTCAATCACATATTCTGTGAGTTGACGAGGTAACTCCTGGCGCGGACAATTCCCATCATCATCCTTATGATGGAAGTCTTTGAAGACTCAATCCGTACTCTTACGATTGAGATACACTCCCCCAGGACGGATGCTCTCAATCACATATTCTGTGAGTTGACGAGGTAACTCCTGGCGCGGACAATTCCCATCATCAGCCTTATGATAGAAGTCTTTGAAGACTCAATCCGTACTCTTACGATTGAGATACACTCCCCCAGGACGGATGCTCTCAATCACATATTCTGTGAGTTGACGAGGTAACTCCTGGCGCGGACAATTCCCATCATCATCCTTATGATGGAAGTCTTTAAAGACTCAATCCGTACTCTTATGATTGAGATACAGTTCCCCAAATTCGGAACAATACTCTCACAATGGACGACATCGTTCTCTCCAGTGAGAGTAACGAATTAATAATAGTCATCCGTCCTGTTACAACGGATCGGCTCTTTCTCTCCCCAAAGGAATTAAGGGTAATGCCCTATGACAGGTACCAATCCCTTAACAAACTTATACTTGGGGACAATATTCATGTATATATTTCTCCGTTCTAAAACTCATTTATCTTAAATGATTTGATTAATTTTCTGAGGCAATTATTTTAATCCGACCTCAATATTAATCACGCTGAACGGATTATTAAATGCTTTACTCTTCATAAAACATTGAAGGCTTGGGCGCAGTAAGCTGGTTCTTCTTCAAGACCACGCTGAACCCCAAGTGACGGGCGCAGTAGGTTCAGGATTAGCCCTGATCTGAACCCCGTGTTGAAGGCTCGGATTGTAGGATTAAACCGAACTCTGAGTACGACTAGTAGGACTGACCGAACGTCGGTGAAGAATCGTCATTGGGAAAAACCAAAGACCGATTGGAGAACGGTTAGTAGGATTAAACCGAACACCAAATACGACATGGATTGTAGGATCAAACCGAACTCCAAACACAACAAGTCTTTGGCTATCAAAATGCCTATGCATGAAAACGATAGTTATACGTCTCTATCCATTCTCCATCTTGCATGTAAAGATCCGGAATGAGGGTTCTACGTCCATACCCGATCTTCACTACTTAAGTCCGGAATGATTCAATACATATGCAATCCCTCTATTAAATCTGTTTTCTACTAAACGTACTACGATTGGAAAAATGTCGCCAGGACAGATGATCTCAATCACCTATTCTGTGATTCGATGATGTAACTCCTGGTACGAACAATTCCAATCATCACTCTAGGACGGATGATCTTAATCACCTATTCTGTGATTCGATGATGTAACTCCTGGTATGAACAATTCCCATCATTACTCTTATGATGGAGGCTTTTGAAAACTGAGAACTATTCACTCAATCCGTACTCCTACGATTGAAAAAATGTCTCCAGGATGGATTATCTAAATCACTTAATCTGTGATTTGACGATGTAACTCTTGGCGTTGTGTACTTTTCCAAAACGGATAACCTCAGTCACCCATTATGTGATATGACGATGTAACTCCTGACGTTGTGTACTTGCCAAGGACGGATGATCTCAATCACCTAATATGTGACCTGACAATGTAGTTCCTGGTATCGTACACATCCCCAAGACGGATGATCTCAATCACCTATGAAGTGATTCAACGATAAAACTCCTGAACTTGTTCCCATGCAGATAAGACAACGGCTCCAAAACTGAAGCACAGATGCATAACTCTTTATTCCATAAAGATCAACCAACATGCAACAACGCTTCGCAAACGGAGTCAACAAAAACTCCTTGGGGGGAAAGGATTGGTGTCTCAGCTATATGCTGCACCATACCGACCCTAAGGTCCTGCAGGCCGTGTAACACCCTCGGTTAGATAAGACAAATCCTTCTGTAGGTTCATCCTATTTAACTGAGAGTGTTAACAGTGTTCAGAAAAAGTGAATATTTTTTTTTAAATAAATACGTGGCAAATCAGCGGAAGTAATATTGTATATATCACATAGTCATTCACAAACTGTAAATAATTGTACTCTTAACAGAATGGGGCACGCAGGCACCCTTAAATATTATACAGTCATCCGGTGTCTAATTATAAAAAAAAATTCTATCCTTAATGACTATTCTCAATGGGTTCAGCATATTGCTGATCTTCACACTCGGGTTCTTGAGTTTCTAATTCCTCTGAAAAATGTTCAACAGTAAGGGTGAGTATAACCCGAGACCCTGATTGGTTCCTCCGGTGCGAACATAACCCAGTTAACATACAATGTCACATAGATCATACATTTAGCATATTTATAACAAACAAACATGTTGTCATCATAGCATATTCACAATTATATCATATTACTATGAAATAAATCACAATTATAACAATCAAATATGATGTAATGAATGCATGAGTTCGGATCCATTATGATTTATCTTTGATTAAGTCTCATGATGCATGTGGGCCCAATAAATCAATCCATCATCATCCTTTCATTCTTTGGATTCCATCCTGCTCAAGTTATTTCTTGGGCACAACGTTTCCATTCTAAAGCGATCGGAGCTCACCAAGTCCCCTTTCTTTTATCATATGGTACGAATGAACTCACAGGTTCTCATCATTATATATATCATTTCATCTTGGGACTTGGCTCTTCACGATCATAGATACATCCCGTCATTTAGTCGAAGTACACCAGAATTACTCGTCTCACCCGGCTATCAGGGCGCGACTCTGATGCCATTGGGTTGCCGTTCCAGTTGTACTCCCAAGATTCTTCTACTGAGATCGAACGTGAATGTCCTCCAGCGTACCAGGTGTATGCTCTAGTTTTTCTTCTTCAAAACACATTTTCATGATGCGAAATGCATTATTCTTATCATTAGATCCCTGGGTATCTTATGTGTTTCCAGTCTCATCATATCATTTAATCCTTGTAAGATATTCATTTATTATTTTAGAAATATATCTATTATATACATATTCTTTCATAAAGAGTAAAATAATGTATACTTTATGTATTTATACATAATTTAGATGTTTAACAAAGTATAATGATGATAAAAATAATAAGGATAACAATATTAAGTTTGACAAGAAATAATGATAATAAAGGAATAAGAATATCATTTATAGCTTACCAATAACTTAAATAAATATTAAAAATAGGTTTCCAATTGAGAATTCAAGTGAAAAACACTAAAAATAGAGTTTTCCGAGTGGAATTATAAGTTTACCGAGTTATATTAATTAAAAAGGGCTCTGTCTGACTAAGAATCATGCGGATAAAGTGAAAACCGAGTAAGATAATCCTGATTCCGAGTGAAATCAGGTTTTGGAAGGGTCTTCTGGTGAGTTGTCTTTATAAACCGAGTTGCATCAAGTGAAAGGACTATCTTTAGTGAAAAATAACAATTTGCTGAGTGAAATAATTGTTTTGGCCGAGTGAAATGAATAGAAAGCTACTGTCCGAGTTAAACAATGATGTTTCTGAGTGCATTTACTAATAAGGGGTTCTGAGTAAAGGCAAATATATTTTCTGAGTGGTATTAAGTCAAAATCGAGTAAAATAATATAAGAAGGAAATTTCCCAATGAAACAAGACTTGTAGGATGCTGTCCGAGAGCAATTGAGTGTTTACCGAGTGAAATACTATGTTTTCCGAGTGCAATATAATGTTTTCCGAGTGAAATCAGCTAAGACCGAGTAAAATAAGTGTAAAACCGATCGAAAATATCATAAAATAGAGTAAAATAACCTGTTACCGTATTTATTTTACTGGAAATCACAGAGTACCCATGTTTTCTTAGTAATTTCAGTCCAATATATACATATCATATCACAATTCATCACTCGGTAACAGATATATATATATAAACATGCATATAAAATGATAATTTCAAGTATTTCAAACACACTGAATCAGTCCTCACTCGGTTTTCCCACAAGGCACCCAAGAATATACCCCCTACCTCGAATGAAGCTCCTGGAGGAGAAGAAAGAGACTCCCTTTACTGTCCTGCCTGGAATCCGAGTGAAACAGAGAGGAAAGGAGAGGAAAAGAACTTGCTGGGAAGAAGAGTGATGAAGTGTTTGGTTCGTGTGTGTAGTGTGAGGTCTGAGGACCTTCAGCTCGTTTAAATAGAGAGGAAATGAGTGGGGAGACAAGTGGGAGACATCGATTGGAGAATTAGGTGGGATAATGGAGCCTTTTGACTCCTTTTACAGTCAGCTTTGCATTAGATTGGGATAAAATATATAAAGTTATCATAATGGATGCAACTTTCTCCTCTGATTGGTTCGTTGTGCCAATCATTCTTGGCTTTATATGATTAAGTGGGTTGACCACTATCTAAAGTGGAATTCAATGTTGGCAAAGAGGCCGGTATCACATGTGAGGGCGGCATGGAGTGAAGAAGACGGTGTTGAATGTGAAGGCGGAGTGAAGTAAGGGCGGAGTGAAGTTGTGAGGCGGTATAGAGTGTTAGGGTGGTATTAAATTATGAGGGCGGAGTGCAGCATGAGGGCAGAGTGAAATGTTAGGGCGGAGTGCAATGTGAGGCGGAGTGTAGTGATTTGAGGGACAACGTCCATGCAAGAAGGCGGTGTTGAGTGTGAAGTAAGAAATAGAGGACGGTATGTGTGAAGGAGTTAAGGACTCCGTCTGTGGAAAGTGGGCGGTGTTGTGAGGCTACAAAGAGATCGGTTTTGGTGAACGCCGTCTCAGAATTGTTTGGTGTGCACATCGGTTTAAGAACAACTTCCTCTAGCCGGTGTGACTCCTAATGTTAGGACGGATCTAGTAGCCATCTGGTGTGTACATATGCTCATTCGGTGTGGTGTAAGTAAGCAAATCTTTTCTTACTTCAGCCATCCGATGTGACATAGAAGACATCGGATGGTTATGACATCGGATCGCTTGAGCGAAATCCGATTCGCTTGAACGAATCCGCCCTTCATGGCTCGGAATTCTTCTAAAACTGACTCAACACTTGCTTTCTCACTCGGTAATGGTTCAGCTTCTCTAAATTTCTCTCGGAATGGTTCCTTCTTCCATTTCCACTCGGATCTTTAAGTAATTACATAAGAACCGTTCGGAATACTTCCATAATGCGTCCCACTTGGTAAGAAGCATCAAATCAACATAAACAAAAGCTTTCTTACATTCTTTCACTCGGAACAGGGCCCTTTTCACTCGGTTTTTGCATCTTTTCACTAATATTCCATATAAATTCCATTATTAAGTGCAAGAATGATATTTTTGAGGTACCATAGACCATCAACAAGGTATATATTGACTTATTCTTGCTTACAAACCCTCCATAATCAAAATTTACAAGGATAAAATTGTTTCTAAAAACAGGGATGTGACATTCTCCCCTCCTTTTAGAAATTTCGTCCCGAAATTTAAAGCTAAAACAATTGAGGGTACAATTCTCTCATTTTCTCCTCAATTTCCCAAGTAGCATCCCCATCATCTGTCTGACTCCAAACTACCTTGACCAAAGGGATTTCTTTGCCTCTTAGTTGTTTGAGACGTCGGTCAGCAATCTTAACTGGCGATGCTTTAAAGGTAAGATTTTCCTTTAGAACAAATTGATCAGGGCTTAGAACATGATCAGGGCTTGGTACATATTTGCGGAGTTGAGAGACATGAAATACATTGTGAAGATTTGTCAGCTCGGGTGGCAGAGCAATGCGGTACGCATGAGTTCCTATCTTTTGCAAAATCTGATAGGGTCCTACGTATCTGGGGCTTAACTTCTTGGCCTTCAAAGCTCTTCCTACTCCAGTGGTAGGAGTAACTTTGAGAAATACATGGTCACCTTCTTCAAATTCTAATGGCTTCCGTCGTTTGTCATAGTAACTCTTTTGTCTATCTTGCGAAGCCTTCATTGCCATTTGAATCCTCTAAACTTGTTCTGTTGTTTTCTGAATGATCTCTGGTCCAATTATTGTTTTCTCACCAGTTTCATACCAAGATAAAGGTGTACGACACTTTCTTCCATACAAAGCTTTATATGGAGCCATTCTGATGCTTGCATGATAACTGTTGTTGTAAGTGAATTCGATAAGTGGGAGATATTCTTGCCAACTTCCACTATGTTCCAAGACACAAAGACGTAACAAATCTTCAAGAGTCTTGATTGTTCTTTCTGATTGTCCATCTGTCTGTGGGTGGTATGCGGAACTTAACTTCAGACGAGTTCCTAGAGCTTGTTGCAGGCTCTTCCAAAACTGTGATGTGAAACGAGGATCTCGATCGGACACAATCGCAGTGGAAGTTCCATGTAATCGTACAATCTCCTTGATATAGATCTGGGTGAGTTTTTCTAGGGAATACTTCATATTAACAGGAATGAAGTGAGCGGTCTTTGTTAATCGATCCACGATTACCCAAATAGCATCACATCCAGCTGATGTTCTGGGAAATCCACTCACGAAATCCATAGCAATCTCATCCCATTTCCATTCTGGAATATCCAAAGGACGAAGGGTCCCACTTGGTCGTTGTTGTTCCGCCTTTACCTTCTGACACATCAGGCAAGCTGTTACGTACTCAGCGATATCCCTTTTCATTCTTTGCCACCAGAATAATTTCTTCAAGTCTTGGTACATCTTGGTTGATCCTGGGTGGATACTATACTTACTTTTGTGTGCTTCATCCAGGATAGATCTCTTAAGATCTGCGTTGATTGGAATACAGAGCCTCTGTTGATACTTGATCACTCCATGTTCATCTTTGGTAAACTCAGAGACTCCTTCTTTTGTCTTTTCTGCTAGATCTTGTAATTCCTGGTCACTGGCTTGAGCTTCTTTGATTTGTTCCAAGAATTCATTGGAAATTCTTAGCATTCCAACCATAAGGCTTCCCCTTTTTGGTATTACTGCTAGGTTCAAATCGCGAAACTGTTCAATCAATTCTAACTCCTTCGTCATCATGTATGAGAGACGTAAAGCCTTTCTACTGAGTGCATCAGCCACAACATTAGCTTTCCCAGGATGGTATCGGAGTTCAAAATCGTAATCTTTGATGAATTCCATCCATCTACGTTGTCGCATATTCAACTCCTTCTGGTCAAATAGATACTTCAAGCTTTTGTGATCACTGAAGACTTCGAAGTAGGTACCATACAAGTAGTGTCTCCAGATTTTCAAGGCAAACACAACAGCAGCTAATTCCAAGTCATGTGTGGGATAGTTAACTTCATGGGTTCTTAGCTGTCTTGAAGCATAAGCAACAACTTTTCTTTCTTGCATTAGGACACATCCTAGTCCTTGTTTTGATGCATCACAGTACACTTCATATGGCTTGGCAGGATCTGGCAAAATCAAGACAGGTGCACTAGTGAGTCGTTGGCGTAACTCCGTAAAATTGCTTTCACACTTATCAGTCCATTCGAATGGTTGATCTTTACGAGTCAGCTTAGTTAAAGGTGCTGCAATTCGAGAGAAATTCTCGATGAATCGACGATAATATCCAGCCAGTCCAAGGAAACTACGGATTTCTGTCACATTCTTAGGTTGTTCCCAATTTAATACAGCTTCTACCTTTGTAGGATCCACAGCAATTCCTTCCTTAGAAATGACATGTCCTAAGAATTTCACTTCTGTCAACCAGAATTCACATTTTGAAAACTTAGCGTACAATTGCCTTGCACGCAAAGTGTTTAGAACAATTTGAAGATGCTCCTCGTGTTCCTCATGGCTCTTGGAGTAGACGAGAATATCGTCAATGAATACAACCACGAATTTTTCCAAGTATTCATGGAAGATTCGATTCATGTATCCCATAAATACTGCAGGTGCATTTGTGACTCCAAAAGGCATAACAAGATACTCATAATGCCCATAGCGTGTTCTGAATGCCGTTTTGGGTACATCGTCTTTCTTTACCCTGATTTGATGATAGCCTGATCGCAGATCAATCTTTGAGAAGATAGTGGCTCCTCGTAGTTGGTCCATCAAATCATCAATTCTTGGGAGAGGGTATCGATTCTTGATCGTAGCTTTATTTAACTGACGATAGTCAACACATAATCGCATACTGCCATCCTTCTTTTTGACTAGAAGAACTGGTGCTCCCCAAGGTGAGACACTGGGTCTAATCATACCTTTCTCCAGAAGTTCTTCTAATTGCTCTTTAAGTTCGCTGAGTTCCTTGGGTGACATCCGGTAAGGAGCAATAGAAATTGGTCCCACGCCCGGTATAATATCAATACTGAATTCGACTTCTCGCTCCGGAGGTAACTCGCTTATATCCTCAGGGAATATTTCTGGAAATTCTTGAACAACAGGAATCTATCCAAGTTGAGGAGTGGCCTTACTTTCAGTTTTAGTAAGGATCATGTACAGTTGGATTTCTTTTGAACTTACCTTTTCTGAGTTAACAAGGCAAGAATCTGTGACTTGATCATATTCAGATGTAGCAGACCCGTGAGAGATGGATCTATTATGACAGTCAATCAGAATATGATTGGCAGCAAGCTAATTCATCCCTAGAACAATGTCTAGATCAATCAAAGGTAAACATATCAGATCTACCTGATAAGCTTTCCCTTCGATGTTAAGAGGACATTCTAGACATATACGAGTAGAGCAAATGGGCTTATTGGCGGCAGTTGTGACAATCATTTGATAGGGCAGAGAGGTTGTAGGAAGCTTTAAATGTTTTACACAATTCTCAGATATGAAAGAATGAGTGGCTCCAGAATCATATAATACATTTAATAGAGTACTTCCTATAAAGCATGTACCTTGCACAAGATCGTTCTCTTGTGATACTTCTGCACCATTCATGGTAAAAACTCTGGCATTTCCCCCTGGCCTTCCGGTTGAGTTGTTTTCGGGCCTTCCAGGATTATTGTTCTGTCTGAAGTTATTGTTGCGGGGAACATTTTGCATTCTCGGGGCATTGTTGGTAGAGACATTTGCAGTAGATCCTCCACTTCCTTGACCTGTTGGTCGCACTACCTGTCTTTGAGTCGTCTGTTGCTGGTTGTTAGTATTTTTAAACCAACAGTCAGCATCACGATGTCCAGTCCGTCCACAAATTGTGCAGGCTCTACAATTTACTGCCATATGTGGTCCTCCGCAAATATAGCATTTCAGGTTCCGATTGTTCCCTTGATCTTTTGAAGGATTTCGGTTAGCTGAGTAAAGTGATCGGGAATATGGTCGATCTCCTCGAAAATCCCTTCTTTGTTGTCGATCTGGCATACGTCGCTCTGGTCCATGATTAGACGTTCCAGGTCGTCGAAGATTAGAGGTGTTCTCAAATATGCGACATCTGTCAACCAAAGTAGTGAATTGGGTAATTTGTTGACAACATATGGCTTGGCGAATCTCTTGTCGTAGCCCTGCCTCAAACTTTGCACATCTTGATGCTTCTCCCGTATGAGTGTAGTAGGGACAATATTTTGCCAGTTCATCAAACTTAGCAGCATACTCCCCAACAGTCATACTTCCTTGTTTCAGATTGAAGACCTCCTGCTCTTTTTGCCTCCTTATGTCTTCAGGGAAATATTTAGTGAGAAATTCTGTCTTAAATCGTCCCCAAGTAATGATATGCCCATCAGTAGCTAGTCTGACTCTAGCATGAGTCCACCAGTGTTCTGCTTCTCCAACCAGCATGAAGACAGCAAAGGTTACATAATCCTCATCAGAACATCGCATAGCGACAAAAATCTTTTCAAGATGTTCAATCCATAGTTGTGCTCCTTCTGGATTGAAGCCCCCTTTGAACTGCGTAGGATTGTTCCTTTGAAAATCAGCTAATCCTTGTCTAACAGGAGCATGAGGTAACTCTTGTCTTTCTATTACCTCCACAATTCTGGTGAGAAGATTCTCCATCACGTGATTGTTGTTTTGGCGTGCCATTGGGAATTTGCTGAAAGAATATCAACAAATAGATTCAGGGTATACGTTATGTGGAGTATTCCACATAGGATTTTTAATCTAGGAGTGTTATGGACTGTTCAATATTTCTATCAGAGTATGTGGAAACCTAATGGTCCACTCCACAAGCTTAATGAATCGACTATTGTCGCGACCGGGATCACGGCGGCGCGGCCGACCCTCGAAACGGTTTTAAAATGATAAACAGGGAGTCGCCACCAATATTTTTTAGGATAAAATACTGGAAAAACCTTTTGTTAAAGCACTGGTTATAAAAATGAAATTCCATGATTCGGGAGTCTGATTACAGGTGAGGAAGGTATTAGCACCTCACGACTGTCCGTTATAAAAACGGTTACCTCAATTTGATAGCGCGCATTATAATTAACCCAATAATTATTTTAACTTCTTCATAAAAAGAAAAATGTACGGAACGACAAAATAAACAAAAATATAAACAAAGATCAACACAAAATATTTACATGAGATTAACAGGACGTCTCATCCAAATTAATCTCGCTCCGCCTTTTTAAAGAGATATTAAAAAAATGAGATTAACAGGACGTCTCGTCCAAATTAACCTCGCTCCTCCTTTTTAAAGAGATATTAAAAATATGAGATTAACAGGACGTCTCGTCCAAATTAATCTCGCTCCTCCTTTTGATAGCAAGACAAAAAGGAAACTCTAAAAATTCAATAAAGAAAGGTGGGCCCGACAGGAACTGTTTCCCGCTCCTACGTATTCTCGAGCTTTCGAGAAATCAGGGTCACGTAGTTCTTAAAAAAAAATCTTTTTTGACTCGGAACATGATGATGGAAGTTATTGAGATGGGGAACTCATACAAGACGAAGTTCTTCGCACGTGTACGGATCCTAAGGAGATTGTGTAGACGGAAGTGTTCCCGTACGACACTGTTAAAAAATGGAAATTTTTAGGCTAGAAAACAAAACATGTGCAAAACTTATTACTTATTTTTTTATTATTATTTTATTATTTTTATTATTATTTATTTATTTTATAAAAGCATACTATAAAAAATAATGACCTCAAAATTACATTACAATATTCTCTAAGAAAATCAATCTAGGGGTTTTAGTCCTCCATAATAACAACTATAAAGAAAAGAAACTAACCTGGAAATGAAAAAAAAAAACTTTGCTGGAAAATGAAAAACTTGCTGGAAATGAAAAGCTTACTGGAAGAAGAAATTGCCAACAGAGAAGAGGAAGAGGAAGAATGAATGGTTTCTTCAAGGGATTGATTGCCCGGAATTGAAGAACTTGCTGGAAAAACTCCAACAGAGAAGAGAAGAGGAAGAACAAATGAGGGAGGAATTTGTGTGAATGAAGAATGGTTCCTCCAAGCCTTCCTCTTGTGCCTATTTATAGGAACTCAAAAGCAAGCTTTTGCCATAATTAATTCATAATGGAAGATGCACTCTTGAATTTACAATTCCATGGTGCTCCATGATCAATTTGAGTGCCTTGCCCACCTTCCTCAGTGCTTTGTCCACCTTCCAGAAGCTTGAAAACGTGTTTCTGGGCCAATTATTCAATCATGAATCGATTCATTGGTGGGAGGAATCGATTCATGCTTTCCAAAATGCAATCCTGGGCCAAAAATAACCGTATGAATCGATTCATTTAGGGAAAGAATCGATTCAATGCTGTTGGAACCCGTATGAATCGATTCAATTGCTTGTGAATCGATTCATTTTGCAAAATTTCACTTCCTGGGTGCATTATATTCGTATGAATCGATTCAGGAGGGCTATGAATCGATTCAAACCACTTGAAATTGATTTTTTGGGGCTGTTCCACGCATGAATCGATTCATGCATGTGTTGAATCGATTCATGATGCTGTTTGGTGCTTTTTCATTCTCCTTTTTACTCATCACAAACTTGCTCGCGTATTTGAGGGCTGATGCGTGCCAAATTTGAAAAAGAGTCCAACATAAAAGTTGTAGATCTTTCTCTTATCTTTAATTTGATATATGGCACAAAAATTTCCATCAAGAAACGAGAGAGATATGGCCCATCTACAAAAACTGCTCCAGAGTGTGACGAAAATACATTTGCAAGCAAAATAAATTCACTGGGCAAAATGGGTGGAGAATTAGCTTTTGTGGCCTTCATGAAGCTTGTAGATCTCTTTGATGTGGAGCCATAGAAAAAAGAATGGGGTCATTTGAGTATCATATGAGGGAGATATGAATTTTTTCTTAAAGATGTGCAGAGCAGTCATGAAACTGGAGCAAGTCTAGGAAGATTATTAAAACTGTACCAATTGGTAAGGATTCAGCCTTCAAGGTCTTCACAAAAGTCGTAGACAATTTTGTTACAAAAATTTAGAGACCGGGTTTGCACAAATCAAAGATCGTATGAAGGAGTTATGAATTTTCAAATGAACCATGCGCATGAAAGAGTGCTCAAAAGATGGAACTGTACCAATTGGCCGGACAAAAAGAGGTGTTCACAGATGCCCCTCTTTACTTCTTTTTCACAAAAGAAACACGAAGCTTCTGTGTTTTTGAAGTGAAAAGGAAGTAAAGATATGAACACCGATGTAGGGGGCCAAGTGGGACCTCTTGATCGGTATGGCAACTGATGGTGTGGGCCATCACGAGTCAGTGTGACCTCTTTTTCTTAAAAACGAGCATTCTCCACTTCTGTTTCTCTTCTTTTCTCCTCTCTTTCTTCTTCTTCTTCTTCTTTTTTTTTGTTTTGTGGACAGGGAAAAATTGTCTTTTAGTTAACAGGAGGTAATGAGATCAGGATTGACCCCCAGTAGACTAGACAGGAAAGGTTGCCTCGATAGGCGACTGGAAGATAAAGGATGCCTCGATAGGCGGCTGGAAAGTAAAGGATGCCTTGATAGGCGGCTGGAAAGTAAAGGATGCCTTGATAGGCGGCTGGAAAGGTAAAGGATGCCTCGATAGGCGGCTGGAAACGTAAAGGATGCCTCGATAGGCGGCTGGAAAGATAAAGGATGCCTCGATAGGCGGCTGGAAAGATAAAGGATGCCTCGATAGGCGGCTGAAAAGATAAAGGATGCCTCGATAGGCGGCTGGAAAGTAAAGGATGCCTCGATAGGCGGCTGGAAAGTAAAGGATGCCTCGATAGGCGGCTGGAAAGTAAAGGATGCCTCGATAGGCGGCTGGAAAGTAAAGGATGCCTTGATAGGCGGCTGGAAGATAAAGGATGCCTCGATAGGCGGCTGAAAAGATAAAGGATGCCTCGATAGGCGGCTGGAAAGATAAAGGATGCCTCGATAGGCGGCTGAAAAGATAAAGGATGCCTCGATAGGCGGCTGGAAAGATAAAGGATGCCTCGATAGGCGGCTGGAAAGATAAAGGATGCCTCGATAGGTGACTGAAAGATAAAGGATGCCTCGATAGGCGACTGGAAAGGTAAAGGATGCCTCGATAGGCGGCTGGAAAGATAAAGGATGCCTGGATAGGCGGCTGGAAAGGTAAAGAATGCCTCGATAGGCGACTGGAAAGTAAAGGATGCCTCGATAGGCGGCTGGAAAGATAAAGGATGCCTCGATAGGCGACTGGAAGGATAAAGGATGCCTTGATAGGCGGCTGGAAGATAAAGGATGCCTTGATAGGCGACTGGAAAGATAAAGGATGCCTCGATAGGCGGCTGAAAGATAAAGGATGCCTCGATAGGCGGCTGGAAAGTAAAGGATGCCTCGATAGGCGGCTGGAAAGTAAAGGATGCCTCGATAGGCGGCTGGAAAGTAAAGGATGCCTCGATAGGCGGCTGGAAGATAAAGGATGCCTCAATAGGTGGCTGAAAACATAAAGGATGCCTCGATAGGCGGCTGGAAAGATAAAGGATGCCTCGATAGGCGGCTGGAAAGATAAAGGATGCCTCGATAGGCGACTGAAAGATAAAGGATGCCTCGATAGGTGACTGGAAAGGTAAAGGATGCCTCGATAGGCGGCTGGAAAGATAAAGGATGCCTTGATAGGCGGCTGGAAAGATAAAGGATGCCTTGATAGGCGGCTGGAAAGATAAAGGATGCCTCGATAGGCGGCTGAAAAGATAAAGGATGCCTCGATAGGCGGCTGGAAAGTAAAGGATGCCTCGATAGGCGGCTGGAAGGATAAAGGATGCCTTGATAGGCGGCTGGAAGATAAAGGATGCCTTGATAGGCGACTGGAAGGATAAGGGATGCCTTGATAGGTGGCTGGAAGATAAAGGATGGGGTTAACCCTCAATTGGCAGAAAATACAAAGATTAGGGGGGAGCTAACAGGACATCTCGTCCAAATTAACTCACTGGTCCGAAAGGCTCGGGGTGATGCCCCAGTTTGACATGACTGAAAGAATTACTCTTTGACCGAAAGAGAGTGATCCTAGGGAGATGTCTTAATTTGACATGATTGAAGGAATCTTGGGGAATTGCTTTCTTAATGAAAGAGGGTGATCCTGGGGTGATGCCTCAGTTTGACATGATTGAAAGAATCTTGGGGAATTGCTCTCTAAATGGAAAAGGGTGATCCTGGGGTGATGCCCCGATTTGACATGATTGAAGGAATCTTAGGGAATTGCCTCTTGACTGAAATAGAAGAAATCTGGGGGAAATGCCCCAGTTAGGAAGATTGAAGGGATCTCGGGGAACTGCTTCTTGACTGGAAGGAAAAATCTGGGGGAGATGCCCCAGTTAGGAAGATTGAAGGGATCTCGGGGAACTGCTTCTTGACTGGAAGGAAAAATCTGGGGTCCACTAGGGATGTATAGTGGGCTTACTAAAAGAAAGAAGTCTGGGGATGATCCAGTTTAAGCTGTCTTGGATGATTCAGGGAACTGCTCCTTGATCGGAAGGAAAAGAAATGGGGGAAAATCTAGCTGAAGGAGCTAGGGATACTGTCCCTCGAATGGAAGGAAGATTTGGGGTGATACCCCAAATTTTGGAAAGATTAGAAGATTTAGGGATACTTCCTTTGGGGAAGGATATGGGGTGACGCCCCACTTAGGGCGGTTGAAGAAGCTTGGGGGTACGTTCCCTTTTGACGGAGAAAGACCCGAGGTGATGTCCAGCTCAAACTTCCCGGGAGCATGGGGTACTGCCCTTGGGTTGACAAAAGATAACAACCTGGAGAAGATGCCCCAGTTTGAAATGATCTGAAGAGCATGGGGGGAATCTAGGGAGATGCCCCAGCTTAATTTGTCTGGGAAGTGTAGTTCTACTTGGGGAAGAAATTGAGAGATAACGACTTTAACAGCTAAGGATGAGACTTTGAAGGTACCTGATGGAAGAAGAAACCTTGAAAGGCACTGGCTTTGGCGATTATGGTTCCATTGGGGAATGCATGGTAGGCACGTCGGAGGAGAAAATCTGATGGATGTGCCAGTTTAGGATATTTTAATGAGGGTAACTTCACTGGGGAAAGTGTTTTCCTCTTGGGAAGGGAATGCATGGCCTTTGATCTCTGTGGTTTTGTCGGAAAGATAACTCTGTTGGGTACAAACAAATTTTTTAAAATCTGACCAGGAGTCCATTTGGGGGTTTTTTTTTTCAGGAGGAATCCTCAGTCTATTTTCCTTTTAGAGGTGATAGTGGGTCCACCGGAGAAGAGAAACCTGGGGGATGCCCCAGTTTTAGGTTGCTTGGGAGTTCAGAGTATTGTCTCTTAGGGAAGAGAAACCTGGGGATATGCCCCGGTTAAAGTATGATTGAAAGGATTTTTGGAGAATTGCCCCTTGGCTGAAAGAAGGGAGACCTAGGGTGATACCCATGTTCAGAAAATTTGCCTGAAGGAATTAGGGGTGCTTCTCCTTGACAGAAAGAGAATAGAGACGTGGGGAGATGCCCCAGTTTGGGGAAAATTGGGAGGACTTCAGGGGAAACTGGCCTTTGGATGAAAAGATTTGGGGGTTAATAGGGCCTTCCGTCCAAATTAACCAGGTCCTAGAATATACCAAGTTGATTTCTTGGAGATATGACCCTTAACATGCCTCACGAACAAGACAGAAACCTTGAGAGGACGCCGGTTTCGACTACAAGGTATTGATGGACTTCATGGAAATCTCAAAGCAAAATGGAAACTCAGAAAGATGTCATGTTTGGCCATAGAAGGGTGTTTTGTCCAATGATTTGGGTGGGTTACGAGAAGAAACTCGTGGATGACCTACTTCAATGAGTAAAGGCAAGAGTGAGCTTCGGAGACTGATGGACATACACCTGGAAAGTGCCAGTTTTGGAAGTTGAAGCTTGACACATCTACTTATTACAACATCCTGCAAGAAAGGTTAGTGGTGCAAAACAAATTGGAACTTGAAAAGACTTACCACAAAAACACAATCCTTAGAGATCCAAAGTGACTCATGACTGAAACAGAGCAGATGAAGCAACCCTAGTTTTGGAAACATGTCAGGCCCAGTCTTCATAATGATTGCTTGAGGCGAAATCAAGTAACAGGAACATCTTGTTCTCATGACTTTAAATTTTCATTACCTTCTCATTTTTATATATTAAGGGAAAACATATGTATTATCAAATCATGGAAAATCTCAATAAATACGTGTCAAAAATAGGTGAGATTGTATTTACAAGTCGAGTAAGTGTGGAGAAAGGGAAACCAAAAAGCAAGTGAAGATGTATGGGAAATATTAATAATTGGGTAGAGTGGGAATGATTTTACAGATCTTCCAGTGAACTGTTGAGAACAAAGCATATCTTAATCCCACATCATGACTCTGAATTCACCACTTGACTCTGCTTCTGAAAAGGTAGTCGGACTACGATTACTTGGCCAAAATCTTGATCCCAATTGATTGCCTGAGCCACCTATTCAGGTTTTCATCTTACCAGGTCGCTCTAACTTTTGCCTAGGCTGCCCTTCCAGGTTTTCAGCCTAGCGAGCTTCTCTCTCCATGTGACGTCTCTCTTTTTTTCTCCTTTTTTTTTTAGGGTTTTGTCCCTCACGACAAAGGTTTAAACTGATTGCCAATGAGCTTATTTGATCTTTCTCAATTTGATCTCATCCTGTGGGGGAGTAGATGTTATTTCAGATGAAAAAAAAATTTGCCCTTAACACCATGTATCCAAAGAAACAAAGGCGTGCCCTTTTCAGTACCAATGAGGGGGCTCGTTTTGAGTCTTTATTTCCTTGTTCATTTTTTATCAATTTTTTGTTTTTTCTTTTTGCATTTTTCTTTCTTTTTTTTTTCCTTTTTTTTTGTTGTTGTTTTTTTTTTTGAATGACCCCTTTGGTACCTTTGTTATGGTCTATCTATTTTATCCCCTAACCAATGTGATAAAGAGAATATGATATTAATGGTATCACAGTAGACCAATCCCTTGGTTACACTGGTGTGGGAATAGTTATACTCCATTAAAGTTGGGGTGTTGATTGCGACACAGATGAAATATTGTTTCTGCCGTGTTCTTAGCTTGATAACATTTATGCCCCCATATGGAAAAGTGATAATTTGATCTATGAATCAGCTCGCCTTAATTGGTATTTACGTAAGGCACCAACCTTGACTTTTTTTTTTGTATCATTTTTTTTTAAGAGTATTTCTTGACCATCCACGTTGATCAATGCTAACATTTCTTTGAAGGGTAGATACGCCATTTATGGAATCTGGCACTATCTTCGTTTTGAGCTTGTAACGTCTTCAGTTGTTTGTGAATCTTCTTCATCCTGTGTGCTGACCTTGCCTTTGGGTAGAACTAGGTGACTCTTATCCAAACATCCTACACAATTCGGCCAAGGAACTTTCATTTTTGCTACCTTTTTCGTCAGCGTAATCAACTGGGCAGTCAAAGTTATGAAATGGAATCATGATTTCATTGTTCTCAAAAGGATCATTTTTAGTCCTGTATTTTTTGGTTTTTTTTTATGGTAAAATGAGAAAAAGAAGTAGATAAAGGGAAAAGGATTCAAGGTGGCAATAAGGAAAGCAAGAAAAGGCATTTTGAAATTTGACACATATTTATTGAGAAAAACTTAAAATGATAAAAACATGTTTTTTGCCCTTATTACATAACAATATCCCAAAGCCTTAGGCATAGCGTTTGGGTTGAAACAGAAGTTTAAAGTCATAAGGAACTAAATGGTCTCCTGGTCATGAACCTCTCCAGTTGGCGTGTGATTCACAAAATCTTGCATGCATCCCTTTTACACCTCTAGTCCCTCTTTATCATACTGACCTCAGAGGTCTCATGGTTAGACCTGGGGTTTATAATTATATTGGGACTCCCTTCCTGGAAATCTAGCCACTTAGCTTTAATCAAATCCCTTACTTTGAATTTCAAGGTATGACAGTCCTCAGTAGAGTGTCCCGAGGCTCCAGCATGGTATTCACATCGGGCATTGGGATTATAGCCTTTGGGGTAAGGAGGAACCACTGGTTTTAGTGGGCAAGGTACTGCAAGGGAATTACGAAAAAGGTGAGGTAGAAGTTCTGTGTAGGTTATGGGAATGGGGTCGAACCGGGCTGGTGTTCGATTATTGATGGGTTTTATTGTGCTTTGGTCTGGATTAGGTGGCTGAGTTTGTACTAGTGGGGGATGATAGGGTTGTGGAAGGGTAGACCTAATAGCAGGCAAATGAGAATAGGAAGGCATTTGAGGGATATACGGACGAAAGTAGAGTTGGAATGGGAAAAAATTAGAAACCTGGTTAGGGGTGGTGGTGGCCATGTAAGGTGCAGGGAGATTGGCAGGTTGAAAAGGAGTATGTGTTATTGATCTGGGTTGGGCCCTTTTTTGGTTACGGGCAGTGGAATTAGCATCCCCTTTTCTCTTCCCCTTATCTCCCAATGCAGACATTCTTATGATAGGAGCCCCAGGCGACCGGGAGGACTGTGAAATATGGGGATTCATCATTTGTGAACCATGATCCTCTTGTTGATTATGGAATGGGGGAATTTGGTCTCTTGTCAATCCAGGAAGGTGGAGTGGGGTGGTTGGCAAATGTTGATCATTCTTGACACCCGCAGAGGGTTCCTCTTCTATGATCTTCTCCTCTAAAAGTCTGGCCATCTCTGACATTTGCTTCCTTAGCTGATTAACTTCGTTTCTGAGGTTTTCAATTTCTTGCTCTCTTTCAGCCATGAGTCTCCTTTGAAAGTCTAACAAAGGTGTCTTTCGGTATCGAGTGAAAGAAGAAAAAGAAATGTCAGGTGGAAACAGAAGGAAAGAGGATATCGTGGGAAGTAATCACAGACCTTTACAAACATCCTTTAACCATTCCTTAGAACGTATCGTTCAAAAGTACTAGGTACGGTAAACATGGAAATTAATACGGGATAGTTATGAAGACAGAAAAATCCTTCATTCTGAAATGCAATAAGAGCCTCAAGTTTAGCTATTTCTAGCTTGGGGAACCATGATCCGCCTCTTAAAGGTTTGATCCCACATTAATTTCCACATCTTGGTCAAGGGTATTCGTTAAACTCTGAATAGCCTCCGGTGAGAATAGAAAGAAAGGAGCGAAAGAGCCATTGGGAAATGACATGCTTTGCAAATCGATACTCCCCTAGAGATTTCTTGAAAACATTTTTGTATTTAGGGGGGATACAACTTGCTAAAACTTATGTCAAATCAAGGGTTATGTGAGCTACGAATTTTCTGATCATCGACAATACAAAGAAAATTGATTTTTCTTTTGATTTCTTTTCTTTTTATATGTATTTTCTATGATTCAAAAGATCAGTAACTCAAGGCCCAAAGATTTGCGCATAAAGAGAAAGAACTATTTGCCCATTAAAGGATCACTAGTTAAAAGTATGTCATTTTTTTTTGAAAAAAAGTAATCCACTAAATGGGCAAGTAATCCTCTATTTTGGATTAGAAGGAAAAGTGAGAATGAGAAAATGTAGAAGTAAAGTTTGCCCCTTTGTGCCTTAAAGTGGGTTTTTTCTGGAGGTCTCCTAATGGCTCTAAGGTTTGTCTAACAGTGATATCTCGCATTAGGTGGCTTGTTCTAAAACTTCTAAAGGTCACTAGAGCCAAGATCCTACTCATGATGTTGACCACAAATAGTAGGAAGTATACTAAGTGTGGGCACCATGAATAAGTCGAACTCTAGCTGAGATTCTCACGGTAACCAGACAGGAAGTACATCCCAAATGGCTCCGCTATCAACCTCCCCTAATCTTAAGTTTTATTTGGGCCCGGGTATAGGGTCCCACTCAAAAGTGTGTGCAAATTGTGAGTGTAGTGTGTGAAAGAGGCATTCAATACCCGTACCTTACTCACCCTGCACATAGAACGAACATAGAGCAACGAAATAAAGTCGACTACCCTAGGGTTCAATGATCACACAGATATTTACAGAACATAAATAATTGAATACAAACAAAACAGAAACTAAACATTGACAAGGGAATAAAATAAAGGAAGAAGTTAAATAATTAATATGCAAATTAAAACATGCGCTATCAAATTGACTGGCTTGACTCTCTAGGTCCCCAGCGGAGTCGCCATCTGTCGCGACCGGGATCACGGCGGCGCGGCCGACCCTCGAAACGGTTTTAAAATGATAAACAGGGAGTCGCCACCAATATTTTTTAGGATAAAATACTGGAAAAACCTTTTGTTAAAGCACTGGTTATAAAAATGAAATTCCATGATTCGGGAGTCTGATTACAGGTGAGGAAGGTATTAGCACCTCACGACTGTCCGTTATAAAAACGGTTACCTCAATTTGATAGCGCGCATTATAATTAACCCAATAATTATTTTAACTTCTTCATAAAAAGAAAAATGTACGGAACGACAAAATAAACAAAAATATAAACAAAGATCAACACAAAATATTTACATGAGATTAACAGGACGTCTCATCCAAATTAATCTCGCTCCGCCTTTTTAAAGAGATATTAAAAAAATGAGATTAACAGGACGTCTCGTCCAAATTAACCTCGCTCCTCCTTTTTAAAGAGATATTAAAAATATGAGATTAACAGGACGTCTCATCCAAATTAATCTCGCTCCTCCTTTTGATAGCAAGACAAAAAGGAAACTCTAAAAATTCAATAAAGAAAGGTGGGCCCGACAGGAACTGTTTCCCGCTCCTACGTATTCTCGAGCTTTCGAGAAATCAGGGTCACGTAGTTCTTAAAAAAAAATCTTTTTTGACTCGGAACATGATGATGGAAGTTATTGAGATGGGGAACTCATACAAGACGAAGTTCTTCGCACGTGTACGGATCCTAAGGAGATTGTGTAGACGGAAGTGTTCCCGTACGACACTGTTAAAAAATGGAAATTTTTAGGCTAGAAAACAAAACATGTGCAAAACTTATTACTTATTTTTTTATTATTATTTTATTATTTTTATTATTATTTATTTATTTTATAAAAGCATACTATAAAAAATAATGACCTCAAAATTACATTACAATATTCTCTAAGAAAATCAATCTAGGGGTTTTAGTCCTCCATAATAACAACTATAAAGAAAAGAAACTAACCTGGAAATGAAAAAAAAAAACTTTGCTGGAAAATGAAAAACTTGCTGGAAATGAAAAGCTTACTGGAAGAAGAAATTGCCAACAGAGAAGAGGAAGAGGAAGAATGAATGGTTTCTTCAAGGGATTGATTGCCCGGAATTGAAGAACTTGCTGGAAAAACTCCAACAGAGAAGAGAAGAGGAAGAACAAATGAGGGAGGAATTTGTGTGAATGAAGAATGGTTCCTCCAAGCCTTCCTCTTGTGCCTATTTATAGGAACTCAAAAGCAAGCTTTTGCCATAATTAATTCATAATGGAAGATGCACTCTTGAATTTACAATTCCATGGTGCTCCATGATCAATTTGAGTGCCTTGCCCACCTTCCTCAGTGCTTTGTCCACCTTCCAGAAGCTTGAAAACGTGTTTCTGGGCCAATTATTCAATCATGAATCGATTCATTGGTGGGAGGAATCGATTCATGCTTTCCAAAATGCAATCCTGGGCCAAAAATAACCGTATGAATCGATTCATTTAGGGAAAGAATCGATTCAATGCTGTTGGAACCCGTATGAATCGATTCAATTGCTTGTGAATCGATTCATTTTGCAAAATTTCACTTCCTGGGTGCATTATATTCGTATGAATCGATTCAGGAGGGCTATGAATCGATTCAAACCACTTGAAATTGATTTTTTGGGGCTGTTCCACGCATGAATCGATTCATGCATGTGTTGAATCGATTCATGATGCTGTTTGGTGCTTTTTCATTCTCCTTTTTACTCATCACAAACTTGCTCGCGTATTTGAGGGCTGATGCGTGCCAAATTTGAAAAAGAGTCCAACATAAAAGTTGTAGATCTTTCTCTTATCTTTAATTTGATATATGGCACAAAAATTTCCATCAAGAAACGAGAGAGATATGGCCCATCTACAAAAACTGCTCCAGAGTGTGACGAAAATACATTTGCAAGCAAAATAAATTCACTGGGCAAAATGGGTGGAGAATTAGCTTTTGTGGCCTTCATGAAGCTTGTAGATCTCTTTGATGTGGAGCCATAGAAAAAAGAATGGGGTCATTTGAGTATCATATGAGGGAGATATGAATTTTTTCTTAAAGATGTGCAGAGCAGTCATGAAACTGGAGCAAGTCTAGGAAGATTATTAAAACTGTACCAATTGGTAAGGATTCAGCCTTCAAGGTCTTCACAAAAGTCGTAGACAATTTTGTTACAAAAATTTAGAGACCGGGTTTGCACAAATCAAAGATCGTATGAAGGAGTTATGAATTTTCAAATGAACCATGCGCATGAAAGAGTGCTCAAAAGATGGAACTGTACCAATTGGCCGGACAAAAAGAGGTGTTCACAACTATGCTCTGATACCACCTTTGTAACACCCTCGGTTAGATAAGACAAATCCTTCTGTAGGTTCATCCTATTTAACTGAGAGTGTTAACAGTTTTCAGAAAAAGTGAATATTTTTTTTTTAAAATAAATACGTGGCAAATCAGCGGAAGTAATATTGTATATATCACATAGTCATTCACAAACTGTAAATAATTGTACTCTTAACAGAATGGGGCACGCAGGCACCCTTAAATATTATACAGTCATCCGGTGTCTAATTATAAAAAAAATTCTATCCTTAATGACTATTCTCAATGGGTTCAGCGTATTGCTGATCTTCACACTCGGGTTCTTGAGTTTCTAATTCCTCTGAAAAATGTTCAACAGTAAGGGTGAGTATAACCCGAGACCCTGACTGGTTCCTCCGGTGCGAACATAACCCAGTTAACATACAATGTCACATAGATCATACATTTAGCATATTTATAACAAACAAACATGTTGTCATCATAGCATATTCACAATTATATCATATTACTATGAAATAAATCACAATTATAACAATCAAATATGATGTAATGAATGCATGAGTTCGGATCCATTATGATTTATCTTTGATTAAGTCTCATGATGCATGTGGGCCCAATAAATCAATCCATCATCCATCATCATCCTTTCATTCTTTGGATTCCATCCTGCTCAAGTTATTTCTTGGGCACAACGTTTCCATTCTAAAGCGATCGGAGCTCACCAAGTCCCCTTTCTTTTATCATATGGTACGAATGAACTCACAGGTTCTCATCATTATATATATCATTTCATCTTGGGACTTGGCTCTTCACGATCATAGATACATCCCGTCATTTAGTCGAAGTACACCATAATTACTCGTCTCACCCGGCTATCAGGGCGCGACTCTGATGCCATTGGGTTGCCGTTCCAGTTGTACTCCCAAGATTCTTCTACTGAGATCGAACGTGAATGTCCTCCAGCGTACCAGGTGTATGCTCTAGTTTTTCTTCTTCAAAACACATTTTCATGATGCGAAATGCATTATTCTTATCATTAGATCCCTGGGTATCTTATGTGTTTCCAGTCTCATCATATCATTTAATCCTTGTAAGATATTCGTTTATTATTTTAGAAATATATCTATTATATACATATTCTTTCATAAAGAGTAAAATAATGTATACTTTATGTATTTATACATAATTTAGATGTTTAACAAAGTATAATGATGATAAAAATAATAAGGATAACAATATTAAGTTTGACAAGAAATAATGATAATAAAGGAATAAGAATATCATTTATAGCTTACCAATAACTTAAATAAATATTAAAAATAGGTTTCCAATTGAGAATTCAAGTGAAAAACACTAAAAATAGAGTTTTCCGAGTGGAATTATAAGTTTACCGAGTTATATTAATTAAAAAGGGCTCTGTCTGACTAAGAATCATGCGGATAAAGTGAAAACCGAGTAAGATAATCCTGATTCCGAGTGAAATCAGGTTTTGGAAGGGTCTTCTGGTGAGTTGTCTTTATAAACCGAGTTGCATCAAGTGAAAGGACTATCTTTAGTGAAAAATAACAATTTGCTGAGTGAAATAATCGTTTTGGCCGAGTGAAATGAATAGAAAGCTACTGTCCGAGTTAAATAATGATGTTTCTGAGTGCATTTACTAATAAGGGGTTCTGAGTAAAGGCAAATATATTTTCTGAGTGGTATTAAGTCAAAATCGAGTAAAATAATATAAGAAGGAAATTTCCCAATGAAACAAGACTTGTAGGATGCTGTCCGAGAGCAATTGAGTGTTTACCGAGTGAAATACTATGTTTTCCGAGTGCAATATAATGTTTTCCGAGTGAAATCAGCTAAGACCGAGTAAAATAAGTGTAAAACCGATCGGAAATATCATAAAACAGAGTAAAATAACCTGTTACCGTATTTATTTTACTGGAAATCACAGAGTACCCATGTTTTCTTAGTAATTTCAGTCCAATATATACATATCATATCACAATTCATCACTCGGTAACAGATATATATATATATATATATATAAACATGCATATAAAATGATAATTTCAAGTATTTCAAACACACTGAATCAGTCCTCACTCGGTTTTCCCACAAGGCACCCAAGAATATACCCCCTACCTCGAATGAAGCTCCTGGAGGAGAAGAAAGAGACTCCCTTTACTGTCCTACCTGGAATCCGAGTGAAACAGAGAGGAAAGGAGAGGAAAAGAACTTGCTGGGAAGAAGAGTGATGAAGTGTTTGGTTCGTGTGTGTAGTGTGAGGTCTGAGGACCTTCAGCTCGTTTAAATAGAGAGGAAATGAGTGGGGAGACAAGTGGGAGACATCGATTGGAGAATTAGGTGGGATAATGGAGCCTTTTGACTCCTTTTACAGTCAGCTTTGCATTAGATTGGGATAAAATATATAAAGTTATCATAATGGATGCAACTTTCTCCTCTGATTGGTTCGTTGTGCCAATCATTCTTGGCTTTATATGATTAAGTGGGTTGACCACTATCTAAAGTGGAATTCAGTGTTGGCAAAGAGGCCGGTATCACATGTGAGGGCGGCATGGAGTGAAGAAGACGGTGTTGAATGTGAAGGCGGAGTGAAGTGAGGGCGGAGTGAAGTTGTGAGGCGGTATAGAGTGTTAGGGTGGTATTAAATTATGAGGGCGGAGTGCAGCATGAGGGCGGAGTGAAATGTTAGGGCGGAGTGCAATGTGAGGCGGAGTGTAGTGATTTGAGGGACAACGTCCATGCAAGAAGGCGGTGTTGAGTGTGAAGTAAGAAATAGAGGACGGTATGTGTGAAGGAGTTAAGGACTCCGTCTGTGGAAAGTGGGCGGTGTTGTGAGGCTACAAAGAGATCGGTTTTGGTGAACGCCGTCTCAGAATTGTTTGGTGTGCACATCGGTTTAAGAACAACTTCCTCTAGCCGGTGTGACTCCTAATGTAAGGACGGATCTAGTAGCCATCCGGTGTGTACATATGCTCATTCGGTGTGGTGTAAGTAAGCAAATCTTTTCTTACTTCAGCCATCCGATGTGACATAGAAGACATCGGATGGTTATGACATCGGATCACTTGAGTGAAATCCGATTCGCTTGAACGAATCCGCCCTTCATGGCTCGGAATTCTTCCAAAACTGACTCAACACTTGCTTTCTCACTCGGTAATGGTTCAGCTTCTCTAAATTTCTCTCGGAATGGTTCCTTCTTCCATTTCCACTCGGATCTTTAAGTAATTACATAAGAACCGTTTGGAATACTTCCATAATGCGTCCCACTTGGTAAGAAGCATCAAATCAACATAAACAAAAGCTTTCTTACATTCTTTCACTCGGAACAGGGCCCTTTTCACTCGGTTTTTGCATCTTTTCACTAATATTCCATATAAATTCCATTATTAAGTGCAAGAATGATATTTTTGAGGTACCATAGACCATCAACAAGGTATATATTGACTTATTCTTGCTTACAAACCCTCCATAATCAAAATTTACAAGGATAAAATTGTTTCTAAAAACAGGGATGTTACAGGCCGCCTATGGAAAGAACTGGTGTCACAGCTATATGCTGCACTAATTCGTCCCCAAGGTCCTGCAGGCTTTTTATGGAAAGAGCTGGTGTCACAGCTATATGCTGCACCACGCTAATCCCAAAATCCAACAAATTCCTTGCAGGATGAATTGGTGTCACAGCTATATGCTGCACCATACCGCCTCAAAGGTTCAACCAAGTTCTTGCAGGAAGAATTGGTGTCACAGCTATATGCTGCACCATACCGCCACAAAGGATGAATTGGTGTCACAGCTATATGCTGCACCATACCGCCTAACTTCCAATGTTTTACGGAGTACATAATCAACAAATTCAAGTAAGTTCAACACTTGTAAAATTGTACTTCATTGAGATTCCTAAGAGGCTATTCCGCCTTCTTACGGAATCCAACTCCTTGGAAATTCCTAAGAGGCTACTCCGCCTTCTTACGGAATTCAACTCCTTGGAAATTCCTAAGAGGCCACTCCGCCTTCTTACGGAATCCAGTTTCATTGAAATTCCTAAGAGGCTACTCCGCCTTCTTACGGAATCCAATTTCAACCCATGCCTATAAAAGCTAAACTTAAGTGTTATAGCTCATTACAGTGACTCAGCCAGTCACTATAACAAGCTAGGGGGCATATGATCCGGTCCTAACACCGGCCCCCAGGGGCATGGCTTGAATGCTTTGACAGGTCAGCGATCCGGTCTCAATACCGGTATCCGATCTGCAAGACATATTCCAACGTCTTTGTCAAGACATCAACGTGTAACTGGTGTCATCGGTATACATCCGGACTGTGATTCCGTATCAGGCATTCTCCCTATACCGGTTGTTCAAGATAACACCATGACACCGGACAACACACACGTCACCGCGCTAAAGACAAGGATTATTGCTACAGGGATCGATCAATAATTCCCTGCACTACGAGCCAAATTCTGCTCACGGGGATGGTCAATTTGTTCCCTAATCCTAGTCTATATTCTCCATGCTCAATATAAAATTGCCACTTGACCCAATCATGCTGGTAAGTGCGCAATAAAATAATGCTAATGGGAGTTAGTGGTTCCCCACTAACGAGTCCTCGAAAAACAAGCCAATCAGGTATATGAACTCATTTTCATTAATGAAGTGAGGGATCTTCAACTGTTCTCATGAACAATTACTCTCTGAAATACATTTCTTACTTGGAATATCATCACTGACTTGAGCGTCGGAGAATCTTTGCAGGTGACACCACTATTCGCCCAATTCAACGCGTTAGGTCGGTGTGAAGGACCTCCAGGACGCCCAGTCCGCTCTCTCTGCTCAAGGACAACGGATACCTACACCGGATACTCATACATCCGGTCTCCTATACGGTATTTACATACTGTTTGTGATTAACTTGAGTCCGGATCTCTAGACCCCGGTTCAGGACAGATCAATAGGGTTCAATCTGCGTTGTGGGTGAACAACAGGGGAATAGTCATCCTCCATCAGGATTTTGTGCATACAAAAAGATGGACTGATTCCCTTCAAGTCAGAAATGTTCCAACCAATGGCAGATTCATGAGCTTTTAATACCCCAACTAGTTTATTCTCATCCTCTTCTTTTAAGTCAGAATTAATAATTACAGGATGAGTGTCATTTTCTCTCAGGAAAACATATTTTAGATGAGAAGGTAAAGGTTTTAAATCACATTTTTCTTCCAAGACTTCCTTTTCTTTCTCATCTTCAGTAGTTTCCAAATCATTTTTCTCTTCTAAATCACCTACTTCTAAAACTTCCAGTAGGTCCAGTATTTCCGAGTGAGAGTCAATTGACTCGGTCTCGGAATCAAAGTCATCCTCTAAAAACGTTTGTAAAGCCTCTTCCTTAGTTTTTAGCAGTAAGGGGGTCTGGTAATTTTCAACCTCTTTAATCATTAGGCAATCCATCCGTTCAGTCGGATGTTTCATGGAATTGAAGACGTTAAAAATTACTTGTTCCTCCTGAACTCTCAGCATGAGTTCGCCCTTTTCCACATCAATTAATGCTCTACCAGTAGCTAGGAAGGGTCTACCTAAGATCAAAGGGATCTCTCGGTCAGCTTCTATGTCCAACACTATGAAGTCTGCTGGGAAGATAAATTTATCAACTTTTACTAACAAATCTTCCAGCATGCCTTGGGGATATTTAATGGACCTGTCAGCCAACTGCAAGGACATGCGAGTCGGTTGCAAGTCATTAATTCCCAGTTTTTTCATTAAAGATAGAGGCATCAGGTTTATACTGGCTCCTAGATCACAGAGAGCACTTCCTACATGAATATCCCCTATTGCACAAGGTATTGTGAAAGATCCAGGATCTTCTAGCTTTTGGGGAAGTTTCTTTTGAATGATTGCGCTACACTCTTGAGTGAGAGTAATCATTTCATCCCCCCTAAGCTTCCTCTTCTTAGACAATAGTTCTTTTAAAAATTTTGCATAAGAAGGCATCTCCTGCAATGCCTCAGCAAAAGGGATATTAATGTGAAGTTTCTTAAAGACCTCTAAGAACCTAGCAAACTTCTGCTCCTCTATTTGCTTTTTAAACCTGTGCGGAAATGGAGCATTCCTTAGTTTTTCAGGAGTCAGCTTAGAAGCTTCCTCCAGGATCAAATCAACCTTTTTCTTTTTCTTTTGATGGACTTTATTTTCTTTTTCTTTCTCTGATTCATTTTTAATTTCTATTTCATTTTTATTATCCTGCTCGGTTTCCTGTATTCTTTCTTTTCCTTTTTCTGAACCTATTTCTTGACTCGGAGATGGAGAAATAATTTTTCCACTCCTAGTAATTATGGCCTTGCAATGTTCCCTTGGATTTACCTCGGTATCTCCAGGGAAATTGCCTGCTTGCCTCTCAGCTAATTGTTTAGAAAGCTGTCCTACTTGATTTTCTAAATTCCTTATGGATGCTTCCTGATTCTTAAAGCTGGCCTGAGTGGCCTGGATAAACTGAGACAGTACATTCTCAAGTTCAGATTTTTCTTTAACAAGAGAGTGAGAGGGTTGTTGTGGTTTATTGGTGGGTTGACTTAGTGGTATATTCTGATTCAGATGTGGACCTTTCTGCCAGGAAAAATTGGGGTGGCTCCTGTAATTAGGATTAAAGGAATTAGAAGGATAATTCCTTTGATACTGTTGCTGCCCCATATAATTCACTTGCTCGGAAGGCACAACTGGATCACACATTCCATTTTCATGGTCTCCACCACAAAAATCACAATTGATCATAGAAACTTGGCTCGGCTTTTGGAGTTCTGAAATCTGAATGCTTAATTTTTCCAAATCCTGAGTCATCAATTTACTCTGAGCTAGATAAGCATCTTGTGCTTCTAATTCTAATATTCCTCTCCTAGGGACTTGGTTTCTCTCACTAATCAGGCATTCGTTAGAAGCCATCACATCAATCAGCTCTATAGCTTCTTCTACAGTTTTAGTTGTTAATGAGCCTCCATCCGAGGCATCTATCAAGACTCTAGTAGCTGGCCTGACACCATTATAGAAAATAGTCACCTGTTGTACATCGGAAATCTGATGATGAGGACATCTCCTCAGACTTTCTTTATACCTATCCCATGCTTCCATCAAGGACTCACCTTCCCTTTGCTGGAAACATGTGATTTCATTACGTAGCTTTGCATATTTAGAAGGAGGAAAGTATTTAATCAAAAATTTCCTTTGCAAATCCTCCCAGGTAGAAATACTGCCTCTCGGTTGACTCTGCAACCAGGCTTTTGCTCGGTCCATCAGAGAAAATGGAAACAACCTTAGTTGGATTGCCTCCTCAGGGACTCCATTCATTTTTACTGTATCACAAATTTGGAGGAAAGTTGCTAAATGTAAATTTGGGTCCTCAACCTCACTTCCTCCAAATTGTTCATTTCTTACCAACTGCAGTAAGGCTGGTTTTAATTCAAAATTGTTAGCTGCAATCGGTGGCCTAAGGATGCTAGCTTGCGATCCTTCTTCAGTCGGCCTGGAGTAGTCACCTAGTGTAACTCTCCTCTGTTCCATTTCTTTTTCTTCTTTTTGCTTTTTCTCTTTTCTTAATCTACGTTCTAACAAATCAATGTCAGGATCAAAGAAGAAAGGTTCTCCTCTGCTCCTTGACTGCATACAACAATTGTTAACACAACAAAAATAACTAACAGCTACGACTACTTGAAACAATAACTACTAAGAAAAATACATATTGACTGCACATAGAAACAAAAGCAAATGGTTCAGTCTAGTACCGGTCCAAGGATTGTTGATATTACTCAACAATCCCCGGCAACGGCGCTATTAACTTGATGCTGAAATCCAGAGTCATTAAATTGATGGTAAAAATCTTAGTAAAATGAAATGTGACTCTCGGATTCACACTTATGGCAAGCGCACCAGTCGTTAAAATTGTAGTATATTTGATCGTCTCACAGGGATTGTGGTAAATACCTCAATCTAGGACTAGTACAAGCTGAACCAACAGAAAATACATGAAATTCATTCGGTTTTTATGGTTTTAGTGTTTTATAGTTGTTTTTATATTTTGAGAAACAGAGTTAAGATGAAAAGTGGAAAGTGATTAAAGGAAAACAGGTCAGGATTGCTTCAGCTCACAATTTCCTCAAGAAACATGCAATTCAGTAAAATCAAACTTCACAATCTAGAGGACAATCCGCTTGTGGTCATTCCCTAATTCCTTAGGTGAAAGACACTAATTCTTAAGCAATGAACCTTAATTTCTTAAGTGCTCGATTAACCTAAGAATCTAATGTGAAATTGGAGGTTGAACTCTAACTATTCACCTAAATTGATTAGGCCTGAACTAGTTAGAAAGCTGGAAGTTACCTAAGCTTCAGCCATGATTCCTCACTGGTGAAGTTCTTCATCCGTTCTGGATTTGTCAATCCAGCAATTCTGCTCCACTCCTCAGCTTGTTCGCCTCAAGATCTTCGAAGCCGATCTACTTGCTCACAACTTCAAGATTCCATTGTTCACCTTCACAATCCCAACCTTATGGATTTAGAACTCCATAGACTTCGGTTCCATCGAAGGATTGTGGAACGTCATGGAGGAGAGAGTTTAGAGAGATGAAAAATGTAGTGAGAGATTGGAAATGGAAAAATGAAATTATATATTACGTTGCTCTGTTCTCTACACACGCTACTACTATTCTTGCTACTTCTCCTACAGAGTATGTACAACCTATTTATAAGTTTCTACCTAACTAACTTAACGGATAACTTCGGACCACCTCTGCTAACGACTAACACTACTTAATTACATAGTTTACAAAATAACTAACTAATTACAGCTCAGCTCTTAACAGGATCCAGCTCAACCTTAGCTAATGTACAGCTCAGCTCCAGCTAATTGACAGTTCACTACTTAAGTTACTAAGGTTGCAGCAGTGGAGAAGAAGGCAATGGAAGCGGAAACAGTATTGCACCAGGTATGTGTTGTTGGAGGGAAGAAACAGGGTTTAAGTTACTGCTTTTTCGCTTCAGCAGCTGGGTTCTCGCTTGAGCGGATTAAACTCTCGCTTGGGCGAGTTCGGGAATTGTACTACAGTGTTGTTTGGCCGCTTAAGCGTTATGGCGAAGCTTGGGCGAATTGGAAATATGTAATACAGAATGGCTTTCTCGCTCAAGCGTGATTGCTTCGCTTGAGCTAATTTTTATCCTTCGCTTTAGCGAATTTAACTCCCGCTTGAGCGAGTTGATTATTTAATCGGTATTCTGCAGTTGGCGTTCGGGTTCTTCATGCAATATTCCGAGTCCTTGTTCTCTTTCGGAGTCGGTGTCTTGGGAGTCTTCTTAAGTTAGCTTACTTGAAGTCTCGCTTGGTCAGTATTTGGGCTCTTTTCAGTCGGATTCAGGAAGTCTCACTCGGATTTATCAATTTCTGCTCGGATTTGTAGGATTTCACTCAGAATTTTCTTCTTATCTTGAGCCCGCCCTGTTCCTGCACCAATAAACAGCTACTTGCCTAGCAATTATGCGCTGGCTGCTTAGTGAGTTTATAAATACTTCAAAATTCCTTATCTAATTAATATTTTCAATCGATTTCTTACATAAATAGAATACTTTTGAAATAATTAACTACAACATGAATTCTTATCAAATTATTAAATAATAATAATAAAACTAAACAATACTTAGTAAATTATGTTAAATAATTAGAGGAATAATTAAGTCTTTTCAAGACTTATCAGTCTCTGGACCAGATCATTTGCTCCCTAGCTTGTTGAAGTGATCATGTCAGTTACTTCAATGAGATATAAATTCTTGACCGAGGTACCTCTTATGGACGTGGGTAATCTTGAGGCCATTGGTAACTTGGAAAATTTTTGCTTACTTGCTCTATACTAGCAATTGTGTCATGTTTCTTGCGTAGTGAATTGCGGTAATTGTCGCGACCGGGATCGCGGCGGCGCGGCCGACCCTCGAAGCGATTCGAAAAATAAACAGGGAGTCGCCACCAATATTTTTTTTTAGGATAAAATAGTGGAAAAACCTTTTGTTAAAGCACTGGCTATAAAAATGAAATTCCATGATTCGGGAGTCTGATTATAGGTGAGGAAGGTATTAGCACCTCACAACTGTCCGTTATAAAAACGGTTACCTCAATTTGATAGCGCG
This sequence comes from Clitoria ternatea, assembly GCA_037962975.1. Lineage (NCBI taxonomy): Eukaryota > Viridiplantae > Streptophyta > Magnoliopsida > Fabales > Fabaceae > Clitoria > Clitoria ternatea. Next base: position 20,610,464 of record CM075675.1, read on the forward strand.
CGTTATAATTAACCCAATAATTATTTTAACTTCTTCATAAAAAGAAAAATGTACAGAACGACAAAATAAACAAAAATATAAACAAGGATCAACACAAAATATTTACATGAGATTAACAGGACGTCTCGTCCAAATTAATCTCGCTCCGCCTTTTTAAAGAGATATTAAAAAATGAGATTAACAGGACGTCTCGTCCAAATTAATCTCGCTCCGCCTTTTTAAAGAGATATTAAAAAAAAATAAGATTAACAGGACGTCTCGTCCAAATTAATCTCGCTCCGCCTTTTTAAAGAGATATTAAAAAATGAGATTAACAGGACGTCTCGTCCAAATTAATCTCGATCCTCCTTTTTAAAGAGATATTAAAAAAATGAGATTAACAAGACGTCTCGTCCAAATTAATCTCGCTCCGCCTTTTAAAGAGATATTAAAAAATGAGATTAACAGGACGTCTCGTCCAAATTAATCTCGCTCCTCCTTTTTAAAGGGATATTAAAAAATGAGATTAACAGGACGTCTCGTCCAAATTAATCTCGCTCCGCCTTTTAAAGAGATATTAAAAAAAATGAGATTAACAGGACGTCTCGTCCAAATTAATCTCGCTCCTCCTTTTGATGGCAAAACAAAAAAAGAAACTCTAAAAATTAAATAAAGAAAGGTGGGCCCGACAGGAACTGTCTCCCGCTCCTACGTATTCTCGAACTTTTGAGAAATCAGGGTCACGTAGTTCTTTAAGTGTGTTTTTTAGGAAAAGATTAGGAAGATATTGATGGGGATCATTTTTATGAAGAATCCATACAAGGCGAAGTGCTTCGCACGTGCACGGATCTTAAAAGGGTTGTGTAGACGGGAGTGCTCCCGTACGACACTATTTTTTTTTACAAAATCACTTATTTTATTAGATGTACTTGTTAGGGAAAAGGATAAAATAAAAAAAACGACACACAGACAATCATAACCAACAAATAGCAAACTCACAGGAAAGTAAAAGACTAAAAGTAAAGGAGATAAAGAACAGAGTGGAACCGGTGTGAAGGGCACGGAACCGGTGTGGGGAAGTCAAGCACAGTGACGATGTCTGGCCGGTTTCAGACTTGCACGCTGACAGGAACAATGGACCGGAGTTAGATCCAAATCTTAAAAACTGAAGGACACAACCGGTGTCGTGGGAAGTTGATCCGAGGTGAGTTACTGGGTACGGTGCAAAGACGATGTGTAAGAGCAATGAAGACAGTAATAGGGCAAGGCAGCGAAGAACTAGAACGGGATGGATTCTGTGTGGAGACGGTGTGAGTACGGGGTAGGGGCGATGGACAGGGCAACAGCTTTGAATACTCAGAATTCCCAAGCTTCCCAAAGCTGAGGGGTTTATATTGGTGATTATGACAGGTTATAGGCTTCCAGTGGAGGAGGATCTTCAGAAGGTCTTAAAGAAATTAGAGAGAATTTTGAGAAAAAAAAGCTTCCTTGCGAATTCCGTCTCTCCCCCCCCCCAAAAAAAGGCCACCCCGTAGCTTCTCTGGCTGGGGTATTTATAGGGCCTTGAGGCCATGGGCTGAGGGTTTGGGACAGCCAGAATTCCCACTCACCCATACGCGTAGTGGTGTGCAAGCCTGGCCATTAACTGTTCGTGGGGGACAGGATTTCAGCATGGCATTTTTTAATCGTCCACTTCCGCCCCCCCTTGTCTGCCATTTTTGGGGAGTGTGATTCCAGGTCATTATGCACAAACTTTCGACCTCGTCCATCCGTTGTCAATTCTGTGACATCGGTTAGCAAAGATATCAGTTGGACGGAGTCTCACATTGATCCGATGTTGTACCTGAAGAACCTTTATCTATGTCTAACATCGGTTGAGCCTTTCAATGTAATCACAGGGGCGGTGTTCTTTCTCCTAGTCCGGGTCCACTACCAGCCGGTGTGCCTATTTTGATCTGAGCCCTCCTACGAGATCGTCGTTTCTTTCTTGGGCCGGACTCACTCGTTTTTTTGTCGTCAGATCTGCGACATCGGCCATTAAGGGACTCCTGAGGTGAGGACGGTTGGGCGGAGTTGAGGTGAGGACGGCTGGGCGGACTCTTGAGGTGAGGACGGTGGGCGGAGTTGAGGTGAGGACGGTTGGGCGGACTCTTGAGGTGAGGACGGTGGGCGGAGTTGAGGTGAGGACGGTTGGGCGGACTCTTGAGGTGAGGACGGTTGGGCGGACTCTTGAGGTGAGGACGTTTGGGCGGACTCTTGAGGTGAGGACGGTTGGGCAGACTCTTGAGGTGAGGACGTTTGGGCGGACTCTTGGGGTGAGAACGTTTGGGCGGAGTTGATGTTAGCTAACACCGTCTGTGGAACGGTGTGTGAAGAGGGCGGAGTGCCACACCGTCTGTGGGACGGTGTGTGAAGAGGGCAGAGTGCTACACCGTCTGTGAAGTATATGAGGGCGGAGTGCAAATGAGGGCGGAGTGCAAATGTTAGTTAACACCGTCTATGGGACAGGGTGCAATGTTAGCTAACACCTTCTGTGGAACGGTGTGTGAAGAGGGCGGAGAGCCACACCGTCTGTGGGACGGTGTGTGAAGAGGGCGGAGTGCCACACCGTCTGTGAAGTATATGAGGGCGGAGTGCAAATGAGGGAGGAGTGCAAGTGTTAGTTAACACCATCTGTGGGACGGAGTGCAATGTTAGCTAACACCGTCTGTGGAACGGTGTGTGAAGAGGGCGGAGAGCCACACCGTCTGTGGGACGGTGTGTGAAGAGGGCGGAGTGCCACACCGTCTGTGAAGTATATGAGGGCGGTTGGGCGGAGTGGGTGTTCCCCCCTTTTGGAATTTGGACTGGTTGTATTTCCATTTGGGACCGGTGTCTTTTCCATTTGGGTTGGACCGAAATAGGTGTTCACAGATGCCCCTCTTTACTCCTTTTTCACAAAAGAAATACGGAATCTTCGTATTTCCGAGGTGAAAAGGGAGTAAAGACATGAACACCGATGTAGGGGATAAATGGGACCTCTTGATCGGTATGGCGTCTGATGGTGCTGGTAGTCACTAGTCAGTGTGCCCTTTTTCTCTTTAAAGATGAGCTTTTCCCACTTCTGTCTCTCTATTTTCTTTTTCTTCTTTTTCTCTCTCTCTCCTTTTTTTTTTTGCTGGAAAAAGTGGAGCGAGGCTATGCCACGTTTGGCGATGAGGGATGCCACCTTTGGGCGACGGAAAAGTAAAGGGTGCCTGAATAGGCAGACTAGAAAGGTAAAGGATGCCTGAATAGGCGAATGGAAAGGAAAGAATGCCTAAATAGGCGAATGAAAAATAAAGGGTGCCTGAATAGGCGAACAAAAAGTAAATGGCCTGAATAGGCGGATAGAAAGTAAAGAGTGCCTGAATAGGAGAGCTGAAAGTAAAGGATGCCTGAATAGGCGGGCAGGAAGTAAATGGTGCCTGAATAGGCGGACAGAAAGTAAAGAGTGCCTAAATAGAACTGAAAGTAAAGGATGCCCGAATAGGCGGACAGGAAAGGAAAGGAATGCCTGAATAGGCGAATGAAAAAATAAAGGATGCCTGAATAGGCGAACGAAAAGTAAATGGCCTGAATAGGCGGACAGAAAGTAAAGAGTGCCTGAATAGGCGAGCTGAAAGTAAAGGATGCCTGAATAGGCGGACAGGAAAGGAAAGGAATGCCTGAATAAGCGAATGAAAAATAAAGGATGCCTGAATAGGGGAACAAAAAGTAAATGGCCTGAATAGGCGGACAGAAAGTAAAGAGTGCCTGAATAGGCGAGCTGAAAGTAAAGGATGCCTGAATAGGCGGACAGGAAAGGAAAGGAATGCCTGAATAGGCGAATGAAAAATAAAGGATGCCTGAATAGGCAAACGAAAAGTAAATGGCCTGAATAGGCGGACAGAAAGTAAAGAGTGCCTGAATAGGCGAGCTGAAAGTAAAGGATGCCTGAATAGGCGGACAGGAAAGGAAAAGAATGCCTGAATAGGCGAACGAAAAGTAAATGGCCTGAATAGGCGGACAGAAAGTAAAGAGTGCCTGAATAGGCGAGCAGAAAGTAAGGGGTGCCTGAATAGGCGGCTGGAAGATAACGAATGCCTTGATAGGCGGCTGGAAAGTAGAAGGATGCCTTGATAGGCGGCTGCAAAGATAAAAGATGCCTTGATAGGCAGCTGGAAAGATAAAGGATGCCTTGATAGGCGGCTGGAAAATAAAGGATGCCTTAATAGGCGGACATGAAGTAAATGGTGCCTGAATAGGCGGACAGAAAGTAAAGAGTGCCTGAATAGGCGAGCTGAAAGTAAACGGTGCCTGAATAGGCGGACAGGAAAGGAAATGGTGCCTGAATAGGCGAATGAAAAATAAAGGATGCCTGAATAGGCGGACAGGAAGTAAATGGTGCCTGAATAGGCGGACAGAAAATGAAGGATGCCTTGATAGGCGACTGGAAGCTAAAGTGTGGTATTGACCCTCGGTCGATGGCAAATACGGAGATTGGGGGAGCTAACAGGACGTCTCGTCCGAATTAACTCACTGTTGGCAGGAAATGTAAAGGTTGGGGAGCTAACGGGACGTCTCGTCTGAATTAACTCACTGGACCTAAAGGCTCGGGGTGATGCCCCAGTTTGACATGATTGAAGGTTCTTGGGGAATTGCCCCTTGACTGGAACAGAAGAAACCCGGGGAGATGCCTCAGTTTGAGATGATTTAAAGGAATCTTGGGGAATTGTCCCTAGACTAAAATAGAAGAAATCTGGGGAAGATGCCCCAGTTTGAAGGTTCTTGAAAGAATCTTGGGGAATCATTCCCTGTGACTGTAGGAGGAGAGACATGGGGAATCGTCCCCTTGATTGCGAAAGGAGAAACATAGGGTGATGCCCCAGTTTGACACGATTGGAGGGATTCTTGGAGATTGGCTAGAACAAAAGAAATCTGGGGAGATGCCCCAGTTTGAGGTGATTTGAAGGTTGTTGGGGAACTACCCCTTGATTGGAATAGAAGAAATCTGGGGAGATGCCCCAGTTTGAGATGGTTTGAAGAAATTGTAGTTCTATTGGGGAAGAATTCGGGTGATTCGAGATACTGCTCTTTGATTGAGAATGTAAAGTTTGGGATTCATTGGGGAAGAGATCTTGAAGAGCGCCAACTTTGGCGATTGATTTCATTGGGGATGAGAATTTGAGAGATGCTGATTTTGGAGTTGAGTGGGAGACTTTGAAGATTGCCAACTTTGGCGAAAGAGGCTTAGAACGGTGCCTGCTTTGGAGATTAAAGAGGAGACTTTGAGAAGCGCCAACTTTGGTGATCTAAGGATGGAGTTCCGAGAAGTGCCAACTTTGGCGAGGAAGGTTCCACTAGGGGGATGAGAATTTGATAGATGCTGACTTTGGAGTTGAGCGAGAGACTTTAAAGATGCTTGCTTAGGCGATGGAAGAAGAAAATACTAAAAGGTGCCAACTTTGGCGATTTAGGGAAGGAGTTCTGAGGTGATTCGAGGAGGGGACTTGAAGGACTTGATTGAGGGGGTTAATGCCTGGCATGACTGTCTGTGAGATAACCTGCATAAAAATGGTAAGTAGTGCAAAGATAAGTTCAAAAACTGGGTAGGTCCTGTGAAACCGCGGCCCTTAGGACAACTCATGGACAGAGGAGAATGCAAGAGGCGATCATAGCTTTGAATCGCATGTCTGGCTGTGTCTTCATGATGATTGTCTAAGATGAGGCCGAGTAGTGGGAGCGTCTCGTTCCTCATGACTTTAAATGTTCACCATTCTTTCATTTTATTTTTATAAAAACACAATGTTTTATCAGATCAATGCAATTCATAACACGTATCGAAAAAGGATGAACTTTATTCATGTATGTCAAACAATTATACAGAGAACGGACAATAGGGAAAATAGATGGGATGAAATGAAGTTACATAGGACAGGTCAAGATCAGGAAAGTTCAAGGATCCTCCGGTGAATTCCTGAGACTAGTGAGAACCTTAATCCTGCGTCACGACCTCAAGTACATCGTTCAACTCTGCCTTTGAGAGGGTAGTTCGACCATGGTCCACATGGCCCTAGTTTGCATGTTTTGGCATTGGGAGCTTTAGCTACTCTGCCAAAATCTTGACTCTAATTTTACCCGAGCAGCCTTTTCAGGTTTTCGACTCACTGGGTTGCTCTAACTTTTGCCTAGGCCGCCCTTTCAGGTTTTTAACCTAGCGAGCTTTTTTCTTGTGTTTTTCTCTTCTTCTTATTTTTGGCTGCATCCTTTACAGTAAAGGGTTAAAACTGATCACAGTCCAGCTGAGTCTGCCTAACTTTTTCCAAATTGAGTTTGGATCCTTTGGGGAACTGATGGCTTCTCCAATAGGAGATTCTACTCCTATGCCATGTACCCAAGGAAATATTGGTGAGTCTTTTAGCATCAATGAGAGAATTACTCTGAGTTATCATTTGGGCCCTTTTTTTTCTTCTTTTTTTTTTTGATTTCATTTTTGGATTTTTTTCATTTTTTTTCATTTTTTGTTTGCCACCCTTTTTTGTTTTTTTTTTATGCCCTTGATGATGCAATAACTCAATCTGATAGACTATTTTCTTGGTTACATGAGCATGAGGAATAACGTACCTTTTGAGGTGTTGATGATGATAAGAATACAAGTTCTTGGTCTAGTGACATTTATTTCCCCAATACAGAAAATGATAGCTTGCCTGATGATCTGGACGTAACCAGCTTTCCCTGCTCGGTATGTGTATTCGACTTCGAGCTTGGCTCTATTTTTTTCTTTTTTTTGTTGTTTTTTTGTTGTTTTTTTTGTTTTTTTTTTGTTTTTTTTTGTTTTTTTTGTTTTTTGTTTTTTTTTTGGCAAAGTCTTCCTCGGTTGTGTCTACATTTATAGACATAGGCGATTTCCCCCTATTCGACTGTTGAGGTTTCCTTAAATGACTGGCCTACCACTTGTCCAATTCGGGACTTGCCCATATTGTCATTCCATGCCTTCCGATAGGTTGCCCCCGTGATTCCTTCAATTGTTCTCGTCTTAGGGGTATACCCATCTTGATCCTCTTGTTCTAACAATCTTGTAAACTTGAGCGGTGGCTCACAGGTTTCCCTTACCTTCTTCGTTGGCACAGTCGATTGGGTAATTGAAATCGTGAAGCGGGATTGTGATTTCTCTAGTCTCAAGAGGATCATTTTTGGATCTGCAATTTAGTGTATTATGGCAAAATAAAGAAAATAAAGGAAAAGCAAGTTAAAGAGAATGAGTCAAAAGCAAGGATAAAGGGATGAGAATTTTTTTTGAACTTCGATACGCATTTATTGATTGACTGATAAAACAAGTTTTCTTCGCCCTTATTACATGAAAAGTCCCAGAGCCTTAGGCATAGCAAAGGGATAAAAAAGACATTAAAGCAATAACAAATTATTTTGGTGAATTATTTAAAGCCGCAGGGAGTTCGACAGCCTCCCAATCACTGAACTCTTAGCCCGGCGGGCAAGCGGCCACCCAAATCAACATTATTATCAAAAACCATTTCCAACATCTGTCACCATGGCATTAACTCCTGAACCTTCATGATTAGGCAGGGGATTCACGGTCACATTAGGGCTTCCTTCTTGAAAACTAATCCACTCGGCCTTGATCAAATCTCTCACTTTATATTTCAAAGCCATGCAATTTTCTGTGGAGTGCCCTGGTGCTCCTGCATGGTAATCACAATGAACGTTCGGGTCATACCCCCTCGGGTAAGGAGGTTGCAACGGCCTCATGGGGCATGGAGCTATCATTCCCCTCTCAACGAGGACTGGAAAAAGTTCGGCATATGTTATGGGAATTAGATCGAACTGCACAGGGGTGCGCTCGTTGTTGGGATTCCTTGGGTTCTGATTATAGTTGGGTGGTCGAGCTACTTGCTGCGGGTGATGGTATGGCATGGGTTGCGGTATTGGAGCTCTTACTATGGGTGGGTGGAAGTGAGGAGTATGAGCTGTCGGGCCATAAGTAGCTGCGGCCACATAAGGATTAGGAGCTTGAATCATGGTAGGAGTGAATGGTCTCGGCGGAACCGTCTGTTGATTAGAAGAAATGGAATTAGTTTCTCCGTCCCTTCTCCCAGGTGCCGGCTTCCTCGTCATGTTTGCCCCAGATGAGCCCTGAGTGATCTTACCCGTTCGTATTCCACTCTCCACTCTTTCCCCAATAGTCACGATGTCAGAGAAATTGGCTGAAACACTACCAATCATCTTGCCGTAGAAAGGTGATGGGAGTGTGTCGATAAACATTGCGACTATTTCTTTTTCCAACAATGGGGGATCAACTTGCGCCGCTGTTTCTCTCCATCGTTGGGCATACTCCTTAAACGTTTCATTGTCCCTCTTCACCATATTTTGTAAATGAACCCTGTTGGGTGCCATATCCATGTTATACTTGTATTGTCTAAGGAAGGCATCAGCCAGGTCCTTCCAACAATGGATATGGTTCCGATCAAGGTGAGCATACCATGTAAGAGCAGCTCCTGCTAGACTATCTTGGAAACAGTGGATCAATAGTTGGTCATTAGAAGAGTAAGATGCCATCTTTCGACAGTACATCGTGAGATGATTCTTAGGACAGGTCATTCCCCGATACTTGTCAAAGTCTGGCATCTTGAATTTGGGTGGGAGAACAACATCTGTGACTAAACATAGCTCCGAAGCATCTATTAGTCCAAAACCTCTGGCGCCTTCCATCATTCTTAAACGCTCTTCTAAGATCTCTATCCTTTCCCTTCGAGGAGCCGCGACCGCGCGGGTTGTATCTTGGAGGTTGGTCCCATAGGGGGTTCCGTATCCATACGGATAGCCGAATAACTGGTTGTACGGAGGCAACACATGGGACTGGTTTACTAGGCCTGTATTTGGTGAGGGACCTTGAGGATGGGCCACAGCATAAGTCGGCTGGGTTATTTGGGCTTGTGTATTTTGGGCTTGGGCGTTGTAGGTTGGCTGGGCCATCGGGGCTTGTGTGTTTTGGGCTTGGTGGGTTTGTGGGTCATGGACCTGTGTGTTTTGGGCCTGGTGAGCTTGTAGGTCTTGGGTTTGCATGTTTTGGGTTTGGTGGAGTGGTGGCATGTTTGGTTGTGTGGGGTATGAAGCATGAGGATTTACCACTTGCTGGTTGTGGGCGTCTTGTTGGTTGGTGAGTGGGGGATAGTACCCCGGGGGTAGGCCATAAAGTGGAAAGTATACTGGGTTACCGTCTAGACCGACAAATGTATGCTGTGCGTAAGACTGGCCGTAAGGTGGCTGGGTCTCAATGGCAGGGTTAGGTCTCCCGACATGAATGGTGAGAGGGGGCGTCATTGTGTTAGGGAGTTGGGTTCTTGCTGGGTCAGAACCAAGGGGAGGTGGCGCAGTGGCATGCTGCTGTTGGGCATCCTCAACACCCGCAGAGGAGCCTCCTTCAGTAAATTTCTTTTCTAAGAGTTTAGTTAACTCTGCGACTCGCTCTTTCAGCTGATCAAACTCGGTTCTAAAGTTTCCTTCAACAGCTTCTGTCTCAGCCATGAGTTTCTTTTGGAGCCAGGTCTGGTAAGGATGCCTACCCGTGACGTTGGTGTCTCCTTTTTTTAAAGAAAGAAGAAGAAAAAATGTTAGGTGGAAATAGAAAGAAAAACAATGTTGTGGGAAACCATCACAGACTTTGGCGAGTATCCTTTGACCATTCCTTAGAACGTATCGTTCAAAAGTACTAGGTACGGTAAACATGGAAATTAATATGGGATAGTTGTGAAGGCAAAAAAATCCTTCATTTTGAAATGCAATAAGAGCCTCAAGTTTAGCTATTTCTAGCTTGGGGAACCATGATCCGTCTCTTAAAGGTTTGATCCCACATTAATTTCCATATCTTGGTCAAGGGTATTCGTTAAACTCTGAATAGCCTCCGGTGAGAATAGAAAGAAAGGAGCGAAAGAGCCATTGGGAAATGACGCGCTTTGCGAATCGATACTCCCCTAGAGATTTCTTGAAAACATTTTTGTATTTAGGGGGGAATACAACTCGCTAAAACTTATGTCAAATCAAGGGTTATGTGAGCTACGGATTTTCTGATCATTGACAATACAAAGAAAATTGATTTTTCTTTTGATTTCTTTTCTTTTCATATGTATTTTCTATGATTCAAAAGATCTGTAACTCAAGGCCCAAAGACTTGTACACAAAGAGAAAGAACTATTTGCCCATTAAAGGATCATTAGTTAAAAGTAATCCACTAACTGGGCAAGTAATCCTCTATTTTGGATTAGAAGGAAAAGCGAGAATGGGAAAAGGTAGAGGTAAAGTTTGCCCCTTTGTGCCTTAAAGTGGGATTTTTTTCTGGAGGTCTCCTAATGGTTCTAAGGTTTGTCTAACAGTGATATCTCGCATTAGGTGGCTTGTTCTAGAACTTCTAAAGGTCACTAGAGCCAAGATCCTACTCATGATGTTGACCACAAATAGTAGGAAGTATACTAAGTGTGGGCACCATGAATAAGTCGAACTCTAGCTGAGATTCTCACGGTAACCAGACAGGAAGTACATCCCAAATGGCTCCGCTATCAACCTCCCCTAATCTTAAGTTTTATTTGGGCCCGGGTATAGGGTCCCACTCGAAAGTGTGTGCAAATTGTGAGTGTAGTGTGTGAAAGAGGCATTCAATACCCGTACCTTACTCACCCTGCACATAGAACGAACACAGAGCAACAAAATAAAGTCGACTACCCTAGGGTTCAACGATCACACAGATATTTACAGAACATAAATAATTGAATACAAACAAAACAGAAATTAAACATTGACAAGGGAATAAAATAAAGGAAGAAGTTAAATAATTAATATGCTAATTAAAACATGCGCTATCAAATTGACTGGCTTGACTCTCTACGTCCCCAGTGGAGTCGCCATCTGTCGCGACCGGGATCGCGGCGGCGCGGCCGACCCTCGAAGCGATTCGAAAAATAAACAGGGAGTCGCCACCAATATTTTTTTTTAGGATAAAATAGTGGAAAAACCTTTTGTTAAAGCACTGGCTATAAAAATGAAATTCCATGATTCGGGAGTCTGATTACAGGTGAGGAAGGTATTAGCACCTCACAACTGTCCGTTATAAAAACGGTTACCTCAATTTGATAGCGCGCGTTATAATTAACCCAATAATTATTTTAACTTCTTCATAAAAAGAAAAATGTACGGAACGACAAAATAAACAAAAATATAAACAAGGATCAACACAAAATATTTACATGAGATTAACAGGACGTCTCGTCCAAATTAATCTCGCTCCGCCTTTTTAAAGAGATATTAAAAAATGAGATTAACAGGACGTCTCGTCCAAATTAATCTCGCTCCGCCTTTTTAAAGTGATATTAAAAAAAATGAGATTAACAGGACGTCTCGTCCAAATTAATCTCGCTCCGCCTTTTTAAAGAGATATTAAAAAATGAGATTAACAGGACGTCTCGTCCAAATTACTCTCGATCCTCCTTTTTAAAGAGATATTAAAAAAATGAGATTAACAGGACGTCTCGTCCAAATTAATCTCGCTCCGCCTTTTAAAGAGATATTAAAAAATGAGATTAACAGGACGTCTCGTCCAAATTAATCTCGCTCCTCCTTTTTAAAGGGATATTAAAAAATGAGATTAACAGGACGTCTCGTCCAAATTAATCTCGCTCCGCCTTTTAAAGAGATATTAAAAAAATGAGATTAACAGGACGTCTCGTCCAAATTAATCTCGCTCCTCCTTTTGATGGCAAAACAAAAAAAGAAACTCTAAAAATTAAATAAAGAAAGGTGGGCCCGACAGGAACTGTCTCCCGCTCCTACGTATTCTCGAACTTTTGAGAAATCAGGGTCACGTAGTTCTTTAAGTGTGTTTTTTAGGAAAAGATTAGGAAGATATTGATGGGGATCATTTTTATGAAGAATCCATACAAGGCGAAGTGCTTCGCACGTGCACGGATCTTAAAAGGGTTGTGTAGACGGGAGTGCTCCCGTACGACACTATTTTTTTTTACAAAATCACTTATTTTATTAGATGTACTTGTTAGGGAAAAGGATAAAATAAAAAAAACGACACACAGACAATCATAACCAACAAATAGCAAACTCACAGGAAAGTAAAAGACTAAAAGTAAAGGAGATAAAGAACAGAGTGGAACCGGTGTGAAGGGCACGGAACCGGTGTGGGGAAGTCAAGCACAGTGACGATGTCTGGCCGGTTTCAGACTTGCACGCTGACAGGAACAATGGACCGGAGTTAGATCCAAATCTTAAAAACTGAAGGACACAACCGGTGTCGTGGGAAGTTGATCCGAGGTGAGTTACTGGGTACGGTGCAAAGACGATGTGTAAGAGCAATGAAGACAGTAATAGGGCAAGGCAGCGAAGAACTAGAACGGGATGGATTCTGTGTGGAGACGGTGTGAGTACGGGGTAGGGGCGATGGACAGGGCAACAGCTTTGAATACTCAGAATTCCCAAGCTTCCCAAAGCTGAGGGGTTTATATTGGTGATTATGACAGGTTATAGGCTTCCAGTGGAGGAGGATCTTCAGAAGGTCTTAAAGAAATTAGAGAGAATTTTGAGAAAAAAAAGCTTCCTTGCGAATTCCGTCTCTCCCCCCCCCCCAAAAAAAGGCCACCCCGTAGCTTCTCTGGCTGGGGTATTTATAGGGCCTTGAGGCCATGGGCTGAGGGTTTGGGACAGCCAGAATTCCCACTCACCCATACGCGTAGTGGTGTGCAAGCCTGGCCATTAACTGTTCGTGGGGGACAGGATTTCAGCATGGCATTTTTTAATCGTCCACTTCCGCCCCCCTTGTCTGCCATTTTTGGGGAGTGCGATTCCAGGTCATTATGCACAAACTTTCGACCTCGTCCATCCGTTGTCAATTCTGTGACATCGGTTAGCAAAGATATCAGTTGGACGGAGTCTCACATTGATCCGATGTTGTACCTGAAGAACCTTTATCTATGTCTAACATCGGTTGAGCCTTTCAATGTAATCACAGGGGCGGTGTTCTTTCTCCTAGTCCGGGTCCACTACCAGCCGGTGTGCCTATTTTGATCTGAGCCCTCCTACGAGATCGTCGTTTCTTTCTTGGGCCGGACTCACTCGTCTTTTTGTCGTCAGATCTGCGACATTGGCCATTAAGGGACTCCTGAGGTGAGGACGGTTGGGCGGAGTTGAGGTGAGGACGGTTGGGCGGACTCTTGAGGTGAGGACGGTGGGCGGAGTTGAGGTGAGGACGGTTGGGCGGACTCTTGAGGTGAGGACGGTGGGCGGAGTTGAGGTGAGGACGGTTGGGCGGACTCTTGAGGTGAGGACGGTTGGGCGGACTCTTGAGGTGAGGACGTTTGGGCGGACTCTTGAGGTGAGGACGGTTGGGCAGACTCTTGAGGTGAGGACGTTTGGGCGGACTCTTGGGGTGAGAACGTTTGGGTGGAGTTGATGTTAGCTAACACCGTCTGTGGAACGGTGTGTGAAGAGGGCGGAGTGCCACACCGTCTGTGGGACGGTGTGTGAAGAGGGCAGAGTGCTACACCGTCTGTGAAGTATATGAGGGCGGAGTGCAAATGAGGGCGGAGTGCAAATGTTAGTTAACACCGTCTGTGGGACGGGGTGCAATGTTAGCTAACACCTTCTGTGGAACGGTGTGTGAAGAGGGCGGAGAGCCACACCGTCTGTGGGACGGTGTGTGAAGAGGGCGGAGTGCCACACCGTCTGTGAAGTATATGAGGGCGGAGTGCAAATGAGGGCGGAGTGCAAGTGTTAGTTAACACCGTCTGTGGGACGGAGTGCAATGTTAGCTAACACCGTCTGTGGAACGGTGTGTGAAGAGGGCGGAGAGCCACACCGTCTGTGGGACGGTGTGTGAAGAGGGCGGAGTGCCACACCGTCTGTGAAGTATATGAGGGCGGTTGGGCGGAGTGGGTGTTCCCCCCTTTTGGAATTTGGACTGGTTGTATTTCCATTTGGGACCGGTGTCTTTTCCATTTGGGTCGGACCGAAATAGGTGTTCACAGTAATCATGCAGCTTTTATTTCTAGCGATATACGCGATGGTTACCTATTTTGCTCAGGTTTGGCAATTACTCTTGGTTTATCAGAGAGATTTGGCTCATAGATTTAGATGTGTGAAATGACACAAAACAACGTCGTACTCGTTGCCCTCTAGCCATGTCCATAAGAGGTGACTCTACGAGTACCAACCACACTCTGTAGGTGGTTTTAAACACGTAGCGGCGATGATCAACACACAAAGGGGAAGAAGAAAAATTGTTGTAACAATGTCGGGTTGTTCGACCGTAAATGCATACAAAATCGACTGGTAGAAGCTCTTAAAATAGAACCCCCTATGTCTTGGTTCAACCAGAAGTGATGGAGATCATCTCTAAATATGCAAGAACCGAGGAGGGTGTTATGGAGAGACGGTACCACATCTAATTCGAAGAAGAATACAAAGAGCGATACGTCGCTCTTCATCCATGGGTTGGGGAGCGCGTCTAACATATGCCCCCTGACGCTCGTACCGTCTTCATGTACGATATACTTTTCACTCACCTCAGGATGAGATTTCCATTGACAGTGTTTGAAATGGGCATCCTCTAGTTTTTGGAGTGTACCCCCACTCAACTACATCCTAATGGGTGGGGTCTAGTGCGAAGCTTGGAGGTGCTTGGGGAGTATTTTAGTTTCATCCCTTTGGTGGCACTATTCTTCTCAATTTGTCAGGTTGTTTGTCGATTCAACCCCGATGATGGCTTGAGCTTTGTTACCTTTAAAATTGTGGGCTTTCATCCCTTCACCGAGTCAGCCAAGTCAGGTGGTGACTCTTATAAGAAGTGCTTTGTGAAGGTGCAAGTTTGGCCAGACAGGCTGGTCTTCTAGGAAAGTGAGGATGAGATCTCCAAATTCTAGGTCCTATGGACCTACGAGCACTTCCTTCTAATTGGGGCGGCTTTCATAGTAGAGGATGGTGAATTATCCCCTAAGTCCATGAAGGTAGTCCGAGCTTTACAGGAATATAATACCGCTCATCTGAAGATTTCATGTAAACGGCTTCTCAGTTCCCCCATAACAAGAGAAGTCTATCTTCGTAATACTCCTCAGGAAGAACCTTTGCATTGTATGTTCAAATTTCTAACAGAAAGCTAACATCGTTGTCCTCAAATTTAGGAATGAGAACATGCTGAGCATCTTGCTGAAGGAAAGAATAGGCAAAGAACAGGCCTTGGATGTCAGTGATATCCTGTACTTGGGGATTGGTGATCAAGCTGTTGCTAATACCGCCCAAGAGATACAATCAAAAAAGAGACATGACATTGAGCCTAATTGCAAGAGGCAAGGCCAGCATCAAATAGAGGGTTCATCGTTCCCTTCCAAGAAGGCTAAAAATAAAGAGGTGGTGCAAGAAGAAGCCACCCCTTAGCGGCTTACTGTTGAAGTTTCCTCATCTGTCACTCAAGGGGTTAAACCTTGCCACGTCCGGGCTCCAACTCCGGAACCATTCTATGCCCTAGGGGTGCCTGGATACTACTTATGCAAGGATCTAGACCTCAATAAAATAAAGGCTACAGTATATGTGGGTCAGTGGCACCTATAGGAGGTTGAGGGATTACTGGAGTCCTTCAAAAAACTTACTAACCACGTAGAGCAAAGCTCTACCCTCTATGATAAGGTTCAGAGTCTAGACGCCGATCTATAGGATGCCATCGAGGAAATTTTATTGTTGAAGAAAGTAGTCAGGACAAAGGACCAGGCCTTGGAGGACAGGAAAACAAACTTAGCTGCTTTGAAGAAGGAGATGGAGCAGCTTAAAGAGGAAAATCACCGGCTGAAAAAAGAAAATTTGGTGCTCAGCTAAGACAAGGCAGATGCTATCGTTAAGAATTCTAAAGTTGCTGCAGAAGAAACGTAAGGAAGCTCCACCCTTACGACTACCTGCTGATTTTATGGAATTCCTCCCTTAGTCTTCCGTTACTTTATTATAGTAGGGCGTTATAGCCTTGTCCTGGGATAGGCTCCAAGTTTCTTGAATTCTAAAATTTTTAACAGATATGAATGACAATACTTTTTTCTGAATATACTACCTCTTTGCTATATTTCAATAATTGCATTAGAAAGAACTTAGGAAATTTACCTTTGCTTTTGTTGGCACTTCAAACATAATTTGCCAAGTCATGTAGGATATTGTATAAACTGTACATTACCTGTTGTGAATGGACTTGTATAGGCTATTGTACGTGAAAAAGGCTTAGATGAAAACCTAAGTCATTTGCTTGCAACGCTCGTTGGGGCTCAGTACGGTTTTAATAATAATTGATCTTTGCCACTCATCGGGGTCAAGCAACTAACATTGGTTAAGGTGCCACTTGTTGGGGTCCAATACGGCTTCAAAGAGGTCTGATTCTCACTACTCATTGGGGCAATTTTCCACAAGTACTGAAGATATGATAAAATACCTAAAATCACTCATTATGATAAAATGATATTTTATTAATAATGGAAATTTTTGTTAAGGGTTACCCTAGGACATGCCTATAACGTCCCGCTTTATGATTAAAGTTTAAATCATGAACTAAATTAATTTAGCTCAATTTCACTTTAA
The DNA here is from genome assembly GCA_037962975.1 of Clitoria ternatea. Taxonomy (NCBI): domain Eukaryota; kingdom Viridiplantae; phylum Streptophyta; class Magnoliopsida; order Fabales; family Fabaceae; genus Clitoria; species Clitoria ternatea. The sequence goes on from CM075675.1 coordinate 20,627,066, forward strand.
AATAATGTAGTAGATATCAAAAATTTAAACTTGAATGAGTAAAAGTTAAAAGAAATTTTTTCAACACACATATTACCCGCATACCCCTCGATAATTTATATTAAATCAGAGTTATACAACTCCAATCGAGTTGAATCCACTTGGTACACCTCCGCAACAGATATACCTACAATTGTTATGAAGAAGTAGAGGGCCAATTATGCCCCTAAGACTGCTTAATTCACGAAATTGTAAAATCATCCCTGTTGAAATTTTCAACCTGAACACCCTGTAGCATTTTGGGCATAACTCAAGCTATTCCGGTGCCAAAATGACCGTGATAAAAATATCTACAACTTTTGTGAAGAATTTGAAGGCTAATTCAACCTAGATTAACCACGATAGAGGAAACAAAACAAATCCCTGAATCTATCAAAATCTCACTTGAGTGAGATGCCATTAGCTTAAGCGAATTTTGACCTTGCTTGAGCGAAATGACATTAGCTTGAGCGAATTTTTTGACAGTATGCAGCCCCTAATTCTGCTGGAATCTTGCTTGAGCGAGATTGACTTCGCTTGAGCAAATTTGGCCTAGCTTGAGCGAGATTACCTTCGCTTAAGCGAGATTTACACAAAATGGAACCTCCAGGACCTGTAAACATCTCGCTTGAGCGAAATTTACTCGCTCAAGTGAGTCATGACATCACCATGACACCTTTTATGCAGAATTTCATCCAAATTTTAACTTCTAACCTACCAAAACCCTGTCAAATCAATTCCAATCATCACCAAACTTCAAACACAGCTTATATACGTGTGACAACTAGCCGCACCTCAAAATTCTAAAAACCAACCGACTTATGCATTACAATGTAGTTTTAACAACTTAGGCCTATAACATTCCATTGAGACCATCAAATACCATTGGAATTGGTTCATTCCACTTCCTACAACTTTCAAATGACATTACCAACCTATTAAACTCGTCCAGAGGTCTCGCAACCTCACAGAGTGCAAAGTGGCCCCTCCAGTTCCTATTTATGCATAAGACTCACTTAAACTCATTATCAATTTCATATCATCAATCTACCTTCCAATGCTTATTCTCTTTGAATGCAATGCATGAACAATCACTGCCAATAATCATCATGAAAATACATCAAATCTTTAAATCACATTTCTTGGATATTGTTTACCATACACAATCGTATCTCTTCATCAACATATAAGGTATTTCCATTCATCAAATTGCCATAATCTAAACATCATCATAAGCGTATATATATTTAGACATAAAAAGATCTAGACTTTAATATAATCATCATGCATATACTCCTTACCTAATCCACAACCATGATTAAACTAAGCAAGAAGTCCTTATTAGCCATCAATCTCATAATTCATCAGCTAAAATCATAATTATTATATTCATCACACTTTGTCTTAGTGTAACATCCCTAATTTCATTATTTCTTATTTAAAATAAAATTTCAAAGGAATGTAATTATAGTTCTTTAGAACTTTTTGATTATTATACAATTTATAATTTTTTGGAATTTTTTATATTTTTTTGAGAATAACAAAATACTCTTAACCTTTCATCTAATAACCAAAATGCAACTGCCAACATCATCACTTACTTATTGCTTGCATCATCGGTTAGGTAATTACTTACATCATGAATAGTCACTGGTGGGTAAATACTTACATCATAAATAGTAAAATAAATAATTAAGTAATCTTAAATAGTAAAATCTTCTTCCTATAAATAGATGGTTTATTTATAATATTTCCACATCAAAATTAGAGAGAGAATCTAGAGAGATAGTGCTTAAGAAATTACTGGGAAGTAAACTGTTTTGGTAAAAAGGGATTCTACCGGAGGTGTAAGGTAATAATATCTTCTATATTCTTTTTATGATTATTTAGTTTATTCTTTTTAGCACTCTTAAACTATTAATGTACTGTTACTATTATGAATAAGTTACTATGGTAAAAATAAATTACCACTATGCGTTATTTTTACGATTTACTGTTACTGTTACTATTCACTATTTACTGTTACTATTCACAATTTACCATTTATTGTTATTGCTCAAAATTTATTATTTACCGTTATTATTCAAAATTTATTAGTTACTGTTACTATTCAAAATTTACTATTTACCGTTACTATTCAAAATTTACTATTTACTATTACTGTTCACGAAATTTACAATTTACTATTTACTGTTACTATTCAAACAAATTACTATTTACCATTACTATTCATGATTTATTATTTACTGTTACTATTTACTATTACTATGCATAATTACTATTTATCATTTCTGATAGCAATCTTAATTTTCATCTTATGCCTATACTAAAATAAATTAGTATTAATATTTTGTTAGAACTCAGAGGCCCAGAGCGAATTCACTTTTGGTAGCAAATCCAGGTAAGGGGGTGAGATAAGAATATAATATGAAAATACATAAGAATAATGGTAGGAGTCCCCTATTCCTTTAAAAGATAACAATATTATTATTTTAAAACAATAACTTTTAACTTAAAATTTATAATAATTGTTATTAATAAATTAAGTATCTCGTGTAACTTAATCTGAAATATTTATTCAAGAACTTGAACTATTATGATCTATGCGGATTGGACTGAACCTATGCAAGGACTTGAACTATATAGACTGAACTAGACCTATGCAAGGACTGGACTATCTTGGACTTACATAGACTTGTGCGAGGAATTAACTATATGACTTAAAACAAACTTTATTAATTTAAATAACCATTGAATTTTGAATTATGATATTTATAACTGATGTTTAATTATTTGATTTGATTATGATAGCTAATATTTATTTGTGAATGATGATGTTTGATTGTGATTGACTGATTGATGATCTTGTACTGTAGAGTTTGAGCATATAGCAAGCATGACGGAAAGCTAAAATTCAGTAAGAATTTACTTATCTCCTACTTCCTTATTTACTTATTCATCTTTATTCAAATTACTTTTAAGAAATTTCTTAGTTTTCTATGAAACTACATAAGTTCTTAGAAATCTCATTTTATCTTTTAAAAAATATATATGTATATATATTTACTAAAATTAAGATTTCTTATTAGTGAAAGAAAAAGAGAGAAATTATTTTACAAAAATAAATTTTTACTAATATTTTACTTTAAACTCTTAATATATATATATATTATTTTCAAAATGTATAAAAATATTATACAAAATTTTCAAGTACTAAGGTTTTAAAGATTGATAATTCTGAATTCGAGTTTTTAGTAATTGATTTTGAATTGACTTATAAACTTTCTAAAGAAGGTTGTGAAATATATTTAAGGTTTTGAAACTCAAATTATAAGGAGATTTGATTTGTGATTTGAAAAGGAACTGTACTAAAATTCTATGTGTGTATTTGAGAATTTGAAAAAGTACAGTTTACTGGGGTGACTATGTCGCAATTCGTAGTCCCCGATAATATAATTGAGTTTCTAAAAGCTTTAACCAACTAAATATGTGAGTAGTTCATGCATCATGAATCATCAAAGAGAAACAAAACGATATTATCTGGGGACGGATTATAAAAACCGAGGATACATTAGATGAGGCTTAATTGTGAGCCTTGGGATGAGAGGGTGTGAAAGGGTGCTTCAGGGGGACCTGGGGTAGCTCCCTAGTGTCGGGTACTTTCACAATAAAAATCTTCTCAATCTGACTAGTCTCTAAGTGTTTCCATGCCAGTTGAGCTGTTCATGTTATTATTATCCGGAATTATGGAACAGTGTAAACTACTGGTTGGCCCAGTACAAATTAAAATTTAAGGGCCCGTATATATAGGTAAGTTATGATGAAGATATGGCATATCATTTATACATTCATAATTGATTGTGTATGTGATTGTGATTGATATTATTATACTAGTTTGTGAAAACCCTTTATTGCTTATGTCCCATTTGGAAATATTATATTCTGTTTCTCATTCCTTTCTTCGTGTTTTTTATTAAATTGATGGTTCATACAAAGGGAAGGATCGAAGAATCTCAACAGTATATATAGCATGTTCTAGAAAGGGAGCTCGATATGAATACCGTGGTCCAATGAATAAATAATGTCATTAAGTAACTGCTCTTGAGCCATGGAGTTTCCTTTCTTTCTAATAATGTTTAATATTTATTTTCTTTGGATGAATGTAAAACTACTTTATAAATTTTAATGATATTTATGAGGTATTTCAGAGATATTATATGTAATTTATTCTGATAGTTTCTTTTTAACGAATCATATTTTTTAAAAAAAAAATTATGAATTTTTTTAGAAATTATTTAGATGTAACAGAGGGTGTTACAGTTGGCATTGCTCCCAAAGTCACTTTACACTGGTATCCAAAGCATCTGCAACCTCCCTGTCTCTAGTCACTGAAACAACTGTAAGGGTGAGTGACTGGCCATATAATTCAATGCAAATAAGTTCAATAACAAATGCAAAGTAAATCAATTATAAATTAACAATAAAAATATTACCATCATTAGTTTCTAAGTGTCATAATCAATATCCATATGTTCATCGTAAGCATCACAATCATCATTAATATATTCTCAAAGCTAACTCTCAATCAAGCATCGCATAAGACGCCCTAGTATCTGGATACTAAAAGGATCAGCCATCAGCTGAGACTACACCGGACATCCTGTGAACCCACCTAGTCCACTGAGCCCACCTGGCTCCCCACCTCAACCATTGGGTCCTACTTGACCACTAGGTAGCTCAACTAGCCCACTAACGACCACGAGAGCCAAAAACGAGGGGTAAATCATACCGAATGGTTGTCCGCACCATACAATATATATATATATATATATATATATATATATATATATAATCATGGTATATCATCACCCAATCACCATCATTATCTATCCCCGAGCATAAAAGCCATCTGTATGGGATTTACATAAAATGCTCAACATCATGCATTATCTATCAATAAGCAACACAGATAATAACCAATCTCATTCACATTTCACAATTCCAGGAATTCTATATTCATAAGTCTTAGCACAATTCACAACACAAAGCTTATCGTATCATATCTCAAAAGATCAAACGCAAATAAAATCAATTCTTATTATTATCTCCATTTGCAATCATACATATATAATAATTAATTCTTCATGTTATTCCCATAATTACTACGTTTTTATTCTTGTTTTTCATAAAACGATAAAGAAATATATTCGTACCAATTTATATATATCCCGAACACCCTCTTACCTCAACTCTGTGTTCTCTAACTTCTATTTGATTGTCAGTTCCTTCCAAGGATATCAACGTTCTAAAATGAGAAGCACCAATAATCAAAAATCAACTTCGTTGCCTCTGAAATCGAAACCATTCCTGGTTAACATTCTAATTTATCAATTTAAAGTTACCGTAACTTACCGATATCACCTCCGTCTTGATTCTCAACTTCCTCCTTTCCGATTACACCATCGACCCTCGTTCCACAACCTATGATCAATGGAACGAAACCCCATTAGTCAATTTTAAAATACCCATAACCTCAACAAGCTTCTACAAGCTCAAATCATCGCAAAATGAAAAGGAATAACACCCCCTATGGAAACTCATTCACAGCCATGAAATGGAGAAGAAGATGGAGAAAGAAAAACATAAAATTGAGGGTCCCTACTTGAAGCCCTTATTCCACGGATTCAGAAAATACCCCCAATTGAGAGAAACAACTCGACCTCCATTTGAAGCTTGAAGGCTATGGCAATGGCATGCAAGTTCACAGCATCACCTTTTATGTTTCACGCGAGAATGAGGCAATATGTTTTGGCATTTCCCAAATTTCATTAAAAGCAAGGGCAACATGGTCTTTCCCCATTTCCCTTTTTCTTTTCTATTTTCTTTTAATTCCAAAATCTAATTCCCTTTCTTTATTTTATTAAACAACTAATTTGATTTCACTTCTACTATGGTAATTAATTATTTACCACCGCCACAAATTAATTTAACCACCGCTTACTTTCATCGGCTAATTAATTTTATTCCCAATAATTAAATAATTATCCCTTAATTCAATTACGCTCCTCTAATTAATAAAATAATTTCATGGATGTTACATCCCCCTTTAGCACTCTTATCCGTAATGAGATTTGATAGATCTGGTATCAATGGATCACTCCCCACCTGCTCTGAGGGGAGTTGTTGTCTCTTCCTGTGCTGGCTCAAGAAGCAGGCTCTTCTATTTTTCTGCGGTTGTAAACTTCTTCTGTCCTCGGCTTGTGTCAGCATTAGGAGACCATCCTGATATCTTTTTTTCGACTTCTCAGATTCACCATGGGACCTGTCTTGGCGAAGATATTGTTTTAGCGTCCCCTCACGGATTAGGACCTCGACTGCGTCCTTAGGCTGCCTACACTCATCAATTGTATGCCCTGTTAGCACATGAAACTTACAGTACTTCATCGAGTTATTAGTCGTTAAGCAATACACTCATTGGTTGTTCACACCCCATAGACATTGAATGTCTGCCAGCCGATGTTTCTGAAGATTTGGGCAAGCGAGGTGTTACGTGGGGCGTAATGATTAAAGGAAGTCACTTGCTTCTCCAACTATTGAGATTGTTGCCCTCCGCCCTTTTCTTTTTGGGTACTTTATCATTCTTAGGCTTGTCTTTCTCCTTCTCAAGATGAGATGATGATGGGAGTGGCTTGTTTTTTTGCAGAGGTGGCCTCCAAATGCATTTCAATCCCCTTATTCTTAGTGGCTTTACGCCTAAACTCTTTGAACGTGGTGGGTAGTCCCTTCGCCAAAGACAGGGCAAATGGGGACTTGGGCTGTTGGGCTTCAATCACTATATATAGCTGGATGAGCTCCGTTAGATTTGGCATCGTAGCACCTTCCTTGTAAAATGTGGCGCCCCTCAGTCTTATATAAACAAATATAATAGATATGACATAATAATTACGAGAATAAATTTTTTGCTTTTTAAAGTTTATCACCTTGCCTAAGAGACACCATAAATTAAAAGAAAAAAAGACTTAACATTGTGCCCCGGATCGTTGATTAGTCACACTTCCCATATATGAAGATATGAGAAGTGGTATAAGAAGACATAAGATATTCATTAAAGGTCATTGGAAATGTATGCCTTTGATTAATGAAAACATGTCAAGAGGTGTACAATGAGTATAAGGGTGAAGGATTGAAGTACAAGACATAGGGGACTAAGGAGTACAAGGTAAGTACCCAAAAATAGTAAAAATACAATCTCAGAACTGATCTAATTGATTACGCTAATCTGTTACCACTGTTACTAGGGTGCTAATCGATTAAGCTAATCTGTTACCAGGGTGCTATTGATTAAGCTAATCGGTTACGCTGACAGCTAAACAATTACCACCATCCAGAATATCCCTAATCGATTACCTTAATTGATTATGCCCAAAACAGAATGTTCGTAATCGATTAAGCTAATCGATTACGCCATACCAGAATGCAGAAATTATATAGAATTTAGTATTCCAACTAACTTCTACAAACCATAATTTCTCCAAATGACCTCCAAACACCACCAAACTTTGACATCACCTAAAATACATCATTGATGATGTGTGGCCACCGACCATACTTAAAAATTCCAAAAATTAAATGACTTATGTGCAAAAATGAAAAATTGATTGTCCTAGACCATAAACATGCAACTTACACTTCAATTCTCAATGAATTTGGTCCATTCCAAATCACACAAACTCTAAATCATCCATATGGCCTATTGGAACTATCCCATGGTATCCAAACATCACCGAACGCTATATGGCCTATCCAGTTCCTCATTTATGCATGAAATTCACTTAAAACCATTTCTTTCTAACTATACCTAATCAATTCATAGCCTTTTTTGGCTAAGCCAAGCATGCCAACAAGTTTCATACATAATTTATGGGTTGTAGGTGACCTCTACATGAAGTCTTGTCCATTAAATGAAAATATGACCTATCTACTTCCAGGTCTTGTATTCAATTCAATATAACAATCATACACAAGTCACATATTCATTGCCAATGATCATAGATCTCGTTATATCATTATTCATTCATCAATATAGCATAAGAATCATTATACCACAATTGACATCAACTATTGTTAAGGTCATAACAAAAAATTAGCATTCTAAAACACTAAGGTCTAATTTTCACACATGACCCTTAAATATAAATATCCATCCCTACCTAATTTGTCATGTACAAAACATATATATGAATTATGCTTTTCACAAACACAATTGCCGGCCAAGGCATAGGGCTTCCTTCCAATATTTACCTCCTTCAAGCTCAACCTCCAAAAGAGTAGGACTTCCAACATACCTACATCAATCTTTAAAAATGGCAACTAGGAGGTGAGTAACATATACCAAATGAATTAAAATCATAAATTATGATAGTACATATATATATGTTCTTTAATAGAACCATATGAACCAAACACACATCATATTATTTCACTTCAATATAGCACATGTCTCAATCAACACATTTACATTATATATCAAATCATTTGGTAATCTTATCAAGTATAACCACACAATTAAGGCTAGTACCATAATTTCTTTCTCTTTACTTATCAATTGTCCATTGCCACCACGGGATACCAAACTCGGTATATCTCCGACTATATGCAAATGCTATTATGGCTAATGCATATGCACAAGGAACCATTATCAAATCGCGGATCTGACTATGGGAAACAACATCATATAATATATGGGTTAAACATATGTGTGCTATTATGCCTCTACTGCAGTAGTAAATGTGTACACTTATATCTTAATTCTTGGATGCATAACACCATATTTTACTAGTACCAAATCGCTATCGCCCATATGCTAGTCACCTTGTGACTTGCGGATCAACATCATGGCCTCACTTGCCAAAAGTGTTGCGGGCCCCTCCTGAACACACATTGAGAGAGTCACGCCCCATAAGGACACCGAGGTCACTTGCTCATCACAGAGCCACCCACCCACTAGGCCCGCCACAAAGGGTGCCTTGTCACCAAACTATGGACAACTTCGTGATTCCACCGAATTACTAGGGAACAATAAATAATTTACCCATGCGTAGGGCCGCCCTCCCACTAGGCCCGCTTATTGGAACCCCTAACATTCCACATAGACAATGTATTATATGCCATGAATGTAAATGCCAATCAATGCAGTTCTCACACTGTGCATCTTGAAATGCCACTCCACCATCAATAACTCACCACCATCACTTAGTGGATTTCAATATCCTCATCATTCTTAACCATTACCAATTATCATTGAATTTCATTCATATCAATAGTTAGTGGCAAACATCATCCATCAAATTACATGTCATGGGATATCCAATATAATTGTAATTAATTCAATCATGGTCTCAATGCCATTCACAAACAAGTCACATTGCCATGAGTCAAGCTCAATATCATAATCATCATCCCAACATCATTCACCACATAACACAAATCATTCAAAATGTATTCCAAATCACATAAACATCAAGATATTTATCCAAGCCAAATTATGGAAACACATCCATACATGCACATCAATAATGGATGAAAACATACATTTAGGAATATTACCCATTTCTACCTCAAGAGAAGTAGTATTCACCACAGTCCGAAGGTCCTGCTTCATGATAGGGTCGTTTCCTACATCACACAATGTACCTATGAACACCTATTTCGGTCCGGCCGGTGTTGGATCCAACTGACACGTCTGTAAGCAATAAATAATAGGTGTGACATCGTCTGATGTCCAAGAAAGGAACACCAGTCCAGGGTTGTTGAAATGACATTATTCGTTGTCCAAAAAGGAAACACTGGTCATAGCTATTAAAGTGGTGACATCAGCTAGATCAAAGAATACCGTCTGTAGAACCGGTGTCCCCTACAATCTGATGTCGTGACTCTCATGAACCTAACATCAGATTGGCTAAACCGGTTGCCCATGCTGTGACTTGGAATCGCACATCCAAGCCAATCCTCGAATCCTAGGAGTGGTAGACACGGAACAGAAGTGGAAATAATTAAAAATTCCCCACCAGCCACTGCTCCCCATAATTAGTTAGTGGCCAGGCTGGCTCTACTGGGCATATGGGTGAGTGGAGGCTTGAGCTGTCCAAGCACTCAGCTAGTACCCAGAAGCTTTATAAATGCCTCAGCTAAAGAGGCACAAGGGTCGACACTCTGAATACAGAAACCCTTAGAAAATTTGCTCCGAACTTTGAATCCCTGAGCCCCTGTTGAACATCTTGACTCTTGAAACTCGAGTTAGGACACCGGCCCAGACCCAGTTTGCAGTAAACCTCTCTGTTTCCCGAATATCGTCCAGAACGCATAAATTACCCTCATTAAGTTCACACCGACTCTTCCACCAAACCTTCATACCGTCCTTTCACTAAACCCTACACCAACGTCATACTGCGCTTCACAGCTACACCAGCATTACTCCGGCTGTTGCTGCTCAAGCCCACACTGGCCCACATCTGCATGCTGGTCCTCAGTGTCCTTTCTACACCGGTTACATTCTGTCTTAGTTCCTTTTGCTTGTTTTCTTACTGCCTTGATCTTTTTTTGATGAATCTGCCATTTTGTTAATTTAGTTTCTTTTGGTTAGGATTGTTCTGTTAATTTATGTTATTTTTATTGTATAACCAATAATAGCAAAAAAAAGCAAATATTTTTGTGTCCCTCTTGACCAATGTAGAAGCTGGTTTTAGCCAGTGTCGTATGGAAGTACTTCTGTCTACACTACTTTCCTAGAACTTGTACACGTGCGAAGAACTTCGCCTTGTATGAGTCTTTCCAAGGACATCATCCACCTTCAACCTCTTAATTTTTTCTTGAAAGCCATCATCAAGAACTATGTAACCCTGATTTCTCGATAACTCGAGGAGCAGGACTTAACTCCTGTCGGGCCCACTTCTTTTCCTTTCTTATTCTCTCTCTTAGAAAATTAACTAAGCCCTTATCATCTTCATGGAAGTCAATTTAGACGTGACGTCTTGTTGATTTCCTCCTTTTTCCCTAGTCGTCACCACTCTTTACAAAAATCGAATTAATTTGGATGTGACGTCCTGTTAATTTCTTCCACCGACCAACTTTATATCCTGATGGAAAATGACTAATTCGGACGAGACGTCCTGTTAGCATCCTCCCTCCTTCGCACATCCCTCCATTAAGAGTTGGGATTAATTTGGACGCGACGTCCTGTTGATCCCTCCTTTCCTGATTTGGTATCTTGACGAAAGGATGGCTAATTTAGGCAAGATGTCTTATTGGCTTCCTTCCCCTTTTTTACGTTACCCCCATCAAAGCCAGGATTAATTTGGATGAGACATCCTGTTAATCTCGCCCTAAGATTTTTCATTCATCTCATCTGCCTCCTTTGAAAATTTTTTAGGAAAAAATAAATGCAATTTTAAGGCTATCCATGATGTGCATTTTCAACTTTGGTACTGTTTTTAACAGGCGATGTGGGGTGCTAATACCTTCCCCACTCGTAACTGACTCCCGAACTTAGAATTTCGTTTTTATAACTAGTGTTTTGAAAGAGGTTTTTCCCGATATTTTTATCCTAAAAAAATATTGGTGACGACTCCCTGTTTTCTTTTCGAAAGGACATCGAAAAAGTCGTCTTACGCTTAAGGGTCGGCCGCGCCGCCGCGATCCCGGTCACGACAGTACCATACAATTATTTTCTATCCAAACCACCAAGATTTAAATGTTCTTAATCAACCACTTGGTGTTTATACCATTTTAAATTTCAAACCACTTTTTATTCCATTTAATCCATCACAACCACCATGGGTTTGGTGCTCATATTCATTATTATGAATTTGAAAGCTATACCCATTAATGGCTTCCAACCATCATTATTAACCATCTACCATCATTAATGACTATCTCTCTCTATTAATAACATTCCCTAACATCAATAAACATTCACCCACTCATATTTTACATTTTCCCCAAATTCAAGGGTTAGGGTTTCATCAAAAACCCAACAACCATTATCAATGTTCACCTTTTCCCATCATACTCATCACCATTCTCATGTACCCATTTATACTCCCATAAAACTTGAATTAAATGTACCCTACCTTAGGGTTTTGCATCATTAATGTCTCCCAACATCAAATCCATACACATAACACTCCCACAAACCATAAATACCCATAACCTAGGGCTAGAGCTCATGAAAAATGGTGAGGGAAACTTACCTCAAGCCAAAGAAAAGTGAGCTCTAAGAGTGATGGAGGGAGTGATGAAATAGAGGGAGAGCTTCCAAACCACAAGCTCCTTCTTGCAAGGAAAGGGGAAAACGAAAACGAGGAGCAAGGCACACACCCACATAATGGGTTTTGAGAGGAAGAATAAGATAAGTGGAAGATGAAGAGGACGAGAGGAGAAAAGGAAGTGTTGGTGTTTTAAGAGGGAGATTAACGTGAGATGTAACACCCCCTTATATACACGAGACATATATCTATTCTTTCTTGCTCTTTTTTTTAAAGAAAGATATACATATTTATCACTTCTTATCTCGTGTATACAAGGATATATATACATCTGATTTTCTTTGAATTTTGAAAGTAAAAAGTTTCAAATTATTCATAATGATAAAATGAACTTTCAGAAAATCATAAATGATCAAAGATTTCAGTATCATATCCAAAGAATAAGGTTTATTAAAGTTTAACCTTTACATTGATTTACAATCATCCAACTTAATATTGTATTAAAGTAAAATAAAACTAAAAATTTAATACCTCTACTTCGACTGTAACCAATTATTTCCTTATCTTCAAACTATGTGATTTTGAATCCTATTCTTGTCACATCTCTTCTCCTATCTGATTGAGGATGAGACTAATTTACCCTCTTGTAATTTCATCCTTTTATCTTGAACTGCTAGCTATATATCATATAACATATATTTTGGACACAAAATTCAAACAAGAAGGAGTGATAAAGATAATATAATACTTTACAGATAAGACATAAGCATAAGGGTTTTCATAACATAACAATTATATTTTCATTCACAACTACCCACATAGAATGTCACAATCATATGAATGTCATGCAATGTCTTTAATACTATCATCTCATTCATTCTATGCATGTGGGCCCTTAAAGCTTTAGTTTTCACTGGGCCAACCAGGAGTTTACACTGTTCCATAAATTCCGGATAATAATAACATAAATGCCTTCATGGCATATGAACAGCTCAACTGGCGTGGAAACACTTAGAGACTAGTCAGACTGAGAAAGTTTTTATTGTGAAAATACCCGACACTAGGGAGCGACCCCAGGTCACTTGAAGCACCCTTTCACACCCTCTCATCCCAAGGCTCGCAATTAAGCCTCCTCTAATGTATCCTCGATTCTATAATCCGTCCCCAGGCAATATCATATCTCATTTCTCTTTAATGATTCATGATGCATGAACTACTCGCATATTTAGTTGGTTAAGACTTTTAGAAACTCAATTATTATATACCATAAAGGTTCATAAAATCATCATAATAAACTATACATTCCCATAAGTTCTTCTTTGAACTTTTGTTATACTGAAATAATTTAGTACAGTTTTCAAATTCAGATCTTACCAAAATTGAGTTTCCAAGCCTTAAATATCTCAAAACTTTCTCTTAAAAATCTTCACATATTTACATAATCTTTCTCAATTTGAATCTTAACTAGATTGAGTTTTAGAAATCTCGACAAAATATTCTTTAGTTATTTCGTTGGGGAAAACCAAAATAATTTACTTTAAACTTCTAATTTCTAAAGAAAATAATTTAAAATCATTAACTAAGAATACTTAAAACTATAAAAATTTTCTTTAATTCAAGAATTAATTATCTCAACCTCTGATTTTCATAAAATAACTTCTTTCTAATACTAGATTTTATTATTGAAATTAAAAATAAAGTTAGTGAAAATTATTTCTAAGAAGAAATAAAAGACTAAAATAATTAAAAAATACTTTCTCTTGGAATAAAAATTTAAAGAGTAAGGTAAGAAAATTCTTACTGAGTTTTAACTTTCCGTCATGCTTGTTATATGCTCAAACTTCATATTACAAGGTCATCAATCATTTATCAACTACAATCAAGTATAGTAATCTCATCAATCACAATCAAATATCATCAATCATAATTACATATTATTAATCACAGTCTAATACAATATCATTAATCGAAATCAAATACAATTAATTATAATCAAGTCAAATCAACTAAATATCACTCATAAATATAATTCAAATTTTAATGGTTATTTAAATTAGTAGTTTTGATTTTTGAGTCCTTATAGTCCATTCCTCGCACAGGTCTATATAGGTCCATGTATATAATCCAGTCTTCGCATAGGTATAGTTCAGTCTAGACAGGTCATAATAGTCCAAGTCCTTGCATAGGTTTAGTTCGATCCATATAGGATATAAAAATCCAAGTCCTTACATAGGTTTAGTCCAGTCCGTATAAGTTATAATAATTCAGATCCATGTATAGATATTTCAGAATAAGTTACACAATATATTAAATTTATTATAAATTTTAAGTTGAGAAGTTATTACTTTAAAATAATAATATTATTAAATTTAAAAGGAGTAGGGGACTCCTCCCTTTATTCTTATGTCTTTCATATTATATTCTTATCTCACTCCCCCTTACCTCTTGTATACCGATTCGTTATTGAAAATCCGTGCGCGCCTCGTCTCCGAGTTCTAAAACATACCAATTTCATTTTAATATAATTACAAGATGAAAATTAAGATTACTACTTAAAATAAAAATGGTAAATTTTGAATAGTGAATAGTGAATAGTAACAGTAAATAGTAACAGTAAATAGTAAAACGTGAATAGTAACAGTAAATAATAAATTGTGAATAGTAATAGTAAATAGTAAAATATGAATAGTAAAAGTAAATAGTAACATTTAAGGTAAATAGTAATAGTAAATAGTAATTTACTATTTGAATAGAAATATACTATTGAAATAGTAATTTACTATTTGAATAGAAATATACTATTGAAATAGTAATTTACTATTGAAATAGTATTACTATGCAGAATAGTCACTTAAAATAATATTATTTCCAGTATAATAATAGATTTCTAAAAATGATATAAAAATAATCCTAAAAAATATAAAAGAGATGTATTCGTACCTTAGAATTTTAGCAGAACCTTCTTCTAAAAATTTATTTCTCTCTCTTACTTCTACCACTATCTCACTAACACTACTATATTAAAAAAACTTAATCTGAAACTGTAAATTCTAAAGAAGAATTCCTTCGGTATTTATAGGAAAAAAATTTACTATACATTCCATTATTTTAATATAAAAGTACTATGCATTTTTTGAAATTTAAAACCTGGTTATTGTGCAACTTTTGAAAATTTCATACATACACAGTGTTTTGCATAGTAAATGTCGGCAGAATTATTAAGCCAAATAGTAATATTTCACTCGCTATATTTTAAATATTCAAAATTAATCCTTTTTGAAATTTAGCGATATTATATCAGTTCTCACTAATTTTATGATAAATAATATAAAGTTTAAATTTTAAAAATCTAAAATTTTCTGTTAATAAAAATTTATTAGTACGTTTTTAATTTTTTTTACGATTGGTAAAAATTAAGATTTTACTCAAACCGATAATTTTTGGATAAGTCTACTTGAAATAGATTTTAGAAAATTTTATTATAATTTAACTTTACATTCTTGTAAATATTTTTAATTTTAAGCAGCTTCATATGAATTTAAAATTATTTAAAATATATTATTTTATTAAAATAATTCAAAATTTTCAAAAAATTCCAGAAAATCATAAATATTATGTAGATCAAAAAGTTCAAAAGAACCATAGTCTAATTCCTTCAAAATTTTATTTTAAAATTCTAATAAGAGTTAAATCTTAAATATGTAAAAACATAAATATAAGAACATAAAATAAAAATGATGAATAATAAAGATATTAAAAATTCTTAATATAATTTTCTTAATTAGTGAATACTAATTAAGTCATTTTAAAATTCTCATTCAGAAATATTTTCATTTTTTATTATTATTATTTAAAAAAACAAATAATTAAATATAAATACCAAAATCAAAAAAAATGATAATAATAAACTAACTTATAGTAAGTATTTCTCAAGAAGATATATTAATATCTATTTCCTATTTGTGATGAAAATAGGATGTTACATGAGAAATAAGAGAGGAGAAAGGAATTAATACTTTTATTATAACCTTTCATTAAGTTTTCTCCGTTTTTCCATAAACAGGATCTCCGTTCGGGATCAACACTCATCCTAAAATTATTCCAAACATATATTCGGATTCACATTAATATCCTTAACAGCCCTGACCAGCGGTACCCCAATCAGAGATACTTGGTCCGACACCCATATTTTAGTCGAGTATTATTTTCAGCTCTTTAAGCTTCAATAAATTATTGAATAATCATAATAATTCCCAATTTAATTATTTCTAAATTTTTGGGACATTAATCAATTTTTATTTAATTATTTACTATTTATTTCTCTTAATTAATCATTTACATAAATTTTGGGATGTTACATAAAACCTTTTCAAGAAATCCTTTAGAGATTCTGTTTCTCCTTGCTTGATCTGGGCAAGGGCATGAAACATCCTAAGAGTGTCTCTAGAGATAACAAAATGTCTTCCAAAAGCTTCAGTCATCTCTTCCCTTGAATCAATGGATCCAGAGGGTAGACTCTTAAACCATGCTAGGGCTTCCCCTATTAGTGGACGCAAGAACATGCATCGCATGACATCATCCTCAACACCTAAAAACATGGCCTTATACGTTAGCATCGAGGTGTTTGCATGGATCCATCTCACCTAAAAACATTGCCTAAGAAAAGAGGCTGGGTGGTTTGAAAATGCCTGTGGATAGGCACACTCATGAGTCTCCTAGAAAAATGGATACTCAGCTTGTATCCAAACACTAGGGTTTGGCTTATCTGCATGAGTTTGGGTCTCGTGTTCCTCCTCGTACGTTGGGATCCTAAAGTAGGACAACGTATGTGACATATCTTACATAGAAACCTCAGCACGCTATTGCTGGGCCTCGTTTGGGCTCCCCTTCTCTACATAAGCAGATCGCTCACGCCTTAACTTAGTAAGCTCATCTCCGAGCTGCCTAATAATCCCATCCCTTGGATCAATAGTAACTATAAGGATTACCTTCTTGTTAAAGCACTGGTTATGCCAAACGCCTTTGCTCCAAAAGTGTTAGATCTTCAATGTGACCTTCTGGTTCACAGTTTTCCATGACTTCTGAACTCAAGAATGCAAAAATAAGACTTGAAGTTTACAGGTCCCATTGTGTATGCCAATGAACTGGTCTAAGCTGAGGTGTGGGACCCAGCCTCGTGATAGTCCTTAAATCTCTCATTTGCTCTCTTACACCGGTCCAACGGGGATCCGATATTATATCCTCGATTCTAATGGGGAATAAAGGTCTTTGAGTGATTCTTCATGCCAAATCACCAGCTTTTACGTATTTTAGGGGGAAGGGGGTATCACTTGCAAGGATACTCCGACGCTCAAGTTAGTGAAACTTGTAAGGAATTTCAAAGCTCAAGGATAAGGTTAGAGAGAATTCTCTTACATGTTACGTTGGTTCATAGGTATTTATACTTGAGGGAGTAAAAGAGCCTTCTTGCTCACCAAGTTTTCCGTACATGGTGACAGTACTTACTCTACTATTCTGTAGTAAACCTGAGTTGTGATAGTGATGTTTTGCAGCAGCTCTACCTACCTGTCAGTCATTTTATAGGCGACTTGATCAGTATGCTAGGTCATAGGTCAACTCTGAACCTCTGATATTGAGTAAGTAACTCACAACAGGGTCAGTTTAAGGACCTTTCATGTGATCACATATACAAGTGTTAAACTGACCTGTTACATGAGATGCTGATGTTAAGAGAATAGCTCACACCGGTCACCACGTCATATTGGTTTCAGATGTGAGATTTTAGTCAAATTACCTTTAAGTCTAGGGGTTGGTCTCCGAACCGGATTGGTAAGGAAACAATAAAAAATAATTTAATGAAATTTTAAATATATAATTTATTTAAATAATGTAATTATAGGTATTTTATTTTTATTAAACATTTTCTTACTTAAATTTTATTATTAATAACTTAAAATATATAATAAAAATAGATCATTAAAATTAATTTACTCTTATTTTCTTGTTTCTTTCATTGGGTCATTATCAGGCCTCTGTTTG
The DNA here is from genome assembly GCA_037962975.1 of Clitoria ternatea. Taxonomy (NCBI): domain Eukaryota; kingdom Viridiplantae; phylum Streptophyta; class Magnoliopsida; order Fabales; family Fabaceae; genus Clitoria; species Clitoria ternatea. Next base: position 20,645,386 of record CM075675.1, read on the forward strand.
TTTTTTCAATTTAGTCCTTGAATGGAGCTATCAAGGTCACTAAGCTTGGTCATGTACCTCTTTAAAGAGAGAGCCTATATATTGACTTTTCTTCTCTCATTTGTTCCACTTGATTCATTTATTGAAATTTAAGAGTTTTAGTGATAAGCCTTATCTCTTTAGAAACTAGAGCATCTTAGAGCTCTCACCTTAGATCTTACCTTTGGATCCTTCTAAAGTGGTGATCATCCATGACTTATCTCCTTCTTTGAGTGGTGCCATCAATTTCTCATTCTCTCACAATCCATTTTATGTTTTTCTAGTTTAAAGCTTTATTAGGAAGCTAAAATTCAAACCAATTTCTTCATATACATGGTTTAGACATCACACTTCATTTGGAGGAGAGTTGGTTTTCATCAAGATTGATTAATCACAAGCAAGGAATAAGCCTCTCACGATAAATCTGCCCTCCTTAAGAGGAGAGCTACATGATCAAAACTAATTCCTTTTTTAAGAAAAATTGGTTAATATAGTTAAAGTCATTTAATTTGTCTACAAATTGTACTAGTTTTCTAAAAGTACCTTCTTATTGGTGTTCAAAAATCTTATTAACTTTACTTAATAAATGTTTATTTCATTAATGACTAATAAAGATATTTTGGTAAAAAATTAATTAATGTTATTATTTTTTTTGTTGGGGTTTTTAATGCATTAAAAAATTCTCTCAAAAGATTCTTATATCAAAGAACGAGGTAGTATTTAGAAATTTTTATCAATTAATTTTTTAAAATTTATAATTTTTATCAACTATATAATCCGAGTTATAAGAATTTAAACTATGTGAACATTTTACATAAAAATAAATGTAAATTTTTTTAATTATAATATAATAGTATAAAATATAATAACAGTTATATTTGTGTAATACTATATTATTCATAAAAATATATTAGTTAATAACATAATAAATTTATATTTAATAAATTGTGATGATTGAATTTTTAGAAAATAATGTTTTCAAAATATATTAAATAAATAATAATAATCATTTATTAAAAATAATAAAACATGATAATTTTTTATTGATAATATAAAAAATATTATGAAAAATAAAGTTTCAAAATAATTTTAAAAGCGACCAGGCTGAAACTGACAATATGTGCATAATAAGGTGTGGGTGTGGCACCGCTATGCTTATGATCCTAACTTTGCGGAATCCTGTTTGCAAATATTATAACGACACCTATAGCGAAATGAGCAATTTTATTATATAAATAAATTATAAGCATTTGAAAAGTTATTTTTGATAATTTTTTCATATGTGAATTTGTCATGCTATGTGATTTCATTTATTTCCATTTTAAATGTATCACTATAAAACTATTTTTGGTAATTGAATAATTCATCATCAAAATAATTAAATAATTGCATTAATTTACATATATATATATAATTAATATAAGTTAATTGATATATAATTTGCAACCATCTATACGTAAATAAGGTAATTGATTAATATGTATAATATAATATAATATAATATAATATGATTGTATATAATTTTAAAGTTATTTAATATTTTAAATGTATTAATTTCATAAAAAACATATTTTAACAATATATGATATGATATTTTATTAATTATTATTGTTAAGTATTTAAAGAACAAATGAGATTTTAAGGATTCCTAAAAGGTTTTTATCATGGTAAAATATTATTCATAAGACTAATGTTTCAAGGATGTTTAAGTGTACTTTGTAGTTAATATAAACCACAAGTCAAGATACAAATAATTCTGAGAAGTTGTCTAAAAGTGCAAGGAACTTATATACCCTAGAAATTCATCTTAGTTGCTCTTCTAATGAGGATAATAAATACAAGTCACAAGCTAAAATTTGAGCTTTAATGTTGATTTGTCACCGTTCTTATCAAAGGAATGAGTATTAGATAGGCCTGACAAGTGCATGAATTTTATGGCATAATAAAAAATATCGATTCCATAGAGACCGTGTCACTAAGCATTAATTAGACTAAAAATAGAAACTAAACAAAACATATCACTTTCACAAATATGAAATCAAATATTAAAAAGCACTCGCAGGGTTTTGTTTCATCACAATTATCGAAACTAATGACTTATGATTTACTATCTAAGTTTCTATTTGTTAAGATAAGTTATGTTCAACTTTCCAAGATCTTTCCCTAATGATTTCAATGTTAGTTCTTTAACAAGTCCTTTAAAAACATTAATTAAATTAAACATATCAAAACTAATGTAACATAACAAAACCTTAACATTGGAAGATCATAGAGTCATACGTTATTTCTAATTGAGACTACTCTTACATCCGTAAGAGTAAAAAGAAAAACTAACCACTATCCCTTGAGAAGAGAGAAGAATAGGTGGCGACTCCTTCACAATCTTCAATCACTAGACTCTAAAACTAAAACTATAACGAAACTACCCTAAGACTACTTAACCTTAAAATAGGCCACGAACTAACTTAAATAGCCTAACCTTTTAATTACAAAGTGACCTCTTGCTAAAAAATAACTCAAAAACATGACTCTGGACAACTTCATAACCTAATGTGTGCATCCACGACTGTGAAGCTCTTCAAATCAATGTGGGGGCTTTTCTTTAGCTTTCCATGGTTTGTTGGGCTTAACTTTGGGCCTTTTTTGTGTTTATATGTTGACACAGGTTTTGATAATGACAAACAATTGAAGATTCAAGATCAAACATGGACAAATTAATTATGTTTGATGACATGAAAGTTAATGGATATCAAAGGATGAAGTGCAAAGTAATTAATGAGAAATTAGAAGCGAATCATGAAGTTCAAGCAAAAACGGGTCAAGAATTCAAGAGTTAAATGCATAAGGATTGATGAACATCAAGGATACATGTTAAGACATTTAAAAAAGGTTTAAAACAAGTGAAAAATAATCATCAAAGTGCCCAAGAATCAAAGGAATCAAGGTACATGCAAAAGGATCTCAAAAGGGGTGAAAAAGTAAGCAAAACTTGAAGAATCAGGTGGATGAATCGATTCATCCATGCCTGAATCGCTTTATACGAATACAAAAGGCCCAGGATGTCATTTTGAAGGGTCTGAATCAATTCACATATGCATAAATCGATTCATGCGCACCCAGGAGCTTTAAAACACCAATTTTAAGGGCTTGAATCTATTCATTTGGTCCTCGAATCTATTCATTTCAATTTTGATGCAAAATTACGCTAAATGAATCTATTCATTTAGGAAATGAATCCATTCATATAGTTCAAATTTGAATTTCAAATTTGAATCTTCAGAAGCTCAATTGGCCAGCCTTGCATCGCATTATACTTCAATTAATGGACCACTAAGCAGACAGGCAGGAATCGCTCCATAATTCCACTACGCCAATTATAACTCAGTGGACAATTTTTTAAATGGAAGCTATGCTTTTCGGTTGCTATAAATAGGAGAGAAATTTGAAGAAGCAAGACGCACCACACCAAGAGAGAAACAATTTTCTCTGATTCTTCTTCCTCTCCATTTACATTGCATTGTTCTCTGGTTTTTTAAATTTGCATATTCCTCTTTAAGAGCTATTTGAGAGTTAGAGAGTGAAAATTATTTTGAGAAGCTTGTATTTGCATATCCTCTTTGTGAGAGTTATTATTGTTTTGTGAGAGCTTCAAGTTGTATATCTACTCTATTGAGAGAGAAAAGTCTTGTAAACCAAACACCAAAATTCTGAGAGTTTTAAGGTTGGGTTTCAACCTTGGTTATTAAGAGATTGTGAGATTGAGTGGGTTGCCCTTTGCTTGTGAGGATTGGGTTCTTGAGTGTGGGACACTAGGAAGCCGCAATTGTTCAAAGCTTGTAATCTCAAATTCTCAATAATGGAAATCCTTCAAGTGGGTTTCTTGAAGGCGAGACGTACACCGGGGTGGTGGAACTCGTTATATCGGTTTGCAAATTCTTTCTTCCCTTAAACTCCTTTATTATTGTGAATTTAAATTACGTGCTAAAATATTTATATCTAATTGGTTTGTTAAAATTGCTTAAATTAAATCCTTAAATTAATTAACTTAAATCTTGTTGGATTTAATTATTGCATAAGTGAGTAGAATATTATTGTTAATAATTTGTTAAATTAATTATGCTTAATTAATTTGTTAGAAATTGTTTAAGTTAAATTGACTTAAATTTGTATTGGAATTAATTATTGCATACCAAGTGTTTCAAGAATTGCCTAAACTAATAACTTGCCTTGTTTATCAAAATCAATTCTTGAATATTGTCTCTTCACCTCAAAGTATTTTAGTATGATATGTGTTTCATAATTATTACCTCTTTTATATTGTATCATTTGTATACTAAGAGTTGTTTTCCGTGTAAAAATTTGAAATACTCAATTTGTAACATCCCTGTTTTTTTAGAAACAATTTTATCCTTGTAAATTTTGATTATGGAGGGTTTGTAAGCAAGAATAAGTCAATATATACCTTGTTGATGGTCTATGGTACCTCAAAAATATCATTCTTGCACTTAATAATGGAATTTATATGGAATATTAGTGAAAAGATGCAAAAACCGAGTGAAAAGGGCCCTGTTCCGAGTGAAAGAATGTAAGAAAGCTTTTGTTTATGTTGATTTGATGCTTCTTACCGAGTGGGACGCATTATGGAAGTATTCCGAACGGTTTCTTATGTAATTACTTAGAGAACCGAGTGGAAATGGAAGAAGGAACCATTCCGAGAGAAATTTAGAGAAGCTGAACCATTACCGAGTGAGAAAGCAAGTGTTGAGTCAGTTTTGGAAAAATTCCGAGCCATGAAGAGCGGATTCGTTCAAGGGAATCGGATTTCGCTCAAGAGATCCGATGTCATTAACCATCCGATGTCTTCTATGTACACACCGGATGGCTACTAGATCCGTCCCTACATTAGGAGTTCACACCGACTAGAGGAAGTTGTTCTTAAACCGATGTGCACACCAAACAATTCTGAGACGGCGTTCACCAAAACCGATCTCTTTGTAGCCTCACAACACCGCCCACTTTCCACAGACGGAGTCCTTAACTCCTTCACACATACCGTCCTCTATTTCTTACTTCACACTCAACACCGCCTTCTTGCATGGACGTTGTCCCTCAAATCACTACACTCCGCCTCACATTGCACTCCGCCCTAACATTTCACTCCGCCCTCATGCTGCACTCCGCCCTCATAATTTAATATCGCCCTAACACTCCATACCGCCTCACATTCAATGACGCTCTAACACTCTATACCGCCTCACATCCCACACCGCCTTAACACTATACCGCCTCACAACTTCACTCCGCCCTCACTTCACTCTGCCTTCATATTCAACACCGTCTTCTTCACTCCATGCCGCCCTCATAATTCAATACCGCCCTCACATGTAATACCGGCCTCTTTGCCAACACTGAATTCCACTTTAGATAGTGGTCAACCCACTTAATCATATAAAGCCAAGAATGATTGGCACAACGAACCAATCAGAGGAGAAAGTTGCATCCATTATGATAACTTTATATATTTTATCCCAATCTAATGCAAAGCTGACTGTAAAAGGAGTCAAAAGGCTCCATTATCCCACCTAATTCTCCAATCGATGTCTCCCACTTGTCTCCCCACTCATTTCCTCTCTATTTAAACGAGCTGAAGGTCCTCGGACCTCACACTACACACACGAACCAAACACTTCATCACTCTTATTCCCAACAAGTTCTTTTCCTCTCCTTTCCTCTCTGTTTCACTCGGATTCCAGGCAGGACAGTAAAGGGAGTCTCTTTCTTCTCCTCCAGGAGCTTCATTCGAGGTAAGGGGGTATATTCTTGGGTGCCTTGTGGGAAAACCAAGTGAGGATAGGTCCAGTATGTATGAAATGCTTGAAATTATTGTATGTATATGCATGTATATATATATATATATATATATATATATATATATATCTGTTACCGAGTGAATTGTGATATGACATGTATTGATTGCACTGAAATTACTAAGAAAGCATGGGTACCGTGTGGATTCCAGTGAAATAAATATGATAACATGTTATTCTACTCGGTTTTTATGATAATCTGACTGGTTTTGCTTATTTATACTCGGATTTGCATATATATATATATATATATATATATATATATATATATATATACTCGGATTTGCTTACTTATACTCAGATATTAGCCTTTCATTTGATTTCACCCGGATAACATAGTATTTCACTCGGTAAACACTATATTTCTCTCGGACAGCAACTCCCAAGTTATATCTCACTCGGATTTTGACTTAATACCACTCAGAAAATATATTTGCCTTTACTCAGAACCCCTTATTAGTAAATGCACTCAGAAACATCATTATTTAACTCGGACAGTAGCTTTCTATTCATTTCACTCGGCCAAAATAATTATTTCACTCAGCAAATTGTTATTTTTCACTAAAGATAGTCCTTTCACTTGATACAACTCAGTTTATAAAGACAACTCACCAGAAGACCCTTCCAAAACCTGATTTCACTCGGAATCAGGATTATCTTACTCGGTTTTCACTTTATCCGCATGATTCTTATTCAGACAGAGCCCTTTTAATTAATATAACTCGGTAAACTCATAATTCCACTCGGAAAACACCTTATTTCACTCAGAAATCATTTTATTCTCACTCAGAAGAACCCATTCAGTGATTTTACTTGGTTAATGATTCATTTCACTCAGCAAAGATGTTATTTTACTCGGAGAATTCCTTTTAATTCAATTTCACTCGGCATTCAACTCATTCCACTCGGATCCAAACCTGTTCCAGTCGGAAAACAGTTTTTCCAGTGTCATTTCACTCGGATTTTGAACCAAATCGCTTGGAGAACCCCTCTCTGTATGATTCCACTTGGAATCATACATATTTCACTCGGAAAACTCTATTTTTAGTGTTTTTCACTTGAATTCTCAATTGGAAACCTATTTTTAATATTTATTTAAGTTATTGGTAAGCTATAAATGATATTCTTATTCCTTTATTATCATTATTTCTTGTCAAACTTAATATTGTTATCCTTATTATTTTTATCATCATTATACTTTGTTAAACATCTAAATTATGTATAAATACATAAAGTATACATTATTTACTCTTTATGAAAGAATATGTATATAATAGATATATTTCTAAAATAATAAACGAATATCTTACAAGGATTAAATGATATGATGAGACTGGAAACACATAAGATACCCAGGGATCTAATGATAAGAATAATGCATTTCGCATCATGAAAATGTGTTTTGAAGAAGAAAAACTAGAGCATACACCTGGTACGCTGGAGGACATTCACGTTCGATCTCAGTAGAAGAATCTTGGGAGTACAACTGGAACGGCAACCCAATGGCATCAGAGTCGCGCCCTGATAGCCGGGTGAGACGAGTAATTCTGGTGTACTTTGACTAAATGACGGGATGTATCTATGATCGTGAAGAGCCAAGTCCCAAGATGAAATGATATATATAATGATGAGAACCTGTGAGTTCATTCGTACCATATGATAAAAGAAAGGGGACTTGGTGAGCTCCGATCGCTCTAGAATGGAAACGTTGTGCCCAAGAAATAACTTGAGCAGGATGGAATCCAAAGAATGAAAGGATGATGATGGATTGATTTATTGGGCCCACATGCATCATGAGACTTAATCAAAGATAAATCATAATGGATCCGAACTCATGCATTCATTACATCATATTTGATTGTTATAATTGTGATTTATTTCATAGTAATATGATATAATTGTGAATATGCTATGATGACAACATGTTTGTTTGTTATAAATATGCTAAATGTATGATCTATGTGACATTGTATGTTAACTGGGTTATGTTCACACCGGAGGAACCAATCAGGGTCTCGGGTTATACTCACCCTTACTGTTGAACATTTTTCAGAGGAATTAGAAACTCAAGAACCCGAGTGTGAAGATCAGCAATACGCTGAACCCATTGAGAATAGTCATTAAGCATAGAATTTTTTTTTATAATCAGACACCGGATGACTGTAAAATATTTAAGGGTGCCTGCGTGCCCCATTCTGTTAAGAGTACAATTATTTACAGTTTGTGAATGACTATGTGATATATACAATATTACTTCCGCTGATTTGCCACGTATTTATTTTAAAAAAAAATATTCACTTTTTCTGAAAACTGTTAACACTCTCAGTTAAATAGGATGAACCTACAGAAGGATTTGTCTTATCTAACCGAGGGTGTTACACAATTCGCCCCCTCTTGAGTATTGAGGTCTTGACTAACATTTTTGGATTTTGACACTCTTTTATTTATGTTTTACAGTGTTTTTTAAACCCAAATTAGGCTTTTTGTACCTATTTATCTGCAAAAACAAAGCTAAGCGTAGACGGACCAAAACATGAAAATAAATTAAAAATTAAATAAAATTAAAATAATTCCTAAAATAATTATTAAAAATAATAAAATAAGACTAAAAATCTATGCATTTTGTGAATGTATCTTTTATTGAATAAAAATTTAAATTAAATAGTAATATTATAACGGTGAATATAATTATAGAAATGACGTATATTAAGTGAAGTATTTTAATTTTATTTAATTTACATGAAATGACAATTTTGAAATCTAAACATAAATAATTTAAATTAATTATACATCTAAGGTTGTAAATAAAGATCATATTTATTTTTAATTTTCATACGGAAAATAAGGATAGAATTTCAATTTTTTGAATGGTTTTAATGTTTAATTAAGTAAAAGTTTGAATTAAATAGTTATAATATTTAATGTTACCTGGTGTTATTATATTATTATGTATATTATTTATTAATTTTTAAGATATTAAAGTAGTTAATAAAAATTAAAGATAAATTATAACTCAAGAATTAAAATAAATACGTATACTATTTTCATAAATCAAATATATAATTATACTAACTAAGTATATTAGATATAGTATTTTTATTTTATTTTATTTTTTAGTTACATAAATTTTTTAAAATTCAAGTGTAATCAATTTGAATTAATTATACATACAAGGTTTTTAACAAAGATAATATTTATTTTTAATTTTCATATGAAGCATAAGTATAGTACTTTAATATTTAAATCATTTTTCGTTTTCAATAAAATACAAATCTTAATTAAATGGATATAACATTTAATGTGTCGTTAATTTTACAAATACACAATATATATATAATTATAGTAACTAAGTACAATGTTTTAATTTTTAATTAAATATAAATTTTTAAATATAAATATAATAAATTTGAGTGAAATACAAATATAAGAGTTTTTCTTTGTTTTTATACTAATAATGATTAGTTTAAGTAGTACATGTTTCATTTCTTTAAAAAAAAGTTTTGGATTAAAATCTTATAAATAAAAAAATCTTTGTAATTGAAACTAAAAAACAAATATAAAACTTTTAATAATTCTTGAGCGTGAATAAACATGTTAAAAATGTAGAATTTACTAAAAATATAACTAATTATTAATATATAAGATGAAAATAATTCTCATTTTATATTCTAAATTTTATTAAGATTTGAGAATGAAGATGATTTGAACCTAAATAGAGCGTGTTTGGTTGAGCGTGTTCCCCTCCGTTCACCTCCGTTCCGTCGCGTTGAACGCTCCTTTTCCCCATCCATGCAAACGGAGCTGTGTTTGGCTGCGAGGAAGACCTCCGTTCCGTCGAGGCGAACGGCAACGCGCTCCGTTGTGTGGAAGCCACTCGGAGCAGCTTCCCTTCAACGACGTTTGAGCCAAAGTCCATATTACCCCTCCGTTCCCTCGATTTTCCTCTCTTTTTTATGTGTTGGGATCTGTTTTGGGACTGTTGGGCACAGGGGGGTTGATGGGGGTTGGGGTGGGAGTTGTTTTGGGTTTGGGGCGGGTTATAGGGGGTGGTTGATATCTGGGTTGTTTGGGGTTGGGCATGGGGTGGGGCGGGTTATGGGGACATTGGCCGTGGGTTGGGGGTGGGCTTGGTTTGGGATGGTGTCAGGTTGTGGGGAAGGAGGGGTTGTTGGGACGGTGGCCATGGGGGTGGTGATGTGCAGAGAAGAGAAGAGGAAGAGAAGAGAAGAGGAAGAAGTATGTTTAAAATTTAATTTTATTAATTGTTTAAATAAAATATTTTAGGATTGGATAAAAGTAACTTGATATTTTACTATAATAAAAATAATAAAATATATTTTAATTTTATAATATATAAAAATAATCATATAAATTTATTAGTTTTAATAAATATAAAAATTTTATATTAAATAGTGTTTAATATATTAATTCATTTATAAACAAATATACACACAAATTATATATATATATATATATATATATATATTTAAACTTATACCTTTTTGGTAATTTTACCCTCAATTACCACTTTCCCAACCCAATTCTACTACAAACCAAACATAATCATTACAATTCAACTCACTTTAACTCAATTATTAACTAAACAAAACTCCGTTTACAAAACCCTAATTTTTTAAACTCCATTTATAAAATCCTAGTTTTTTAAACTCCGTTAACTCAACTTTATACCAAACATCCCATAGACAGTGCTCAACTGAAAAGATTCGGGATCCACTCAAAAGGCAAACGGAGTGTTCTTTACATGGCTTTATTGCTTTTGAATGGGACCAAAGAAGAACACCAACGTCCGTTTTTTCAATTTAGTGAAGATCACACTGATAGCAATTACGAGTTTTACAATTATGAAATTCCTGGGAAAATTATTCTCTTTTTGAAAGTGAAAGGCAAAAAGAAATAAAGGAAGCAAAGAGAAAATGATGGGTGACATAAGGCTCTTCTCTTGTGTGTGTCTTTGGAGAGAGCTCTGAATTCCATGGTGGGTTAGTGCCTTTATTTCTTGACCCTGTCCCTTCACGATAACCTTTAAAACCATATTCTTTACCATAGATGCTTTTGCTGTTAGAGCCCTGTTTCCCTTGCTGGGATTGAGCACCGACAAAATTATAATTCACTGTGCCCGATTAGTCACGGAGCAAAATCAAACATCTGATAAAAGACTCGGGGTGTGTACCGAATGGATGAGAGGCGAAGGTTTATTCGAGGGTTTTATTATTGTTTTAAATATGGATTAGTTTTAAAATTTTAAATTAGTTGTCCATTTGTTTTTTGAAATGAAATATCAAATTGAGTATAAAAGAGCAACAGATACAAGACGATGGGCTTAAAAACCCAAAAAAAATAAAAAACAAGCCCAATACACAAGGCACATTAGGCTTGCTTGCATCAAAACCATCACCCTCTACGGCCCAACTCGGCAAGGGTACACATTAGGGATGGGAATAGGTCAGGTCAGGCCGGGCTTTGTAAGGCCTGAGCCTGGCCTGGTTCATAATTGTATGGCCGGAGCCTGGCCTGTTACCTGACATAGGCCAAAATTATAGGTCTGGCCTGGACTGTTTAAAGGCCTACCTAGGCCTAATAGCCTATATAAAAGCCTGATTTTATAAAGGCCAATAAATAGGCTCACGAGCTTGACTGAAATAGTCCAATATAAATAATTTTTTTAAAAATAGACCGATAGGCCTATATGTTTTAAATAGGCCAATAGGCCTTCTTTTAAATAGCCCTCTTTTACTATTACAATAATTAAAAATTAATAAAATAAAATATTAAAATTATAAAATACAAATATATTTTAATTTAGTAATATGATTTATAAGTCTGATTTTATTTTATAAAACTAATATATATAAACTAATTATATAAATTTTATATAAGGATGTATAAATAGGCCAGTCTGACAGGCCTAAAAGGCTTTTTTAAAAGCCTAAGCCTGACCTTTTAAATTAAAAAGGCTTTTTAAAAAGTTTAAACCTGACCTTTTTATTAAATAGGCCAGGCCTGACCAGGCTTAAATAGGCCAGGCCATAGGCCCCTGTCGGTCGGCCCGGCCTATTCCCATCCCTAGTACACATGCCAGAGCAAGAGCACTCTAGACGAGTTGAATGCAGGAACTGGGGAAAAAAGGAAACTATGAACGATGGCTACCTTAGAGACTGCCAACGAGGATGTTGCATGAGAGGCATTTGAGGAGGAATGTTACACTTGCCCTCGACGAGTACCCCTCTCAGCTCAATAGGCGGTGTGATCCACCAATGTCGTCCGAGCGAATTTGATTTGGCCAATCGAGCAACCGTGTGAGGAGCAACATTTGAAGCCTTTCTTGCCCAAGTGAATCCATAATTAACAAAGAAACTTTTCAGGTAAATGATGTCCTTAATTGTCGTTTCAATTTCACTAATCATAATTTCTCCTCGACAAGCTTGAATGAGCTTCAGGTTATTTGACTCCATAATTATGTTTTCCCATTCGAAATTGTGAGCTAGGATCATTACATCCCTCAACGCTAGAGCTTCTACATGAATAGGACTTAGAGCCTAGAGGAAAAACGATTGACCATAGACAAGATCCCCACGGTGATCCCTAATGACTACGCCTGATGTAGTTCTCTGAGAAGGGTCTAACCAAGAGGCATTAGTATTCAGTTTAACTTTCCCTAGAGGAGGAGGTCTCTAAACTAATTGGTACTTCTAAGAAGGTATCTTAGGCTCCTTAGACATATAAATCATATTGGCTCTGAAAAATTCATTAACCCTCTGTTGTATAGTAATAATAATCTGATTTGGGTCTGGGTTATGACTAGGGATGGGAATAGGCCGGGCCGACCGACAGGGGCCTATGGCCTGGCCTATTTAAGCCTGGTCAGGCCTGACCTATTTATTAAAAAGGCCAGGTTTAAACTTTTTAAAAAGCCTTTTTAATTTAAAAGGTCAGGCTTAGGCTTTTAAAAAAGCCTTTTAGGCCTGTCAGACTAGCCTATTTATACATCCTTATATAAAATTTATATAATTAGTTTATATATATATTAGTTTTATAAAATAAAATCAGACTTATAAATCATATTACTAAATTAAAATATATTTATATTTTATAATTTTAATATTTTATTTTATTAATTTTTAATTATTGTAATAGTACAAGAGGGCTATTTAAAAGAGGGCCTATTGGCCTATTTAAAACATATAGGCCTATCGGCCTATTTTTTAAAAAATTATTTATATTGGACTATTTCAATCAAGCTCGTGAGCCTATTTATTGGCCTTTATAAAATCAGGCTTTTATATAGGCTATTAGGCCTAGGTAGGCCTTTAAACAGTCCAGGCCAGAAAATTTTGGCCTATATCAGGTAACAAGCCAGGCTCAGACCATATAATTATGAACCAGGCCAGGCTCAGGCCTTACAAAGCCCGACCTGACCTGGCCTATTCCCATCATAACTTATGACCATGAAAAACAAAATTGTTTCTTGCTTTCCACATTATCCAAAGTGTTTAAAATAATTTGGTAGTGAGCAACTGACAATCCTCTTTTTTTGAAGCAAATAATTGGAGTTTGTTGCCAATCCATTGAACTATTCTTGAAATCTGCTCATCCCTAGGGTGACACTGGATATTGTCACCAAATCATATTGGTGCAATCCAGGGACAAATTAGAAAAGTATGTTTAATAGACTCTTCCTTTTCAAAGCATAGTGGGCAAATGGATTCCTTAAGGATCCTTCTATTTTTTAGATTTTGTTTACCTGGGAGTAAATTGTTGCACATTTTCCAGATAAACACTTTGACTTTCTTAGGAACCTTTGAATCCCAAATAGACTTCCAAAGATTCATAATAGGCATATAGGATGTAAAGGGTCTTGATGCCATCTTATCAGTTGATTGTTTGATTACCATGTTACCTAACTTGATAGTATACTCCCCATTAAATGAGTAGGGCCATCTCAAAGAGTCTTCCATTTCACATAGGCTTAGGGGAGTTTGAAGAGTTGTAAGCCAATACTATTGAGGGAGGACCTGCCTTAATTTAGTGAAGTCCCAAGTTCGTGAAGCTTGGTGGATAATAGACTTTAGTTTAATTTTTGGGTCAGCAGTAAGATTCTAGTTAGAATAACACAAAGTTCCATCTCGTAACCACCTATGTTTGAAAATAGAGATTCGTTTTCCATTACCAATATTCCATTGGCCTAGATTCAGGATGATATCCCTCCCTTGTAACAAGTTGTTCCAAGTCCATGAACAATTCCTCCTCCTTTGATATTCTAAAAAGGATTTTTCAGGAAAATATTTTCCTTTCAATACTTGAACCCAAAGCACATCCAAGTTTCTCAGAACCCTCCAAGCTTGTTTAGCTAAGTAGGTTGGATTTAAGTAAAAAATCTCCTTAAACCCCATGCCTCCAGAATGTTTACTAATCATGAGAGAATTCTAATTCTTCCAATGTATCCTTTTATTGCTTCTATGGTTCGACCACCAGAAATTTGAAATTATGGAATTGATGGAGTTGAGTAATTTCTTTGGTAGACAGACTAAGGACATAGCATATGCTTATCCTGGTATTGTTTTTGAAAAGTCTTATGAAAGCTTAGTTATGTAAATCAGTAATATTTGAATATATCTATTTTTGAATAACGGTGAATGTTATTGGCCTTAAAAAGCCTGAGACTTGGTAGGGCTATAATTAAGATAAGGATTATACAAATATGCTTGTTATATCATTTTGATATGTAGTTATGTCTGTTGTGCATAGGTTATGGTCAATATAGAATAATAATGATTTTTATTTTAAGATGACCCTTATATTTTCTTGCGTTTATTACCAAGGGTACACATGCACGTGAAAAAGTTACCCCGTTTTTACCAACCCTTGGGGATAAAAGTGTGGGATTTATGAGTGGATGTCGCATTAAAAAGCCTATAAATGTATACTGCATGGTCTTTACACAATAGAGAAACCAAAATCAATTAAAGTGTAATTATATTTAAATTTTGTTTGGTGAAACAAGCTTATAACTTATAACTTATAACTTATGACTCATAAGTTGTATATTTTTAGGTAGCTTATAGCTTATAACTTTTTAGGTAGCTTATTGAAATAAAGTTGTTTGGTAAAAAAATTTAAGTAGTTTAATATTTTAATTATGTGAGGGAAAAATGTCATTTTTTAAAAATACAAAGTTAAGAATGATAACCAAGCAATTAATATTTTTCAAAAGTTAGAACTTTATAACTTTTCGGAAACTAGAAGCTCTACATTTTTTGTATTCACAAAATACCTCTAGTGGCTTTTAAAAAACTATAAATTCCTATAAAAGTTATAATTTGAGTCAAATGGACATTTATTTTCTTAAAAAATTCCCCTAATTTTCTATTGAGAATATTTTTATTATTTTATGACAAACATTATCATTTTAACATTAATTCATACATATTGGTATGGTGCATCAGTTAAGATTGAGATACCTGTCTTCTACACCTCAGACCATGACCCACGAAGGGCCTTAGGAAAGACATTAACATTGACACCTCAATCTTAGCTCCATGAGTAACTTGGATACCTCTCTTAAGTATTAGCTACCTCGATCCAATTTTGACACGTGATGTCACTAACAACAATTCAAAAACATTTCACATATTCATCATTGCCTCTGTACGCACTTTCCCTATGAATTAGTCTTGAAAATCTAATAAGTACACTTTTGTACTTTCTCACTTGCCTTTAATATGCATTAACTTGAGCACCAGAAGTGCTTCAATTTGCACTAAGTTGAACAACAAGTGTGTTTAAAGGGATCAACCCTTTCTTGTATTCTTGTAGGTATCTTGGGCTGAGCAGATCCCGAGCTATTGGAGGAGTTAAGAACTAGTGTACCTACGAGGCAAGACACACCCTAAATATGTGAACTCACTAAATATGTGAACTCAATACTTGGACAAATCATTTAAAAAACCCTTTTAAAAAGTTCAATTATGTTAATATCATGAAAAAAAGGATGTGTATTCCAACTCAAGAAAAAAATTGGCTCAATCATTCCTTAATTTCATAGTTAAATATGTTTTTGGTCTTTATGTTTGGACTAAATTTTGGTTTTGCTCCCTTAGTTATTTTCTCATTGGTTTTAGTTTTTATATATTTAATTTCATAGTTAAAATTAGTCACTAAAGGTATCGATGAAGAAGAAGATAGAATGCATTTTAAAAAGTTAAAGAGTGAACACACATGACAACAATTATATTCGTTGAGTTAGTAATTGTATTGATGATATTATATTTTAGGGACAAATTTTAACATATTAAAAATTTTTATTAGAAATAATTTCAACACACACATATATATATATATATATATATATATATATATATATATTATAAAACACAGTTGTCTGGTTAGTGGAATCTAACAGGTGTCACTCTGTGGTGCGCCTGTTTTCCCTCTAAAACACTTCTTTCCTCTTTACAGCTTTTTTAATTAATTTAATATTTCCTTTTTTAAAATGTGTTATTTGTTAAGTCAACCTTCTCTCTTTCCCACGTTTGTTAATGCCACCTATTTCTCTCTCTTTCATTCTGTCTCTTCGTTTCTGTAAATTCTCTTTCTCTCCACCTGTTAATATCATTACTTACCCCCTCTCTTTCCTCCATCATTTCATTTATGCAAATCTCTTTCTCTCCACCGTCTCTCTATTCTTCTTAGCAAATATCAACTTGTGCCTCTCTGTTTCCCCATCTCTTTGTATTTTTTATGTTGATATAAATGGCCTATTCCTGTTGTGAATCTATATGTGTATTTTGTGTTCTCTTCCCTATTCCCCCCACCATTCCTTCTATGCTTTTTTGGTTGTAGATGCTTTTCTCTTTCGCTTCCCTCCGATCATCCTTCTTCCTTTCATATTTCCTCTTCATACTTCCCCCTTCATAACGATTTGTGTTGTATATAACTGTTTCACTATTTTTGTTGACCTACTGGAACGTGATACTCCGTGTCTGTGAATCAACTCTTCCTAAACCATTTGTACAAGGCTTGATTCTTATTTCCTTCAAACCATTCTGAAGCCATTTTTTCTTCCAAAACTACTATTTAATCATGAATTCTTTGTCCTAAATCACTCTCAGTGGTCCTTCTATAACGTATTTTATCAAAACCCTGTTCCCCTACCGTGTTCTTGCATGGATGATGAGGGTTCACGAAAGACAGTATGTATTCTGTTCTTACTCTATGTTTGCATGATTATGTGTAAACATAATTTCTTCTATCTTTAACGCGTACTCTGGAAACCCTAAACCCCTACCATGGTGTTGACTTATTAAATGACGAAGGGGAAAACTCTGTTGGATGATGAGGGTTCACAAAAGATGGTACGTATTTTTTTTAAACTATGTTTGCATGTTTACGTGTAAACATAATTTCTCCCTTCTTTAATGCATACTATTGAAACCTTAATCCCCTACCGTGGTCTTGGCTTTTTAGATGATCAAGGGGAAAACTTCGTTGGATGATGATGCTTCACATCACCTGGTATGTATTTTCTTCTTAATTTGACTTTCCATGTTTCTTTTTTTTTTTTGTAAATGCTCAACCACGCTCTATCTGATGTGTTTGCATGTTTGTACACTCCATGTATATTTCTTTGTATGTTTATATTTTTTTTTGTATATGGTCAAAGAGGGTCCATCCGGGGTCTTGGTATGTTTCTATACCACTCTGTAAATTTGTTTGCATTCTTTATACATGTATGTTATTTTAATAAATTGTCTTCCATTTTCCTTTAATAAAATCAAGAAAAGAGACTTACAAAAGGGGTTTGCATGTTTGCATGTTTATACACCCTCCTAAATTTTTTTTGTATGTTTGTATTTTTTCGTTAATGGTGAAACAGGGTCCATAATTTAATATTTTGTCTTTTATTTTTCTTTAATAAAATCCAATTGAATCCATTTTTCTTTGTGACTACCACCCAACAAATTAAGAAAAGAGACTTACAAAAGGGATTGGCATGTTTGCATGTTTGTACACCACCCTGTAATGGTTTTTTGTATGTTTGTATTTTTTATTTTGTAAATGGTCAAAAAGGGTCCATCCGATGTCTTTCTATGTTTCTAAATTTGTATTTTTATAGATTGTTGGTTTATCTCCTTGCTCATTTACCTCTTGTGGCTTCGACAGTTCACTGGCCTGCCAACTCTGTTCCTTGTGATACACAAATACTATGGTTCTGATGCACTGATATTATGCTTGCCTTTTTATGTTTACAAGGGACTTACTCATGTAACTTAATTAGCACACAAAAATTTAAATCAAAATAGATTTAAGACATTTATCATTGTAGAGATGTATTGTTTACTTTTCCACTTTATGCAATTTTTTATATCATTTTAATTTACATCTCTGTAATGCAATTAGATGTAGCACCATTATGATTGTTGAGATATATGTTTTTGATCAAGAAATGTGATCATAGGTTGATTGTTTATCCGTAGGGTTTGAGTTTGTTATTTCATTTCTATGGTGCAGTGTTATTATAGTTGTCTATGTTATGTTTATAAGTATCAAAATTAAGAGAGCTAAAACAAAATTTAATTAAAACAAAAGTATCAAAATATATTTAAGGCATAATTCTACGTACGCCGACACACTTATAAAAGAGTAGTCCCTAGGGCTTAACACAATTAGCAATTCCTACCTCATTCCGCAAATAAAAATAGTATAGATTTTGATGTTTTTATTAAAATATTCTTATTAATATATAATTTTTTAAAATCAATCTAATAATAAATGAAATACATCAATTATATTATTTATTAATATAACTTTTTATTTGATAACAAGTAAAACATAAATAAATAAATAAATAATCAGTCATAATCACTTTAAGAATAATTTTAAAATACTATAATAAATTTTAAATAAAATTAATGTCCCATGTTTGAAGAGAGAGTTACTGATACAAAAGAGAGAAAACAAGCAAAAAAGTAAACGACAATCGTATGTGTAAAATAAAATGAAGGGCATCATACTAAAAAGTTGAAATATAAGATAATAAAGGCATACTGAAGCTTACCGGTCCTTGAAACTTGAAATTGAAAGCTTACATTACAGTGGTCTCAGCCAAAGTCATTGCCTTTTCATAAATATCAGCTCAAAATTACGAGAAAATTACAAAAGGTACCGTGGTAGTAGATTCACATGATGACATGTTAACGAAATCATAGTGAAGAATAAAGGGTCATTCATATATATATATATATATATATATATATATAATAGGTACCGTTGCAAAGAATCACTCTTTTTTGCTTTTCTTTGTGAAGATATGGCTTCCCTTTCGGATTTTCATAACAAAAGAGAAGGAAAAAATAAATATGTAAATGGATGTAAACTTATTACGTTCATTCATTAATGACAAAATGCTGGGTAGTGAAATAGTCCAGAGTGTGAGTTTTGGCAGTTTCATTTTGTCTTGGTATGTGCAGAGAAAAGTTGACACCTGGAAAAAATGGTTTCTTTTGTTGTGGGTCAGCATGATTTGGAGACTTGTTATTGATGAGAGTCTCTGAATGCTAAGTAGCCAAAAAAGAAAATTTGATTTTGTTCAATTGGGTATGCTGTGCAAGTTGTAAAGGTACTTGAAACTCTCGTTTTCTTCTCTCTCTCTCTTTCTCTTTTTCCGTGGTGTTTGTTTGACTTGTTTGATCTTCTGATTGTGAATTCGGTCCAACACAAGAGGTATGGTGATAAGTTTTTCTCATTTTAGAATTTGGGTTGGATTTATAACTGGTTTATGGAGGAATAATTGTGAGTTTTTGGTGATTTTGGGAGAAGCTGATGCATGTCTTCATGTTCTATTAAAAGATTTTGCTTGGTTTGGATTAAAATACAAGAAGCATGCCTTATATTCTACGTTCCAAACACTCTTGATTTATTTATTCACTTTGTTGAGGTTAACTTTTTCTGATGGTGAGTTATATCGTAGCTAAACCTTCAGTTTTGTTCTCTTGGGTTGGTTTTTTCAGGAAATAGTGAGTTATTGAAGGCTTCAACCTTGAACAAATTTGGCTGCGATTTTTCTCAAAATATTTTAGCTCATTACCTCATTCACACTAAGTATTGTGATACACCATTCTTTCGGTTCAATTCAATGTATTCTTGATTTCTTGCCACTTTCTTATGCATGCCCTTCTTGAAATTGCAGAGAAACTGCTTGTAGATGTGAAGGAGAACTAAGGTTCAATTAGAACTTCATAGAATATAACAAAAACCTCACTTGTCTACTATTGCATGATCTACCAATGAAAAATAGGCACTTCCCTTCGGCGCTTCTTCTGGTTTTGGCAACGGTTTTACTTTCAATCCATCGTTCAGAACAACTTCATTCCTCTTCTTACTCTCAGACCCTTCTAAGAATCAAACAGCTATTGAACTTTCCACCTATTCTAAGCAGCTGGAATCACAACATAGACTTTTGTAGCACTGATTCAACATCTTCCCTTACTGTGATATGCTATGAGGGCACCATAACTCAGCTGAACATAGTTGGGGAAACAAGAGCTCACATTCTCCCAAGGAATTTCTCAATTGATTCCTTTGTCTCATCACTGGTTAGGCTTCCCAGTTTGAAAGTCCTCACATTGGTTTCTCTTGGCATTTGGGGTCCTTTGCCTAGTAAAATTGCCCAGTTATCATCACTGGAGATAGTTAATGTGAGTTCGAATTTCCTCTACGGTGCCATCCCTCAGGAGTTGTCGTTACTGTCACATCTGCAAACCATCATTCTGGATGACAATATGTTTTCTGGCCATCTTCCTGAGTGGATGGATTCCTTTTCAGCCTTAACCGTGTTGAGTTTGAAAAATAATTTGTTCAATGGTTCTGTTCCTGATTCCTTAAGTAACTTGGAGAATATGAGAATTCTCTCACTTTCTCACAATCATTTCCTTGGATCAGTGCCTGATTTGAGCCGGTTGACGAATCTCCAAGTGTTGGAATTGGATGATAATGGTTTCGGACCTCAGTTTCCCCGGCTTGGTAACAAGTTGGTTACTCTAGTACTTAGAAACAACAAGTTCAGATCTAGTATCCCTGATAAAGTGAGCTCATATTATCAGCTTGAGAGACTTGACATCTCAGAGAACACATTTGTTGGGCCATTCCAACTAGAACTGTTATCACTTCCCTCTATTACTTATTTGAACATTTCAGGAAACAAGTTAACAGGAATGCTTTTTGAGAATAATTCTTGCAATCCTGGCCTTGAAGCAGTGGATTTATCCTCGAATCGTTTGACTGGGAGCTTACCAAAATGTTTGATGACAAATTCAAATGATAGAACTGTATTGTATGCTGGAAATTGCCTAGAAGAGACAAATCAAAATCAGAATGCACTGCCCTTTTGCCACACTGAAGCCATTGCTGTGGGAATAGTACCTGAGGTAAAGAAGCACAGACGAGTATCTAAGGTAGTTCTTTCCCTTGGGATAGTATGTGGAACTATGGGAGGAGTAGCACTTGTTGCACTGCTTTTCTTTACCGTTAGAAGAGGAAATGTCAAAAGCAAAATGAAGAAGAATCCTCCAACAAAATTAATATCAGAGAACGCAGCCTCTGGATACTCCTCTAAGTTACTCTCTGATGCAAGTAACTTCCTCATTCTTATGCAACTTAAGCATTTCTAGCCTATAACCTACGGAGAATCAGAATTAAGTATTGCCAAAAAGTATTTGAAGTTACATTATCACTAAAAGAAAAGAAGAATAAATGCTTAGGAGTTAGGACAATATGTGATAATTTTGAGTTTACTGAATTCTTTCCTTCTTAGAAATATAAAATTGCATCTTGTCTTTAGCTTTGTGTGGCAGCCCTGAGCCTTTGATATGCAAAAGTTGGTTTTTATGTTTCCGAAATCTACTTACTAGTAATAGTAACAGATATTAGAAGATAGGATGCTAAGAAATAAGAAAAAACTAGTTTCAATCTGATGAATATTCATTAATTGGACATAGGAAAACGTTAAACTCTTATTATGTAAAGAAAATGTTAGTCACCAGAGAACTTACATGTACCAGGACATCTTAGAAAAGAGATTCTTAATTGCATACCAAGTTACCAGCATCTTAATTTCAATGAAACGTCATGACAGGTGGCAATAATTTGTTGGAGAATATAATATGAAAGAATTAAATATGATTAGTGAATTTCCTTATGTCCTTCAATGTTAAAAATTTATGACAGCTATTTATTTTCCCTATACTGAAAGGGTACATATCTCAAACAATGAAGTTCGGAACAGTTGGCCTGCCACCTTATCGTGCTTTCACATTGGAAGAGATTGTGGCAGCTACAAACAACTTTGACACAGCTTCTTTTATGGGTGAAGGTTCTCAGGGAAAGGTTGTCACTTCTTCAGCCATAATCGTTTTGTACTATGTTGTTTGAACATTCTTGTTGCTTGAAAATATAAGTTGCTGATCAAGTGCTTATAATATGAAATTCAAAATTAAAGGATTGGAAATTAATCTACCAATGATGACCACCAAAAGGAGCACAAACTTTTTTTGCTGGTGATTTGGTCCTTTATGTCTAATCCTAATGAATTTAGGGGGACTATGGAAGAACTTTTAGAGCTTATGTGAGGTTCTCCTATCAATTATCATATAAGCACTTTAGCTAAAAATTGAATATGTTTGGTTACACTAAAGAATTATCATAGTGACTTTATGGCCCTTCTATAAGTTCTTTTTAGCTTATTTCAATAAGCACAAGCTTATGAAAATAAACTTACTGAATTAATTAAGTGCATATGATATAAGTACTCATGTAAAAAAATTCTAACTAACAAGTAATTGATTAAGTTATTTACCCAAACGTGCTCTAAATTAAGAGAAAGCTGGAATGGTGTACAAGGGAGGTGTTGTAACATTGAAGAATCATATTCATCCCATCTGTTAGTTTGAAATGTTATGACATTAATTTCTCTGTAACAAATATGCTTTGGCTACTAATATATTGTCATGTCATGATATCACCCCCAGCCTGTAAGAGGAAAGTAATTTGTTCATGCAACCGTGATTCATCAACATTATTTATTATCTCTTGTAACACTTGTTTGACTTGTGTTTCATTTTAAGATAATGTGTTTTTTATCTTATATTCTTCAGATGTATAGAGGTCAACTAAAGGATGGTTCACTTGTTGCTATCAGAAGTGTAAAAAGGACCAAAAGCCACAGCACTCAAGATTTTATGCACTACACTGAGCTGATATCGAAATACAGGCATCGCCATTTAGTCAGCGTTCTTGGACACTGCTTTGAACGTTATTTGGATGATTCAAGTGCCAGCAGCGTATTTATTGTCTCTGAGTACGTACCAAATGGCACACTCAGGAGCTGGATCTCAGGTGATTCTTGACAACTAGTTTCTCTGATTCGAAAGTGTACAAATTTTAATAGGGTATTATTCCAGCAAGGAATCGAAAATGATGGACAAGGAAATTTGTCTAGATTAAATTCGGATCCATTAATAGTAACACTTACGTATCAGTTTAATTAACTATTGGTATACAATTTGAGTTCACCCAATTCCTTAGACAAAATTGAATCTTTTTTTGTTTTTCGTTTCGAGAAAACCCTTTATTTGGTTCTCCAAAGGTTTGATGGTTATTAACTTAGTCCTTAAAAGATTTTAGTCACTAAATAAGCCCTCCAAAAATTAATTAGTTATCAAACAAGTCTTCCATCAATGACTAGATAAACAAAATCTAAAGTGACATGTTAAGTGCTAATGTAGCACGTGCTATGTCAGTGGTAATAAGTGCTGACATGACACATACCACATTGGCAGAAGTGCACATTAGTGCTAATGTTGCATGTAAACCCCATGCTACAATACAAGATAATCGTTGATCTTTTGAAAAAGTAGAAACTCCACACATCTAAATTTATATTTTAGGAGCCAATAGCAGTAAGCATTTTTTTTTTTTGGTTAAATCATACATCTCAGTCACAATGGTGACATTAATTCCAATTTTTATATCTTCCACCTTAACATGGCAGATAGGCACTATAGGAAATCCCTGACTTGGACCCAGCGCATAGAGGCAGCAATTGGAGTAGCAAAGGGTATCCAATTTTTGCATACTGGAATAGTCCCTGGTGTATATGCAAACAACCTCAAGATAACGGATGTTTTACTTGACCAAAACTTTGTTGCAAAAATCAGCAGCTACACCCTGCCTTTGTTATCTAACAAGGGAAAGGTATGAAGAAAATAATTTTGACAAATTATGTGTTTTTACTTGGTAGAATGAAAAGAATTCAGTTAGTATTGTCCCTTGCTTATCCTTTCAGGCTGGGCAAGGAAATCCTTCCAGCGGATTCAGAAGTCCTAGCCTTAAGAAAAGGTATATTGTAGAAGAATAATATGGTTTTAACTTCTATGCGACATGAACTCATCATGATGTAATTTTATACACCATGTGATATGTATGGAGTGGTTTATATAAAAGTAATTATGAAAGCTGTTTGTTTAAACTTTATAGAATGCTGTGGTTTTGCAGTGTTAAATGTGAAGACAAGTCTGATATATATGACTTTGGAGTAATACTGTTGGAACTCATCCTAGGAAGGACAGTAAAGTCAAGGAATGTGGACACTTTGAGGGATCTGGTAATAAAGGGCATTCTGATTCACTCAATATTTTCCGAATTTATTTTCCTGTTTTGAACCCTTTAATTAACTATTCAATATTAGAAACTTTGGAATGATTCAGATTTCCGTGTAAGGATGAATCATAAATCTGATTCTACTCAAAGAGTGTCTAAACATTTTAGTGGTCTGAAACAGTCATCATTGAACATAATTTCCAGAAAATTTTCTAGATCAAAGAACCAATGGCATATTTTATTTTGTAAAATTTGAGAAATCATATAATTTAATTTCCTATTTTACTATATTTCACTAAACCATCTTTTCTAGCTATATGATACTTTGTTATGAATTTATTATAATGGCTATATCATCTCAAAAGATTAAATGGATGGATAAGGCTTTTGATACAAGTAGAGCTGTGACTTACATTCACATGCTCTGTATGGTGTCAAAGTAATTAATTAACATGCAACACAATGGGTACTCTCTCCGGTCCTTTTTATACAAGAAGATTTTAAAGCTTTTTGTAGTTTTTTTATAAGGCAGAGTTCTGTTTTCTATAAAATATTTATAGAAATCAATATATTTAACTACCAATTAACTAATTTTATTGGTTTTGATCATTCTATTAATTCTTTCCTTATAAAAGAGACTAGAGGGAAGCATGGGTTTTCATCAAGAATACCATTTCAGTACAAGTTATTTGCACATTTATGACTTTTCTTTCATTGATGGGATGATGTGGCAGTTGCAAACAAGTATAGCAGCTGATGGTGAAGCTAGGAGGAGCATTATAGATCCAGCAGTTCACAAGGCATGCTTAGATCAATCTTTGAAGACAATGATGGAGATTAGTGTGAGGTGCCTAGTTAAAGAGCCAGCAGAGAGGCCCTCTGCAGAGGATGTTCTGTGGAATTTGCAGTTTGCTGCTCAAGTACAGGATGCATGGATAGGTGACTCTCAAAGTAGTGATGATGGGTCTCCCATCTCTCCTTTAGCATCTCAACGAATGACCTTCCATTAGTGTCAATGCAAAGGTTTTCACTTTTTGGTGTTGATATATATATATATATATACACACACACCTAAAAGATTAATGTTTAGTTGGTAACAGAATATGAGCTTTGCAGTTTACAGCATCAAAATATAGTATAAGTTCATGTTGTGATCCTTTAAGGGTCTCTAAAATTTTAAAACTGTATCAATACTTTGTAAAACAATGTTCGTCTATACATTACTTATCAATGTTAGTTTGTAACTTTTTGGTGTTGTTTTGAACTATGAAGACTGTAGTAAATGTAGTTTTTCAAATTACGGCATTAGCGAAGGGTTTTCAAAATTTCAAGATTAAATTACTTGACTCATACAATCTCAAGTGCAAAAGTTGTGATATACTATTATGAAATTCAATTCATGCTCTGCAACAATTCAGTTTTTGTTTCTTAAATGTAAGTCTCACAAGGGGAACTAACCCATTTTTCTGGGATGGCCAAATCTAAAACTTAACAATACTTTAAATTTATTCCACAACACATGTACAAATAAATAACTTATAGAGTTTTTTACTTATAAAAAGTTTCATTGGTAAAAATAAAAAAAATAGAAATAAAAAATAAATTCAAAAACAAAATTGTTGACAATTAAAACAAATACTAAACTAATCCTTTAAATATTAATAATTAAAGTTACATTTTTTATTGAAAAGTTATAACAACTTTTTCACATATCTAATTTTATTTTTAAGGATATTATAAAGATTGTATTTACATAAAACTATAACAAAAAATTGTGTAATTGTTTTAAAATAATTTATACCAATGTACGGAAATTTAAGAATTTTTTAAAATATACATGTAATTAGTATTCAATTTAAATTATAATTGTTTATCGATACTCTCTGCAAACTAGCAACAATCATATTCAGAATTTAAGCGTAGTTATTTTTTTGGACTAAAGTGTAAATATTATGATCATACAACCAAATAAAGTCTAAATATTATTTCCTCCATTTCATATAATAAACAAATACTTTTACTTGATACATTTGTGATATATATATATATATATATATATATATATATATATATATATATATATATATATGAGATGTATTATGAGAAAGTTTCTCCTATATGAGAGTGAGAATGAATAGTTGAAACTAAAAAATTTTCAAAGTCACATGATTACTTAAAAGGTCACATGACTTTTTTAAAAAACTAACATAATTAATGTCAATTATCTATTGTATGGTTGTACAACTTAGATTCACTTCCCTCACTCTCATTTAAAAGAGTCTTTCTTATATGATACATTATATATATATATATATATATATATATATATATATTTGTCAAACATTTCTAAACTTATTTTAAGTATATTTGTCAAACATTTCTAAACTTATTTTAAGCAATATCTAACATGTCTTAGTGTTTCATGAAGTGATGTCTCATTCATTTTCCTATTTCAATTTCATAATAAAAATCATTTTCAAATCAAATTAAAATATCAATTGCCATCACAATTGAATCCCTATTTAAACATAACATATTCTATAATTACCTATCAAACATTTCTAAATATATTTTAGGCAATATTTGACACACATCAATGAATTATGAAGTGCAGTCCTGTTTATTTTCCCTTTTCAATTTCATAATAAAAACATTTTCAAATATTGAAATATTAATTTCCATCAAAATCGAATATCTATTTAAACAGATTCGGTGATCACCTTTTAGGAATCAAATCCTTACATATGTTACCGTAATTAAGAAAAAAAAATAAAACAATTTATTCATAGTATATGTTAAAAGAGAAACAAATAGATAAATTGGTGGTATCCAAATAGATTTAAATTGTGACACCTGAACCGTCCTTTACAGGGGGTGTAAAGTTATGATTCTGAAACAGCTCAAAATGTATATATGTAATGTCAATCTGATACAAGGCTGTGATACACAGATACGAATACGGGGTATCCTTGTATATTGGGCGGAGTCATGACCACACTGGGGCGGAGTGTAACTCACTCTACGGCGATGTAGTAGTCCGCCTGGAATTGCCTTCTATGCCTTGACACAGTTGGTGGTGGTACCTGCAATTATTCTCCGACGCTCAAGTCAGTATTTCAGAATACTTTAAGACTTAGAAAGCAAATCTGAGAGAATTATGCAAGTAAGAGAGTGTAAGGTTCAGAATTGGGGGAGGGCCCCTTATACCTTTTTGCTGAGGTTTATATACCTGTTACTGGTGCTGTGCTCTATTATTGGTAGGACCCTTTCCTTGTTTTCAGGCATAATGCAAGAAAGGTAGTGGGCCCCTGTGTCGTTCACGAGCACCATCACTGTAGTGGGTATTTTCACTTGCTTTTCCACTTGCTGGGAAAGCGTTAATGCTTTATTATTTTATTCATTGTTCCCCTTTTATGCGTGACAGCGTGATTCCCATTTTCAACCTCTCAAGACAGAGTCAACCTCGTGCCGGGGTTATAAGTATGGGCTCGCTACGCAGTATGGGGAATTCAATATTCCGCCAGTATTGAGCCTATGGCTTGGCGGAGTAATATGCATTGGGAACATTTCATGCATAAGGTATTCAATATTTTCCTTCTCGGCGAGGTAATCAGCCTTGGCAGAGTAACACATTCTGGCCGTGTTACATGCCTTGGCGGAGTAACATGCCTTGGCGGAGTTATGAGCCTTGGCGGAGTATCATGCCTTGGCGGAGTGACATGCCTTGGCGGAGTAACATGCCTTGGCGGAGTAACATGCCTTGGCGGAGTTACTTGCCTTGGTCATATATACTCCGTATAGAAACAATTATAATGCATTTGAAGTGTACTTCCCTTGTTCGAAATGCTGACCTGGCAAAGCATTAAAGCCATGCTCTTGGGGGCCGGTGTTAGGACCGGATCAACACCTAAATTCAAATAATAAACCTAAGGAAAATCACTAAATTTTAGGATACTTTTTTTTGTTTTTATGTCGTACATGGTTTAGTATTTTGATGATAACTTAGCTATAAAAGTCTAGTTGAGATGAAACTAATTTGTAAATTTTTGGTATTTAGATATCTACAACTTTTATAAAAGTTAGAAGTGCTAATTTGGCACATATAAGTCCTAGTTTAACAAAGTGCAAATTTGTTATGCAAAAAAAATTTAACCGGGACATACTAAAGTGTTTTGTGTATAACTTGAGTTACGAGTCTCCTTTTGAGGTGAAACGAATTGGTTAATTTTTGTAACTCAGATATCTATAACTTTATGAAGAAAATATTAATTTGATGTAGATATATCCTAGTTTAACAAAATACAGAACTGTTATGTAAAAAATTTTCAGCATGGATATACTGGAGTGTTTTGCGCATAACTTGAGCTACAAAACTCCTTTTGAGCTAAAACCAATTGGTAATTTTTTTAACTTTGGTATCTACAACTTTTATGAAGTAATGCTAATTAAGTACAAATGATTACTTGTTTTGCAAAATGCAAAGCTGACACATAAAAGTTTTTAGTAGCAATAGAAAATGCATATTTTTTAAAAAAATCAATTTGCCCACATGCCAACCAAACCACATCCAAGTGAAACCAAATTTTACCACAAGTAAGTAGATGCCATAATTTAGCTAATGGCCCAACCCCCATGCCAAAATTCCATTCCAATTGAATTTCATGCATGTCGAAAGATTTTAAGGTAAAAATGGTCCTTTTACATGACATGTGAAATTCAATTTGGTTGGCTTTGGCACTAATTCCATCATAGACATGCAACAACCTATGAAATTAGGACTGGTTCTTCATTTCATCAAGCAATTCTATCAACATCCACACTAACTCATGTAAATGTGTATTTTGATATTCAAGTGGCCTTTAATTAACTCAAGAGGGGGGTGAATTGAGGTTACAAGCTTTTAAGAACCTCCTAAGTGATATTTTTAAATTTCTTCATTATGTAAATAATAAAAGCTTAAAATTAGACTAGATGAATGTATGCAAAGATAGGGATAAGAGATTGCGAATATGGATTTTGTACTGGTTATGCCATCCACGACCTACATCCAATCTTCTCAAGTGATTCCTTGAGGATTCCACTAACTTTAATTCTTTTACACAGTATGAAAATCTTCCACACCTTGGGATGTCTCACCTTAGTGTAAAGTCTTTTACACCACAAGAGATACTTTACTTTTGTACAATCACAACTTGGGATGCCCCACCCAAGTTACAACAAACTCAAACAAAGTAATAAAGAACCTTGAAAGTGAACTCTGTCTTTTTAGAGCATATGAACAAATTGAAGTGCTAATTGACTTAATAGAGATAATATCGCCTTGATTTCTTTTTAGTGAAAGATGGAAAGAATTGATATGTTTTTGCAAATGATTTTATGTTCTATTTATAGATGGGAAAAAGTCTTGAAAGGATGCAATTGAATAGCCACAAATCATGAAAAGATACCATTTCAAAAGGATGCAATGATTCATGGAAAGGCATGACTTTTCATTCAAGAAAAAATGAAGAGATGCAATGTTCTAGCCATTCTGACTTGTCTGTAATCAATTACTAAAATGCTGTAATCGATTACATTGTTTTAAAACTCAAAATATTTTTAACGTTCATGGATCGATTACATTATAGAGGTAATCAATTACTTCTTTTAAAATAACTCCTGAAACATTGTGACTTTTTAGTTTTTAAATAATTTCAATATTTAAAGTTGTAATCGATTACTTCATTAAAATTTTGAATACTTTTTGAAAGTGTGGCAGTGTAATCGATTACATAAATAGTGTAATCAATTACTATAAGTAAGAATGCAGAATTTTTTAAATTTTATCAATTCTTTTAGGCCATATTAACTTTATTAAATCTTACATGATATTCTTAGGCCTTTATCTTGATTCTTCATGACCTAGACTTGAGTTATTTGTGATTGATCCTTTGTCATTATCAAAATACTTTGGTCTTCAATCTCCCCCATTTTGATGATGACAATGTATGTCTTGAAAATTATTAACAAGTAAGCACCTATCCAAAGAATCATGCTTTATTTGTGTTTATTTATATTTAGTTCAAATATTGCTAATGAAGTCAATCATTTGTAAATTATTTGGAGTATACTCCCCCTTAATATTTTCAGTTGATTATTTTAATAAGATCAAATTAATTTATTTGAGTCTCCCTTTTATTTTTCAGTATATTCACTCATTCTTCCCCTTTTTATTATAAAAAAGAATAAGACAAAGTAACTGAAAATAGAATAAGACAAAGCATTTGGAAAGAGAAACAACAAAGATTTTTATAATCATAAAAAGATAGATAACATGGACTTATAAATGAGGAACATATAATCAAAAAAAATAAAGCATTGTTCAGAAATATAACAGACTAAACAAAATATAATTATATGGAATCAAGAGGTGGTAAGCAGGAAATGATGGTTTGCATGGTGCCATCCAGTGGTCAAACTGGTCTTGCATATAAGTACGAAGAGATTGGAGTTCGATAACAAGATCTGTCATGGAGAGGGATCCAGGAACAAGATCAGGATCAGGTGGAGGAGTTATATGCTTCGGAACCCATTCCCCGTCTTCGGTTTGCTTGTACCTACAAGAGGAAAGAGCATTTTTGCTAATTAAGAAAGAGCGCTAAAGTTTGATGCATAATTCCTTATTAATAGGTACTTTGAAGTATCGAATAATGCGGGTGATAAGTGCTGCATAGGGAAGAAAGGCATTGGCTTTGAGTGCTTTTTTCATGCGGCAGCGAATGAGAAAAGCCCAATTAAGTGGGCGGACTGTAAGGAGAGACCACATAAGCACCATGTCCTCTTCTATGAGCTGAGAAAGGTTGGTACGTAGTTCGGGGAACCAAGATGCAAACAATGATATAGTGTATGACACGGTAGCTGAAGATAAGAGAACCAACAAAAAGGCGACCACCAAGGTCAACATGTTCATTGCAGATTAATTTTCGTGCCTTAAGGTTTTTAAATTCGGTCTCCCATGCCTTAGATAGATGACCTTCATAAACTTCACTGACAGATGACAATTCAGTCAAATGGTAAAAGAGGTGAGCATCAACAATAATGGGAACCTTTTTAATATTAGAGATTATGCAACCATCAATAATCTTGAGGTTGGAATAAAACAGGCACACAAAATCAGGATAATGGTCTTCTTTTAGGTGGTGTTTGGTATGAGAGATCTTTTCAAGTGAGATTCTTGGGAATGTGTTTCCTGGGTAACTTATTTTCCATGTTTGGTATTAAAAAAATTTACCCGGGGATCTTTTTAGTTTTTTCCATTTCCATGTTTGTTATTAAAAGAACTTACCCGAGGATCTTTTTGTTTTATGAGGATTTAGGAAGAAAATAGGGGCATTTTTATCCTAAAATTTTTTATTCCTGGAAATGTATAGGATACCCATTTGTTGAAATGGGAAAGTGAAACTTTTAATTCCTTCATAATTAAGTTTTCTAGGAATCTCACATTCTTGGGAATATTTTTTTTGTATCTCATACCAAACATGGGTAAAGAAATGTTTTAATTAACATTCCCGGGAAAGTTTAAAGATCCCCCATACCAAGTGTAACATCCCTGTTTTTAGAAATAGTTTTAATCTTGTAATTTTGAAGTATGTGAAGTTTGTAAGTAAGAATAAGTGAATAAATACCCTGTAGATGGTATGTGATATCTAAGAAATTTCATTTTTGTGTGTGAATATGGAAATTATATAGACCATTAATGGTATTATGCAAATTTCGAGTGAAAAAGAGCTCTGTTTCGAGTGACAGAGAGAAATTCCGAGTGTAAGGTTATGTTTTCCGAGTAAAACATGACCGAGAGGGCTACTACCGAGTGAAATCTTGGTGTGGAGAGAAGTGTGTTCAAGAGAACCACTTCTGGGTGAAATTTCCGAGTCAAACAATCTTGAATGACTCGTTTCCGAGTCAAACCTTGCCAAGTACTTCCTTTTCCGAGTGAAACTCCCCTGAGTGTGGGCATCTGAGAGATGCAGGTTCAATTGGAGGAAAACTCATTTCTGAGTAACAGAAATCCGAGTGGGTCCATTTAGAAAGGAAGATCTGACTGAGTGATTCAAAAAGACACAGTTTGAGTGAATGTCCAATTAGATGGGAGTCAGTTCTGGAAGGTTTTACCGAGTGGAACCCGAGTGAGTGAAGGCTCGGATTCAGAACAAATTACCGAGTAAAAGTATGAGTGAGAGAGAATTCGGTCTGGACAGATTCTACCGAGTGAGAAACCAAGTACTTGAGTTGGTTTCAGAGGAATTCTAAGCGATTATTGGATGACTCACTCAATCGAGTCGGATTTCGCTTGAGCGAGAAGGACCCTGATGCATAATCACTCATTTCGCTCAGTTTATTCACTTCGCCCAAGCGAGGATAGCAGGACTCGCTCAAGCGAGTCGGATTTCACTTGAGAGAGGTGGAATTTTGCCTTGCTGACCCAAGCGTGAAGGAAACACGCTCAAGCGAGCCTTGTGCCTCGCTCAAGCGAGTCGGATTTCGCTTGAGCGAGATGACCCCTGTAGCCATTTTTCCTTTCGTTCCTGCTGACTGGTCCACTAAGTCCACATAAATCCAAAAAGGACTGTCACAACGAGCCAATTGCAGGGAAAAGTTGCACCTTTTCACTCAGTACTTTATATATTTTAATATATAACTAATCCCATCGAAGCAAGTAGACAAGGAAATTGGTCAGATACAACTCACCTTTTGTCCATTATCTCCATTATCTCTCACCTAATTCCCCAATCAACGGAAAGCTTGTCTCCCACTTGCTTTCTCATTATTAACACATTACCATCACTCTCAGAACACATGCATATGAAAACTTAGTAAAACACAAGCTCTCTCTTCCTTCTTCTTCTTACGAACAAGCTTCTTCATCTCTCTGAATTTCTTTTCCTCCTCACTCAGAACAGAAGCAAGGACAGTGAAGGGAACATCTTCTTCTCATCCAAGAACTCCATTAAGGTAAGGGGGTATATTCTCGGGTATTTTAGGAAAATCTGAGTGAAAGGAAAGGGTTAAGGTACCTTTGGTCCTCACCTTTCCAGGACAGGTTCAGGAATTGTTGATTAATATGCTTTATTTTATATGTTTATTTTTTATATATATCTTTATTGTTATGAATATGTTCAATTGGCTGTGTTGCTTATTATTAACATGATAATTCAGTGAATATGTTCGATTGATTGTATGGATTATTATTAATCTTGATGATTAAATGATATGATCGGTATTGGACTGAGAAAACATTAAGAATCATGGGTGTCTATGTGAATTCCAGTGAGAAATTATAAAACAAAAGTCGGATTCAATGAATAACAAGCTCGGTTCTGTATAAACTGACCAGACCATCTAAAAATACATCATTTCACTCATCTGTTTTACATAAACCCGACCGGTTTACATCAATCCGACCGGTTTTACACCAATAATACTTCAAACGGATTTTGAATTAAATATCTAATTTATAATAACCGACAGGATCCTTTTGAAATACAAAAATACATAATTTAACTCGTTAACTATTCACCCTGACATAATTTCACTCGGATTCTACCTTACCGAACGTGTTTTATTCAAGATAGAACATTTCCTCACTCGGAAACTCTTCTTAAATCACGTTTCACTCGAAAAACATTTTAACTTCACTGAGAAAACTCTTCTCAGTCTGATTTCACTCGGATTCATATTCATTTTACTCAGAAACTCCTCTCAGCCTGATTTAATCGAAATCCTATTTACTCCACTCGGAATCATAGTTATTTCACTCGGCAAACTCATTTTCACTCGGAATCAAATATTTTTACTTGGAAAATCATTTTTACTCGGAATCTAACTCGTTTTTACTCGAAAAATCTGGTTTTCAATATTTTAACTCGGAATCAGGCTCATTTCACTCGGAAAACAGCCTTCCAGTCCAATTTCACTCAGATTTTTAGTCAGCTCATTTAGAAAACTCTTCGCAGTATGATTTCACTCGGAATCATATTTATTTCACTCGGAATCACCCTTGTATTACTCGGAAAACCTTGTTTTTAATATTTTTCACTTGGATTTTCATTTAGAAACTCTCGTTTAATCTTGTTAAAATTATTGGGATGTTACAATTATCATTATTTCTATTATTATTATTATTATTATTATTATTATTATTATTATTATTATTACTATTATTATTATTATTAACTATTATTATTGTTATTGATATTATTATTGATGTTTTAATTATGAGTGATTAAATAAGGAATATATTATTTTACTCTTTATACAAAGTGTTATTTTAGCCAAGATATAACTGACATATTTTCTAGAATAAGAAGAATAATAATAAAAATGACTTGCAACGTCTGAATAGTTGATGAGATCCAAGAGCTTGTGAATAAATATTATAAGACTGGAAACACATAAGATACCCAAGGATTAAATGATAAAAAGAATGCATTTCACATCATGAAAATGTTTTTAAAGGAGAAAAACTAGAGCATACACCTGGTACGCTGGAGGACATTCACGTTCGATCTCCGAGGAGAATCTTGGGAGTACGACCGGAACGGAAACCCAATGGCATCAGTGTCGCGCCTGAAGCTGGGTGAGACGATGCAATTCTGGTGTACTTTGACTAAACGACGGAATGTATCTATGATCGTGGAGAACCAAGTCCCAAGAATATATATATATATAAATGATGAGAACCAATGAGTTCATTCGTACCTTATGATGAAATAATGAATGGGAGCTTGGTGGACTCATATCGCTCTAGAATGGAAAACGTTGTGCCCAAGAGGCAACTTGAGCAGGATGATTTTCAAAGAATGAGATAATGGTGACGGAGGATTGATTTATTAGGCCCACATGCATCATGACACTTAATTAAAGATAAATCATAATAAACCAAACTCATGCATTCCATGACAACATGCTTGATTATTATAATTGTGAATATGCTAATTGTATGATTTATGTGATATTATCTGTTGACTGGATTATGTCTGCACCGGATTAACCATCAGGGTCTTGGGTTATACTCACCCTTACTGTTGATATTTCCAGAGGAATTAGGAAGTCAAGAACCAGAATATGAAGAACAGCAATACGTTGAACCAACTGAGAATTCTCATTAAAAATAGAATATATGTAGTTAAATATTTATGGATGACTGTATTAATATTTAAGGGTGCCTGCGTGCCCCATTCTGTTAAGAGTACAATTACTTACAGTTTGTGAATGAATATGTGATTTATCTACTATTTGCTTCCACTGATCTGCCATTATTTTATTAAAAAAATAAAAAAAATTTATTCATTTTTTTCTAAAAACTGTTAACACTCTCAGTTAAATAGGATGAACCTACAGAAGGGTTTGTCTTATCTAACCGAGGGTGTTACATTGGTGGTATCGGAGCATAGTCGATTCATTAAACTTGGGAAGTGGATCACTAGGTTTCCACGTACTCTGATAGAAATATTGAACAGTCCATAAAACACCTAAGACTAGATTTCCTATGTGGAATTCTCCACATAACATATACCCTGAATCTTTTGTTGATATTCTTTCAGCAATTTCCTAATGGCTCGCCGAAATAATGATCATGTCATGGAGGAACTTCTTACCCGAATCGTGGAGGTAATAGAACGACAAGAATTACCTCATGCTTCTACTAGGCAGAGACAAGGATTAGCTGACTTTCAGAGGAACAATCCTACACAATTCAAGGGAGGCTTTGATCCAGAGGGAGCACAATTATGGATTGAGCACCTTGAAAAGATTTTTGCTGCTATGCGATGCTCTGATGAGGACAGGATAACTTTTGCCGTCTTCATGCTGGTTGGGGAAGCAGAACACTGGTGGACTCATACTAGAATCAGATTAACTACTGATGGACACGTCATCACTTGGGGACGATTCAAGACAGAATTTCTCGTAAAATATTTCCCTGAAGACATAAGGAGGCAGAAGGAGCAGGAATTCTTCAATCTGAAACAAGGTAATATGATAGTTGGGGAATACGCTTCCAAATTTGATGAATTGGCCAAATGTTGTCCCTATTACACCCAAATGGGAGAAGCGTCGAGATGCGTAAAGTTTGAAGCAGGGCTACGACAGGAGATCCATCAAGCCATATATTGCCAGCGAATCACTCAATTCTCTACCTTGGTTGACCGGTGCCGCATATTTGAGAATACCTCTAATCTTCGACGACCTGGAACCTCTAGTCATGGTCCAGAGTGACGGATACCAGACCGACAACAAAGAAGGGATTTTCGAGGAGATCGACCATATTTCTGACCACCCTACTCAGCCAACCGAATTCCTCCAAGGGATCAAGGTAACAGTCGGAACTTGAATTGTTATATCTGCAGAGGACCACATATGGCGGTAAATTGTCCTAAAAGAGGTAAAATCTGCACAATTTGTGGACGGGCTGGACATCGTGAAGTTGAATATTGGTTCAAAGATACTAACAACCAGCAACAGATGACTCAAAGGCAGGTAGTGCGACCAACAGGCCAAGGGAGTGGAGGACCTGCTACAAATACCCCTACAAATAATGCCCCGAGGATGCAGAATGTTCACCGCAACAACAGCTTCAACCAAAACAATAATCCTAGAAGGCCCGGAAACAACTCAACTGGAAGGCCAGGAGGAAATGCTAGAGTTTTTACCATGAATGGTGCAGAGATATCACAAGAGAACGATCTTGTGCAAGGTACATGCTTTATAGGAAGTACTCTGTTAAATGTATTATATGATTCTGGAGCCACCCATTCTTTCATATCTGAGAATTATGTAAAACATTTAAAGCTACCTATAACCTCTCTGCCCAATAAGATGATTGTCACGACTGCTGCCAATAAGCCCATTTGCCCTACTTGCATGTGTTTGGAATGTCCTCTCAACATCGAAGGGAAAGTTTATCAAGTAGATTTGATATGTTTACCTTTGATTGATCTAGATATTGTTCTAGGGATGAATTGGCTTGCTGCTAACCATATTCTTATTGACTGTCATAATAGATCCATCTCTCTTGGGTCTACTACATCTAAATGTGATCAAGTCACTGATTCTTGTCCTGTTAGCCCAGAAAAGGTAATTCCAGCAAAGGAAGTCCAACTATACATGATCCTTACTAATACTGAAAGCAGGGACACTTCTCAAATTGATCAGATTCCTGTTGTTCAAGAATTTCTGGA
Source organism: Clitoria ternatea (assembly GCA_037962975.1). Taxonomy (NCBI): domain Eukaryota; kingdom Viridiplantae; phylum Streptophyta; class Magnoliopsida; order Fabales; family Fabaceae; genus Clitoria; species Clitoria ternatea. The sequence continues at coordinate 20,683,160 of CM075675.1, forward strand.
AGTATTCCCTGAGGATATACGAGAGCTACCTCCAGAGCGAGAAGTTGAATTCAGTATTGACATTATACTGGGCGTGGGACCAATCTCTATTGCTCCTTACCGAATGTCACCCAATGAACTCAGTGAGCTCAAAAATCAAATAGAAGAACTTCTAGAGAAAGGAATGATCAGACCCAGTGTCTCACCTTGGGGAGCACCAGTTCTTCTAGTCAAAAAGAAGGATGGCAGTATGCGGTTGTGCGTTGACTATCGTCAGTTGAATAAAGCTACGATCAAGAACCGATACCCTCTTCCAAGGATTGATGATTTGATGGACCAACTACGAGGAGCCACTGTCTTTTCAAAGATTGATTTGTGATCAGGCTACCATCAAATAAGGGTGAAGGACGATGATGTACCCAAAACAGCATTCAGGACACGATATGGGCACTATGAGTATCTTGTTATGCCCTTTGGAGTTACCAATGCACCTGCAGTCTTTATGGGATACATGAATCGAATCTTCCATGAGTTCTTGGACAAATTCATGGTGGTATTCATTGAGGACATTCTTGTCTACTCCAAAAGCCATAAAGAACATGAAGAACATCTCCGAATTGTTCTAAATTATACACCAAGTTGTCAAAATGTAAATTCTGGTTGACGGAAGTAAAATTTTTGGGACATGTCATCTCTAAAGAGGGAATTACCGTGGATCCTATAAAAGTTGAAGCTGTACTAAAGTGGGAACAACCCAAGAATGTGATAGAAATTCGCAGTTTCCTTGGACTTGCTGGATACTATCGTCGATTCATCGAGAATTTCTCTCGAATTGCAGCATCTTTAACTAGGCTGACATGTAAAGATCAACCATTTGAATGGACTGATAAATATGAAAGCAGTTTTACGTAGTTACACCAATGACTCACTAGTGCACCTGTCTTGATTTTGCCAGATCCTGCCAAGCCATATGAAGTATATTGTGATGCGTTAAGACAAGGACTGGGATGTGTTCTAATGCAAGAAAGAAAGGTTGTTGCTTATGCCTCACGACAGCTAAGACCACATGAAGTTAATTATCCTACACATGATTTGGAATTAGTTGCAGTTGTGTTTGCCTTGAAAATTTGGAGGCACTACTTATATGGCACATATTTTGAAGTCTTCAGTGACCATAAAAGCTTAAAGTACTTGTTCGACCAGAAAGAGTTGAATATGTGACAACGTAGGTGGATGGAATTCATCAAAGATTATGATTTTGAACTCCGATATCATCCTGGAAAAGTAAATGTTGTAGCTGATGCACTCAGCAGAAAAGCTCTACGCCTATCATATATGATGACAAAGGAGTTGGAATTGATTGAATAGTTTCGTGATCTGAATCTGGCAGTAACACCTAGAAGGGGAAGCCTTATGGTTGGAATGTTAAGAATTTCCAATGATTTCCTGGAACAAGTCAAAGAAGCTCAAGCTAATGACCAGGAATTACAAGGTCTAGCAGAAAAGACAAGAGAAGAAGACTCAGAATTTAGCAAAGATAAACATGGGGTGATCAGGTATCAACAGAGACTCTGTATTCCAGTCAACACAGATCTTAAAAGATCCATCCTTGATGAAGCCCACAAAAGTAAATACAGTATCCACCTAGGATCAACCAAGATGTATCAGGACTTGAAGAAAATATTCTGGTGGCAAGGAATGAAAAGGGATATCGCTGAGTATGTAACAGCTTGCCTGATGTGTCAGAAGGTAAAGGCGGAACAACAACGACCAAGTAGGACCCTTCGAACTTTGGAAATTCCAGAATACAAATAGGATAAGATTGCTATGGACTTCCTGACCGGACTTCCTAGAACATCAGCTGGATATGATGCTATTTGGGTAATCATAGATCGATTAACAAAGACCGCTTATTTTATTTCGGTTAATATGAAGTATTCTCTAGAGAAACTCACCCAAATCTATATCAAGGAAATCGTACGATTACATGGAACACCCACTGCAATTGTGTCTGACCGAGATCCTCGTTTCACATCACAGTTTTGGAAGAGCCTGCAACAAGCTCTAGGAACTCGGCTGAAGTTAAGTTCTGCATATCATCCACAGACAGACAGACAATCAAAAAGGACAATCAAAACTCTTGAAGATTTGTTACGTCTTTGTGTCTTAGAACATGGGGGATGTTGGCAAGAATATCTCCCACTTGTTGAGTTCACTTACAACAACAGCTATCATGCTAGCATCGGAATGGCCCCTTATGAGGCTTTATATGGAAGGAAATGTCGTACACCTTTGTGTTGGTATGAGACGGGTGAGAAGATGATAATTGGACTAGAGATTGTTAAGAAGACTACAGAACAAGTCCAAAAGATCCAAATGGTAATGAAGGCTTCGCAAGATAGACAAAAGAGTTACTACAACAAACGTCGGAAGCCATTGGAATTTGAGGAGGGAGATCATGTATTTCTCAAAGTTACCCCTACCACTAGAGTAGGAAGAGCTTTGAAGGCCAAGAAGTTAAGCCCCAGATACGTAGGACCCTATCAGATTTTGTAAAAGATAGGAACTCATGCATACCGTATTGCTCTGCCACCCGAGCTAACAAACCTTCATAATGTTTTTCATGTCTCTCAACTCCGTAAATATGTACCAAGCCCTAATCATGTTCTGAGTCCTGATCAGTTTGTTCTGAAAGAAAACCTTACCTTTGAAGCATCACAAGTTAAGATTGTTGACCGACGTCTCAAACAGCTAAGAGGCAAGGAAATCTCTTTGGTCAAAGTAGTTTGGAGTCAGACAGATGATGGGGATGCTACTTGGGAAATTGAGGAGAAGATTAGGGAACCGTACCCTCAATTGTTTCAACTTTGAATTTTAGGACGAAATTCCTAAAAGGGGAGGAGAGTGTAACATCCCTGTTTTTAGAAACAGTTTTAATCTTGTAATTTTGAAGTATGGGAAGTTTGTAAGTAAGAATAAATGAATAAATACCCTGTAGATGGTCTGTGATATCTAAGAAATTTCATTTTTGTGTGTGATTATGGAAATTATATAGACCATTAATGGTATTATGCAAATTGTGAATGAAAAAGGGCTCTGTTCCGAGTGACAGAGAGAAATTCCGAGTGAAGGAATGAAATTCCGAGTGTAAGGTTATGTTTTCTGAGTAAAACATGACTGAGAGGGCTACTACCGAGTGAAATCTTGGTGTGGAGAGAAGTGTGTTCAAGAGAACCACTTTTGGGTGAAATTTCCTAGTCAAACAATCTCGAATGACTTGTTTTTGAGTCAAACCTTGCCAAGTACTTCCTTTTCCGAGTGAAACTCCCCTGAGTGTGGGCATCTGAGAGATGCAGGTTCTATTGGAGGAAAACTCATTTCTGAGTAACAGAAATCCAAGTGGGTCCATTCAGAAAGGAAGATCTATCCTAGTGATTCAAAAAGACAGAGTCCGAGTGAGTGTCCAATTAGATGGGAGTCGGTTCTGGAAGGTTTTACCGAGTGGAACCCGAGTGAGTAAAGGCTCGGATTCAGAACAAATTACCGAGTGAAAGTCTGAGTTAGAGAGAATTCAGTCTGGACAGATTCTACCGAGTGAGAAACCAAGTACTTGAGTCAGTTTCAGAGGAATTCCGAGAGATTATTGGATAACTCGCTCAAGCGAGTCGAATTTCGCTTGAGAGAGAAGGACCCTGATGCATAATCACTCATTTCGCTCAGTTTATTCACTTCGCCCAAGCAAGGATAGCAGGACTCGCTCAAGCGAGTCGGATTTCGCTTGAGCGAGGTGGAATTTTGCCTTCCTGACCTAAGCGTGAAGGAAACACGCTCAAGCGAGCCTTGTGCCTCGCTCAAGCAAGTCGGATTTCGCTTGAGCGAGTTGACCCCTGTAGCCATTTTTCCTTTTATTCCTGCTGACTGGTCCACTAAGTCCACATAAATCCAAAAAGGACTGTCACAACGAGCCAATTGCAGGGAAAAGTTACACCTTTTCACTCAGCACTTTATATATTTTAATATATAACTAATCCCATCGAAGCAAGTAGATAAGGAAATTGGTCAGATACAGCTCACCTTTTGTCCATTATCTCCATTATCTCTCACCTAATTCCCCAATCAACGGAAAGCTTGTCTCCCACTTGCTTTCTCATTATTAACACATTACCATCACTCTCAAAACACACATGCATACAAAAACTTAGAAAAACACAAGCTCTCTCTTCCTTCTTCTTCTTACGAACAAGCTTCTTCCTCTCTCTCAATTTCTTTTCCTCCTCACTTGGAACAGAAGCAAGGACAGTGAAGGGAACATCTTCTTCTCATCCAAGAACTCCATTAAGGTAAGGGGGTATATTCTCGGGTATTCTGGGAAAATCTGAGTGAAAGGAAAGGGTTAAGGTACCTTTGGTCCTCACCTTTCCAGGACAGGTTCAGGAATTATTGATTAATATGCTTTAATTTTATATGTTTGTTTTTTTTATATATCTTTATTGCTATGGATATGTTCAATTGGCTGTGTTGCTTATTATTAACATGATAATTCAGTGAATATGTTCGATTGATTGTATGGATTATTATTAATCTTGATGATTAAATGATATGATCGGTATTGGACTGAGAAAACATTAAGAATCATGGGTGTCTATGTGAATTCCAGTGAAAAATTATAAAACAAAAGTCGGATTCAATGAGTAACAAGCTCAGTTTTGTATAAACTGACCGGACCATCTAAAAATACATAATTTCACTCATCTGTTTTACATAAACCCGACCAGTTTACATCAATCCGACCGGTTTACACTAATAATACTTCAAACGGATTTTGAATTAAATATCTAATTTACAATAACCGACAGGATCCTTTTAAAATACAAAAATACATAATTTAACTTGTTAACTATTCACCCTGACATAATTTCACTCGGATTCTACCTTACCGAACGTGTTTTATTCAAGATAGAACATTTCCTCACTCAGAAACTCTTCTTAAATCACGTTTCACTCGGAAAACATTTTAACTTCACTGAGAAAACTCTTCTCAGTCTGATTTCACTCGAATTCATATTCATTTTACTCAGAAACTCCTCTCAGCCTGATTTAATCGAAATCCTATTTACTCCACTCGGAATCATAGTTATTTCACTCGGCAAACTCATTTTCACTCGGAATCAAATATTTTTACTCGGAAAATCATTTTTACTCAGAATCTAACTCGTTTTTACTCAGAAAATCTGGTTTTCAACATTTTTACTCGGAATTAGGCTCATTTCACTCAGAAAATAGCCTTCCAGTCCAATTTCACTCGGATTTTTAGTCAGCTCATTTAGAAAACTCTTCGCAGTATGATTTCACTCGGAATCATATTTATTTCACTCGGAATCACCCTTGTATTACTCAGAAAACCTTGTTTTTAATATTTTTCACTTGGATTTTCATTTAGAAACTCTCCTTTAATCTTTTTAAAATTATTAGGATGTTACAATTATCATTATTTCTATTATTATTATTATTATTATTATTATTATTACTATTATTATTAACTATTATTATTGTTATTGATATTATTATTGATGTTTTAATTATGAGTGATTAAATAAGGAATATATTATTTTACTCTTTATACAAAGTATTATTTTAGCCAAGATATAACTGACATATTTTCTAGAATAAGAAGAATAATAATAAAAATGACTTGAAACGTCTGAATAGTTGATGAGATCCAAGAGCTTGTGAATAAATATTATAAGACTAGAAACACATAAGATACCCAAGGATTAAATAATAAAAAGAATGCATTTCGCATCATGAAAATGTTTTTGAAGGAGAAAAACTAGAGCATACACCTGGTACGCTGGAGGACATTCACGTTCGATCTCCGAGGAGAATCTTGGGAGTACGACCGGAACGGAAACCCAATGGCATCAGAGTCGCGCCTGAAGCCGGGTGAGACGATGCAATTCTGGTGTACTTTGACTAAACGATAGAATGTATCTATGATCGTGGAGAACCAAGTCCCAAGAATATATATATAAATGATGAGAACCAATGAGTTCATTCGTACCTTATGATGAAATAATGAATGAGAGCTTGATGGACTCCGATCGCTCTAGAATGGAAAACGTTGTGCCCAAGAGGCAACTTGAGCAGGATGATTTCCAAAGAATGAGATAATGGTGACGGAGGATTAATTTATTGGGCCCACATGCATCATGACACTTAATTAAAGATAAATCATAATAAACCAAACTCATGCATTCCATGACAACATGCTTGATTATTATAATTGTGAATATGCTAATTGTATGATTTATGTGATATTATCTGTTGACTGGATTATGTCTGCACCGGATTAACCATCAGGGTCTTGGGTTATACTCACCCTTACTGTTGATATTTCAAGAGGAATTAGGAAGTCAAGAACCAGAATATGAAGAACAGCAATACGTTGAACCAACTAAGAATGCTCATTAAAAATAGAATATATGTAGTTAAATATTTATGGATGACTGTATTAATATTTAAGGGTGCCTGCGTGCCCCATTCTGTTAAGAGTACAATTACTTACAGTTTGTGAATGACTATGTGATTTATCTACTATTTACTTCCACTGATCTGCCATTATTTTATTAAAAAAATATAAAAAAAAATTATTCACTTTTTTCTAAAAATTGTTAAAACTCTCCGTTAAATAGGATGAACCTACAGAAGGGTTTGTCTTATCTAACCGAGGGTGTTACACCAAGCACCACCTTAAGGAAAAGAAAGGGAGAAGATTTTGGATATCAAAAAATTGAAAACACTCAATGTTGTTGAGGGATTGTTCATCACTATACTTGGGATCAATAACTTCTCTTTAATGGAACATATAGTAAAAATGTTCTTGTGGTGATGAAGTGGAGAAAAATTCCATAAAGGTGTGCAAGGAGGGATTATGAGCCATGGGTACGTTTCTTTTTGGCAGTATAAAGAGGTGTTGGTGAGGGAGGTGTTGGAGAGTCCATGGAAGAGAGAGTAAGCACGCTGGAAAGTCTGAATAAGGAATGGAGAGCCTTTTGCGAAGATGAATAACATGTGCCTTTTAACCAGAATTCATGTTGTAATCAGTTACAAGTAGGTAGCTAGTAATTGTGTAATCAATTACAATGAGAGGTTACGCATATCTGCTAAACACGAAAGACGAATGGTTTATAGCACAAAGATGTAATCGATTATATAAAGTAATCGATTAATATAGGCGGTTATGCTTATCTACAGGAATGGGAGCAGTCATGGAAAAGTGCGTGATTGGATAGGTCAAGATAGTAGACGTGGGGAAAAAGGTTTGGTTGATTTGAGGAGAGAGAGACTCAAAGCACTATAAGCAGTGGTACACGAGGACTACCAGTGAACCATAACACTATAATCAGTAGCCTCCAAAAGCAACATGCTACAAGTTGTATAGTGAACCATAACACTATAACGTGATAGCCTCATTAGCAAACCAAAGTCCTGGAAATGCATATGATGTCGTGAACTGAAACCTATGTTGGAAAGGCGAACCATAGCGTACAAACGTATAATTTTAACATAATTTAAGATCACAGATATCAGTATAAATAATCCAGCGATAGGAACTATACTTAATTATCAACAACATCATATGTGCCTACTCACGATAGAAGAATAATTAGTTCAATATAACTTCAAGGTACATCAGCAACTGACAAATAAATATGTATACATATATAAGCTCAATTTAACATAGTAACTCATGTCTTGTCGTATAACTCATACTCATAATATTTTCCTCCTACAAACAGAATCCAAAACCACATAAGACATATCCCAGGACCTAATTCCTATATATTACATAAACGGTAAACCCCCCTTACGTGTGAAACGTACTTGGAATCAATTCGCTTTATAATTCGAGCCTCTGACTCTCAATCCGATAAATGCTAAAGTCCTAGAATCATATACCTGACACTTTAAAAATACATTTCATAGCTTCTAAACACTAATACCACAATTTATAAAATTTTTAAACGTGGTTTTAATTTACTGGAACTTACCGGAATCAACAAACACACGTTTTCACCCTTCAATCAGTTTCCACCAGCAACAAAACTCGATTACAATTTCCTAAAATATTAAAGAAACATTTAATAACTAATAGACCATTTCCATCCTAGCTCAATTTTATCAATCCATCATAGTCTCAAGGCCGAATGACTTACCAACTTGTGATTTCCTTTGCCGATGATCCTCCAATAGGACACTAAACTCTAACTAATGATTTCTGAAATGAATTCACAAATGCTGTCCAACAATAGTTAAGTGAAAATCCAACAATCACATAAGGTGGGGAAGATCACAAAGCTAAATTTCTTAAAGAATTTAGAACCCATTACCTTACAATCTCCCAAAACTAAAATCAAAGCTCCAAGGGTTTACAACAATGACTACCCTATCCATGAAACTACAATGGGAAAGAGAAGGAGAAATAGTTTCAGATTAGTTACTCATAATCAAAAGAATCCATGAGGGAGAAAAAATGAGTAGAAAACTAAATTGCAGCATGTATTTACCTTCATATGGAATCCAAACTTGATACTTGAAGGTGGAAAGATGAATGGCATAAAGGAGGTAATAGATGGAGGAAGGAGAAGAGGAATGGCACATGCAAGAGATGGAAGGAGGGTCTAGGTTGAGAAAGGAAACATGTGAGTGGGAGAGTGAGAAATAAGAAAGGAATTGAGAAATTAAGGAAGGAAAAGAAAAAGGATTAAAGAATTTGTCTTAGAAAACAAATCAATATAATTGAAATTGATTATTCAAATTTTAATCTAAGTAAAGTATTAATTAAATTCTTAACCTCCCTACTTTATTTCAAAAATTTAATTTTAGGATTACGAATAGAGTGAAACTTAAGAAAATGCATGACCATGCTAGGAAAATAAATATTGGATATTTTTAATAAAAGTTTACTCTGATATCAAATAAAATGAATTGGGTCATACAAGGATGACGACGATGACCATGCCTTGGGCCCAATTAGATATCTTGACAAAGGGACCAAACATATAAATTTTATCACTTATAGGTTATTTTGATAATTATATTAGGATAATGATGTATTGCTAGATGCTGCTTATTATATTATATTAAATATAAAATGTTTATATCCAATATCAACCAAATATATTTTTTATAGGGTCACACACATAGAGTAAGCGCATCAGATGATAGTTTTATTTTAGTTTGACTAAAATTATAACTATTGGGCCTAACTTGTTTAAAATGAGTAAAAGAGCTCATTCACTAAAGAGTTCTCATTGGGTCAAACCTAAGCTTAAATATAAAGCATGAGACGCTCATCAGCTGTACTCTTGTGATACTTAAATATTTCGTAAATGTTGTTGAGGCCGTGCTCTGACGATCTAGCATTTGAACACGTGGAATTTGGTGGGAGTGCTCATGTAGACTCCTTAAGGGCGAAGCTACTACTGCTTTGAAGTCTTGATTCTATGCATCAAGAGGTAATTAATTAATCATTTTAATTATCTATTATTGCTTTGAAACATGTGATTTGTAAGACCAATAAGAATCCTTGTATTTTTGCTGCCTATCCACTAAGGATTCCCTAACAAAATATATATCATATGAATTTACTTTTTATCATATAAATTTACCTCATTCATGGCATCTATAAACTGACAAGAAAAAATAAATTGTTATCCTATATATAACAGTTGTTATTTATATGCTTAAAATAAGTTATGGTTTAGTGGTTAGTCCATTATCTAACACATCACGAGTACAAGTCTTGGTTGCAATCTATATCACATGTTGTCCTCATCAATTGGATCAATTGAGTGAGTATTTGATACATCTAAGTAGTCATGTCAACACATATGAGACGTGATGTAGCCATGTCAGCATGATCAATGACATGTAACATTTCTATTAATGGAGTTAATCAAAAGTTGGCGGAGAGGACCTAATTGAAACTATTTTTAAACACAAGAGACCTAACTAATAAAAAAAATTAAGGGTCTAACTTAAAATAAATGAAACATAAAGGATTGAAATAAGTGTTTTTTTTTTAAAAAAACTAACTAACATGATCCAAACCAATTAAATTAGTGAAACTCGTGTTAAATTACACGAGTAACTCATCAAGTTAAATATAATACACGCAAAAATTCAATTATATCGATTGACAAAGTTATACTCATAAGTATTTTATCTTATAATCACTATTTACATTATATATATAAGGGATGTATCTTATGAGAAATGTTTTCTTATGTGAGAGTGAGAGAAACGAATCTGGACTGTATGACCATACATGGATGGTAAAAATTAAAAGTTTTTTAATGTCACATGATCAATTAAAAGGACACAACTTTTTGAAAAACTCACATGATTAATTTCAGTCATCCATTGTATAGTTGTACGACCCGGATTTGCTTTTCTCTTATATATATATATATATATATATATATATATATATAACTTGTTTAGATTGGTCTAGTTGGTTCAATTTATGGTTTGAATATTTAGGCATCACAACAGAACTGGTTAGGTACAGGTTCACTTTTTCTCATCCACATCAACATAACACATTAAAATGAATTTTAAACTTAGAACTCAACCCTATCCCATGTGTTCCTTGTCGGGTTTATGGAAACTCGTGAGGGTCTTACAATATTTTATTTTTCTTTCATTTTGATAATTTAAATATATAATTTCAAATAAATTACATATATCTAATACATTTTAATTGAAATAATATATAAAATAGACATTAATTTTTTTATAAATAATAAATGTCATGATTATATATTAATTATTTTAAAAAATATAAATTTATTGTTATCATTTAACCATAAGTATAAGTAAAATTATTGAATTTGTATATATAGATAAATTCAGGTGGATAGAGGTAGGTAATTGATTACTTATCAAATTCGAGATGAGGGCTTGTCACTCCTGTAAATTCAGATATAATTATCATATTTAGTTTAGATATTGATCCGGTCTCAATACCGGTATCCGATCTACAAAGTGTATTTCAGCATCTTTGACAGTCAAACAAAGTATGACCGGTGTCCTCGGTATACATCCGGACTGTAATTCCGTATCAGGCGCTCTCCCTATACCGGTTAGTCCGGATAACACCACACACACCGGATACTATACACGTCACCCCACAAAGGACAAAGGGCATTGCTACGGGGACCGATCAATAATTCCCTGCACTACGAGCCAAAATCTGCTCACGGGAATGGTCCATTTGTCCCCTAATTTTGGTCTATACACTCTACGCTCAATATAAAATAGCCACTTGACCCAATCATTCTGGTAAGTGCGCAATAAAATAATGCTATTGGAGGTTAGTGGTTCCCCACTAACGAGTCCTCGTAAATCGAGCCAATCAGGTATATGAACTCCCTTCATGAAGGAGGGGGGATCTTTTTGACAAAAACTTATTTATGATTACTCTCTAAAAAACATTCCTCACTTGGAATATTATCACTGACTTGAGCGTCGGAGAATCTTTGTAGGTGACACCACCTTTCGCCCACATCAACGCGTTAGGCCGGTGTGAAGGACCTACAGAATGCCCAATCCGCCCTTCTTATACAAGGACAACGGATTCTTATACCGGATACTCATACATCCGGTCTTCTTCACAGAATCTTCATACTATTTATGGTTGACTAGACACCGGATCTCTAGACCCCGGTTCTGGACAGATCATTAAATTCATGATTAACCCCGGTACTTAGATAGATATGAACTGGAGAAAATATTGAATTGAATTTTCCATTCCTATTTTTTAATAGAATAATAAACTGATTTGCCCCTTATGTTTTTATCTTTTTAGGAATAAAAAAATTAGATATAGCTAAACAATTAATTTTCACCTAATTGTTGTTTTTTAGATTTGTTAAATAGTGTCTTATTGGTTTTAGAAAGTAAATATAGGTCCATCTTTTATTTTTATGATGAAAACTACGATATTTGTGTGAGAAACTATGTAGTTTAATTAGTCCCACATTGAAAAATCTTAAGGGACTTATGCCTTCTATGTTACTATATATGTAACACCTTGTAAAGCTTTTAAACACACCAAAAATATAAACACTTCCTAGTGTAGCCGTGGATGTAGGTACATACACCGTATGCTGAACCACGTAAAATTCTTGTGTCGTTTCTCTCCCTTTTTTTTCTTTTAGTTGCTTTTGTTCCTAACAATTGGTATCAAGAGCCTATATCTTAGTATGCTCTGTGGTTGCAGCCTTGTCTGAACTTCCACATCAGAAAAGATTTGGTTATATCTTAGTATGCTATGTGGTTGTAGCTTTGTCTGAACTTCCACATCAGAAAAGATTTGGTTTTTCCACGAGAGTCTCAGTTTAGAGAAAATAGTGGGAGCTTTCTTAGTTTAGAGAAAGTAACAGGGGGAATGACGCTAGAAGATGGGAAGGTGAAGATTGAGAAGTTCGATGGCAGAGACTTCGGATACTGGAAAATGCAGATGGAGGACTATCTGTATCATAAGAAGTTGCATCAACCCTTAACAGGGAAGAAGCCAGACGACATGAAGCAGGCAGAATGGGAGTTGCTAGACCGGCAGACTCTTGGTGTGATCCGACTGACACTATCAAAGAATATTGCGTTCAACATTGTAAATAAGAAGACAACTGCAAGTTTGATAAAGTCATTGTCAAACATGTACAAAAAGCCATCAGCAGCCATCAAAGTATACTTGATATGTCGGCTAGTCAATCTCAGAATGGGTGAAGGTAATTCTGTAACTCATCATATTAATGAATTTAATACAATCCTTGCCCAGTTGGCATCAGTGCAGATCACCTTTGAAGACGAAGTGAAAGCATTGATCCTACTATCATCTTTACCGGATAGTTGGAGTGCAACAGTTACTGCAGTTAGCAGCTCTTCCAGAAATACCAAGTTGAAGCTTGATGACATCCGTGACTTAATCCTAAGCGAAGATGTTCACAAAAGAGACTCAGGAGAGTCTTCTAATTCTTCTTTTGGTTCAACACTGAATACTGAAAGCAGAGGAAGGAATAGGCAGAAGGGTCAGAATCAAGGCCGAGGCAGATCAAAGTCCAGAGAAAAAGACAAACCAAAGTCCGGAATGACATCATTTGTTGGAATTGTGACAAAAGAGGTCACTTTACCAATCAATGTAGAGCTCCAAAGAGGAAGAACAAAAATAAGAAGCAGGATGATGATGATGAATCCGCAAACGTAGCAACTGATGAAATTACAGATGCATTAATTTGCAGTTTAGATAGTCATGTTGACTCATGGATTATGGACTCGGGTGCGTCATTCCACATTACACCTTCTTTAGAACTATTATCTAATTATGTTTCTGGAAAGTTTGGGAAGGTTTACCTTGCAGATGGAAAATCTCTTGACATTGTGGGAAGAGGTGATATTAACATCAGAACCTCTGGTGGGACCCTGTGGACATTGCATAATGTTAGACATATCCCTGCCTTAAAGAAAAACTTAATATCTATAGGGCAGTTGGATGATGAGGGACACCATACTACTTTTGGAGATGGAACTTGGAAGGTAACAAAAGGCAATTTGGTTGTTGCTCGTGGAAAGAAGCGAGGGTCTCTCTACATGGTTGTGGATGAGGATATGGTAGCAGTCACTGAAGCTGCCAACAGTTCCTCTTTATGGCATCAAAGGCTAGGACACATGAGTGAAAAAGGAATGAAGCTCATGGTGTCAAAAGGTAAATTATCTAGCTTGAAACATGTTGATGTTGGTGTTTGTGAACATTGTATCTTTGGAAAGCAGAAAAAGGTTAGCTTCTCCAAGTCAAGAAAGACATCCAAAGTTGAAAGGCTAGAACTGGTGCATACAGATGTTTGGGGGCCAACTCCAGTAAAATCCCTTGGAGGCTTACACTATTATGTCACTTTCATTGATAACTGTACAAGAAATGTATGGGTCTATTTTCTGAAAAATAAATCTGATATGTTTTCTATGTTCAAAAAATAGAAAACAGAAGTTGAAACTCAGACAGGTTTAAAGGTTAAGAGTCTGAAATCTGATAATGGTGGAGAGTATGATAGCCAGGAATTCAAAGATTTCTGTTCAGAAAATGGGATCAGAATGATCAAGACTGTACCAGGAACACCAGAGCAAAATGGTATGGCAGAAAGAATGAATAGAACCCTGAACGAGAGAGCTAGATACATAAAGATCCAGTCTGGTCTGCCTAAGGTGTTTTGGGCAGATGCAATAAGCACAGCAGCCTACCTCATAAATAGAGGACCATCAGTTTCTTTGGATTATCAATTGCCCGAAGAAGTATGGTCTGGAAAGGAGGTAAACCTTTCACATTTGGAAGTCTTTGGTTGTGTCTCATATATTCTTGTAGACTCTACTAACAGAGATAAACTGGATACTAAAGCAAGAATATGTTATTTCATTGGCTATGGATTTGACATGTATAGCTACAGGTTTTGGGATGACCAAAACAAGAAAATTATCATAAGCAGAAATATCACATTTAATGAAAACATGTTCTATAAGGACAGGTCTACAGAATCCATGTGTGCAGATAAACAGTTAGAACTTTCTGAGAAAGTAGCATTGGAAGAAATTTCAGAAAGTGATCTAGAAATAGAGCCTGAGTCAGAATTAGAACCCATAACAATGTCAAAAACTCCTGATACCCAGTTGAGAAGATCTAGCAGAATGAGAGTGCCACGACAGAGGTATTCCCCTTCATTGCATTATTTGTTATTAACTGATGCTGGTGAGCCAGAGTACTTTGCTGAGGCCTTGCAGGGCAGTGACTCGATTAAGTGGGAGCTAGCAATGGAGGATGAAATAAAATCCCTTCAGAGAAACAGAACTTGGACTTTGACTAAGCTACCAGAAGGAAAGAAGGCATTGCAAAATAAATAGGTTTATAGGATAAAGGAAGAATCTGACGGCAGTAGAAGATACAAGGCGAGACTCGTAGTGAAAGGATTTTAGCAGAAACAAGGAATTGACTTCACAGAGATCTTCTCTACTGTTGTCAAGATGACTACCATCAGAGTTATCTTGAGTATTGTAGCTGCAGAGAATCTTTATTTGGAGCAGTTAGATGTCAAAACTGCATTCCTACATGAAGATTTGGAAGAAGACATCTTTATGACACAACCAGAAGGTTTTGAAGAGCAAGGCAAGGAGAATCTTGTATGCAAACTTCATAAGAGCTTGTATGGCTTGAAACAAGCACCACGACAGTGGTACAAGAAGTTTAATGAGTTTATGACCAACTCAAGATTTCATAGATGTGAAGAAGATCATTGCTGTTATGTTAAGAAATATGATGATAGTTATATTATCCTTTCTTTATATGTTGACGACATGCTAATTGCAGGGTCTAGTATGACAGAAATTAACAGGCTGAAACAACAGTTGGCAGACAGCTTTGAGATGAAGGATCTTGGTCCAGCTAAACAAATTCTTGGTATGAGAATCGTCAGAAACAAACCAGAAGGCATTTTAAAATTATCCCAGGAGAAATATATAGAAAAATTGCTTGACAGGTTTAATGTTGGAGATGCCAAGACCAAGAACACCCCTTTGGGAACTCACTTAAAACTTTCAAAGCGGCAATCTTCTCAGATAGATGAAGAAGAAAGTTACATGTCTAAAGTACCATATGCGTCTGTAGTAGGGAGCTTGATGTACGCTATGGTTTGCACCAGGCCTGACATAGCACATGCAGTGGGAGTTGTGAGTAGGTACCTATCCAATCCTGGAAAGGAGCATTGGGAAGCTGTGAAGTGGATACTAAGATATCTGAAGGGTACATCACAGATGTGTTTGTGTTTTAGAAGAAGCAATCTCACTTTACAGGGGTTTTCTGATGCAGATTTAGGAGGATATTTGGATAGTAGAAAAAGCACCTCAGGTTACATTTTTACCTTGGGTGGTACTGCTGTTAGCTGGAAGTCTAAACTCCAAGGAAAAGTTGCTCTATCAACCACTAAAGCCGAGTATATGGCTATCTCTGAAGCAGCCAAGGAGATGCTATGGCTGAAGAACTTTCTCAAAGATTTGGGGAAGGAACGAGATGATTCTCCATTGTTCAGTGACAGTCAGAGTGCTATATGTCTTGCTAAAAATCCAGTTCTTCATTCAAGATGCAAGCACATTGAATTGAAGTATCACTTTATCAGAGACTTGATAAGTGATGGAGATTTGTCTTTGTTGAAGATCTCAGGATCAGAGAATCCAGCTGATATGTTGACCAAGACTGTCACAACTGACAAGTTGAGGCTTTGCATTGCCTCAACTGGCCTTCAAGGATAATTGATGATGAAGGCGCTACACTAGGTGAAAGAGCAGATAAGCTTATTGTTTTACAATGACTGTAATTAAACTCCAAGTGAGAGAATTGTGAGAAACTATGTAATTTAATTAGTCCCACATTGAAAAATCTTAAGGGACTTATGCCTTCTATGTTACTATATATGTAACACCTTGTAAAGCTTTTAAACACACCAAAAATATGAACACTTCCTAGTGTAGCCGTGGATGTAGGTACATACACTGTGTGCTAAACCACGTAAAATTCTTGTGTCGTTTCTCTCCCTCTTTTTTTTTCTTTTAGTTGCTTTTATTCCTAACAATTTGAACGTACGACAAACCACTTATTATGTCCTATATTAACCGTTGTATTTGTTAGCTTACAATAGCACTTGCTTAATCATCTATGCATGATAAAATATAAAGAAATATACAAATGATTTAAAAATCAGTCATTTTCAATTAGCGTCGAGTAAAATCAGGTTTTCTTGCCTGCTGTGCTTTCTACACCTGTTTTTTATATATATGTTATTTTATAA
The DNA here is from genome assembly GCA_037962975.1 of Clitoria ternatea. Classification (NCBI taxonomy): domain Eukaryota; kingdom Viridiplantae; phylum Streptophyta; class Magnoliopsida; order Fabales; family Fabaceae; genus Clitoria; species Clitoria ternatea. The sequence continues at coordinate 20,700,028 of CM075675.1, forward strand.
TCTGAGTAAAAAATATTTTAACACAGTTTATTTTTATAATCGAGTTAAAAAATATTTCTATATTAATTATAAAAATAATCAATCTAAAGATGAAACTATTTTTAAAATCAATTATATAAATAAACGGTATTTAAAATTATCTTTTATACCCATTTTAAAACAATGGATGTGAAATAAATAGCTATGTAAAAAAAGAAAAGAGAGGCACGACAGCGGAAAAACATGCAAAGAAGCCACACTCCGTCAAGTCATGAGAAACACGCACTTCCTTATGTGTGAAAACCAACAAAGATTGCACAGTTCTTGTGATTAGACTACCTTTTTAATTTCGCACAACAAACTATTTTATCATTACCTCAATATTAGAATATACATACAATCAAACAAACACGCCAGCAATACCAAGCATTTCATCGTGAATACTCCCTCAATTTTTTTTTTATAAGTTGATAAGAAATAAATAAATTAAATGATTAGATATTTAACTATTAATTAATCATCATCTAAAAGCACTTTTCAACTAATTTGATAATAAATAATTAAAAATAATACAGATTGATTAGATATATCAATGACTATGGGGAAATATAATATTTATTGTAATGGTAATATTGTCAAAAATAAAATAAATACATCTTAAATTTAGTAACTGACTAACTACTCGTCCAATAATTCGATTGGAAACAAAACGGGCACCTATGAAAAATAAAGTTGTGAAAATAAAATTATTTAATAACTAATATTAATTTTATGTATTAAAAGATTAAAAAATTGTTTTTAATAGCGAAAATGAACACCAAACATAAGATGAGAAAAATTAAACAGCCTTGAGATCGTAAAACAATTGTATACAAAAGAAACAAACAACACATTCTCCTCACTACGTACACATGCTCCTCGCACATCCTCCGTTACCAACCTTAACGACTGGTTCATTTCTGAAAGAGCACAAAAGCTTGCAAGTTACAACACGTTCAGCTCGCGAACCAAGTCACATGAGCAACGCGTTCTCCCCCCACAAGATGTGATATATAAGACTCTAAATTTGTGTCTATAACCATAAATTGAGATGGAAGGTGATGGAAGCAGCAGCAGCAGGCGTAAATGCGGTGGTAGTTCAAAGCGTGGGATGGCAACAAGCACAACGCAAGAGGAATCATCTTCAGCAGTGGCAGTGGCAGTGGCAGTGACAGTGACACCATGTGGGGCTTGCAAGTTCTTGCGAAGGAAATGCATTGACGGGTGCGTCTTTGCACCCTATTTTGGTACTGACCAGGGTGCAGCAAGGTTTGCCGCTGTGCACAAGGTGTTTGGAGCTAGCAATGTGTCAAAGCTTTTGTCAAACATACCAGAAAACCGTCGTCATGAAGCAGTCGCAAGTATATCCTATGAGGCTCAGGCAAGGATATCTGATCCTGTTTATGGATGTGTCTCCAATATATTTTCCTTGCAACAACAGGTTAACTTTATCTCCCTTTTTATTCAACTCTCTTCAAACTACATTGTTTTATTATTTTGAGATTTAAAACATAATAATTACATTCTTTTTCAATAATACTTAAATGAAAAACAAAATAGAGTAAATATAAAAAGATAATTTAGTTTGATGTATAAATTATATCTATCTATATATATAATTAAAATAAAATAATTACTTTAATTTTATTAAAAACAAATGGAGTATATATTATATGGTTTTTAATTTCTCTTTCCAAACACGAATAATGAGACTTGACTACTTCATTCCATCTTTCCCTTTTATTAAGTAATAACATATATAGTTCGATTATTTTAATATATATCCTACGGCATTTTAAAGTAGAAAATTTTCGTTGTGTAATAAAGTAGAATACTTTTTAATATCATAACTTCTTGTGAAAAATTTATACTTTTATTTTATTTAAAATGTGTCTTTGGACATGCATTGTAAAAATCATATATAGTATTGATAAACATCGACCATTAAAAGGAAAAAAATAAACATTCTTTTATTTTCAATAAAAAGTTAAAATAATAAAATATAAAATGAGACCGAATTCCAATCATACATATTATGATGGTATTTTTCTAACTATAAAAAGTTTAAACATTGTAAAATCATATTTAACTGTGGAATTTGTTTTTTTTTCTCTTTCACATGTAATGAGTTATTTACACGTAGCTTTTACTTTTTATAAAAATGAGGTAAGGAACATGCATTATTAATGCTCTAAGAACATCATCAGAAAATTAATGCTTAGAACTAGCGTAATACATTATTTTTAGTACATACATGCACTTATTTACACAATAAAACTTATAGAAAACCTGTTTATTGGATCAGTTTTTTATACATAGATGTCACCTTAGGCTTAATTCCTTTCATTTTCAGCGTTTGTTTTTAAATAAAGTTGTAGAAATGGTCTAAGAAAAAAAACCGATCAAATGGGCCCATTTGATGTGACATACAAAAAATCCACTAAATCTTTTTTATTGGATTTGATTATCATTTTCAATAACCCTAGATTAAATCTAATTTTTTTAAATTTGGTCCACTAATCATAATTCGTTACTCGCATTAAGCCTACCTTAGCGTTACCAAAAAAAAAAAGAGCCTACCTTAGCCCTATTTTGTTAGCTCATAAAGACTCTTTCAAAAATTTTTTTTTATTATTATCCAAAAAAAATATTTTTTTTTATAAAAGATTAATTATATTGATGAACATCATGTTATTTATAAGATTTTGTGTATGTCTCCTTACTCTTGAATAGATTTTAAAATATAAAAAAGGATGTTTCATTTTGGTATGTCTATAATTACTCTAATTTTGTGGCATCACATATTTCAAATTTCTTTCAAGAAAAAAATTAGAACAAAAAGGAGAAAATAATATAAAAATATAAAAAATTAATTTTTCTTCATCGGTACAGAACTTATATTTTGGTTTATTCAGGTGGCATCTTTGAAAGCCGAGATAGCTATGATGCAAACTCAGGTGATGAACAACAGGTTTACATATACAAGTGCCCTTCAAAGCTCTCAATTACAACAACCAAATATCAATGCGACAACATACTCCAACAATTCTTCAACTTCAATAAACCTTATGAACTTGAGCAGCTTCAATAATAACCTTGGTTTTGACCTTCCAATGCAGACAACGCCCTCAGCACATAGCTTAGAGCCTATTCAATTCTCTCAGTTGTCTCAATATGCAGAGGACAAAGAAGAAAACAAGACTCAACATGTCTTCAATCATCATTAATGAGTTGTCTTATTATAATTGTTGGGTTCATGTTCATTTATAAGTATTTTCTATGTTGTATTTTGCCCTATATATGACTGCATTTCTATGATTTCCTTTTGGTGTAGTACAAGGACAATGGAAAATCTTATCATTCTTCTACATATATCTGCCTCTCTCTTTCTTCTTGTTTTTGAAAAAAACATGATAATATATTCACGAAGGAAATTTGCCAAAACTTCCTTGACTCGCATGCATCTTATTTACTTGAGAAAAAAGGAAAGGTATATATAATATATTTTTTATCTGTATCTTCAAGACACTTTTCAAAATTTAAGTGAATTTCTCTAAATAAAGTGTAGACTCGAGTTATTTAATTTGGTAGAACATATATGAAAATTTGAAAATAAAAATCTTGTATACAAAAATTGTTTTCATTTTTTCTATTAAAGAAAAATATAATTCATTTTTAACACAATAATTTTTCATTGAGTATAGTTTTTTCATGGATATAAGAATAGATAAAAGTATACGATAACCTTGTTTTTGGATGGAAAAATTAGGAATTCAGAAATTTAAATATTAGTAATTAAAATATATTATTTAAATATTGAAAATACCAATAATTTTAAAATTCATATAATTTTTTTAAAAAAATAATATAAATAAAAATTAAAATTCTATCAATAAAGAAAATATATCTAAACTTTTTTTTCCCTAAGAACGCTTTTTCTTATATAGCTGGTATACAAGTCACCCCCACTCTGTACCGTATAACGGGATCATCATGACACCAACGACAACGTTGTGATTGCTACCATGGTCAACACCACCAGTACCACCCGCTACACCACCATAACTACCAAAAGTTTTAAGAATGTGAAAATTTTAATCTAAGCAAGTCATTTAGTAAATGAAAGAATATAAATTACATCATAAAACACAAATCGGTTATGAGTTAGTTGATAATGCAAACTGAGGTTACGGGAAAAGCCTTGGATTTGATCCCCACTAAAGGATTTGGATCCTTTCCAACATACTTTTTACACTAGCTACTAAAATAATCGGTATAAATATATTTTTTAGATCAGTTATTAAATTTTTCATCGATTATAAAAATAACCGAAGTATATAAAGATAATTAATAAATCATTGATTATTTTATCAATTCAATTGTATATATTATGCTGGAGAGAGACAGAAAGAAAATATGTTAGAGAGGATCCAAATTCCTCACTAAACATACTTATTGAGAGGGGCTCCGAGCAGGATTGCCTCCAAAAGAGCATACTGATGGCTAACACAAAAAATTACTTTATAAAAATAAATAATTTTAACAAAGGGTCATTCAATTCTTGGAAAATTTGAAATACTTTATTCATTCCAACACAACCTAAGAGCTATTTAGCCATGAAACTATTATTAGTTTCTCAATTTTCACCTACTTTTTCTTACTTTGTACATGGGGTGTTTTTATTCTCACCATGTCAAAGTTTTAGTTTCACTATTAAATTTTTTTAGACTAAAAAATATAAATATTCTCTCATTAATCCTTCGTTAATTCATATGGGTTCTATTTCTCTACATATTTCTCTTCAAATCCCTATTCCTTTGCCCCTCATTAATAAATTTAAAAATTATTGAATGACCAAATTTTTTAACTAATCAAATAATTGAATTAGGAACTTATTGGATGGACAAATTTGAAATTTACTGAGTGGTTTAATTCAAAATATACCAAAGAACATATATGATACTTGAAAAGGGTGGCCTTCTACAAATAAAGAAGGGAATAACAACGAATTTGGATTTTCTCGGATGATCAAATTTAGAAAATATTGAATGATTAAATTTAGAAATCACCGAATAAACAAATTTAGAAATTGCTGGATGACTAAATTTGGAACAAACTAAATGATTGAATAAGGAACTTATTGGATGAACAACTTTAAAATTTATTGAATAATTTATTCTTGAATCTATTGAAAGAACATATATGATACTCGAAAGGGATGGTCATATGCAAACAACGAAGCAAATACCTTAGGTGTGCATAATTTAGCCTTTTCTGGATGACCAAACTTAAAACATGTTAGATGATTTAATAAAGCACCAAATGAACAAATTTAGAAATTACCAGATAATCAAATTTGAAACTTACCGGATGATGTAATCTGGAATCTACAAGAAGAAAATATATGATGCTCCAAGAGGGGTTGATGAGGACATAGCCAAAAGGCTTCCTTTGAGCTTTGTATTTTGTTTTGTACATAATTAGGATTTTAATAGATTTAGGTTAGAAAATCCTTTAGGCTTTAAGTTGGGCCTTACATTGTCATATTTTCCATTTTGAGCCACTTTTTGACCTTGTACTTCATTTTGGGCCTTGTAGTTGGCCATCTTTCTTAGCTTACTTTTGGACCCAGGAAATAGGAGAAACCCATTAGTGGAGTGCATTCCCCTTGCCTGTACAAGGCTTGCATTTCCATGTATTCCTTACCTTATGATTTGAATGAATTTAGATTTTGTGAGAAGTGAGTGCATACTTCCCTTCCTTAGGCTAGATTTACCTTTTAGCCTTCTTCAAGCTCTCATCACTAGGTTTTCCATCCCTAGAATGGTGAGTTGAGAGACTTATCCTTCATGGTGGCATCTCCAAACCTTTCCTTTCCATGATCCATTTCTATCTTCCAAACCATTTCACCATCCTTCCACCTTTCCCCTTCAATCTTTCCTATAAGTAGCTTTAGTTTTTGCATTTCCCTTTTGTAGTTTAGTTTTGGTTTCCCTTTGTTCTTTGCATTTCCAAATTGAGCATCCAAGTTTCAAGGCTTCCTTTCACAAGTTTTGAAGAGAAGAAAAGAGGCTAGATCCAAAATTCCCTTTCAAATGAAGAAAGACCTATATTAGGGGTGGTCATCTACGGACAATAAAGTGAATAACTTAGATGTGTAAACAACCAATAATCAAGTATGCGAGTAATGAACAAAAGAATAAATGAAAGAGAGAGTCCCTGTTACATTCACGAAATAATGGTAAAAAGTTATGGAAGGTTTTAGGGATTTTAGATAATTAGGTTGATAAAAAATTCAAATATGATGTGTGGTGAAATAAATATTATGGATGGTGAGAATAAACTTTTTTTCTTCAACGACTTGTTAAAAAGGTATTTTTGTCAATCATTTAAAAAAACAAAAGGAAATGAAAATAAATATTGTGGATAGTGAGAATAAATATTCTCTTATAGATGAAATGTTGCTTCTATATGAGATAATATCTTTAGTTCACAACTATTATATTCATACACCTTAATAGCAATTTCATATATTTTCACCCTATTTTAGTTTATCCATGTCTTTCTCTTTCTTCTTATCATATTAATCACATAGTATATTTTTTTTAACTTTCTCTGTTTATTTTTGTTTTTAGCTTTCTATCTTTCATCCACATAGATACCACAAAATAATAGGTTTAATTTTAATGGTGTTTTCCCTTTAGTTATGCACCATGGCTTCTTTATTGGATGTTACCTGTGTGTTAAAGCACTAATAGAAAAAAAAAATTTAACATTAGTTGTAGAGAATTAGGGTTGACAAAACGTAGTCATAATTTTATAAATAAAAAGTCACCTTTTAATAGTTATTAAGAGAACTAGGGTTAAATTTTTTCTTTACACTTATTATTACTATAACTGGTATTTAAAAATATAATCTTTACATCACCGCCACATCATCATAAATTTATAAGTGTCACAAGTTGATTTTTCCCCTTATAGTTCACTTTCTATTTTTTTTATTAAATATACTTTTTTTGAACTCAAGTTAAGAAGAACCATACGCCAGTAAAATTCTCTCTACAATTTAAATTAAAACATTTCCCAACTAACTATCTAATTGATAGGGGTGGCAAATTGGGCATAACCCGCAAGTCAACCTGTGAAGCCCATTAAAAAAGACAAATCAGGCCAACATTTCAAGTCAGTTTTCTGAATTAAGCTCGACTTATTTTAACACACCTAAAAAGGGTCCCAACCCAGCCCGTCGGGCTAAAATATTAATAAAAGAACCCATATTGTCTTAAGAGTTAAAAGAGAAGTATTGACCCTAAACGCTAAAGATGCATACTATTTCCTACTTTCTTTTTGTTCCCTCCAGATTAGTTAAGGTCCCTTTTATCTCCTTATTTTATGAGATTATCTCTATCTTTTTAATTCTAGGAAGTTATCTCTATCTATTAGATATCAGGTCAAGATCATAACCCTTCTTTGATGTATAAATATGGCCTCAGAGCCCTTTTGTAATTCAAGTGATATTTTGAGTATTACCCTAATTCTCCTAGAATGATTCTCTAGGGTTTTGTCTTACATACTTGGAGTAAACATTTAAATATTGCCTTAGAGCCCCTTCTGTAATTCAAGTCACATTTTGAGTAATAGAACCCTAATTTTTCCTAGAGTAATTCTCTAGGGTTTTGTGTTTTACGTACTCAAAGTAAACATTTTGGCGCCCATCGTGGGGCCTAATAAAATGGTTCCCATATCACATAAAGAATGATTGGCTTCAAGGAAGAAAAATGGTGACCATATGCAGCAATCTAGCCCCAGAGAAAAGGGAAACACCCGAGGAAATTAGGAAGGACCAGGACGATGACAATCAATTGAAGTGTAATGTACCATGGAGGAGTTGAGAAAACAAAATGAAGACCTAAGGAATTACCGATTGGAGGAGATGAGGGCCTCCAGTTATCAGAATATGCAAGCTACAAGACCAAAGGAAGACGGACCAAAACCTTTAGTCCCCTATTCGGCTCACAGAAAAGTTCCTTACCTAGTTGGCCTCTAACCGAGCGGTTCAGTAAACTTCCCATAACCTGGTCAACCTCAAGCAAGGACAAAGGGAGACACTTAAGCAGTTCATGGCATGCTTCAACGAGTAAGTCATACGGATATGAGACCTAAGCTTGGAGGTGGCCCTCTACACATACAGATAGGGTTTACGCCCAGGTAGGTTTTCTGAATCTTTGGCCAAAAAGCCCTAAACTAATATGGATGATTTCAGGAAGAAGGTAGCACATTACGTGAATATGGAAGAGTGTGAAGCCGATCAGGTTGGGAGCTCCAAAAATAGTAGGGCACGAGCAGAACCACCAAGTAACACCATGTAATCATTCATGAAGGCATTTTTTCCTACTCGAGGGGTTTTTTCTCACTGGATTTTCCTTTAAGAGGTTTTAATGAAGCCCGATGAAACATCAATAACACAAGAATGAGTCGGCTCAACAATTCTCTACAAATTATATGATTTAACAATGTCCTTCAAATTATGATTGCAATAAGATCTAAGACTATGAGTGACGGATCGAGGGTAATGACAAATGATTACTATCTTAAGTCCTAAAACTCCGAGTGATGGCTCACGAGTAAATTTCCAAGTACCAACTATAAAACACCATTCTGCCCCACCTACGGAACATATACAATGATTCTTGTGAAATTAGGAGAGCCTCTCTCAGAAGAGCATCCTACGATGAAGAAGAAAATGACACAAGGAGACAAGAAGACCTAGATTTTAATCTAGAAGAACGAGACATAACCTACATCAAGATATAATCCTCCAAATAGAAATCCATTCAGAAATGAAACATGCTGCTGAGGCCATAAACTTTTCAAAGAAAAGATCTAATACTAAGAGTAGTTGACAACAATAAAGGACGGGAAGCTAGCAGATAACTGGGAAAGCCCACACTGGGTAGGAAAACTCATTGGCAAAGGAGCATACCAACTTGAAGAGTTAAAATGAAGAAACATTTACATTTAAAGGAGTATTACAATTGAATGTAATGGAGGAACTCTTTTTCCTACTCGCGGGGTTTTTTCCCACTCGGTTTTTCTCCCAAGAGGTTTTCACGAGGCTCACCAGAATAACAATAAGACAAGTATGACTCAGCTCATCAAATTATGTTAAATCCTGGAATCCCGACAAAAGGAACAACAAAGCTCATGACTAGAAATCACATGACATACACACCACTCAGTGTACGAATGCTCAACATACAACCACTCGGTACACAGTCACTCGGCTCACCTGATGGCCGAGAGCTCGTGACTTAGGGGATCCTGTTTCATCTAGATTAGCTAAGGTCCCTCTTATCTCCTTATTTTAGGAGATTATCTCTATCTCCTCATTCTAGGATGTTATCTCTATCTCTTATCTTAGGAAATTATCCCTATCTATTAGATATCAGGCCGAGACCATGACCTTTCTTTGATGTATAAATATGGCCTCAAAGCCCCTTTTGTAATTCAAGTGACATTTTGAGCAATAGAACCCTAATTTTCCTAGAGTAATTCTCTAGGGTTTTATGTTTTATGTACTTAGAGTGAACACTTCCTTTTTCATATTTCATTTGTTTCTTCTCTTTCTTTGCAACAAATTTCTCTAGGGTTTTGTGTTTTATGTACTTAGAGTTCTTTGCAACAACTTCTTCTTCTCTCCATGTAGTTAGTATTGTTAACGGTGGCTTATAATGAGGGATCAATGTTTATTCCCATGAATCTATAAGGACGGAACCATTTTCTCTTGATAAGTCATTTGTTGTTGTTTAGAACATTGAGCAACTAAATTATAATTTATTAATTTCTATATATTCATTAAAAATTTTCTTTGCTTTGTCGTGTTTGTAACTATTACCATAGCTATATACTAATGCCTTATGAGTTGACTGTAATGTTAGAGAAGATGAAAACATTGCATTAACAGGTAAGCAAAGTTGACAAGGATTAGAAACCCCACCATTTTTATAAAACTATTACTTATGCTTTCTAAGGCTGAGGAAATAAACTGTTTTATTAAAAAAGGCTTAAAAGCAGCCTAAAATCAAGTGGATGAAGGGCAACCACCTATATATAAAAAAACAAAAAAAAGAGTTAACCCGCTGACTTACGGGCTAAACAAAATATGAGTTGGGCTGATATTTTTGACCCATTTCTTTTTTTAGCCTGATTCATATTTGGATGGACTTAAACCCTAAATCCTAAACCTATTTTATCACCTCTATCAATTAGTGGTGTTAATTTTCCCCAGGATTTTTTCCCATTTTGTTTTGAAACAATGTTCCAAAACATGATTCTCTCTCACGTGACATTCCATCATTGTCCCATTCTTCTTTATTGTTTTATTTTGAAATCTCCTTATAGACAATTGTAAGTTCCACACCTTTATCTCGTTGCTAGATCTACACCCTTCTTCGTTCCCAGTCTTCCAAGATTTTTTTTTAATTTTGTCTCACTCTAATTGTAGGAGTTTTGCTCTCGTTGAATCTAGTTTTCATTTCAATATTAAATTGGAGCTATTTTGGTTGTCATCAATCTCACGAGAAGATTATGGCGGTAGATTCTTTTCATGGCTAAAAACAAATTAAAAAGATCAAACATCTAAATGTTTCTTCCTTTGCTCTACGAATTTGGAAATTGATTTGTGTTAAGTTGTATTCATCTCAGTTTTCTTCTTTACACATGATTGTTGTCTTATTTATTTTTTGACATCTCTTTTTTTATCATTCTTTCAATTAAGTGTGCTAATGATGACATATATGATGTTTGACAAAATGTTTATGATCGTCGAAGAATTGGGATAAGATGTCTTGGTGTTTTTTGGGTGAATATCATATTAGGAATGCAAATATGTTCTTCTTGTTGATGTTAACTTCAGTCGAGATACTTATAAGAATCCTTTCAAACAACATTAATACTTAAGTCAATATTTATCAGAGTTAGAAAATTGATATTGGCTTAAAGCATTGAGGGTCTGAAAATGTACCTTTTCGTATTTGTGAGGCTAATATATATAAGGGAAGATGTATACAAAGATAGTGATGAACTTTTAAATTTTAGAAGTTGTCGGTGATACGATGAACTAGGCTGACTGACATGTTTGAGATAAGTACATTTGATGCACCACACATGAATACCAATCTTGGCTGACATGTCCAAATGAGTGTATTTGGTGGGCTATAGGACATAAGTATATCGATGGAGGCTACATAAGTCTAATTAATATGTCAAAATTTGTTTGAATCATACATAGACCTAATTAATATTTCTATATTAGTTTGAATCATAATTTCTTTAAAAAATTGTGTCCCTATTAGAGTATATTTTGATATTGTACTAGTTGTATCTCCTAGGCTCTATTAGATCTAGTGGGCTCCTAGCTGTTAGATTTAATGGGTCCCTAGCTGTTAGTTTGTTAAAGCTTCCTAGTCAGCAAGTGGCGTGGTTAACACACCCTCTCCTACACAATACCTTGTATTCCTCTCATGCATTAATCAAGAATTCAGATTACACGTAATTTTATTTTCTCTAAGATTCTCTTTAGCATTCTTACGATTTCCATTATGGTATTAAAGAGCTAGTTTCTTATCCATGGCTTCAAACCATAATTTTTCGTCGCCAATGGCGTCACGCTTCTCTTTTCTGTTAGTGCACAACACCACTGTAACTCCATTTCTTGTCCTTAAAAGGCTTTCATCTCCATAACTTGGTTGTCAATCATCACATTCCACCTAAGCTTCTCGTTGAGGCCGATCACGATGCAGGTTGTGAGAACAAGACCAACTCCAACTGTCGTGGCTTCCGTCACATGCCATTGGATGTGTGCACTCTTGGTAGCTTTGGGACAAGATCCATGCTCACTTTCAAGCACAAATGAAAGTGAAAGCTCCTGCATTCTGAGCAGTGTAACACATGCAAAGGGGTCGCACAATCACTGAATACCTTCTTTGAATTAAAGGTATTGTTGATACCCTCTTCTCCATTAGTGAACCGGTCACTCAATTAGAACATTTTTTTTTTACACACTCAATTAGAACATTTGTAATCACTGACAATGATATATAGGAGCCATGCACAACAAAAAGATTTCACAAAAGAAAAATAAAGACCAAATAAATACATCTACACTGATACATAATATAATAAAAAATAAAAAATATAATGAAAAATCATTTGAAAATTATAAGTACATGAAATCATGAAAAAAGCCATCAACAATGGAGAAAAAGTTACGCAATGTTGTTTTTAATTATTTTTTTAAGATATTACTTTTATTATCTTTTTAATTTGTTTTTAAGGGGTAAAACGGGTTTGGAAAAGTGGACCCTACTTCCTCTCTCGGCCCATTCTCTATTACAAAAATTATACATTAATCATTTATATTTTACTTAATTCCTAGTTGAGTCCCTTAATATTTTTTTTGTCGATTTAATCATTTACCTTTTTTAAAGTTTGCAAATTAGTCCTCTAACAGTGTCAAGTGATGTGAATTGACATTTTATTTATCATTGTTATAAAAACAAAATCGGTCCAACCAGTTGAGCCGTGAACTGGTTAGATAACCAGTATCAGTAAATTCTTTAATATTACCGGTTCAACCAAGGTTGGATCTCAGTTTCATCACAGTTTGTTTGAACCGATGTTTTTACTAGTTAAATGACCGGTCTGATTTTGAAAATATTTTTAATTATGACACTTGCCCATCTGAAGTGGCAAAACATCAACCGTTGATTAGATGAGAAGTATGACTTTGTTTTTTACAATTTGTTAGAAATGTTTGTTATATGTGGCTTCGTTTTTTACAGTTTGTGTTTGCTGGTGTATATTGGGATAATTTGATTATAAGGCAACAGAGAAATTTGCAAAATCTAGACCGGTCTCTAAAGTGGAAGACCAAAGCTAATAAAGTTTTAGTTGCTTTCCTGGCCATAAATGTTCTTTCGGATTTGTTAATCTGTGTTAGTGGGAGAGATATCAGATAACTATATTATACTTTGGTTACAATAGATTTAGGATTAAGTTAGTGGATAGTTATGGTTTCTATTGAGTTGTGTGCCTATTCGGATATGGCCAAAACAATAATAATAACCCTAATATTCTCGTTTCTCATTCAAAGGCTCCATTAACCTCAAATTCTCGTAGTGAGAAGACACTACTTCAAGGATTTAAAATGCTAACCAAATAATTACTTACATGGTTATAGGACTTAATAAAATTACATAGAATTACATACTTAAAAAAACATAACGCACTAAATTAACAATAAAAAAACTGTTAAAGAACTTAACTTAGAATATATATATATAGGATCTAATAAAAGTTGATCTAATTAGTTAAGGATTAAACTTTCATACGCATTCATTGAACCTTAAGACCTACCTTGATGGTGAACCCCAGAATTCAATTCATCTAAAGTTTTATGAAAACAAAAAAAAACATAAAAGACTAAAGGAATAAACTAGTTAGTTAAGGATTGAATTTGTAGTTATAAGATGACAAATACAAACTTCAAGAACCTTTATAAACATTCATTGAGCCTTAAGACTTACCTTAACCCTGGTGAACTCCAAAACTCAATTCATCTAAAATTTTATGACTCAAAGCCCAAAGAGAAACACAAAAGACTATAGGTACATTTTTAACATAAAACTACTATAAACTGAAAGCAAGGCTTCTAACAACACTTGAGTCGAACTTCAATGGTCCATAATTCAAGCATTCAACAATTAGAATTACTAAACAAAAATCATATTTTCAAGCAATCATTTGCGCGTACATAACTCCAAATACCAGTGATTTACACCTGCACCAAGGATATTGAGTCGACAGTAACCTGTTAAGAACTATTATCAAATTGATAACTACCATGTGTTAGTATCATATCATGAAAACCAAAATCAAAAAGCCACATCCCTAAATAACAGTGTGTCTCAAGTATCTTCAGATGGCAACGTTCCAAAGCAGGAAGGGCTATTGCAAAAGCACGGCAATCCATTAGGGCCTCTCCTAATTTCTCCATAGCTAAAAGTAAGCTCTTCATCTTTTTGGATATCTTTTGAAGCAAAGAAACAAAGCCTGGGGAACAAAGCTCCTGAACTTCTAACTATCTTCGTGTTTAAATTACCACCATCACATGAATGATTAACAAACCGTGCAACGTTTCCTATTCTTGTCGCATCAATGTTCAGTCTCAAACATGCCTTTCCGGAAGGTAGATGCTCTCTTATAACTAAAAGGGCAGAAGAGAAATGACCCTGCAAAGCCAGTTCATCATAATATTGATGCCTCTTCTGCGCTTCCTTTGTTGTCAAGAGTTCACCTTTGGTCATAAAGGAAAACATGAGTCAATTATTTCACACATCCATATGGGGATTAAAAAAAATCATGCATAAGAAAACACCTAAAAGAATGAAGTATTAGCAACAATATAGTAACATAATTCTTTAACTTACATACATCTGCTCATTTATTGATTTTAAACATCATACCTCAACATATTGACTTCACCTCCTAATTGGGTTGCCACATGCATAAGACAAGTATTTCTACTATAACATAATCTCTTGAACCTTTTGCTGATAAAAAAAACACATAATCTCTTATATGCTTCAGAGCATCTAGAAAGAGATTTGTGAACAGGAAATATCAGATCAAAATAGCACCTATCCCTTTACCTATAGTCCATACAAGCTACTATGGGTATACACGGAATATTACTCAATTGGCAGTGAGAACTCTGACATATCATTTTCTAGGAAAGGTTATCCACATCATGGTTCAACATGTAGAACAGTAGCAAACTTGGCTAGAACAATATCCATCCAGCAGAAAACTTGTCTTGCTGGGTTCATGGTAAAAATGGTACAATTGACCAACGTTGCCATTATTAGTCAACTTACCAAAAGCTGAAAACCCAGGAAAAAAAGCCAGAACCCAGCAGCCTGGACATAAACCCAGAGGAAACAGCCTTTCTATACCAAAGTTGGTACCCAAAATAATGAACTGTCAGCTCACTCAAATAGCACCCAATAACGAGTTTGTTGACAACTAGTAGTAAAGAAGGGAAATGTCCTTCCTGTTGCAGCCAATTGCAAAAGCTACTCGCAGGGGTAAATTTAATACCAGGTCATGGGCACCGATCAAAGTTTGGGTGGGTTCTTTTCTTGTTTGGGGCTAGGCCTCTTCTGGTTATTTGATGTGTTTCAAACTACTACCCTCGTTACAACTTTTATGCGGTACAAGATGATCCCGACAAATAAGTATTATGCTAGGATAAGGGTCATTCAGTATCAAACTAGTTGAATCTTGACAGCCTTGGTCAAATCAAAACCATTATAACTCATACTATATTAATATTGGCTTGTTTAACTAAAATACCTTTACAAGTCAATGAAAAAAATAGTTATACAAATACAATCCATTGTAACATAGTTGTACAAGTTAATAGGGAGAAATAGTCTAAAAAAACCAAACATTTTTTTTTCTAATTATAGATTCTCCATATTTCACCCTCATCCAAACTTTGTTTTACAGTACACTAAGTCCTTCACAAACTGAAATGTGAAAAGTTAAGAGTAAAAACATATAAGTTGATTTGGCCCTTAGATTTTTATCATTTGTATATAGTCATAATTTTAATAATTGCATTTTACCATTTTAATGTCATCATTATCTTTACTAGTTTCTGTGAGGAATCTCCAGATGGTTTCACATTTCTTTTCTTAGTAGTCTAATTTTTTTTTATAGACAATGGGACCAGTTTCAGAAACTATTCCCCAACCCCTACATTCTTAGTATGACAAACTTCACTACAATCTTTTAATTCTTATATGTTGAGCACAAGAAATTGTAGTAAAATCAACATGAAAAAAAAATTAGTCAAGATTCTCCTAATCATTTTTTTAATTTTTAAATCAAGTTCTTAAGCTTATACACAACACACATCATTTTCTAACTTTCTCTATTAATCCCCTAACAATCTTACCATTAAAATCGAATGAATGAATTGTATAACAAGCATAAACACAACTGTTATGCTGAAACCATACCAAGTATGGAAACCCTTGACCCCATCCAGTATATGTCACACAACCAGCATTGTATTGGCAAAGAAAAATAAAACAAGAGGACTCTCAGGTCCCAACACTAAACACTACAAAGATGGAAATCTGAAACCCCAAACAATCAGAGTACAGATTAATCCTAGTATTTTCTGAATGATCTATTTTATGAACAACTAGTTGCGGCAACCCTCCCTATTTCCCACATGTCAGCATATAGCAAATAGTTCACATCCTAGCCATATAAAAGCTGAAGAGCATCTCAGTATAATGACAAACAATGAAACTAAAAAACCATACCCTTTCTTTTCATCCATTTTTTTCTTCATTTACTTTGACAAACATAACAAAACTGCCCCAACAAATACATTACAACCAATGGCATCATTCAAACCCAAGATCCATTCTATGTAGTACCAGAACTGTAACATCAATCAGAAGATCAACTACCTAAACTCCAAAATTCACACACACCCATAAACATACATGATAACTAACAGGAAAATATCGTTAAAATCACACTCACATTAACTAGCATTTAATTGAACTGAAATTGAAATTGCACCAGTAACAAACATATTTCTCCGGCGGCAGTTGAATTATTCTTTATCATTAAAAGAGAGACAAAGGTCCGTTCAAGTTAACCCACATGATTAATGAGTAAAGGTCAAATATTTTAAACCTGATATTTTAGAAACTTAAAAATATGTCCAACTTAGTTGTTTTTAAAATAAAATAACAATATGAAATACAGTAAAGATTGATTTAGTTCTTATAATGGGAGGACAATTACACAAGATTAAAAAATGCCTTAATAGGAAAAAGGATTGAGATGGTAACAATAATTAATTTTATAATCAACGATTGTTAAATGTCACATTAGATGAGCCAAATCTAAGTAAAAAACAAAAAACTAAAATGAATGAATAAAATGAAGGAATAGAGAATGAGTAAACTCTCCGGTTAGCGTTGGAGATCATATGGGGTAGACAGTATAGTTTTGAAAACAACATTTTAATCCACGACTTCACAAAAAGTCATCTATTTAGTCCTTTCCTAAGTTATTTTTTTTATTGTTATTTACTTATTCATATTCCGAAGGATTAAATTAAACGTTGTATTGCAAATTCAGAGACTAAATTCGGAGGTTTTGAAAATCTCCATTCCTAGACCATCTAATATGAAGGTTTACTTTAATAGAGAATTAACATTACCTGCATACTCAAACACGAAGGCCCCTTCGGGAATGAATTGGTCAGCATGCAAACCCCATCCTTTCCTCTCAGCCCGCACAATCTTCACCCGAACCGCAACCCCATTCTGGCTCAACCGGTACCCACACTCCGGCCCGCACCGGCAACCGGGACCACACTCCATACCGACGTCATCCAGCCCATCCAAGCCCATACAGGGGCACCCGGAGCCCGCACAGGTCCGGCACTCGCAGCCCAACACAGCCCGGCCAGACTCACCAACGAGGCCCAGGGAGTCAGCGCGAAGCTGAGAGGGCATCATCGGGGAGGGGGAAATTACGGAAGAGTCCCCGCCCCAGGGTTGAGGAGGGAGGATGTGGGAATGGAGGAGGAGGGAAGGGGTGTAGAGGAAATGGGCGTAAGGGTGGGGACCGAGGGGATTGATGAAAGGGACTGGGAAGTTCTCGAAGGTTCTAGAAGCGTCGGAGGAGCGGCGGAGAGTGATGGAATGGGAGAGGTTTCGAAGGGATTTGCAGGTCATGGAGACGTTGGCGAGTTGTGATGGGGTTAGGTATGGTAACACAAACTCTGCGCATTCCACGAGAGGGGGACACTCTTCTTTCCAACGCGTCTTCCTGCAAACAACAGTTTCTTCTTCTCCCATTTTTTTTATTGTTGCTTGCTATACGATCACGCTTATGAAATGAATCAAGATCTTGTTGGGAAACCACCAAAAGCACAGAACGAACTCGTGTTTTTTCTTTTTTCTTATTTATTTTTTAAAAGTGAAATACAATTTTATATCTCATTAGGATTAAGAATCACTTGTACAAATTAAAATATTTGAAGGATCATATTTTTTTATATACCGGTTTATTTTTTACATTATTCATTAATAAATGGTATAAAATTATTATTTTACATTTATTGTTTGAATAACTAACTTGGCTGGACTTTCCATAACAACAACTTGTTAACCTCCAAAGAAGAAACAATTTCAAACTCAAATCATCAGCATAGACGTTTCCAATGACAGGGCATCTAGTTACTGTTGTGACGATTGTTAGGGAATCCCTCTTAGATACGCAATGGAAAAAAAAAAGATTCTCGTAATACTTGTAAAACTTTATGTTTCAAAGCATAAGACAAACACAAAAATTATGTGTTTTAGGATTACCTCTTTTAAAAAAATCGAAGCAGTTCTAACTTCATCTTTTAGGAGTCCACACGAGCACTCCCATTAGAAACGCTACACCTTCCAAATGCTAATTTGACCTAATTTGTTCTATCTAAAGAGTGGACTCCTTACTCATTCTAAATGAGTTAGACCCAATAGCTTTATTTTTGTCCAACTAAAATAAAAAACATTTTTTTGATGAGTTTACTCTATATATGTGACCTTATAGATAAAATACTCAGTCATATTAATAATAAACTATTTTATTATTAATATAAAATAAGAGCGACATCGCTATACATCATTATGTCCAAATATTATTTAATATCAACATAACCTATAAGTGAAAATTATTTTATATGTTTGTTCCTTTTGTCACGATATCCTAACTAGGCCCAAGGCATGGTCATGTCATCCTTATACGGCTTAATTTATTTTACTTGATACCAGAGTAGACTTTATCCAAATAAATATGCAATATTTATTTTTTCTAGTATGACCATGCATTTCCTTAGTCTCACTCCATCAAGTGGCCTATAGATATCATTTTTGTCACATAGGAGAGACAAATCTCATATACATCATTCACATCTCTCTACATAATTTGTTCATTTCTAATCACAACCTTTATAGTCCTTTTGCTACAGAAGACGTTTGATTGTATTAAAACAACAAACTCCTCATGTAAGAATCGTAGTGACTTCAGGTCGAAGAACTACATATACCATTATTACATTGAGAATTGTTTATGGCATTCATGTAACGATCTATGCAACGTTCTCATGGTGGGTCTGTCAAGTACATCATTACACTTAATGTGTACTCGTGTGAAGACTTCATATCATCTATATCCATGATTTGTGAGATCAGATCATCAGTACACTCACACATTAGTCTTAATGTATTTACATGTCCTTACGTAAACACTTGATTAGGGACATTTTAGGAATAATTCTCATATGACTTACTACTCCAGGGATAAATACGTTTTAAAATAATTTTAAACTGAAATACTTATTTTATTTGTTAAGTAAAAAAATTATACAAATGGAAAAAACATAAAAGCTCATAGTGCATACACCAACAATAACGTCTTCCAAAATCTCAATGGTCTTTCCTTTGAGACTCCCAAGGATAATGAACTTGGACTTATCTACTAAAACACTATTCCAGAATTCAAGAATTAGTTAAAGAGAGAAGGGCTCCTATCCACGTAGAATTCGGTCCAACCAATGCCTTTAATTTTAGCAATGATGTCCCTTCCTTCAAGCGTATATTATTTTGGATGGAAGAAATAGGACTCCACAGTGTCTCCAACATAGAGCTTGGGTGCTATGGTAGTGTTCAAGAGAGATGAAGAAGACAAAGAGTTTAGGGTTTTAGGAACGAGAGGGGTTTTAACACAACACAGAGAGAAAACTTTGAGAGAAAGAAACACTTGCAAGGAGGGAAAAGAAGTGAAGGGTCACTTGATTTAAAAAGGCAAAAACTGTTCACTAGAGAAGAGAGAGAAAACAATTCAAGTGACAGTTACATAAAAAGTTATTAACTTCTACCATGTGGTACATTTTAAAGTTAATGACAATAAAACGTAAAACTTTTCAGTTAACACAAATCCCAAGAGATTTTTAGCTTTTTACCTCTCAGCTATAAAAAATGGAAGCAAACATTTATGGATTCAAACTAATCAATTAACTAAGCATACATTAACAAACCCAGACCTTTCATGTAAACATTCAAACTTTTTAAATAGATCAAGTTCACATACAAAGTAGACATATTCAAGTAACATTTCTCAGATTTAAATTGTACTTGATAAAAGCAAACCTGACCTCAACCAAAGACTTTGTAAAGATGTCTGCCCATTGATGGTCTGTGTCCATAAATATCATGTCCAGAATCCTTTTTTGTATGTAGTTTCTGATGAAGTGATATTTCACCTCCATGTGTTTGGCTTTGGAGTGCTGAATAGGATTCTTAGAGAGATTTATTGCATTTGTGTTGTCACAAAACACAAGAATTTCTTTTTCCTTGATTGAGTAATCCTCAAGCTGATACTTCATCCAAAGAAGTTGAGAACAACAACTAGCTGTAGACATGTACCCAGCCTCTGCTATTGAAAGTGCAATTGAGTTCTATTTCTTGCTTCCCCAGGATATCAAATTATTGCCAAGAAAGTGACATCCACCACTTGTGCTTTTCTTATCAACTCTATCTCCTTCAAAATCTGCATCACAATATCTTGATAAAGAGAAAGAATCTATTCATTTTTAGAACAGCCCAAGGTTAGTGGAACCTACAAGATACCTCAGAATCCTCTCCACTATAGACAATTGTGATTCCTTGGGGTCTGATTGATATCTTGCACACATGCAAACACTAAACATTATATCAGGTCTGCTGGATGTGAGATACATAAGTGAACCAATCATTCCTTTGTATAAGGTCTGATCCACTAGTGTACCAGATTCATTTTTTTTTATTATGCAAATTGGATGTATAGGAGTGCTCATTGGCTCAACATCAGTCATTTTAAACTTTTTAAGCAACTCCTTAGTGTACTTCTGTTGATGGACAAAAATACCATCATCAGTCTG
Organism: Clitoria ternatea; assembly: GCA_037962975.1. Lineage (NCBI taxonomy): Eukaryota > Viridiplantae > Streptophyta > Magnoliopsida > Fabales > Fabaceae > Clitoria > Clitoria ternatea. Next base: position 20,721,110 of record CM075675.1, read on the forward strand.
TTTGATCTGCAAGCCTAAGAAGAATTTGAGTTCTTCCATCATACTCATTTCAAATTCAGCTTGCATCATTTTAGAAAATTCTTTGCATAGACTTACGTCAGTAACACCAAAAACAATATCATCCATATAAATTTGCACAATTATAAAGTTCTTATGAGAGCTTTTTCTAAACAAGGTTGTATCTACTTTTCCTTTAGTAAAGCCTTTTGAAATAAAAAGGTAGAGTTTGTCGTACCAAGCTCTTGGAGCTTGTTTCAGATTATACAGTGCTTTACCAAGTTTAAAAACATGGTTTGGAAAAGAAATATCTTCAAAACCAAGGGGCTGTTTCACATAAACTTCTTCTTTAATAAAGCTATTTAGAAAAACACCTTAATATCCATATGATATAATGTAATTCCTTTAAAAGCAGCAAATGTAAGAAGGTTCCTTATAGCCTCAAGTTTGGCTACAAGGGCAAATGTTTCAGTGAAATCAATACCTTCTTGCTTATTGTAGCCTTGTGCTACAAGTCTACCTTTATTTTTGACAACCTTTCAATCCTTATCAAGCTTATTTCTTTAGACCCACTTGGTTCCAATAATGACTTTATTTTTGGGTCTTGGTACAAGGCTCTAAACCTTATTCATTTTAAACTGGTTCAATTCCTCTTGTATGATAATGATCCAATCAGTATCCTCCAAAGCTTCTGTAATATAGTTGGGTTCTAGTTTTGAAACAAGAGTTATGGTGGATTGATTGAGAAGTTTGGATCTGGTCCTGACTCTAGTAGCTTGATCTCCAATGATAAGGTTTAAAGGATGATAAGCCTTGAACTTCTAGTCCCTAGGCTTTTTTAGTTTAGATACTGATGGTTGTTGTTTAGATTCTTCATTTCTATCTTCAGCTGGTTCTGATTGAGCAGAGTCTGATTTTTGCTGATCTTGTTCAAATTCTTGCTGCTGCATACTTGCATCTTTAAGATCTAGATCTGTCAGTGTCTTGAAGATCATCAAACCTTACATGTATTGATTCCTCAATGGTCTGAGTTCTTGTATTAAAAACTCTATAAGACTTTGATGTGGTTGAGTACCCCATGAATATCCCTTTGCGACACTTAGAATCAAAATTTTCAAGATAATCCTTTATGTTAAGGATATAACAGGTGCACCACCCAAAGGGGTGAAAATATGAAATATTAGGTATTCTTCCTCTCCATAATTCATAAGGAGTCTTATTCAGTATTTGTTTGATAAAGATTCTGTTTCAAATATAATAAGAAGTGCTCACAGCCTCTGCCTAGAAATATTTTAGAAGATTATTTTCATAAAGCATTATTCTTGCCATTTCTTGCAGAGATTTGTTTTTCCTTTCCACAACACCGTTCTGTTGAGGTGTTCTTGGAGAAGAAAATTGTGAGTTATGCCAGACTCATTATAGAAATTTTTAAAAATTTCATTTTCAAATTCTCTACCTTGATCACTTCTTATTGTCCTAATACATAATCCTTTCTCATTCTAGATTTTCTTGTAGAAAATCTTAAATACTTTTATAGACTCATCCTTGTATTTTAGGAAGTATACCCATGTCATTCTTATGTAATCATCAATAATGACAAATCTATACTTCTTTCTTGCCAGACTTTATACTTGAGATGAACAAAACAAATCTAAATGTAACAGTTCTAAAGGTCTAGTAGTGGAAATAACATTTTTGTTTTTAAAAGAGGTTTTATGTTGTTTCCCTTTTTGGCATGCTTCACAAGGCAAGGAACTATTAAAAGAAATCTTCGGTAGTCCCTTGACAAGGATTTTTCTGTGAAGTTTTGAAATATGTTTTAACTCACATGCCTAAGCTTTTTGTGCCAGATCTACCTCTCCTCAGAGTTTGAAAACAAACATGTTACATTTTGATCATTTAGTTCATTCAAGTCAACCTTGTACAGGTTATGATGTCTATTTGTAGAGAAGGGTGTGGTTCCATTATGATTGATGACAATATACTTTTCTTTGTCAAAATAGACCTTGTACCCACTATCATAAAATTGACTAATGCTTAGTAGGTTATGTCTCGAACCTTTAACCAAATAAACATTTTCAAAGACAGGTGACAGAATTTTACCAACTCTACTAGACTATGATCTTTCCAGTCCGGTTTCTGCCAAAGGTCACTGTTCCACCTTTAAACTACTCTATATATAATGAGGACATGAGTAGGAAAGATCCCATCATAACCCTAGATAAGGGTCTAGAGATTTATAGAAGACCCTAAACAAGGGCAAGGACAAAAAGGCCAAAGACATCACCCAACAAGCCCTAACTACCTTCCTGACCACTCTACATAGGCCTAAGCGAAAGGAGAACTAATTGAAGACCTATTCATTCTTTTCATGTATTATTTGTGAGAAATATATTTTTGAGTAGAAAATAAGGTTTCATATATTTTAGAGATAGGATTTGGGCCTTACATGGTCATTGGACCACTTTTGGGCTTGTACTTTATATTTAGGCTGGTATTTAGGCCATCCTTCTCTAGTTTAAGCTAATTCGGCCTAGGAGAGTGTTATAAGCCCAATAAGCTTATCCATTTCCGATATTCCTCAAAACCTATATAAGGTTTGTCATTCCATGTATTCTTACACTTTAATATTGAATGAATTTTGAATTTATGAGAAGTGAATGTATACTTCCCATTCTTAGGTTAGATTGATTTTTGGCCTTCTTCAAGCTTTCATCACTAGGTTTCTATCCCTAGAGTGGTAAGTTGAGAGACTGATCCCTCTAGGGTGGTGTCTTTAAACCTTAATCATCTATTGTCCATTCCATTTCCTAATCCTTTCATCCTTTCTTTCACCTTTCCCCTTCCATCTCTTTATAAATAGGTTTAGTATTTGCATTTTCCTTTTAGTTACATTCGGTTTCCTATTCCCAATTCCATTTCCGAAAATAACTTACAGCTCCCATGGTTCCATTCCTTAAGAATTGAAGAGAAGAAATGCTAGATCCAAAACTTCCTTTCAAGTTGAAGAAAAGCCTATATCAAGTGGTATTAGGAGTCAAGGTGCCATCTTTATACTTTGTTTCTCTTCTTTTTCATGTTTCCTCTCAAGTTCTTGTTGCTGGAATTTTAGATTTCAATCCTTGTTCAATAGTTCTTAACTTTCCTTTGTTAAAAAGTTCAAGAAAATCATAAAAAGATGCATTGTATTACCTTTTCTTTTGCTTTCTTTGATTGAGCTTGTGCATATTGATTTGAGTTTTTGAAATTTCAGATTTGTGTATACTTTGTATGATCTTAGTTCTCCTGTTCTTGCACCATTAATTTCGCCCATACTTTGCTTAAAATCAAAGATCAAGTTCTTGCAAATTCTAGAGTCAAATTATGGTTTGAAATGGCACACCTTAGAGCTTTTTTTTTTGTTTCTAAGTGTTTGATTGCAATATGTGTTTAGAGTGCTGATCTTGCTGCCATTTAATTACATCTTTTAAGTGGCATAAAAATCTCCAAGTTCCTTGTTTGATTGCCTCACTTTTAGGTAGTCAAAAGTTAAGGGTGCTTGCTTTTAGTTTTTTTTTTTACATTTAAATTTTTGTGTCTTGTCTAAAAGTCTCTTGTATGTTTTGAATTAAACCTTTTCTATAGTATACTATCTCCACTCATTTTTCCATTTATTGCCTTTTTAGGGTTTAATCTCTTCTCAAATCTCAATTCCTCTTCGAGTTACTTTTTCCTTCAAATTGCTTTTACTTGCTTGTCTTTCTTCTACTCTAAGTTTTGTCTAGTGTCTCTTTTACCTTTGAAACTCTTTGGATATCTCTTACTCTACACTCCTAGGGTAACATATTTTGGAAAATAGGAAGTGGGTAAGGAAATTAAAGGAGGTGAAAAAGGCTTGAAAGCTTAAGGGTAGAAGTGAGTGAAACACTTTTGTGAGGGAGGGTATTCGATTTTGGACTTAATTTTTCTAAAAATTACTTTGAGTTTGTTAATTGTGTAGCTCAAGTGGTGGAGAAGGACTTGAAGATTAAAGGGAAGACTTCATAGGAGAGGAAAGCCTTGTAACTGACGTGAGCTGTCGCGGCCCCGTCAAATTAGTACATTAAAACTAATTAATGTAGTACTAGGGTGTCAACCTAGGTCGGTCTCTCAAGGATCAACACAAAAATTTAGGAAAAATCAAGTCTTAAACTAATTTTTTAACAATTAAAAATTAAAACTAAACAAATAAAAATTTTACAAACATAAGTTCACTAACATACAATTGGGGGGGGGTTTTGATTGATTTTTGTTGTCACAAATAAAATTAAAACAAGGTAAATAAAGGATTTAAAACAATAAATAACAAGCGATTGATTTTCTTGGAGTATTGTAAATAAATTTATCCTTGGTTCACTAAAAATAACTTGTATACTTATTAATGTTAATTTCTTAGCTCAATTTGAATTGATCAACTAAGCGTCTTTTTCAATTCACAATTCCTTTACTTTCATTTAAAAATGAATATTTGAATCAAGCATCCTAATTAAGCAAAAGGAGTCAAGATCTTAAAATCTAGGAATTATTGAGCATACATAAGAACATCGCCTATATACATAATCTATTCTCAAATTATGGAATTAAGCAAACCATAATTATTAAAAGTGATTATGAAAATATTCATTAAGCATGCATATTTCCTTAATCCATTCTAATTTGAAATCTTATTTAACTCCATTTGAATAACTAAACCGATTAAGCATACAAATTCAATTAAACAAAATGGAATTAAATAAGTAGAGAATGATTATGAAGAAATAACAATAATAAAAGCATACTATATTAAAATTAATGACCTCAAAATTACATTACAACATTCTCCAAGAAAATCAATCTAAGGGTTTTAGCCCTCCATAATTACAATTACAAACAACAAAACTAACCCGGAAATTGAAGAATTTGCTGGAAAATTCCAACAGAGAAGAGAAGCAGAGGAAGAACGTATGAGTGAGGGAGGAATTGAAGAATGAAGAATGGTGTGTCATGACCCTTGCTCTTGTGCCTATTTATAGGAGTTAGAAAGCAAGCTTTTGCCATAAAATATTTCAATGGAAGGAGCACTCTTCATTAATCAATTCAATGGTGCTCCATGATCAAGTTGAGTGCCTTTCCCACCATGCTTTGCCCACCTTCCAGAAGCTTGAAAACGTGTTTCTGGGCCAATTATTCACTCATGAATCGATTCATTGGTGGGAGGAATCGATTCATGCTTCCAAAATGCAATTCTGGGCTAATTTTACACGTATGAATCGATTCATTTGATGGAAGAATCGATTCATTGCCTTTAAAACTCAAATGAATCGATTCAAAATGCTGATTTTTGCATGATTCAGTCGTATGAATCGATTCAAGCCAGAATGAATCGATTCATGGCTCAAAATTTCACTTCCTGGTGCATTCAATTCGCATGAATCGATTCAAGAGGGGGATGAATCGATTCATCCCCCTGATTCTCCATATTTTGCACACTTTTTCACCCTTTTTGAGATCCTTTTGAATATTTCTTGATTCCTTTGATCCTTAGGCACTTTGATCTTCATTTTGGATTGGAATTCTTGAGTTTCTTTGATCTATTTTCCTTTGGCACAAATTATTAATCAAATATTACATAAAGATCAAATGATAAAAATGTGTTAAAATGCAATATGTTACACACTAAGTGATGGCAAATTATACACATTTAAAATGGAGAATTAGAGATAAATCATGCATCATCAAATACTCCCACACTTATTCTTTTGCACTCCCGGGCAAAATCAAAATAAAAACAAATATCACAATTTATTGAAAACATTAAGTTGAAAACAACAACACACAGAACTGGCATGCTTGTCATGAAATCTTAGAAATATACAAAGAAACAAGAGTTTTCAACATGAAAGATACATAGCATCAAGATATATATAAAAATCATTCAAACACTTAGGCATGTGAAAATTAAATTAAACTGAAAAGAAGATCATAAGTGATAGAACCTCACAAGACATACTCTCAACTCTCAAGTGTTTAAGGTTTGTGTATACACTCAAAACAATTCCTGAAAAACAAACAGTCTAAAAATTTGGCAAGTTTCTTAATTCTACAATCAACACAAATGAATGTATAGATCCACAGGGCTTTCACAGGGTTGCAATGTGGCCAAGGTTAAAATGGATGAAATATATATATTATATATATACCAAAAAGAATAATGAAGCAATTAGTTTTACTGGCAAACAGTGAGGGTAAAACATTTATTGTATGGTATTTGGTAAATTTTTTTTTTTTTTTTTTTTTATGAGATTGCATAACACTTGAAACAAGAGTTGCAATTCCTTTTTGCACACCCCCACACTTATTTGAATGCCTGTTTTGACTTGATTCCAAAGCTTCAATATATTTCTTACGGTAGGTATATTTTTGGTTCTTCATCCATGGTTTATTTGAGCTGCAACAAGGAAACAGTTAAATAGGCTCAAAATGGCTAGCAAGAGATAATTTATTCATGGTAGGTTTATCTAGCTTAGTGGCTCAACTGAACAAAATGCCTGTATCAAAATACATTCATATGAGTTTCAAGTATCATCAAGAAACAAGACAAAAATTAAGATGTAAGCCTTCAGGAATTAATCACACATGAAAGGATTAAGATGGTTTAAAGTGATCCATCAAATTTAAAGGCTCAAAAATCTCACAAGGTATAATTCCATCATATATGATCATCTATCAATTATCATGTCATTCTCAACATACCAAAAATGTTTGAGTTCAAATTATAACATATCATTAAGCTCATATCAGACATGAAAGAATTTACTTGTTACTCATGCATATCTTAAAATTCCAATAAAACATGCCTTTTTAAAACAAAAACACACACAAATTTTTTTTTTTTTTTTTTTTTTTTTTTAAATAAAACAAAGTCATACAAAATTTAATCACTCAACACACAATAACACACAAATGATCCCACCCCCACACTTAAATCATACATTGTCTTCAATGTAAGACAGAGCATACAAAATAGACAATATAATGAAAAAGTAAAGAGATGGGTAAGAAAAACTCCCTCAAGGGGGATCAAGAAGTGGTTCCCCCAAAGCATGTTCCTCCATTGTAACATCCACAAGTGAAGGATTTTCATGAAATGGCTTCAAACGTTGTCCATTAACCTTGAAGCTTTTGTTGGAGTTTTCACTTTTTATTTCCACAGCTCCATGGGGAAATACATTTGTAACAATGAAAGGTCCTTCCCATTTGGAGCGTAATTTTCCGGCCATCAGTTTCAACCGGGAATTAAACAGTAGCACTTTCTGTCCAGCAGTAAAATCCTTTCTAGCTATTGAGCTATCATGGAATTTCTTTGTTTTCTCTTTATAGAACCTCGAGTTCTCATAAGCTGCCAAACGGATCTCATCAAGCTCATTTAGTTGTAATTTTCTTTCCTCACCTGCTTGATCAAGTGCTAAGTTACAAGCTTTTACAGCCCAATAAGCACGATGCTCAATCTCCAGTGGAAGATGACATGCTTTACCAAAAACAATTCTATAGGGAGACATTCCTATAGGTGCCTTAAAAGCTGTTCTATGTGCCCAAAGAGCATCATCCAATTTCCTGCTCCAATCCTTTTTGTTAGGCTGTACTATCTTCTCCAGGATCCTTTTGATTTCTCTGTTAGAGACTTCTGCTTGTCCATTGGTTTGGGGGTGGTATGGAGTAGAGACTCTATGAACAACCCCATACTTCCTGAGCATAGCTTGCATGGTCCTGTTGCAGAAATGGGTTCCTTGATCACTAATGATTGCTCTCGGGATGCCAAACCTGCAAAGAATTTGAGATCTAACAAAATCCACAACAACTCGAGCATCATTAGTTCTGGTGGCTTTAGCTTCCACCCATTTAGAAACATAATCAACAGCCAATAAAATGTAAGTAAACCCAAAGGATGGAGGAAATGGACCCATAAAATCAATGCCCCAAACATCAAATACTTCACAAAACAACATTGGTTGCTGAGGCATCTGTTGTCTCCATGTGGTAGCATTACTTGCTCTTTGGCATTTCTCACAGGTGTTACAAACTCTCCATGCATCCTTAAAAATTGTGGGCCAATACAAACCTGAATCCAACACTTTTCTTGCTGTTCTTTGTGGACCAAAATGTCCACCAACTGGTGAAGCATGGCAGAATCGAAGAACTGATTCTATTTCATGATCGGGAATGCATCTTCGAATCACCTGATCATTACACAATTTCCACAAATACGGGTCATCCCAAATATAATACTTTGCATCACTTTTTAATTTTGAAATTTGGTTTCTGGATGCACATGGTGGAAAAACAGAAGCAACAAGATAATTTACAATGTTAGCAAACCAAGGTGAATCAAAAGAGTTAGAAATACTCATGAGGTGTTCATCGGGAAAATGGTCCCGAATAGGTGCCGAATCAGGAGCATTCTCAATTCTGCTTAAATGGTCTGCCACAAGGTTTTGTGTTCCACTTCTATCACGAATTTCCAAGTCAAACTCTTGGAGCAAAAGCATCCAACGAATCAATCTTGGCTTGGACTCACCTTTCTTCAACAAGTACTTCAGAGCTGCATGGTCAGTAAAGACAACTACTCGAGAACCGAGTAGGTAAGATCTGAACTTATCTAATGCAAAAACAATGGCCAAGAGCTCTTTCTCAGTGGTGGTGTAATTTACCTGGGCAGCATCTAAAGTTTTAGATGCATAGTAGATGACCCTAGGCTGCTTGTCAATCTTTTGACCAAGGACGGCTCCCAATGCATAATTAGAGGCATCACACATTAACTCAAATGGAGCTGTCCAAACAGGTGCTTGGATTATTGGGGTTGTTGTCAATGCTTGCTTGAGGCAATTAAAAGCCTCCTTACACTTTTCATCAAATTCAAATGCCACATCCTTTTGAAGCAGACTGGATAGTGGCCTAGCCTTCTTGCTAAAATCCTTTATGAATCTTCTGTAGAATCCTGCATGGCCAAGAAAAGAACGAACCTCTCGAACACAAGAGGGGTAAGGCAAATGTGATATAACTTCTACCTTAGCAGGATCTACCTCAATTCCTTTTTCAGAGATTACATGCCCTAAAACTATTCCTTGTTTTACCATAAAATGACATTTTTCATAGTTCAAGACAAGGTTAGTTTCAATGCATCTGTTTAAAACTTTATCAAGACTATCAAGGCATGCATTAAATGAAGATCCATAGACAGTAAAATCATCCATAAACACCTCTATGCAATTTTCAATGAAATCATGAAAAATACTTATCATGCATCTTTGAAAAGTTCCGGGAGCATTGCATAGGCCAAATGGCATTCTCCTATAAGCAAATGTGCCAAAGGGACAGGTGAATGTGGTCTTATCTTGATCCTCAGGTGCAATGTGAATCTGAAAATATCCAGAGAATCCATCAAGAAAACAGTAGTGAGACTTACCTGCGAGACGCTCAAGCATTTGGTCAATGAAGGGTAAAGGGAAATGGTCCTTCTTTGTTGCTTGGTTAAGTCTCCTGTAGTCAATACAGACTCTCCAACTATTCTGCACTCTAGTTGGGATCAATTCATCCTTTTCATTTTTCACAACTGTGGTCCCTGTTTTCTTAGGAACCACTTGAATTGGACTCACCCATTGGCTATCAGAGATAGGATAAATGATTCCTGCTTGTAGAAGCTTGGTGATCTCCTTCTTAACCACATCAAGGATTACAGGGTTGAGTCTCCTCTGGGGCTGTCTTACTGCTTTAGTATTTTCCTCCAGAAATATTCTATGCATGCACATGGATGGGCTAATTCCAGGAATGTCTGCCAATGTCCATCCTATAGCCTTCTTGTGTCTTTTCAATACCTGCAACAATTTTTCTTCTTGATTTTCATCAAGAGAAGTGGAAATTATCACCGGGAGCTGTTCATTATCCCCTAAGTATACATACTTTAGGTTCTCAGGTAGGGGTTTCAATTCTAACTTTGGTGCCTGCAAAACAGATGGAACTAACAAAGTAGATTTTGATTCTGCTGTTTGCACCTCAAAAATTTTGTTAGAATTTTCTTGAAATCCTGCATACAGCTCCTTATGGTTAACAGGTATATCTAAAGGTTCTGAATCAGAAATTATGTATCTATCAATTTCAGCACAAATATCACAACTTCCAGAATCATTGCATGCAAAACATTTGTTTGAATCATCCATGTATTCCAAATCAACATTAGAAAAATGTTCAAAAACTAGTTCGTCAATAATGTCAATTTGGAAAACAGAATGATTTTCAGATGGATATTTCATGGCATCAAGAATATTAAATTGAACTCTCGTGTCACCAAATTCCATAGAGAGAGTTCCAGAATGAACATCTATTTTGGTTCGAGCTGTTTTCAAAAATGGTCTTCCCAAAATGATAGGAACAGGAATTTGAGGCATACCTTCTTCCATATCAAGTACAAAAAAGTCAGCAGGGAAAACAAGCTGTTCTACCTGAACCAAAACATCCTCTATAACTCCAGCAGGATAGGCAGTGCTCCTATTGGCTAGCTGAATTACTACACCAGTAGGTTGTAAATTTCCAAGAGACAAAGATTTAAAAACAGACATAGGCATAACATTTATTGAAGCTCCTAAATCTAACATACAATTTTCAAATTTGTTATTGCCTATGATACAGGGTATAGAAAACGTACCTGGATCTTTGCATTTTTCAGGAATATTTTCCTTACCAAGCAGTGCAGATACATTTCTTCCCATGCTTATTCTTTCATTGCCCTTGAGTCTCCTTTTGTGAGTACACAACTCCTTCAGAAATTTGGCATACTTGGGAATTTGCTTGATTGCATCGAGAAGAGGTATATTCACTTCCACTTTCCTAAAAGTATCCAAAATTTCTTTGTCCACTTCTTCCATCTTCTTGCTTGGAATTGCTTTTGGTGGGAAAGGAAGAGGGATATGAGATGGAACTTGGGGTGGTTGCTTCTCAGATTTGCTTGTGCTTGAAGAGGGTTCATCATTCTCAACTGTTGTGGGCACATCTTTTTGTTTTTCAGGTTCCTTAGATATGGGTACTTCAAGGTTCTTACCTGATCTTAACTGAATTGCACTCACATTTCTTGGATTTGCAGCTGGTTGAGATGGTAATTTGTCAGAGTTTTGAGATTGTAACTGGCTTAATGATGAAGCCAATTGCCCAATTTGGTTGCTTAAACTCTGGATGGTAGCATCATTTCTTTGTTGATACTCTAAGTTCTGTGCAGCCATTTGTTTCACCAGATCCTCCAAAGAAGGGCCATTTGTGGATGGTTGAGGTGTAGGTCTTTGGAAGGTTGGTGCATTGTTTTGAAATGGAGGTTGGGGATTTTGTTGTTGGTTTCCCCATCTCAAGTTTGGATGGTTCCTCCAACCTGGATTGTATCTATTGGTGGAAAGGTCATGGTTTTGTTGTGGTGGAGGTCTGTCATGGTAGATATTTGCTGCATAGGCTTGGGGACTATTATTATCCTTTTCTTGTAGAGAAGGACAACAATCAGTGGGGTGCTCTTGTGAAGAGCAGATTCCACACACTTTAGCAGTCATGGATTTTTGATTTACTGCCAATTGTGTGACTAGAGTGGTGAGAGCATCAAGTTTGCTCTCAAGTTTTATTCCAGATGAACTAGAATTGGAATCAAACATGGGTTTGAAAGAATCATTTCTCACACCAAATTGTTGAGAATTGGATGCCATTTTCTCAATCAGATTTCTTGCTTCAGCAGCAGTCATATCTCCTAAAGCTCCTCCACTTGCCGCATCAATCATATTGCGATCAACGTGGTGTAATCCTTCATAGAAGTACTGAAGAAGAAGTTGTTCAGAAATTTGGTGGTGAGGGCAACTTGCACAAAGTTTCTTAAATCTCTCCCAATATTCATAAAGACTTTCTCCAGAGAGTTGCCTAATGCCAGATATGTCTTTACGGATTGCAGTTGTTCTAGAGGCAGGAAAGAATTTTTCCAAGAACATTTTCTTTAAGTCATTCCAACTTGTGATTGATCTTGGAGCAAGATAGTACAACCAATCCTTAGCAACACCCTCTAAAGAATGAGGAAACGCTTTAAGATAGACATGGTCTTCTTGAACGTTTTGGGGTTTCATTGTGGAACACACAATGTGGAATTCTTTGAGGTGTTTGTGCGGATCTTCACCCGCAAGACCATGAAACTTAGGCAACAAGTGTATAAGTCCGGTCTTAAGAATAAAAGGGACATCCTCATCAGGATATTGAATACACAAACTTTCGTAAGTGAATTCAGGAGCAGCTAGTTCTCTAAGAGTTCTTTCACGAGGTTCAGCCATATCAGAAAAACTAGCAGTACTTTCAACAGATTCAGAAAAAATACTATCACTATCAATATCAACAAAATTATTATTAAATCTAGCTTCTCTAATTAACCTATGAAAAGTTCTTTCAATTTCAGGATCAAATGAATATAAATGCTCAAAAGTTCTTCTAGTCATACATAGCATACAACAAGATATTTGATCATGATGAGCAATAAATCATAAGAATCCTAAATCATGCAAAAGAAATAAAACAAATAAAATTTTTTTTTTTTTTTTTAAATTTATATTAATTTTTTTTTTTTTTTTTTTAAAAAAATTAATTAAAAAAAAAATTAATTTAAAACAAGTGTTTTTCCTAAAGATCGTTGATCCCCGGCAACGGCGCCAAAAATTTGACGTGAGCTGTCGCGGCCCCGTCAAATTAGTACATTAAAACTAATTAATGTAGTACTAGGGTGTCAACCTAGGTCGGTCTCTCAAGGATCAACACAAAAATTTAGGAAAAATCAAGTCTTAAACTAATTTTTTAACAATTAAAAATTAAAACTAAACAAATAAAAATTTTACAAACATAAGTTCACTAACATACAATTGGGGGGGGGTTTTGATTGATTTTTGTTGTCACAAATAAAATTAAAACAAGGTAAATAAAGGATTTAAAACAATAAATAACAAGCGATTGATTTTCTTGGAGTATTGTAAATAAATTTATCCTTGGTTCACTAAAAATAACTTGTATACTTATTAATGTTAATTTCTTAGCTCAATTTGAATTGATCAACTAAGCGTCTTTTTCAATTCACAATTCCTTTACTTTCATTTAAAAATGAATATTTGAATCAAGCATCCTAATTAAGCAAAAGGAGTCAAGATCTTAAAATCTAGGAATTATTGAGCATACATAAGAACATCGCCTATATACATAATCTATTCTCAAATTATGGAATTAAGCAAACCATAATTATTAAAAGTGATTATGAAAATATTCATTAAGCATGCATATTTCCTTAATCCATTCTAATTTGAAATCTTATTTAACTCCATTTGAATAACTAAACCGATTAAGCATACAAATTCAATTAAACAAAATGGAATTAAATAAGTAGAGAATGATTATGAAGAAATAACAATAATAAAAGCATACTATATTAAAATTAATGACCTCAAAATTACATTACAACATTCTCCAAGAAAATCAATCTAAGGGTTTTAGCCCTCCATAATTACAATTACAAACAACAAAACTAACCCGGAAATTGAAGAATTTGCTGGAAAATTCCAACAGAGAAGAGAAGCAGAGGAAGAACGTATGAGTGAGGGAGGAATTGAAGAATGAAGAATGGTGTGTCATGACCCTTGCTCTTGTGCCTATTTATAGGAGTTAGAAAGCAAGCTTTTGCCATAAAATATTTCAATGGAAGGAGCACTCTTCATTAATCAATTCAATGGTGCTCCATGATCAAGTTGAGTGCCTTTCCCACCATGCTTTGCCCACCTTCCAGAAGCTTGAAAACGTGTTTCTGGGCCAATTATTCACTCATGAATCGATTCATTGGTGGGAGGAATCGATTCATGCTTCCAAAATGCAATTCTGGGCTAATTTTACACGTATGAATCGATTCATTTGATGGAAGAATCGATTCATTGCCTTTAAAACTCAAATGAATCGATTCAAAATGCTGATTTTTGCATGATTCAGTCGTATGAATCGATTCAAGCCAGAATGAATCGATTCATGGCTCAAAATTTCACTTCCTGGTGCATTCAATTCGCATGAATCGATTCAAGAGGGGGATGAATCGATTCATCCCCCTGATTCTCCATATTTTGCACACTTTTTCACCCTTTTTGAGATCCTTTTGAATATTTCTTGATTCCTTTGATCCTTAGGCACTTTGATCTTCATTTTGGATTGGAATTCTTGAGTTTCTTTGATCTATTTTCCTTTGGCACAAATTATTAATCAAATATTACATAAAGATCAAATGATAAAAATGTGTTAAAATGCAATATGTTACACACTAAGTGATGGCAAATTATACACATTTAAAATGGAGAATTAGAGATAAATCATGCATCATCAGTAACCCTAAAAATTCAATTCAATTTTCATTTCCCTTGTATTACTTTTTAGTCATTGTATTTTGGACTTTTAAATTTCTAGTAAAAAGGACATTGGACTTTGGTTAGTTTCTTAGTTTTTCATAGGGTAATTTTCGGCTAGTATATTTCCATTCATCATTTTACTTGCATTTTTACCTAATTTCCAGGGTTTGTTAATTGTTTTAACAAAATTAGTTAATTGGTTAGGAAGTTTCAACCTCTTAACTACTATTAGTTAGTTTTGTTAATTTTGTTAGGTTTGTTATAACTAAAGTTTTTAGTTGTTAGGTTGGTATAACTAGATTTATTATTAGTTAGGGTTGTTAAAACCAAATTTAGTTACTTGTTAGGATTTTGTCTTAACCACCTTAGGTAGTTCCAACTACTAACTAACTAAGTTTGTTAGTAGTTATACCTAATTAGGTTAGTTTTCCTGCTCATAACTAATTAGTTAAACAACCTAGGACTAGAGCAGGTTGTCTCATAAAACATAAACAACCTAGTCCTACAACCTAATATAGCATAATCCTAGTACAACACCTTAGGTAGACAACTTAGTACAAATATCCTAGTATTTCCCTTGCATCATAGTTTCATTTTGCATTTTAATTCTTGTCTTGCATACATCCTTGACTAGTATATGTCATGTCTACTTTTCTTGTTTGATTCTTTGATTTCTAAATATATTGTCTATTGATAGAGATAGCATGTCACCGCTTAGGTTAACCATGGAAAATCTTAATAAATTAGCACTAGGTTAAATAACCTAGAAAATAAAAATGATCAAATTAGGCAGAGAAATAGGGATAGAAATTGTAACATCCTGTTTTTAATAATAGCTATATTTTGTAATTTATGAAGCATGTAAGGCTTATAAGTGTTTATTAATGAATAAAAACACTTTATGAATGGTTTATAATACTCCAAAAATGAATTTTTGGGTATAATTATAGAAATTACATAGATCTATTTTGATAAGATCCAATTTCCGAGTGAAAGATTGAGGGTGAAGGAGTAAATTGAGAGAGATTGGAAGAAACATCCTGATCCGTTCTGACCTCCAAGGCTAGGACGACCTCAAGGTTCCAAAAGGGAAGAACGGATGACAGTAGATGCTACATCACACCGGACAACCGGTGTGGATAGGATTGTCTTTTATGTTGCACACCGGATCAACACTTTACCAAATGAACTGTAGGACGGATAACTTTGAACCGACATTCGAGACCGGAATTGAGTCCGTCCAAGAAAAGAAGATAACAATAAAAGGGTACGGTTTTCCTAAGTGGAAAGCTTACTAATTGTCCACAAGAATGAGTGACGTCTTGCTGATTGCTGGACGGTATAGTTTTCCGAGCTGTTGGCTCTTGGACGTTGTTACTTGCTTAATGAATAGTTGGATGGTAATTGAACTGTTCCTTAGGCGGAGTCACGTACCTTGACGGGGTAAAGCTTAGGCGGAGTCACGTACCTTGACGGGGTAAAGCTTAGGCGGAGTCACCTATCTTGACGGGGTAAAGCTTAGGCGGAGTCACGTACCTTGGCGGAATAACGAGAACATCTTTTAGAACATGGACATCTCTTAAGATACACTCAACACCGCCCTTCACATTCAATACCGCCCTCACTCCATACCGCCCTCATACTCAAGGCCGCCCTCACACCCTTCACACTGCTCTCACACAGCTGACTTCAGTTCAGGTGACACCGGATGAATTTAGTTCAGATTATCATTATAAACACCGGACGGATTCAAGGATGGTTAACTTAGCTTTCCTTAGAACGGATGTACACACCGGACGATTTTGAGCCGATATACAAGGTCGGATGCTCAACCGGACTTGGAAATAGAATTCTGGTCGATTTTGAAGTACAGAAGTAACTTTTTGACCCTTTTCTTGTCTTTTAGGCATTATATATAATATCTTCAAATCCCACTAATTACCTAGTATGTAGGACGGCCAGAAATGGACAATGTTTACAGCTCATTTCTTATCTAAACTTCCATTATTCCACAATCAGACACACCTAACAGTCCACTAAGTTGCAATCACGGGAAAGCTTGTCTCCCCACTTGCTTTTGCATTATTAAACTAACACACCACTGATCCTAAAACTCCCAATTATTCTTCTCCATCAACACACCTTCGATCTGAACCAGGACAGCCAGGGGATCTCATTTCCAGTCAGCTAAAAGTCTTCAAACCAAGTAAGAGGGGACAGGGTTGTGAATACTTATGAAATGGGTAGAATTGTATGCTGTCCTAGGAATCCAGTTTTATTTTCGTATCTTGCTGTTCAGTTTTGAGATTGAAAACGTGTTATTTTGATTCTGACTTCTTCATGAAAGTTGTAGAACTTTTTGTTATGTGAATTTTAATACCTTATTCAACTAATTTGGATATGTATAGCAAAAGTTGTAGTCAAAATACTACAGCATGTTCGTATGGAAGATTTATCTTTGGTTTTGTGTATATATTGATTTACTGGGAACTATACGTGCATAATCAGCCTTGGATGTCTTCATGAATGTTGTAGATAATTAAGTTGTGGATTTTTAGAAAGTGGTTTCACATCAAAATAATTTTTGTAGCTCAAGTTATGCTCAAAATACTGATGTATGTGCAAGCTGAAATTCTGAAATTTTAGAGTTTTGGAAGAATCCGAATCTTGTTTTCAATACTGGGAATTTTGTGGTATGAATTAGTTGTTGGTGTCTTCATGAAAGTTGTAGATAATTGTATTATTAAACTACAGAAAGTGGAATTACCTAAAAAGGGGTTGTTTTGCTCATGTTATGATTGTTTTACTAATGTATGTCGCTGTTTGGAAGTGCTGAAATTTAATTATGATGGTTATTATGGATAAAAATGATGTTCTTTCTATGAGTAATGAATTATTATTGAATTCTTGAGTGATTATGAATTATTATGACTATGGTGTCCCTTGAGGACTTGTATGACATAATTAATTTAAATGTACATGAATGCCTTGTGGTTATTGACAAGCATGGTTGAAACAGTAAATCCATGATTTTATGAATTATTATGTCTATTGTGTCCCTTGAGGACTTGTATTATCCGAGAGGTTTGGAAATGTGAATATCATGGTATGTTAAATGAGAAAGAGAATTAAAGGCATTCATGCATCATAAGCATCCGGACGCACCATGGAATTTAGGGGTTCCATGATTGCCTACCCTGGTGGGGGGTTACTCTGTGAAGAGTTAAGCCCTATTTTGTTGTGTGCCATGGAGTGTAGGGATTCATGGTTTATGCAAAAGTCCTACTTTGATATTGTGTACTTCGGTACTTGAGCGCCATGAAGTATAGGGATTCATGGTATATGCTAAAGCCCTATTTGTGTAAGCGCCATGAAGTATAGGGATTCATGGTATATGCTAAAGTCCTATTTGTGTCTCTATGAGACTTTTACTGCAGTATTCCCACCAAGACCAAATGGATCCAGCATGACATCATTTGACTAATTATATATCTATTAATGGACTTGTTTGGCATACTCATCATATCATTATGAATTGCTGATTGTGTTTGTGCAATTTTATCTATTTTATATTTATTCTATATTCTGTCTCACTCTTACATTAATTTTTACAGTGAATGACACGCAGAATGCAGAGTAATGCCATGATGGATGTCTATTTGCTTTATTACCTAAACTCGAATTTATGGGTTGTAATAAATATAATATGTCATGTACTATTCTATTCACATTCGTTTCCGCTATTTAAATATTTTCTTGGATTTAATTATTCTCGACTAGTATGTTCGATAACTTTTCCGCTGTTATTAATTGTTATATATAAACTCTGAATTAAAATTATAATTTTAAAATGATCTTTCGATAATGCGAAAAATTTATTCGGAAAATTACACGGGACGTTACAAGTTGGTATCAGAGCATTTTCAAAAATTCAGGACCAATTGTTATGACATGAGCTATTTCTCGACATAATATGTGAAATGTTTGACTTCTTACTTGATAACATGCTAAATGTGAACTATATGATTTGTGCCTGAATGATTAATTGTGAAAAGATTTGTTTGATTTCCTCCTGATAATATGATAAATGTGTTATAAGATTGATTACTTAACTGATAGACTGTAGAATAAGGATAATTATGTAGTATTTATATATATATTATTCCCTAGAATTGGTATAAACAAACTACGAATATAGGATGGCAAGAAACAACCACAACAACAATGATATGGCAGCAGCTTTCAACCGCTTAGCTGAAGCCATAGAACGACAAAATCAACCAAGGAGCACTGGAGAACTCCATGGATTAGACCGTTTCTTGAAGAGGAAGCCTTCGCAATTCAAGGGAGGCTACAATCCAGAGACAGCTTACTTATGGATTAAGGAAATGGAGCACATTTTCCGAGCCTTACCCTGCACAGAATTTGAAAGGGTGGAGTGTGCCACTTATATGATGGTCGAGGAAGCAGAAAACTGGTGGATACATGCCAGAACTCGTATGATTGAAACTGACAGACCTTTGAACTGGGTCAACTTCAAAGACTGTTTCCTAGAGAAATATTTTCCGGCAAGTGTGAAAAACCGCAAGGAGCTGGAATTTATGGAGCTGAAACAAGGCTCGATGTCCGTTGGAGAATATGCTGCAAAGTTTGAAGAACTAGCTCTCTTTTACCCTCCTTTTCAACAGGCTGGTGCCGAAGAATCGAAATGTGTTAAATTTGAGAACGGACTGAATCTGGAAATCAAAGAGGCGATTGGGTACCAAGAAATTCGGAATTTTCCTATTCTGATCAACAAATGCAGAATCTTTGAAGAGAATCACCAGGCCAGACTGGCACATGAAAAAGCCAATAGACAACTGAAACCTCAGTCAGTTGATTTCAAAAGAAGAGGATCGTTCTATCCAAATCGCTCCAGAGGCGGATCATCATCATCGTCATCTTTTGATAGACGCAATAACATGAGGTGTCTTAAGTGTGGAGGTAATCATCATGTACGTGATTGTAACAGACGTCTTGAAGAAGTCACTTGCTTCCGTTGTAATCAAAAAGGACACATCAGTCCAAATTGTCCGCAGAATAATCAAAACAACAACAGGAACACTGTGAGTGAACCAAGAGGCTCTAATTATCAGAGAGGCCGAGGAGAAGACACACGTACTGCCCAACCTCCAAGACAGAATAAGGAGCCCACAGATCAGAGGTTGCAACAAACAGCTGGGAGGGTCTATGCCATCAGCGGTTCGGAGGCAGATCAAGCTGATGACCTCGTACAAAGTAAGTGTGACATTAATGGTACAGTCCTATCTGTGTTATTTGATTCTGGTGCTACGCATTCTTTCATTTCTGATGAGTGTGTTAGACGCCTTCAATTACCTGTGAAGCCTATGACATATGATCTGATTGTTTCTACTCCCACCGGTACACAACTTAGGACTGCTAAGGTGTGTAACGAATGTTCTATACTCATAGAAGGTAGACGTTTTCTTGTCGATCTTGTTTGTTTACCTTTGAAGGATCTGGACGTGATTCTGGGGATGGACTGGTTATCGACAAATCGAGTATTGGTGGACTGTCACAACAAGACCGTGATATTTCCATCAGAAAATCTAAATTCTGACAACCTCAGGACCTATGTATTGCAAGGTGAAAGTCAATTGTTTGCTTTATTCACTCTTTACAAAGAAGATGGTGAACCTAAAGCAATCGAGATACCAGTTGTTTCTGAATTTCCTGAAGTATTTCCTGAGAATGTCTCAAGTTTACCTCCAGAACGTGAGGTAGAATTCTCCATTGATTTAATTCCAGGAGCAGAACCAGTGTCTAAAGCTCCGTACCGTATGGCACCAATTGAACTGGCTGAACTGAAGAAACAAATTGAAGAGTTACTGGAGAAGCATTTCATCAGACCGAGTGTGTCACCATGGGGAGCGCCAGTGTTACTCGTCAAGAAGAAAGATGGAAGCATGAGGTTATGTGTAGATTATCGTCAGCTGAACAAATTGACGGTGAAGAATAGATATCCTCTGCCCAGAATTGATGATCTGATAGATCAATTAAGAGGCGCTGCAGTATTTTCCAAGATTGATCTACGATCGGGGTATCATCAGATTCGTGTCAAGTCTGAGGATATTCCAAAGACAGCCTTTAGAACACGATATGGTCATTACGAGTACCTTGTGATGCCCTTCGGAGTGACCAATGCCCCAGCCGTATTCATGGATTACATGAATCGAATATTTCATCCCTACTTAGATCAATTTGTCATCATTTTCATTGATGATATTCTGATCTATTCAAAAACTACAGAGGAGCATGAAAAGCATCTTCGAGTGGTATTGCAGATTTTGAAGGAGAAGCAGTTGTATGCAAAGTTATCAAAATGTGAATTCTGGTTGAAAGAGGTAAAATTCCTAGGCCATGTAATCTCAAACGAAGGAGTGTCTGTGGATCCTTCTAAAATAGAAGCTGTGGTAAACTGGGAGAGACCTACTTCAGTCACTGAGATACGAAGTTTCCTGGGATTAGCTGGTTATTATCGGAGATTCATTGAAGGGTTTTCTCAAATTGCCCTACCAATGACTCGGCTAACCCGAAAGAATCAACCTTTTTCTTGGACGCCAGAATGTGAGAAAAGTTTCCAAGAACTGAAGTTGAAGCTTACATCTGCTCCAGTCTTAACCTTACCTAATCCACAAGAAGATTTCGTGGTTTATTGTGATGCTTCCAAAAAGGGCTTAGGATGTGTTTTGATGCAGCAAAGAAAGGTGGTAGCTTATGCATCTAGACAATTGAGACCACATGAGATGAACTATCCAACGCATGATTTAGAATTGGCAGCAGTAGTATTTGCCCTAAAGATCTGGAGACACCATTTGTATGGAGTCAGGTTTGAAGTGTTCAGTGATCACAAGAGTTTGAAGTATTTATTCGATCAAAAGGAGTTGAACATGAGGCAGCGAAGGTGGATGGAGTTTCTTAAAGATTATGATTTTGACTTGAAGTACCATCCAGGAAAAGCAAATGTGGTGGCAGATGCACTAAGCCGAAAGTCCATTCATATGGCATTTTTGATGATAAAAGAAATGGAGATGATAGAACAGTTCAGAGATATGAACTTGGGTGTACAGATGAAATCTTCAAGAAGTATGACTTTGGGGACTTTGAAGATAACCAATGATTTCCTGAAACTGTTAGGCGAAAGACAGAAAGAAGATTTGTCATTACAAGAGTTGAGAGAATTACAGGCGAATGGAAAAGATATGGGACTACAAGAAGGATCAGATGGAATATGGAGAATCAGGAATAGAATTTGTGTACCAGAGGATGTTGATCTAAGAAAGACGATTCTAGAAGAAGCGCATAAAAGTATGTTAAGTATTCATCCTGGATCAACTAAGATGTATCAAGATCTGAGGAAAAGCTTTTGGTGGCCAAGGATGAAGAAAGAGATAGTTGAATATGTGGCTTCATGTCTAGTATGTCAAAAAGCCAAGGTAGAACACCAGAAGCCATCTGGTAAACTGTAACCATTAGAAATTCCTGTCTGGAAATGGGATGATATCTCAATGGACTTTGTGTCAGGATTACCAAGAACACGTTCAGGGAATGATGCAATCTGGGTTATTGTAGACAGACTGACCAAGTCTGCTCACTTCCTCCCAATGAATATGAAGGACTCCTTACAAAAATTGGCACAGTTATATGTGAAGGAGATCGTAAGACTACATGGTGTACCATCTAGTATTGTGTCAGATAGAGATCCAAGATTCACTTCCCGATTCTGGGGAAGTTTGCATCAGGAATTGGGTTCAAAGCTTCGATTAAGCTCAGCTTATCATCCCCAAACAGATGGACAGTCAGAGCGTACCATACAAAGTTTGGAAGACTTACTGCGATCTTGTGTGATTGAACATGGTGGTAGTTGGGAGCAGTTTCTTCCATTGATTGAATTCACGTATAATAACAGCTACCACAGCAGTATTGGTATGGCTCCATTCGAAGCATTGTATGGTAGGAAGTGTCGAACGCCACTTTGTTGGTTGGAAACTGGTGAGAGTTTGGCGTTAGGACCTGAAATTGTGCAGCAGACTACTGAGCAGATAGAAATGATCAGAGAAAAGATGAAGGCATCTCAGGACAGACAAAAGCAGTATTACGATAAAAGGAGGAAACCACTTGAATTCCAAGTCGGTGAGCATGTATTTTTGAAGGTTTCACCTCACAAAGGGATTGGCCGAGCCTTGAAGAGTAAGAAATTGAGTCCGAGATTCATTGGACCATATGAGATCCTAAAGAGGGTTGGTACAGTGGCATATCAAATTGCACTTCCTCCTCACCTGGCAAATCTGCATAATATATTTCATGTATCACAGCTGAGGAAGTACGTACAAGATCCTAACCACGTGATTGCTACTGATGATATTGAAGTTAGAGAGAATCTGACCATCTCCACAGAACCTACACAGATCCTAGAAAGATCGAGCAAACGTTTGAGGAACAAGGATGTACCACTGGTAAAAGTTGCATGGAAACAAGGAACTGATGTAACTCTGACTTGGGAGCGAGAAGATGATATGAGGACACAATATCCAGGATTATTTCACTGAGGAGCACGTTAAATTTCGAGGACGAAATTTTTATTAGGGTGGGAGAATTGTAACATCCTGTTTTTAATAATAGCTATATTTTGTAATTTATGAAGCATGTAAGGCTTATAAGTGTTTATTAATGAATAAAAACACTTTATGAATGGTTTATAATACTCCAAAAATGAATTTTTGGGTATAATTATAGAAATTACATAGATCTATTTTGATAAGATCCAATTTCCGAGTGAAAGATTGAGGGTGAAGGAGTAAATTGAGAGAGATTGGAAGAAACATCCTGATCCGTTCTGACCTCCAAGGCTAGGACGACCTCAAGGTTCCAAAAGGGAAGAACGGATGACAGTAGATGCTACATCACACCGGACAACCGGTGTGGATAGGATTGTCTTTTATGTTGCACACCGGATCAACACTTTACCAAATGAACTGTAGGACGGATAACTTTGAACCGACATTCGAGACCGGAATTGAGTCCGTCCAAGAAAAGAAGATAACAATAAAAGGGTACGGTTTTCCTAAGTGGAAAGCTTACTAATTGTCCACAAGAATGAGTGACGTCTTGCTGATTGCTGGACGGTATAGTTTTCCGAGCTGTTGGCTCTTGGACGTTGTTACTTGCTTAATGAATAGTTGGATGGTAATTGAACTGTTCCTTAGGCGGAGTCACGTACCTTGACGGGGTAAAGCTTAGGCGGAGTCACGTACCTTGACGGGGTAAAGCTTAGGCGGAGTCACCTATCTTGACGGGGTAAAGCTTAGGCGGAGTCACGTACCTTGGCGGAATAACGAGAACATCTTTTAGAACATGGACATCTCTTAAGATACACTCAACACCGCCCTTCACATTCAATACCGCCCTCACTCCATACCGCCCTCATACTCAAGGCCGCCCTCACACCCTTCACACTGCTCTCACACAGCTGACTTCAGTTCAGGTGACACCGGATGAATTTAGTTCAGATTATCATTATAAACACCGGACGGATTCAAGGATGGTTAACTTAGCTTTCCTTAGAACGGATGTACACACCGGACGATTTTGAGCCGATATACAAGGTCGGATGCTCAACCGGACTTGGAAATAGAATTCTGGTCGATTTTGAAGTACAGAAGTAACTTTTTGACCCTTTTCTTGTCTTTTAGGCATTATATATAATATCTTCAAATCCCACTAATTACCTAGTATGTAGGACGGCCAGAAATGGACAATGTTTACAGCTCATTTCTTATCTAAACTTCCATTATTCCACAATCAGACACACCTAACAGTCCACTAAGTTGCAATCACGGGAAAGCTTGTCTCCCCACTTGCTTTTGCATTATTAAACTAACACACCACTGATCCTAAAACTCCCAATTATTCTTCTCCATCAACACACCTTCGATCTGAACCAGGACAGCCAGGGGATCTCATTTCCAGTCAGCTAAAAGTCTTCAAACCAAGTAAGAGGGGACAGGGTTGTGAATACTTATGAAATGGGTAGAATTGTATGCTGTCCTAGGAATCCAGTTTTATTTTCGTATCTTGCTGTTCAGTTTTGAGATTGAAAACGTGTTATTTTGATTCTGACTTCTTCATGAAAGTTGTAGAACTTTTTGTTATGTGAATTTTAATACCTTATTCAACTAATTTGGATATGTATAGCAAAAGTTGTAGTTAAAATACTACAGCATGTTCGTATGGAAGATTTATCTTTGGTTTTGTGTATATATTGATTTACTGGGAACTATACGTGCATAATCAGCCTTGGATGTCTTCATGAATGTTGTAGATAATTAAGTTGTGGATTTTTAGAAAGTGGTTTCACATCAAAATAATTTTTGTAGCTCAAGTTATGCTCAAAATACTGATGTATGTGCAAGCTGAAATTCTGAAATTTTAGAGTTTTGGAAGAATCCGAATCTTGTTTTCAATACTGGGAATTTTGTGGTATGAATTAGTTGTTGGTGTCTTCATGAAAGTTGTAGATAATTGTATTATTAAACTACAGAAAGTGGAATTACCTAAAAAGGGGTTGTTTTGCTCATGTTATGATTGTTTTACTAATGTATGTCGCTGTTTGGAAGTGCTGAAATTTAATTATGATGGTTATTATGGATAAAAATGATGTTCTTTCTATGAGTAATGAATTATTATTGAATTCTTGAGTGATTATGAATTATTATGACTATGGTGTCCCTTGAGGACTTGTATGACATAATTAATTTAAATGTACATGAATGCCTTGTGGTTATTGACAAGCATGGTTGAAACAGTAAATCCATGATTTTATGAATTATTATGTCTATTGTGTCCCTTGAGGACTTGTATTATCCGAGAGGTTTGGAAATGTGAATATCATGGTATGTTAAATGAGAAAGAGAATTAAAGGCATTCATGCATCATAAGCATCCGGACGCACCATGGAATTTAGGGGTTCCATGATTGCCTACCCTGGTGGGGGGTTACTCTGTGAAGAGTTAAGCCCTATTTTGTTGTGTGCCATGGAGTGTAGGGATTCATGGTTTATGCAAAAGTCCTACTTTGATATTGTGTACTTCGGTACTTGAGCGCCATGAAGTATAGGGATTCATGGTATATGCTAAAGCCCTATTTGTGTAAGCGCCATGAAGTATAGGGATTCATGGTATATGCTAAAGTCCTATTTGTGTCTCTATGAGACTTTTACTGCAGTATTCCCACCAAGACCAAATGGATCCAGCATGACATCATTTGACTAATTATATATCTATTAATGGACTTGTTTGGCATACTCATCATATCATTATGAATTGCTGATTGTGTTTGTGCAATTTTATCTATTTTATATTTATTCTATATTCTGTCTCACTCTTACATTAATTTTTACAGTGAATGACACGCAGAATGCAGAGTAATGCCATGATGGATGTCTATTTGCTTTATTACCTAAACTCGAATTTATGGGTTGTAATAAATATAATATGTCATGTACTATTCTATTCACATTCGTTTCCGCTATTTAAATATTTTCTTGGATTTAATTATTCTCGACTAGTATGTTCGATAACTTTTCCGCTGTTATTAATTGTTATATATAAACTCTGAATTAAAATTATAATTTTAAAATGATCTTTCGATAATGCGAAAAATTTATTCGGAAAATTACACGGGACGTTACAGAAATCATAAACACAGTAGACATCAGGAAAGTGAAAGTAAGGATGCACTTAGGTCAAGGAGACATCACAAAAAGGATGATTTAGGTCTAAGAAAAGTTAAATATGCACTTAGTAAGATATGTTCCAAACTACTATCGAGGGAACTATTAGTAAAGCTAAATAGGCTCACCCAAGACACCAAATCTATAGAGGATTACTATAAGGCCTTAGAAATAGCCATGATTAGGGAAAACCTAGAAGAAGATGAAGAAACCCTAATGCATAGGTTTTTGCATGGTCTTAATAGAAACATTAAAAATAAGGTAAAGCTCTTACCATATGTAGACATAGAGGAATTACTCCACTAGTGCACCAAGGTAGAAAGTCAACTTAGTGAGAGGGACTCCTACAATAAAGGGGACTACCAACCTTTTAGGCCCAAGTGGAAGGGCAAGGAGGATTCTAACTTTAAGAAAAAACAAGTTTAAAAGAAACCCTAAGGAGAAGAGAGTGGACATTTCTTCTCCATATGTTAAAAGTGAGTTGCATAAAAAGGGTAAAGTGTATAAGACTAACAAAGATAAGCATGATTTCATATTAAAACCTTCTTATTCCAAATCTTCTGCCATAAAATGTTTTAAATGTCTTGGTAGAGGACATATTGGTTTAGATTATCCTACTAAGAAAATAATGATTTTAAAGAATAATGGGAACTACTCAAGTCAATTAGACTCTGATTCTGATGTTCACTCTTTAAGTGATGACTTTAGTAGTGACTCATATGACAGTGAACATATATTGGGAGATGATGGTGAACTTTACATGATTCGAAGGTTTCTTAGAAGCCATGTAATTGTACACAAAGAGAGAACATCTTTTATACAAGATGTTACATAAATGAAAAATTGTGTTCTCTAATTGTGGATAGTGAAAGTTGTGCCAATGTTGCTAGTCAAAGGCTAGTGTATAAAATAGGCTTAAATCTAATAGATCACCCTAGGTCATATAAGCTTTAATGGTTAAACGAGAGAGGTGAGATGTTAGTTATAATAAGCAAGTCTTAATAGCCTTCACCATAGGATCCTATAAAGATGAGGTTAAATGTGATGTAGTTCCTATGGAAGCAACCTACATCCTATTAGCTAGACCTTGACAGTTTGATAGGAAGGTCACCCATGAGGGGTTCTCTAACACCCCTAATTTTAAATATAATGATAGGAAAATTATTTTGCATCCCTTAACTCCTCAGTAGGTTTTGGAGGATCAGCTTCAAAGGAAGTTGAAAAGGGAAAGAGAAGTGGGTTCTTCCTCTTCTGAATAAAAAGAAAAATCTAAAAAAACTAAAAAAGATAATAAAGGTAAAGGAGTTGTCATCCATGATGACTCTAAATCTAGTCTCTTGGCAACCAAGCATGATGTGAAGCAAACCCTGCTTCTTCACAAACCCTTGTATGTGCGTAAAATATCAGTCAGAACCTAAGGTATCATGTCTGTTTTTAGTGAAGAGGATTTTGAGGTATCTTGTAGGCAACACTAACCTTGGGCTGTTTGTGGTGCCCTTAATCTGGTAAATGATATTAACGATATTCTTGTTTAGATATTAAAAATGAGAATAAACTTTTTGTGATTTAAACAATCGTTGGAAGAAGAACATCACAATAAAAACTTTAACAATTAACCCTAGACCTTTTTAAAGACCTATCTCATGTATGACGATATGAGAAGGTAAGTAGTTTAAGCAAATGTGTACTTAAGGTAATCAATTACATAAACACCATATAAATGTCTGTGGAACATGTAAGTTAATTCAAGAGAAAGAGTGAATATGAGAAATGATCCAAGTAAGTATAAGGTGATTGTTAAAATTTGATAAAAACATGTACATTATTTGTCTATACAAACATTCCATTATTGGAAGTATATGCATTTGATTTAGGAAGACATGTCAAAGAGGTGTACAACAAGTATTCAAAGATAAATAATTGAAGAACTAATAGTTAAACCCTACATTAAATAAATGTAGGACCACATCAATCACCCATTCAAACTTCATTCTCAATTCTTGATATACAATTAAATATATGTGAATTATTCTCATCATTTATAATTGTTTATAATCTTTATTTCCTCATTTAATTAGGTTTTGGGAATTCCTTCCCATTAACTAAAATTCTCTATAGTTAAATGGCTACACTATAATATCTAAGTTTCCAACACATGCCAACTTCTTACCCATCATCCTTAATGGGTTTCCAATACTCACAATACCATATTCTTATTGTCCAAGTCATCCATAGCAATACTACAACTTTTAACACACTTAACAACTTAGAGTCATCACCAAATTCTCTTGGTTTCTTAAATCTTCACTACCAATAATTAATGTCAACCACTTAAAAACTCATTTCCACATATAAAATCACTCCAACATCAATTAATCACCATTTTCTCAAAATTTTCCAAAAGCCCTAAATTTTAGTTTTTAGGGTTTTCACTTAAATTGTCAAACATCAATTCCAACAATTTTCGTGCATTATTTCAAGTATTCATAAACCAACAATATCATATCTCAATCATCAACAACCAATCAACAAATCCCAATAGTCATCTAGCCTAGGGTTTGGGTTCCATATGCATTTTCTCAACAAAATAACATCCAATCACCCATTATTAAACTTCAATAACTCCAAAACCGCCAGAAGACCCTTTAAAAGTCAAAAACACATAACTCTTCTCCAAGCCTATATGAAAAACGAAAATGAGGAGGGGAGAAAGAGGTGAGTCAAGATAAGCTTCAATGTGCCAAAAACACAAATTAAGTGTTTCTAAAAGCTTTTGAGTAAAATGGCTATGGGAGGTTGTGGATGATTTTTACCATGAAGAGAGGGAGAAGAAGATGAAAAATTTTCAATGGAATGGTGAGAACGAAGTGCCCATTAAAAATTAAAGAGAGGATAAAGGAAGAGATGCCGAAATTGGTCATTACTCAAAGGGTATTGCATACACTTTTGCTTTTATCTTTTGGTTCCTAAAACCCCTTTGTCCAAAAGAGATTAGAGAAAGTGAGAAGAGGGTCCCCGGTAATGAGAAGAGAAGAAAGAGGATTTTACAATTTTCTCAAATTCTATTTTACTCGTATTTTCGCTGTTTGCTAACATACGCCGCGTCCAAATAATTATCCCTTCAACACCAAAAATTATTTTGAACATACCACCATAACCATAATAAATTTCTTATTATTCTAGACCCATCAAATGCCCAAATTTATTTAATGGGTTCCACACCTTCCATTAAATTGTTTGGTTTCTATAAATTTCAGTTTATCGATAAATCATAATTAATTCCTAATTAATTTTCCCATATACTTTGGGCCTCAAATAATTAATTTTCATCATCTAATAAATTTATTTTGTCTAAAATTTGGGATGTTACATTGTTCTATAAAAGGTGTGGCGCCCTGATTCCCCGGATCTAAATCCTGATGAAAACACAATTAATTCAATAAAGTTACAGATAAACTTTTCATGTTTTAAAGCCCCACAACATGTAACTTACATCAAGAACCGAACCATAAAAATCGAAGGCCAATATTTTAAAGAAATAATAAAAACAGATCGAAGAAGAAATGTCCCGAGATGTATACAAAAAGACGTATATTAACAATGGAAGAAAAAATATGTATACAGGGCAAACACCTAATCCCATATATAAAGATATAAGAAGAGGCCTCAACACGGTTGTTCCATAAGTGTGTTTAAAAGTACTGATATTTCAACACGGTTATTACCATAACCGTGTTTAACTTCAAATACTTTTTAAACACGATTTAGAACACTTGTGTTTAGATATCATTTATAAACACAATTGATAATTATGGTTAAAAAGCCTTATCTACCATCTCGGTTGGAATAAATGATAAGTGTTATTTCACATTGATTTAATACTTTAATTAAACCCATTTTTGGAAAGAATTTAACTAGATTAGCAAGTAATAAATCATGATTTTTGTTATAAATAACATGTTGTGTAGCACAAGCTTGATTTGTCAAAATAATTGAAGAAAGGTGACAAAAGGCCTGAAGAAACCAAGAAACACCAACACAAGACAAAAGGGACGCTTGAACATAACATGTTCCACGTTTAAGCGAGAGTAAAAGAAAGCAAAGAGCATCAGGACCCCCTCACGCTCAGGCGTGGGAATGAGTCGCTTGAGCGTGAGCCCGAGCCTGCTTAAGCGTGGCTTGAGCGTGAAAAATAAATGTTGAAAAGAAAGGGGCTCACTTAAGCGTAACAGATTCAGCTTGATCGAAGATGAAAGAGGATCAGGAACTTCCTCACGCTTGAGCGAGACAAGGAGGCGCTCAAGTGTGAGCCCAAGAGCGGCTAAGCGTGGGTTAAGCGTGAAGCAAGCGTAAGTGGACAGGAAGGCCACGCTTGAGCGTGGCTGATGTGGTTTAAGCGTGAAAGCAATTAATGAGTATCATACCCTTCACGCTTGAGCGTGACCATTGAACTCAAGCGTGACTCATGCAACATGGGATTTCCAATATTTTATTCACCAATGGTGCAATGCCAACTCAACCACTTAGGAATGTTTCTGCATGTTTCTGAATGATTCCTTATGGGCTCTACGTAAGTGGGAAAGAAGAGGGAAGCATCAAATCTATAAATCAAGCAGAGAACAAGCAGAGATCATCATCCCCATTCATCCCCTGTATTTCCTGCACAATCCAAACTTTTCCATTATTTTCTGTATTCATATTCTGAAGGTAAAAATGCAAAGCATGAGTAGCTAAACTTCCCTTATGGGATTGGTTGTAATCCATTCAATCCTGAAGTGACGCTGCTGTAAGTTTTTTATGTGTGTAATAAGATTTGATAAGTTTCTGTATTTCCTTCTGCGTTTAATGCCTGAAAGTACTTGATCACTATTTTCTTATTTTAAGTTTTCTCAAGTATGCTGGGAAGTGACTTTTGAAAGCAGATCTGAAAGAAATACTTGTTGTGAGTAGGTGGCCAGGGATGACATCTAACGCAATAAATGTCAAAACAATCAATCGATAATGCTGGAATGATTTCAAGGTGACTGAGGGATCAGCGGTTTGAAATCATTCTTATGAATTTTGTAGTCGAGGGATCGATGCAAATGACTTTGATTATGGCGTAGAAATTATCTTTTCAAGTTACTTACATAAAAACTTATGCAACTTACAGAAGGTGAGATGTGATGAAACCAATCCCTGTTTTACAAAACTGATTTTTCTTAAAACCATTCAATGTTGTCTTTTGCAAATTTTACTTTTTGTTATTTATAATTTTTTTATCAGCATCATTCACAACAAACTAAAACAAAATCTTCTGTCAACTCAGTTCAAAACTAAGATTTTTAGTGGAACGACATCTATACTATATTACAACCTTTGTGTTTAAACTTGGCACAACCATTCCATTGAGTTCATATTATAGAAACTTGATTCTCTTTCCTTGAACTCTTCATTCCTTTACATAAAAACAACCTTATCAACAAACACGGTTTTAAAACTGTGTTTAATAGTCCATTTTAACCGAGTTTATATCCCCTTTCTCTACTAGTGTAAAGATAAACCAAGCCCCAACCCGCACAATAATAAAAATCAAATCAACACCACCAATAACAAACAAACACCAATTATAAGTCTTAGCAAATTTTAAAAGAATAACCAAATCAAATTAATTTAACCAATATAATATCTATAATCAAAACTAGAGACATGGTTTATTTTTTTATTTGTGCCATTGAGATCGATGACAAGAAATGAAAAAAAAGAAGATTGCGATCTTAGCATAAGAGAAGATGCCATTGTAAATGAGGAACAATCATGTACCCCAATTGTAGAGCAAACCAACCACCATGGCCTCTGATCCCTAATAAGGGATGCATAAAGTGAAACCGCCGTTGCCGGGAATCGAACCCGGGTTATCTGCATGACAAGGCGGAAATACTCACCATTATACTACAACGACTTGTTGCAATTGATTTTATTCATATTAAAATTAATAAATTAAAATTCCTACACATGTAAGGAGATTTTACATATAACAAGTTTAATGAATCTTATTAGTTTTATCAATCATTGTATAATTTGAGTTAATAGAACTTTGCATTTATTTAAAATTTCTAATGATAACAATTAATGGAAGGTATTAAAATAGAAAATTAACTTTATAAAATGAAAAACTAAATAAGATATCTCAATATTATTGGAAAATTCATCAAAAGAAATATTTAATTAATCACTAAATCTATTACAATAACATAAAGTAGCCAAATACGATACTTGTTTCAAAATTTACAACCATTCAATTTCAATATATTGAAAATTAATTAAAACATGTATTCTGAATCAATAAACTAATACCCATTACAATAGTTTGAATCAAAAATGTAGTTAACTGATTTCCAACTTTACACACTTCTAAATATTTACACTATATATAATTTTTATCATGCACTTTTTGTTCCTTAACATTACCTTGTTTGGTTTGTGATAGTTGTCCACATGAAGGCATTAATCTACTCATACTAGATAACTTGAAAATGGTAAATTACCATAGCCACCCATGAAGTTTATGAAAACTACAACCAAGCCTAAATCCTTTTCATGGTAACATTAACCCTATTACCAAAAAAATGAAAAAAAAATTCCTTAGGAATCAATATTCTTTTGCTTAAGCTAGGTTAAAATTTCCCTTATTTTCTCTAAGTTTTTAATCATTAACTCTTGTCAAGAATCCCTACTTTCATGTTTCTTCTTGCCATGTTTCCACCCCCTTCCCACTCGTTTAGCACACATGTAAACATCCTAGATGTTGAATTAAATTAATTGCACTATAGAGAATTGAATAAACTGATTAAGGGAGATTCATTTAGAAATTAGTTTTAAATTAAATTAGGGTGATAAATTATTAATTACCATGAGGTAAAAGTAAAATATAATTATTTACAAGGAATAAAAGAAAAGAGAAATGAATTTAGGAAATTAAAGTTAATTTCTCAATTCTTTCTCCCTCATTATTTCACGTGTGCTTCTTCTATTCTCCTTTTCATGGTCGTTTGATGTAGAGCCAAATTGAATATCAATTTATTGCCAAATCTTAAAATTAAGGACACCATTGTGATCGGGGGAATGAAGTGAGTCTATAGGTGGGTTCAATTTCCTTGTTTCCTCATTTCATGTAACATCTCGACCTTTTCAAAAAGTTCTGAGGGATAATTTGTTTAGTGATGTAGTTATATAAGGTTACTTACTTGTGTTTGTGGCTGCGACCAGTGGAAAAATGCTTGGTGTTCATGATTTTATGGGCTTCGGCCCCATTTTGTGTTATGGTGTAGTGACCTTATAAGTATTTAATGAATAATTGATTATTTAAAGACTAATTAGTGATTAAGTGGATTAAATGGAATAAGTATGGTGGTGATTTATTAAATAAGATAAGACAAATGGTGTTGATGTAAAGTGAACAGTGACTTGATGTGGTGTTGATTAGTGACATGACATGGTGTTATAATATTTTTAATAATAATAATCTTAGAAAATAGCTTGAAGGACATAATCATCAGAGAATTGCATCAAAAGTGGAATTGAGAACTGGATCGAACCATAAAAGGTACCATAGGCCTTGAGGTGATATGAGTATCCTAAGTCTTTGATGTTTGATTTAATATACCCTTGATGCATATTTTTGAATTTTATAAGTCGAATTAGACCTCGACTCTAATTGATTGAGCCTTTACGCATGTTAAATTGTTTTTGACGTAACTTCTTCTCCCGATGTTGAAAAGTCTTGGTTCTAGTTTCTAATTTTTTGTATTAAAACTCTCAACAATGTTTTGTTAAACCCTAAACCTGGTTCCTTATGCATTTGGCCCAATTTTGAAAATAAGCTTATTAAATTAATTCCTTGATTTGTTTACGCATCTGTTAGTATTTTGGTCACAGTTTCTTCATCCATGATCTAAATCGATCCATTCTTTTTCTTTAATTTTATTGATTCAAATACATATAACCTTGTTGAAGACCTCAAAATCTAATTCCTTACCATTTTGGCCCAGTTTTTATTTTGAGTCAGTACCCTATTAATTCGTTCCAGCTCTGGATAGCCTCTAGTGTTCAGGACATATCTTCCTTTCCCGATATCAAAAATTTTGGAACCAAGAAAACATTTGAAGCATATGTTTGATGAGATCATTCGAGTGTTTTAGGATATAAAGCACAGGTTATAAATTAAAGGGGGAGCTCACACATGATAAGTCTGGAAAGACAAAACTAAGAAGGATACGCCTCAAAGGAAGCCACAAAGTCTGGGAATGTCTCTCATAAGAAAAATGTTCTTCTGAACGTGTAATCCTAGACTTATCACGCCATTTAGCAAGTCTCAAAGAGTCTAAAAGAATTCACTAATTAAGGTAACCTTCTTCGATCAAACTTTATCTCCTCATATAGGCTGCTTTGGACCTTATTCAAAATCATAAGAAAAGGATTGGAATATTTCTTGGAGTATCATCATTAACAAGTTATGATTCACCAGACCTCAATCTAGGTTTAGATGTTCCCTCTAAATGAATCAAGTCTGGACCTATATATGATGACTCAACAAAGCATCTTTCCTTCTCAACAAAAACAACTATTACAACAAGGAAAGTACCCAAGCAAGACAAATCTCGAGCTGATCTCAAAGCATCTATCTTTCACCGACTTTCTAAGATATCATAATTCCTTTAATCAAGGAATATCCTCTTTGGTGAAAAATGTATAATCCCTATTTGTCTTCATCTCAAAAGCTCTCCATCCTATACAAAATGTGTAGAAGAAAAATCAATTTCCCATGAGATAGAATAAATTTCAAATGGTCATCTAACAGATCTATCTCTATGAGCTAAACAAGTATTTATATGCTGCAAAACTTCTAGGTGTGTAGAGTATAACATACACAGTGCAAGAATAATAGTGATACATAGAGTTATATTTATGTGTAATAGACATAAATGTCTCATAAGAAAAGAAGAGTGATTACAAAAGAAGAATAGAGAGATATATGAAGAAAAGAAAAGAAATATAGAAGAAGAAAAAGAAAAGGAGAGAGAGCTTGTGAGAGTGATTCAGAAAAACAAAGACGGGAATGTCTCACAAAGGATAGTTTGGAGAATACTCACAAGCCCTAGATGTTTGTGTACGAAAGCCCCAAAAGAGGAAGGCTTAACTTTACATTAATATTTCCAATCTTTAGTAATCGCTAGTCTGATTGAGCTATTGGAAAACACTTTGGCCTGAAGAGGCTTTAGAAAGAATACTTGGGTTTGAGCCAGGAGTAGCTCATGAAAGAATACTTAAGTCTGCCCTAGGAATGGGTGCTTGCAAAAGAATACTCAGAAGCATGGGTTGTGCTTAAGCTAGGAGTGGCTGGAGTCAATAATACTTATAAGCTTGGTCTGGGCTACTTGTGTAAATGATTTTTACATAGTGGAAATCCTTCAGATTTGAAGGTACTGGATGTAGTCTCCGGGTTGGAGGTGAACTAGTATAAATTGCTTGTGTATTGTCTCTTTCTCTTTACTATTTACTATAAAAATCTGGTGCACTATTACTTATATTCTTGATAGTAAAAGTCTCGTAAAATTATGCTCGCTCAATCAAAGTATCACGCTTTCCGTATAGGCAAAAGGCTGGTCCGGTGTGCTAAAACGCTATTGTGCTCGAATATCATTTTTTAATTTGAAAAGTGAATAAACTTATTCAACCTCCTTCTAAGTCTGTTCTTCAAACCATTAGAAAATTTTTGTGCTTTAGCTCATTTTAAAGAAGGGAAGATCTAAAACTTTATTGTTGACCATTTTTACAAATTCCTAATTATTTGATACCACTTTTAAAAAGAAGGATGTTGTTTGGCCATATCTCCTTCATTTGATATCAGATTTTCATGCTCTATAGCTTGTTTTAGAGGATAAAATATGATATCCTACTTTGATGTTGGGAAGTTTTCCAGATTCTGATCCCAAAAATACTTTTAAATTTCGCAACCATTCCTTTAAATTCTGATAGCTTTGCCTTTAATTATTTAATTAATCTAGTCATATTTTGATGTGAAAACTGAACCTAAATGTCTTAAAATTTCCTTCCATATCTTTTAAAATTTAATGTGTTATCCTTTGAAATTAAATTCCTCATGCAAATAAATTGTTTCCATTGGTTGGCTAGTTAAATTTTCTTTTGTTCCTAAATTTTAACTACTAGATTTAATTTTTGGTGTGTCATTTCCATCTCTCTTCCTTGTAACAGCCTCGGTTAACTTGGATAATCCTTCAAACTAGATCATCCTACTTAACTAAGAGGTTATAATTTTTTTTTGAAAAAGTGAGGAAATTGTTTTTTGTGCAAGTAAAACAATGGTGGATCAACAGAAACTAGTATTAAATAATTTACATTGCCATTCATAAACCGCCTACTCTTAATAAAACAAGGCTTACAAGCTCTATTATATGTATAATCATTTATTGTCCATATTTTAGTTATATATATATATATATATATATATATCCTACATTATATTTGGACTCTGGGGTTGAGGATTCCTATTGTCGCTCAGCCGACTAGATCTATCTCACTGTTGGTCTTCGGGGTCCAGTTCACAGTTCTCTTGTTCTTATGTTAATATTAAGCATAAGAGGTGAATATACACTCGAGCCCCTAAGGGTTACTGCTAAGGGCGGTACCAACTAACAATAAATAAATACAGACAAGACAACCATAACATTCAACAGTTAATGATGGTATGCATAAGTTAGATTCATTATGAGTTGTTTAGAGATTAGCTTTCATGATGCATGTGGTCCCAAGAAATTAATCCATAATTATCATCATTATCACATTCACCAGAACTCGTCCTGCTTAGGCTACCCCTGGGCACGACGTTTCCATACTAGAGCGATCAGAACTCACCAAGTCCTCCAATATCATATGGACTCTTAGGTCCTAATCAGTATGGATTCAACATATCTCATCATTCCTAATCATAATATTGGCTCTACATGATCATAGTTACATTCCGTCATTGAGCCAGAGTACATTAGGTTTGCATCGTCACACCCGTCTTCAAGCGCGACTCTAAGGCTATTTAGGTTTTGAGGCTATTCTGTCATTCCTCAGACCCACTAAAAAGATTCCTCAAGATTGCACTTTTTGTTAAGAAATGGCCACAAAAGTCTAACAATAGCTGTTGTTGTGCTTGTAGGTTTCTTCTATTAGATTTGTGTTGTCTAGTTTGGTAACTTTGCTATGGCTTATTGGTATTGAAATTGTAGCTAATGCAATAAGAGTGCAGAAGATAAAAGGTAATGGCTTCATGTTTGTCATGTCTTTTAGAATGACAAGATGGAAATAGGAGCATGAAAAGACAACAATTAATGTCTTGGAGCTCAAAATTGGTGACAGGCCAAGGTTGTGTCGTGCAAGAGTAAGCCTTTTAGATTTGTTCTCCAAAAACTTAACAATTATTAGTTTTTGTTAATAATGTGAGAATTGAATTTGTATCTTTTTCAATTTAAGATAATTGGTTGAAATAGAACGATATTTTTTTAATCATAAATATTTTTTTATTATAGGTAATTACGTTGTCTTATAAGCCTAGTTCTCTTAAAACATTTTCCTTTCATCCTAATATTCAAAGGAAAATTAATATGTAAATGTGAGGCTAACATTTATACATATATGTAGGTTATTAAGTTAGCATTTATAAATTTCTATTGTCTTCTAAAGTTGAGTTTCTAATAACTTGAAGTTGCAAAGAGGAAAAAATCTAGAAAAATATTTACATTAAAATAGATTTAAATATAATGCATATTAAATTCTAAGAAAATGGTGGTGTGATTTTACCATTTCATTTATCTTTTATTATTAATCAATCAAATTTTATAAAAGAAAATGGCAATGTGAACTAAAAAGCCTGAGAAAGGAGTGATTTTATAGGTATAAACTTCTGTGTGGATGATGGTCTAATCCATTCCATTTAAGGGATATTACTCACTTGTATCCAAATCAAGAAATGTTAATTAGTATGTGTAAACAATTTACAATGGGATGCCTAAAACTTTCCTTATAAATATTTTTTTATATTGGTATACACGTTTTGGAGTCTACCTGCCAAGCATGAATATATATATTTATATAAAGATGAAATTTATATTTGAATATACAGGATTAATTTGTCTCTTTTTCGATATATGGGTGCAACTACCCATCCTAATTTTGCACTTAACCACACATCGATATATAAATTCAATAACTTAGTTTACACTAATAGTTGAATGGAAGTGATGAATTTTTATATTTTTCTTAAAATATCATATAACCATGAAACTAATTATTTATAAAAAATTTTAATTCCTACTTTATATAATATTTCAATTTAAATGTATAGATATATATAATGTATTTAAAATTACATATTTAAGTTATTTATGCATGGATAGTTATTGAGTGTTCTCCTAATTGTTTTATCATATATCTTTGTAGGCTTTCAGGCTCTAATCCATAATCAAACATGTCGGAGTGCTGTTATAGCGAGAAGCACACTTCAGATTCTTTAACATTTTATTTCAGCTTTACTTTGCATGTTAATTCTCATATTGTTTCTGAATGGTGATTGAACATTACAGAATTTCTAGGGACGTAATATTTATAAATGTGAAATTGGAACATATATATATATATATATATATATATATATATATATATATTTATCAAGTTAACTAGTGCTTGACCACTTTAAAATATTCTTATTTTATTGTTCTATATTAGTAATTAAGTAATCATGATTATATCATCATTAATCCATATTCACTTATTTGTCTCATTACTTATTTTTCCTTTGAGTCTTTTCGATTAAAAACTAGTGATTCTTTCTAACCTTTTTAATTGTTAATTTAGTTGTTTAAATGACATTTTTCAATCACCTCAAATAAACGAAAAAATTTAAAAATATATTTAAAACTTTATTTGTCATATTAGGTTTGTGTACGTATGTCTTATTATTTGACTGATTGTTGAGGAGTTTTGATGATTCAAAAAACTTTTATTTTTTAATAAGACATATATATACTTATATATTGTTTATTTTAATTTCAGGATAGAGGGTCACCTACACAAGAAGACCCCTTTCCTCAACTAGTCATCAACTTTGAGTCATATAATTTTATATGTTATGACTTTACTATATGAGCTTGCTTTAGTTGTATAACGTTTTGTACAAGACAAATTTATTATTGCTACTTCTACATTACTTGTTGGGTTAAGACCTATTCATTTTGTTATTAATATATAATTCTTATTGAGCTATTTAATTCTTGTTAGTAGGTTTTTGTATGTTTACTTCATTATACTATATATAAATATTTGTAATAAAATAATTTAGTATATGAAAACTTAATTATATATAGAGAGCAAAATAAAAATATAATTATATAGTTGATGAAATATCAAATATAATGAGGGTTAAAAAATTAATAAGGATAAAATATGATGTTATAATAAAAAAATGACTGGCATTATAAAAAATTCTTTGAGCTTTTGCGACAGTTATAACCGCAGGTAAATACAACACGACAATTGCACCTGCAATTTGCATATTTGTGATGGTTTAAGCGGTATTTAAATGACTTATTTTTTGTAGCGGTTGTAGCCACAGAGAACATCATTACGACGATTTTCCCAACGGTTAAACTATTAGTGGCGGTTATTCCAACGGTTACCAAAACCATTGCTAAATGCCTAGCAGTGGAGCATTTAGTGGCGGTTTAAAAACCTCCGCAGATGTCATTTAGTGGCGGTTTAAACCGCCACTAAATTCCAAAATATCCGCCGCTAAATTCCCTTTTTATTGTAGTGCATGTTTATAGTGGAGTAGTAATAGTATCAATTACAATAATAATAATATTAATAGTAATAATAATAATAATGATAATAATAATAGTAATAATACTAATAATAATGACAATAATAATCACAATAATAATAATAGTAATAATAATGATAATAATAGCGTGATTAAATTATTTTATCCTTTTAAGTATCTGAAATATAAGATAATTCATTTTATATTTGTCGTGTGTCATAAAAATCTAGTCAGTTGAGGACAAATATAACGGCATGAATAATAAATCACACTTCAAAATAATTATTACAGATATTAGGGCATAAACAACTTACAAGATAAAGGCTACGTACTACAACAAAACTTGTATTTAGCGGCGGTTATTTTGGAGATTTTCGGCGGCTTAAACCGCCACCAAATGACGTTCACGGCGGTTTATAATCCGCCGTTAAATGCTCCGCCGCTAGGAAATTAACGGCAGTTATTTTAAACCGCTGGAATAACCGCCGTAATGTATTTACCTGCGGTTACAACCGCCACAAAAACACTACAAGAAAAACATCAGTTTTTTATATTTCCTGGCGTTTAAAACCCCTGCAAAAGCTTCTATAGTTTTTTATAATGCCAGTCAGTTCTTTTAATTGTAACATTACATTTTTTTTCTTTATTAAGTTTTTAACGCTTCAATTATATTTCATATTAGATTTTAATTTTACTATATATAATTAAGTTTTCAAGTACTAAATTATTTTATTATCAATATATATATATATATATATATATATAACTAGATAATGAAGTAAGAATATAAAAATATATTTACAAGAATCAATCACACTAATGCCATATTTATGATAGTAAATTTTTTTTTAGAATTAATAAATGTTATCTCAACTTTAAATATTACAAAGCAAGTTATACAAGAGGGAAAAAAAGGTATCTAACAATGGTTCCACATGCCTAGACTCAAATTTTCTAATAATGCCTTCCATATTGTGCTAGTAAGACATAATCATCAGAAGCAAAAGAAAAGCTGAAATAGCATCCTGCATTTTCTCTACTTGAATTAGTTGCATTTCATCTACTTGATATTCAAAAAGCATCTTCAATTTGTTAATATATGGAGAGAAACCAAAAAGATGATCATCATTGTTGTCCAACAAGCTGCAATAAGAAGAAATTAATTAGAGAGTAGAAAAAAGAAGTTTAAAAACTGAAAATGTATCTGTTCAAAAAGTTATCATATAAAATTGAATCTTATAAAAAATGATAAATTATTTCAAATTAACAAAAAATGATTGACCTGTAGGAGCTCTCCAATGACATCTTCCATGCTAATTATTCCAACAGCTTCTTCTCTTTCTAGAGTATATTAAATGATAAAGAAGTAAAAATAATTAAAAAATTATATATCATGTATCATACTATATTAATGTTTTAAATATATTAATAATTATGCTCACAAATTGAACTACTAAAGATTTTGTCATTCAAAAAACCATTGTAAATGTAAAATGGTTCAGAGGAAAAGCATAAAAAGAAAATTTTAAAAAAAATGAGATATTGCTATAAAAATTAAAAGTATAAATGAGATATATAGAATTGGAATTTGCTAGAGGACAAGTGATAAACATATGGTTTAGTTAGTCCATGCCACGCTATATTATGTTGGGAAGTGCAGTACATACACATTTTGATTAATGACGTTTGACATTGGCTTGTCCAGGTTTTAAGCTTCCATGAGTGAGTACAACTTGCACTTACTTTTTGATTAATGAATGCTTGGCCTTTTTAAAAAAAAATAGATTTATAGATATTTCAGTTTAAAGTATATATCATATATGTTAGAAGAAAAAATAGAAATAAAAAATAAATTACGAGAAAGATTTGAGGAAAATAAACCTACGTTAAGTCCTTGAAGGGAAATCTTTCACCTCTTTTGCTACCTCAATTTCAGTTGCTGCAGCTACGGATACATATCCACATGGCCTGACAAAATATCATTGAAAAGGATTAGACTTAGTATTCAAAATTACAATTAGCTAAAGTAACGTCCAAGGATTCTCTAGTATTAGTATCTCAACAAAATTCAACGTTCGCCTCTCTTAAACTTGATTCCCTTTTCTTCTAAGGTGGTTCTTACCTAATTAAATAAATGTTGTTTGCTTAGAATATTGTCTCATATCTAGTCCAATATAAAAAAGATTCCATCGTTTTAGAAATTAAAACTTCTAGTTTCAATGTCAGTTAAATCAGCAATAGACTACACTCTACTCCAGTCACCACAAGACATTATAATATACACTTATATTAATTTCATTTCCTTAAATAATGTTATTTATTATTTTGAATACAATTGAGTAATAATACTATTTTTGACTTGGGTAACAAAACACAGCGATATGACATAAATTGGCATTGACTTGGTATATAACACACACATATACAATACTTACGGTAGAAGGCTGCTCTATGTTTTGGAGACTGAGTTTATAATTAACCTTTCAAGAGATGAATGAGTCTTAGGCAAGTAATGGGCTTTAAATTTAATATTTAAACAAATTAAGGTAGCAATAAGATCAATAATAATGAATGGAAATTATAACGTACCTTGCTCTTCTGTTCTGAAACCAAACCTCAACCTGTCTGGTCTTTAAATTCAATTGATCATTAAGTGCTTGTCTCTGGACCTGCATAGCCAAAACCAACACGTAAACTCCTTTTACCTCATGGTGGTAAACAAAAAGAACACAAAATATAAATATTTAACATACAAATAATATTATCAAAAAAATAACTATTAATGTCAAGTTACATGCCTTATATCTAGTGCCTTGCAGCATGCAGTTTAATTATCTTTCATAAAATTATCTAGTCAATGTTGTCAACAAGTTAGCAGGGGCTGAGATAAAACACAATTAAGAGACAATCTTATAGACTAGAGGGAAAAAGATTTGAAACAAAACAAGAGATATTATACCACGAGGAGAAATGAAGGGAACGAGTGACAATCATAACATAGAAAACAAATGCAAATGTCAAAAGAAAAACCAATTCCTTTTGTTTACAGCGGCCACTCCTACTGCTATTGAAGTTGTCCTTGTTAATAACATAAGTCCCCATTTTGAAATAAAGGACCCAAAGTCTTTTTAAAAATTAGAACTACAATTCCAAGACCATGACCGGTCCATGGAATTACAAGTAGCTTAAGTCATTTCCAATTCATAACAACACCTTAAAAGTCAAAACTTGTGCTAATTCCACATCTAATGGATATAAGATAGTAAAGTTTCTTGTAGCCTAGTGAAAAGACCAACTCACCCAGATATTATGCTTAAGGATTTGGCACATCTAAAATGAGCAGCTCTACTTTAGATAACAGAGTAAACTAATAGTCATTGGAAGCACAAATAGACTCAACCACATAAAAATAGGAGTGCCAAAATAACCTGTGATATAGAGACCCCGTCTATGGAAAACTTTGTTCTGCAAGAGTGTTGAAGACAATACAATAACACAATGGCATAAATGTGAGAATCCAATTTAATTTCAGATGGCATATACTTGTAACAATGAGAAAGATCCTGCACAAGAAAGATAGAATCCATAAGCATGTTGCTACTCTGACAACAGAACAATCAATTGAAATGAAAAAAAGTATGCACTTAAATATACCATCCTTTCCCGACATTGCTTTAATAAAATCTGAAGAATAAAAAACTAATAAGTTAACTTACCAAAATTAGTATATATCTTCAAAGGAATACTAATATTCAGAACAGAAAAACAATATCCATTGACCTTAAGAAGAGGACTTAAAATTTATGTTTACAAGTTATTGACGGCAAAATTCATGTCTATTATAAACCAACTATCCTAAAAGTCTATGAATGGCATCATATTACATTTTTATCCCGGCCCTGCATAAGATCCTTTTGGACTTGAGGCATGGGTGATAAATAGGCACCCCAACTTTGCACTAAAATTCATCTTTAATTAAAATAGGACAGCAAGGATCACTCATTAAATCACCAATTGTTAAGAGAACACATGAATGATTTTACATTAGGTTCTGAATAATAAGAATATTGTATATAAAATAGATGAGAAGCATTAATTTGCTTTAGTAATCATTGGTTGTAAATAAACTGACATCTTAACTGCTGATTACAGTCAG
Organism: Clitoria ternatea; assembly: GCA_037962975.1. Lineage (NCBI taxonomy): Eukaryota > Viridiplantae > Streptophyta > Magnoliopsida > Fabales > Fabaceae > Clitoria > Clitoria ternatea. The sequence continues at coordinate 20,765,353 of CM075675.1, forward strand.
GAGTTTCCAATTATCTGAAAGGAAATCATGTATTTCAAAAAGAATGTAAGTATTGAATCCTGAACTAAGATTACAGTCAAGAGTCATTGGTTCCCTTAAAACTTAAAAGGAAATCATGGACTTAAAGGAGTCATGCGTAATTTACCCCCTTTTATTTCCAATTGAAGCAACCAACACCCAAAACTAATTCTCAAGAATGGCTGCTCTCCTGGGGTCATTAATCCTGTAAAGCTAATACTCTTTCTGTTATCTTAACAAAGTCCACATGTTGAAAGCCAAATTTGAAAATATTATTTTTGCTTCTTGTGTACCGTAGATTGAAAGCGGAAAGATTTGAAGATAAAATATGCTGCTCCAGTTCTCTCAGGCCTAAAACCATGACTTCATTAGGCTAAAATATTACAAGAATTTAACAATTATAAGGTTTCAAGCTTCAGATTGATGAGTTTGTGATACAAGAATTTCTAAATAGAAAGTAGTATTAAAGAATTCATTAATAGTCTTAAGAAATAAATTAAACAACATATTCAAGTGACGGTGCTACCAATCTCGGGGACCAAAACAAAGGTATACAAGAAATGAAGGAACGCAAAAAAGAACACGAAGGAATATGAGAAAGCAGTACCTTCAGAGACGTAGATGAGTCCTGAGTAGTGGAATGAAGTTGAGCGACAATATCATTGACGCCGAAGACGAAAGATAGCAAAGAAATTGCTAATTGCTTCAATGTGCAAGAACAAAGAAAGAGGATTAGGGATTACTAGTTAGCATAAAAAATTGACTCCAAAGTGGTTCAACGAGTTTACTCAGTTGTTCTTGTTCACGATCCCAACAAATGAATTTGTAGGCCAGGTTCATTCCCACACCTGGAGAGAAGCAGGACCCTAAAAGGATATACAGTGGAGACAAGGAGAACAACACCACGCGGTAGGGGAGGGAAGGAACAACAACGAACGTGAAAAGTAGAAGAGAAATCAAAAGGGGGAAGTGAAAAGGATATACGGGTTTAGGGATTTCAGAAGGGGGGAAACCAAAATAGAGGGCTCGAGAATTCATGTAACTTTTAGTGAATCCAACAGCGGTTAATATAACCCATGCATTTACGGCGGCTATAATGAACCGCCGCTAGAACCGCCGAGCCTATATCAGCGGCGGCGGTTACTATAAAACCGCCGCTATATACCCGCAGGTAATTTCACCTTTTGTTCCATCCTTATACCCCGATTTATCACATTTTATGAAATTTATTCACTGGAACTCACATCGACACCCAATGTCCTTTTTAGTGTTTTCACAGTCTAGTACCTAAATATATCTATTCAGTCTCTAGAGTTAGCAACAATCTATCAAACCAGTTAACCACATACACAATAATAAAATATTAATAAAATTTAAATAACTTAGTTTAAGAGATTTTTCCCAAACCTACCCTTGGAAAGGTAAGGCCTAAAGGAAGCTTGACTTGTTCGAACATGTGGTTCACCCCAAGATACCTAAGGATATACCCCCTTACCTGAGGTGTCGTTTCTCCAATACTAAATGGAAAGGGCGAAAATTCAACTTTCAATTCGTAGCTCCGATGGATGATCCGACTGCGCTATTAGAATCTACGCGGTGCTCAGAGCCCAATTATGGTGACATGCAAAGAATCGAATAGGGGGAGAGAAATGGCGTGGTGGCTATTTTTAGGTGTTGGAGGGTGGTTTTTAAGTGGTGGAGATGTTTTTGGGTGGAAAGAAGGGTAGAGAAGGGAAAATGGCAAGGATAAGTAGTGGTTTTGTGGTGGAAACAAAGGAAGAGGGTGGTGGTTGTGGCGAAAGGAAAGGGAGAAGGAGAGCTTAGAGAGAGAAAGCTCTAGAGAGAGAAATTAAAGAGTGGGTTGGTGTGAAGAATAATGGGATGGCTATTTATAGGAAACTCTGATCGTCGGTTGAAGATTTAATTGGTATCGGGTAAAACCCTAGTTACAGTTTTTAAATTTTCAACTTTGAGAATTTGGAAAAGTGCCCAACATAAAAGTTGTATATCTTATTTTTCTCTTTGAAATGGTATTTGGTACATGAAAGTTAGACACCCGGAGCAAGAGTTATGCTTGAACGAAGGAAAAGTGCTCTCAAGGCTCCCGAAATTGTTTTAAATTGAAAAGGTGGGTCTACTATGCAAAATCCTTTAAGAATAAACTTTTGGGCTTTCCATGAAGGTTGTAGGGTTTTTTGATATAAAACCATAGAAAAAAGAATGAAGTGATTTTGACTTTGTATGAGAAAGATATTTGCATTTTTTTTGGATCAGGCCTGCTTTATTACGAAAATGACATTGCTCTGAAAAATCTAAGTTTTCTCGACTGACAAATGTTGAAGATGCGATGCTATGGGAAAGTACCATATTTTCTTCCTAGTCATCCTAGTTACTTTCCCTCTTCTTTTAATGGTTTTGTAGCAGTCCTCATTATAGTGTACACATTTTGTGACACCCTTGTCTGTAAACTCATTTTGGAACAACATACACCTGTGAACACAACACTTTATCTTCACATAACCCAACCCAGGTTTGTCATTTTTTTTAGCATGGTACAAGTTTGATGGCATTCGATGATGACTTGGCATAGTGGAACCCATCAAATTGACCATTCTATTAAAACAATCTCCTAAAAGATTATATTCTGAATTTAGACTTAAAGCAGCTAGGGAGGCAGATAATTCAGTATGACTCTAGCGCCCTTCCCATAATGGAGTTTGAGCCGACACACCAACAAATGATAAAATCTCTTGACCTTCGAATTAGGATCCTCCTCTACATTCTGATCCTCATGTTCTAGCATACGCCTGGTGGAGGGTCCAACATGATCCATCATGATCTGCTTCATGTTGTTGTACGTATCTCTGTTCCCTTCGACCTTGTAGTAAAACTGTTGCATGGGTACGGCCGGTGGCCTGGGCAATAACTGCCCACCATAGTTGTACCACCAATAATATCCTTCCATGAATTCCTTCTCACTTAGGTGGCACATGACATCATCTGTGTATTTAAAACTCATGCATTTTCACTTTGAACAAGGACAACGAATCTTCTGAGTTGCTTCAAAATCAGGAATGTTCACCGTAACGAATGGAATAAACTCACACAACCCCATCATAAACTCTTCAGTCACTTGTCTACTACGATCAAGCCGGTTGTACATCCATCGCCGATTTGTCGGAACCTCTATCCATGATATCTAACAAGTATAATACTAGTTACTTTAATTAAAGATGATGTGACTATCATTCATTAATCACTCTCTATCTCTTTGATGTTGTAAGTAGGTGGGGCCCTATCCCGTTCGAGATGAATATGTAACCATCCGTAACCCATCTACGTGTTTGCGTCAAGCTTTTGTGATGTGGTTCAATCAGAATTTCAGAAGCATATCACATTGATCCCTGAGTATATAGAGATACGTGCGGTATGAAACATCGCACACAGATATGCACCCAAAGACAATACGAAACACAATAACTGTAATTCTAAATAAACATCAACAACACAAGATAGAACAAAAACAACATCAATGGGTTACGCCCTATTGGTTATAAATTCATCACAAACTATCCAACCAGGACAATTCAAGATCTAACACAACATGGTATGTTGGCGGTTGTCTTGAATCTTGAACGGGTACCTAGTGGGTATAAACACGACTAAAACCTACATTATTAAATTTTAATATATTTTTTACGTACCCTAAAACGTGGAGCCTACCGAAATTTTGGTAGAATTTCCCTTATAAACTAGACAGTTCCAAATTTTTAAAAATGTCCTGTTACACACAAAACTTTCTAGTACAGTTCAATATATACACAATAATATGCATATGAAATTGAGGCAAACATCACCACAACCTAGTGAGCTCTACTCTCCACTAATATATAACAATACACATGCATACATAAAACCTATGTTATTAGCACACAAAACCAATACCTAATGAGCTTTACTCTCCACTAACAAACAACAATACAGATGCATAAAATACATGTTATCAACATACAAAACCAATGCCTAATGAGCTCTGTTCTCCATTAATAAACAATAATCAACATGCATACACTATACTATTAAGCAATAATATGTACGACAATGGTTTGATAAACTTACCTCTATGCTGCACCTAACTGGAATCAAAATACATAAGTGAATACTCTCGCCATGCAGCTGTAAAAAAAATCAAGTTTATTTGAAGCTTCTCTTAACTTTTGCTATAAAAAGAACAATTGGTAATGACATAAATGTGAAACTTGACCTAGTATTTAAATATGAAACTTTGACAACGATACTCATTTTCAGCATTCAAATGATTTATTTTATGATTGCATTGTATTGTTTGTTTTGTTTCTCTGTATAGTTTTTCAAATGTTCTGTACAATAGCTAACATTGCTTTTATACATGTCTTCTCTTACAGTTTTAAACTACTTACATTAAATCATATTTAACATCATCTACCATCATATTTAGCATCACATAGCATGACTAGTAAATAAAGAGTAAATTGGTTTAGCAAATACCTAATAAGGATCAAAAGCCTGCAAAGGAATAGCTCGTCGTGACTCACATCCTTAGAAGTCCTATCCGAGTAGTACGGTGGCTAGAACGAAAAGAAATAACTTAATTTTGCACTAGAATAGCTTAAATTGAATACATGTTTCATTTAGCATAATTAATTTTTTTATATATGATAGATCTCAAATAGTTATATATTTTCTAATCCTTTGAGGCAATTAGAAGCTAATTAATTTTTCTCTCTCACATTATAAAATTATTCAATTTAGTCCCCTAAATTTCACACATCGTCAATTTTTCCTTTAAATTTGACAACCATCATATGATTTGTCTTTAATGTTAGGGTCAAATTGACTAACACAAAGTTAGAGACTAAATTGACTAATACATACCAAAGTCAGGGGCCAAAATGATTAATAACTGGCAAACTTAGAGATCAAATTTTCGGATCCTTAACATTAGGGACTAAAATGATAGAGTTGTTAATTTTAAAGACTAAAATTTCTTTTTCATAATTTCAGGGGCTTAAATAATTGGCGAGCATTAGGAATTAACTTGATGATTTCCTTTATTTATACATATGCAAATGTGAAATTAGAAAAGAATAAAGTATGCATCCACTCCTAGAAATCTATTAGTTCTTATTTAAATACCATTAGTTCCCTACCTCATACAAACTCAAAGTCATTTATTTTAATATACCAAAAGAGACTAAAATGAATAATGTCTTACAAAGTTAAGGTCCAAGAAAAGGTTTTTAAAATCTAACCAACTAAAATGCCACTCGTGTAATTCCGAAGAGTAAATTGAACTTTGAAGGTTTATTCAGAGAATGCCAAGGTCTATCAAACAACATAGCCCCTAGGCAAACACACTTCAGTCCACAATCAACACAAACCATAACTCAAACACGCATAAATCATAGCACATCAAAGAAACACTAAAAACCAGTCATAAACCATAAAAGTACTTAAAATTATAATATAAATATAGAGGGAAACAGGACACTCTAAGTGAAATGCACAAATAGAAATTGCAACTGAAAAATCTGCATCCATAGTTTACAGTTGAGCAACATATGACTGCAAAAACAATGTTTCTATTCCATTCCATGATTTGTGTAAGACCCGACCATTTCTGAAACATACAGAGAGAGTATAGGGAATAAGAAGAAAGAAGGCAAAGATGTTGAGAGCTGATTCTTTTTAGAATAAAAAATGAATATTAGGAACTCATACTTAGATATAAGCAACTCGTACAAGTCATCTAAATATAAAAAAAGTTTTATGAAACCGGCTCCGACCATTTTCTTGATCGAAGTTGCAGAATCCATAATTGTTTGAACTTAGTAAAATTTGTGGAACAAAGTACCAAAATTTCAGCTTCAAGCACTGTAACAAATTAAAAGATACGCTCCAAAATCTCACTTTCGAAAGCAGTCCAGAGTGATATTTTCTTCCATAATGAACACACAAGTGTGTCTTTCCTTGTTTGATTGAAGCATACATACACTGAGCTTCCCTTAGTTCTTCTTTCTTTTAGAAGATTATTATTATATTATTATAAAATAAAAGAAAGGGAAAAAGTAAAGTCATTAATTATCTAATCAATATTAGTCAGCAAAAGGGAATGTACTACAAGCAATAGATTATTAGAATTGCGGGTTATTGGCTTGACAATATATGTCTTTCTGTGAACCTATGTTGTTTGATGGATATGCTTGTGCCATCACCACCTTTATTGTACCCAAAAGTTTAGGCAACTAGCCCAAAAGAAGGATCAAATCATGCAATCAATATGCATCCATTAATTTACGTATACATATGAAAACTTATATAACTATCAATAACACTGGAATGACTTAACTTTCCATATTGATTTGAAAGTGAGAGTTGCTATTTCATCTTTTTTCTTAAAATTTTCAACATCTTAGAACCTAAAGTTCTTACCCCATGTGTGCAATTTAGTAATCTCTATATCTATTCTCTATATTAAAAGAACGTCCTTCTCTTCCACGTGTCAACTTATATTTTATTTTGCTCTATTATATTCTCTTTCACGTCTTGCTCAAAGTACAAGACTTTTCTTCTACACACTTCTTTTTGCTGACAAAATGTCACCTCAGAACCTATTAAAATAATTAAAAAAGTACAAAAGTTGGGCCTCCGTTGCTATACACCCCTTCTTCCTAATAATAAATAACCATGAAATTTGCTTTTCCAAGTGGGTGACTTCAAGAAGATCCTACGAATGAAGGAATAATACACCACTTTCCGAGTGAAGATCCTACGAATGAAGCAAACCGAGAGGGTGATTTTCCAAGTGGGTGACTTCTTTATCTTGCATAGTTCCTAAGAATGAGGGCACCGAGTGACATAAGTCTGACTGATGTATTTCCGATCCGAGTGACTCTGTGAATGAAGGAATGCCATTTTTAAGTATATTTCCAAGTGGGTGACTTTTGTATTGACTTCGCTCAAGCGAAGGGGTGTTTCGCCCAAGCGAGTTGGGCTGCCTCGCTCAAGCGTGTTGGATCTCGCCTGGGCGAATGGGTCTTTCTGAGTGAAGATCCTACGAATGAAGGAATTTCGACTACGAATGAAGGAATTCCGAGCGGGTGATCTATTCTCTATAAGTCTAACTGATGTATTTATGATCCGAGTGACTCTGTGAATGGGTCTTTCCGAGTGAAGATCTGGGTGAGGGAACCGAGTGACATAAGTCTGACTGATGTATCTCTTAAGTGTTTAAATGATGTTGCGAGAGCCGTGTCCGAGTGGAGATCACCGTGTAGCCTTTTCCCGAGTGGAAATCCCGAGTGAAGCTCTCCCGAGAGAGGAGTGATTGTGATGGTTCTGACTGAGTGATCTTAGGGAGTCCTCTCCCGAATAAATGAGGCTATGTATATATATACCGAGTGACAAAATGTTCGATAAACCCAAGTGAACCACCTCAGAGATAAGAGCTGTTGTCATGGCTTAGATTGGGATGTATTCTAAGTTTATGAGATATTTGTATAATCCGAGTGAATGAGGTTTTATACCCTGAGTGATTATGATCTGAGTGAGTCCGAGTGGGACTTAACTTAATGATGTTCTCTGAATGCATAAGATGACATATGCCGAGTAAATCTGGCTGGAATACTCCGAGTGAAGTATGATTGTGGAGACCCCTTCTGAGTGAAGCAAGGTCTATGTGTCCTCCGAGTGAGAGATGTGAAAATATACCGAGTGATGGGTGTTTGGTACAACCCCGATTGTGTTGAAGTTAAATACACCGAGTGGTGTTTGTTTGGGAAATATTCTGAGTGAGGAAGGTTTATGGATTTCGAGTGGGAATAACCTTAATTACCGAGTAGGTTGTGTATGTGAACTTTGGGGATAAAAATGAATGACTAAGTATAATAAGTTGGGGGTTAATCTCGAGTGAATGGAACCCTGAATCCCGAGTGATAGAATACCGAGTGTGTTACTCGCCTCAGCGAACAAGGTATTCGCTCCAGCGATGTGTGCATGGAAGGCTTTTGTATTGACTTCGATCAAGCGAAGGGGTGTTTCGCCCGAGCGAGTTGGGCTGCCTCGCTCAAGCGTGTTGGATCTCGCCTGGGCGAATGGGTCTTTTCGAGTGAAGATCCTACGAATGAAGGAATTCTGACTACGAATGAAGGAATTTCGAGCGGGTGATCTATTCTCTATAAGTCTGACTGATGTATTTCTGATCCGAGTGACTCTGTGAATGGGTCTTTCCGAGTGAAGATCCTACGAATGAAGGAATTTCGACTACGAATCAAGGAATTCCGAGTGGGTGATCTATTCTCTATAAGTCTGACTGATGTATTTCTGATCCGAGTGACTCTGTGAATGGGTCTTTCCGAGTGAAGATCCTACGAATGAAGGAATTCCGAGCGGGTGATCTATTCTCTATAAGTTTGACTGATGTATTCCTGATCCGAGTGACTCTGTGAATGGGTCTTTCCGAGTGAAGATCCTACGAATGAAGGAATTCCGAGCGGGTGATTTTCCAATTGGGTGACTTCAAGAATGAGGGAACCGAGAAACTGGTTTCCCCGAGTGGAGTATATCTGGTTGAGGGAACCGAGTGACATAAGTCTTACTGATGTATTTCTGAGTGACTCTGTGAATGGGTCTTTTCGAGTGAAGAGCTCATCCACTCGAAGGGGATTCTATAAGAAAAGAAGACCGAGTCAGAATGCCACGCTGGCAGGACCTAACTTCAACATAAATTAAGTCAGCAGGAAACAACGCCTGAGCGAGCCCTTCATTGCTGGAGTGAATCCCTCATTCGCTGAAGCGACTCATTCACTCGGTATTATGCACTCGGATTGGGGAATTCCGTTCACTCGGGAACGATCCCAACATGCATGCCTCCCTCGGAAGGCTCTTACATAGCTCCCTATTTTTATTCAGGACGGTCACACACATGGTCCACTCGGAAAAGGGCTCCTAGAATACACCCCAATCAGTACCATTACAACTCTTCTCCCTTCGGAAGTGGTTTATTCGGGATTTCCACTCAGAAGTATACAATCCTTTCCACTCGGAATCCTCTTAAAGCCTTCACCACTCGAAGAAGGCCCACCCAATTAAGCCCCACTCAGAAATGGCTTTAAGCCTTCTTCATTAGGAACGGGCTCTCACTACTATAGTCCACTCGGAACCTATTGACTCGGCATTATTTCTTTCAACATATTTCTTGCAACATTCTAAATGAACTACGCATATTCTTTCTCTGCTTTTTTTTCTTCCATATCTCTTCACTATTTTTTACATTTTCAAATCCTCCTCTAAAGTCATCTTTCCTTAAATTACCCGTGCAAATGCACGGGTCCGCTACTAGTTACATTAAAACAAGAGGCAAAAAAATAAAAGAAAAGAAAAACTTGCTAGACCTAAGTTACAATGAAAAGAAAAGATTAAAAAAAATCGTACAAGTGCATGCAAGTGCTACACAAAGGCTAAGGCACTTCTTGATAAATGCACCCTCATCAGAAGAGTGGGTATCCCAAGTCTACGTCCCCAACGGGTGGAAATGATGGAGAACAAGTGGTTGAAGATGCAGCTTGATTCATTTGACCCTTCTTTCCTTCTCTCCTTTCTACCTACTTTTTAAATCTTTCTTTTTCTAATTTCTATGAAGCCTCGACTTCTTCTCCATCATATTTACAAAAGACTCACAACTAAACAGTGAAAATAAAGATTCCCTTCACTTGTCAAGTACTTTAAATGGGGCTCTACATACTGTACTTTTGAGTTTTGAGTTCTTATTTCCTTGCAGCAGTCACTTTTCCTCCTAGTTCCAAAAAGACAGTCTAAAATGTATTCTCTGTATGTTAGTAATAATGAGTTGGAAAATAGACCAATTCTTTTTCATTAGTGTTTGAAACATGGATTGGTTAATAATAATAATAACAATAAAAATGTGGAAGTTAGTGAGCTAATTATTGCATCAGGTCCATGCAAGGTATTGGGATTTGACAAGGATTAACAAAATTAAATCTCTATGCATATCAGTTCACGTGTAAAGGCCCAGCTAATCAACTAACTACCTGGAATTGACCTCTTAAGCTGATCTATTGTGCTCTTTCCAATACAAGGAAAAGAATAATGAAAAGAGAGGCATACTTCTGCCCCAAATTAATAATTAAGAATAACTTACTCTATAAATTACTATTTTTTTGAAAAAAATATATTTACCTATATGTAAATCTAACATTAAATTTCTACCTTAATTTTTTCTCTAGGCATGATAGATATTGACCTAACAAGGTTTGTTTTTTGAGATAATAATATATACATACACTGCTCTTTTTGGAGAACTTTCCATGATGATTGAATGATTGGTGCAAATGAAATCTTATTATGCAGGAATCAATCCCTAACAAAACCAGAAAAGGAAAAACAACTGCGTGGTTTTGTCTACATACTCCTAGAGAGTCTCAAACATTTGAATTTGGAGGTACTAATCTTAGCACGACATTCACTACATGCATGTATTATGCACATGTGAATCCGCGTTTTATGCAAAATAATCAAACAATTACATCGGAGGTTCTTGTTTGCTTCATGATTTTCGAAGGGAGCAGTTAAAATTATCTCTAATTACACACAAAAATATCCAAGCATTTTAGATATTGTATGTGCCTTCCCTATCTTGCGTCATGGAAACAACCCCACAATGGAGTACTAAAATAAAAAGTTCCCTTTTGAAGGGCCCACATGACAAATTTTTATCTTTCTTTGTCCTACATATGCTTCACGTATCAATTATAGATTTTCTATTTTTCTACCTTTGGTAATCAATTGTAGAATTTTAAATCCTTGTGTAAGAGTTTATTTGTGCCAAACTGATCATAGCAGTTGACCATGGTCTTAGCTCTTCATAATGCTATAGTGCCCTGTTATGATTATGTGGTTCAACCGGGTAAGAATATCATGATTTCATCAACTAGACCCTTTGAATCCCAACAACCCAATTATAATATTGATGAAACAAAATTAAATGATATCTTAAATGATGTGTGGAATTATTATTACCATTTGATAATACCCTCTTCTTAACTCTTTTGCCTTAATGGAGTTATCAAATAGATATTAAATTTATAAAACTTAACCTCTTATATCAAAGTGTAAAATAGATTTTTCTTACTGCCTTCCCTCATGCCAAAACACAGTTACTAAAATCTCCAACAAAATTTAGTTTATTTTAATATATTATATATGCATATGTTTTGGCCTTTCAAGGACACATACAACTTTGTATTATAGAATATCTGCTAATAGCTTTCCTGTTGTTCTGCACATTATAATCAAATTTTGATTTAGAGTCTTATTAATAACCCTATGAATGTACATGATAGAGTTATATGGCTAGAGCAGATCAAAAAATGGCTAATGCAAAATAATAATTATTTAAATCATAAAAATATTAAATACAGGCTTTAACGAGGATAATATTTCGGTAAGTTGGGCAACGAGGATTAAACTTTAACCATGACAAACACAAACAAAATCAAAATGAAACAGATCCAACAGTGCACAGGAAAGACTTACCTGACCAAGAAGAACAGAGAAGAAGGGAGAACTACACGGCGACTGCACGACGACGAGAAGGGAGAAACCGGACGAAGAAGAACGACAAGGGAGAATTACACTACGCATGAAGGGAGAAATGAAGAAGAACGTGAATGGGGGCTTCTTGCTTGAGGCGCGCGAAGGGGGAAAAGAGAAATAGAGAAGCCTGTGAAGGGAGAAATAGAGAAGAGACAAGGGAAAGCTAAGGCAAATGATTTGCAAAAGAGCTGAGCTCGATTAAGTTTTACAAATTGGTGACGGGCAAAACCCTGTCGCTAACCCCATCATAAACAAGCCACATGGTAGCATTCTATTCGTAACTTATCCACCTGGACCAACCTCAGCGACGACACACCAACACCATCACTACGGAGTTTTACTTAGCAATGACATCAGTGACGACCGTTCTTAATTTTGATATACCGACGGTCCTACCCTGTCACTATATTGGGGCCATATAGCAACGAGTAAAACTCCGTCGTTAAACCTTAGACCCTAAACCAAATACTTTGAGGGAAAGGGGAACTTAGCGATGGAATCAGCGACTATTGTTCTTAATTTTGATACAGCGATGACCCATAGACGTCGTTAATATGGCCAATGCAAGCGATGGTCCTCCTCCGTCGCTATATTGGGCGGTAAACCAAAACCATTAGAGAAATAGGGAAACGTAGCGACACTATATCTCCATCACTAATATTTATGCCAACAAAATAATTGGAGGGAAATAAAAAAATTGGAGGGATGGAAGATGGGGATGGCGATAAATGCATTTAGATACGATGACGAAACCCAATCTGTTGCTAATCTGGTAGCTAGTTTCCTTACTTTTAACTTCTGGTAAATGTTAGCGATAGCACGTCTCCATCGCTAGTGTGGGCGCCAACAAAAAAAATTATATGGAAATTGATAAATTGGATGAAGGGAAAGTTAGTGACCGTTTTAGCGATGGATCACATTTAGCGATGGATTGTTGCATATCTTAGCAACGGCGTATTGGGTCGTCGCTGAGTTGGTAGCTAATTTACTTTTCAAGGTCCCTGTTGCCTTGTGGTCTCTAATTCGGTTTTTTATTAGCGATGGGATGTTGTCGATTGTTGTTTTTTAGTAGCTGTCAAGGGTTCTCTTAGTAGTGTATATATATAATAGTATATGAAATTGTGTGTTGTGAATGATGATGTCTATGTTGATTGATATCCTAAAATTATGATATGGCACTGTGTAGCGCCCTCGATTAACTAAGACAATCATTCATAATAGACTATCTTACTTAACTAAGAGTGCTACTTAAGTTATAAAATTAAGAACCCTTTCTTTGTACATAATAAAACACATTTGATAAAATGAAGCATTTATAAGATAAACCAGTTCATTACATGGCCTTTAACAGTGCACTATAAACTCTAAAATAAAAGAGGGGCATGCAGGCTCCTAAAATACAACTTATGAGATCTAGCTTACTCTTAACCTTCTACTTCACTAGGCTCTAACCTACTTATCCTTGGAGGTCAAAGATAGAAGGTGTGAGTCATCTCCACCAGTAGGTCCTAGTCCTCTTAGTCTCTGGCTATAGTAAGCATCCGAAGTAGCTCCCAAAAGGTCACTCACCATTAGACTCATATTATTGATGTCCTCGGTATCGTCGTAAGTGTAACTCAGATAAACATGGTGAAGAAAGCTTTGTGGCGAGTCCCAGTCAGCTCGGGCCATGAATCGATCAATGAGGGATGGTTCCCTTTTTCTCTCTTCTTCCTCAGACTCTATCAGAGAAGTATGATCTACTTTGGGCTTCTCTTCAGGATCTTCCTCACTGGTTAGCCCTCCGAGCACTCTTGGTGAAGCCTCTTCATCTGTTGGGGTGTACTCAGAAGTGGTTGAACAGACAGTGAATATTACTCTAAGGGGCTCAGGTTTCAGATGAAGACTCTGTTAACCAAGTGGCCTCAATTACTCAAGAAGGGGGTGAATTGAGTATTAAAAAGATTCGTTAGAATGCTTTTGAAATTAATTCTTTTTGTAATCAATTTGTTAAATAAGAATAATACACAAAGGAGCAAGTAATAATATCAAATTAATTAGAAGGCTATTTTAGCACTTAGAAAGTAACAATTGATTTTAGCACAATTAATCAAGAATATAACTTGGATTATTAAACAGATTAATCTAAATTATTAATAAAGCAATTTATATCATGTTTCTAGTACACTTTAAATTACCAAGTAAATTAAATTACAATAATAAAGGAGTTTAAGGAAGAAAGATTTGCAAACCGATATAATGAGTTCCATCACACCGGTGTACGTCTCGCCTTCAAGCAACCCACTTGAAGGATTCCACTATTGAGAATTTAAGATACACGCTTTGAGCAATTACAGTTTCTTAGTATCCCACACTCAAGAACTTAATCCTCACAAGCAAAAGGGTAACCCACCCAATCTTTCAATTACAAGGTTGAAACCCAACCTAAAATTTCTCAGAATTTGTGAATGTGATTTTACAAGTGTGACTCTCTCAATAGAGTGGATATACAAATTTTAATCACTTGAAAAATATTTTTCTTCTCTTAGAAAAGGATATGCAAATTTAGCACTCAAAAATATTTTTCTCATAATATAACTCTCAAAAATTTATTTGCAAAGAAAAGAGACAGAGAGCTTAATCTTAGAGAGAATAAGAAAGCAAGAAGGAAAGCAAGGGAATTTTGTTGCTTGGTGTTGTATGTTTCTGCCTTCAGTTCCTTCTCTATTTATAGGCAAAGGAGCATGGTTTCTTTCAACCTCCGATCCTTAATTTAGGCAATTAATTTGAAATTTTTCTGCCTCTATGTTTCCTGCGTGCTTGATTTCTGGCTTAGAGAAAGAGATTGTCTGCCTTAATTAATGCAATGCCATTTCAATTTGAGTCTTGAGAGAAATCAGTGCAGTTTAAGTTTCTAAAAAGGCGTACTGTTATTTTCCATGATTCAACGCATGATTCAAGTGATGAATCAATTCCTCCAGGGTATTTTTGCATCAGAAACAGTGAGTGAATTGATTCCTGGCAAGGGGAATCGGTTCCTACATAGCATGAATCGATTCCCTGGGTAATTTATGTGCATGAATCGATTCCTACAGGGGGAATCGATTCCCAGCCCCCCGAATCGATTCCTTGTTCTCCTAAATCAATTCCTTTGTGCAAAATTCATCATGAATCGATTCTTAGTGTTCCTGAATCAATTCCTGGCTTTCCTGGACCTGTCTCCTTGAATTTTTGATGCATTTTGACACGTTTTTGATCATATGGCTCATGGTTCTTGGTTCCTTTCATTCTTTGGCACTTGAATGATTATTTCACTTGTTTTAAACTTCTATGAATGCCTTGAATCATTTCTTTGGACTTCATGAATTCTTATGCATTTAATTCTTGATTTCTTGACCTGAATCAACTTGATCTTCATGATTTTTGATTAATTGCTTGTACAACATCCTTTGTATTTATCAATTAAATTTTTTGATCCTTCAATTGTTTGTCATTCATCAAAACCTGTTTCAACATAAAAACACATTCTCCCCCTTTTTGATGATGACAACAATTGTTCAACTCTTGGGGTGTTAGTTTCATAACAGTTATATATTCAAAGCATAAAGCTCCCCTATCAAATTTAATTATGATTTTTATGCATATTGATTACCGGTATACTACTTGATAAAAATGACATATTATCAATAGATAATACTTGTTATAAAGAAATATTTTACATATTAGCAATAGATACTACTTGTTATAAAGAAATATTTTATAACGCTCCCCCTTAATCATGCAATTTAACAAGGATAGATATGGATGTTGATTTTAGATTTTATCTCCCCCTTTGGCATCATCAAAAATAAAGAACTAAAAAGAAAGATTAAACAAACAACGAAATTTTATTAAACAAGATACATGCAAGGATGGATACAACAAAGACTAACTTAAGGATTAAAAAATCATTGAGAGAGTTCATTATAATGTGTAGTCATGTTTGTGACATCCCTCCTTAAATAATATTTATTTTTTTACCCAATTTATTGATTTTCACAATAAATTTTTCACGTTTCTAATAATTAAATTACATCACAATAAAAAAAATGTATCTTAAAAAAATTACCCAAATTATAATTTAAATAAACAATTTATAATCCTCAAAATCATTTAAATTAAAGAAAACTCAAAACCTGAAACAGGGGTCTGACGCTGCGCGCCAACCCCATGCTAGGCGTGAGCGTACATGGCGCTGAGCGCCAGACTGACGCTACGCGTGGGCTTACCAGTGACAGCACCTGATGTTGTCACACATTTTAGGCCTTTTGGCCAACTACTAACTTATCCAATTAGCTCATTTCAGGTTCAATTGCCATGAAACTTCATGGTCCATGTATTTTTCCCCATTCTGAAACTATTGGCGATGTTCGTTCGCCAAGATTCCAACATATATCAGGTTATGCGTGAAATACAACTTAACCACTTTATGTGCAACACTTTTGCACCAAACACCCTAAATGATTCTTAAATAATCCAAAGCCAATGTATACCACTTTTAAATATTCTTATGAACCTATTGATACCTTACAAAGGTATTGAAACTCACCGAAACTCAAATTCACCTATCCAGTTTCTCAAAGTCATAGGGATGGCTACTAGTTCAAATCTCTAAATCTATTTGAGTTATCAATATAACATTCAATCATTTAAAGCAGCCATTTTAGCACACATTCATCCATAAAATCTGCCTATAATGCATGATTTACTACAGTATGGCTCTGTGCCAAAACTATAATCATCCAACAGTACTTGGTCATCACACATGCACAATATCTAATGGCTCAATGCCATTACATAATCACATCACCCAGACCACAAACATATTATACTATGCATAAGTTCACACTCCCATAGATTTACACATATATCTACATATATATACCAATGACTCAGTGCCATTAGTTATCACAAGCAAATAACAACAACACATACTACTGCAAGTCTACAAGATAACATATTCACATATGAATATATACAAAATATACATCCCAAACTCCTCTGGCATTACTCCTTGCTCACTTTGTACTGGTTTCCGTAACATCCGTAGGTTCATTCACTGTGAACATAAAGTAAGGATGAGTATCTATTACAAAAATGATACAACTACATAATTCAGAGTTGATATCACCTGGAGAATCTCATTCTCCTGCCTGGGTTATCGGTCCACTAAAGTTTCCTTATATGAACCAAACATATCATAATCCATCATAAATTCATTATGTTCATATCATACAAATATCTCACAACGTCGAGATGAATTAATTATAAGCATTCGTGTTTAACCAAATCATTTTACAATTCATTGTTTCAATCATATCATTATCATGTCAATGCAATAACCTGCATATCAGTCAAGAAGTGTAAATCACAACTGACTCTCATATACATCAGACACCTAGTATCCGGATACTAACGAATCAGCCACCAGCTGGGAGTCCACCGACATCCCGTGAGCATATCCTGGTTCACCGAGCCCGGTATCATAAACCGTCTCCCCACCTCAACCACTGGATCACTTCCTGGATCACTGGGTAGCTCAACTAGGCCTCTACATGGACCACGGGAGCCAAAAGCGAGGGGTAATCTATACCGAATGGCTGTCCACAACATATATCATGCATATACAGCATATAACAATATATCTCATCATATACACATTATTCATTTTAAATCATGAATATACATTATACAATCATTAAATGATTTTGGCATACAAGCCAACTCACAACATAAGAACCACATCTCGGCATAAAAGCCACATCTCGGCATAAACACCACATCTCTCAGCATAAAAGCCATATCCTTTAAATATCATAATCATACTTAACATTCATAATATTCACATAATCAAACATAACTTTATATCTTCTATATCACGATAATTCAATATTTCATCTCTCTCCATTATGCACATTCTAGGCATACTTTATACATTATTTCCCATCTTATTCACAATTCACATCTTATTTATTACCATTCTATTTTCCATAATTGTCAAATACAACATATGACCACATACCTAAGCTAGTCATATATTCTCCCATATATATATATATATATATATCAATCTTATACTTTCACAGATTTATTTTCAAACATAATTATCACAAATCTGTAATCAAATATATACTATAATACTCCCCTTACCTCACTGTCGACGCTCTAAACTCAATCACCAAGATCAATGCGCCGCAACCACTAAAAGATAGAATTACAAAAAGGTTTAAGGTTTTAACCGTTCAAACCTTAATCCAACTCAAGAATATACTCGGAAATTACTTTCTAAAGCTTTAGAAGCTTACCACAACTGAAACCACAAGTTCTCCGAGAAACCCCTTTTTCCACTAATCTTTCAACGGCTCATTCGTAACCTATATAAAGCGAAATTCAAATTCGTCACTCAATCTTTCTTTTGAACACCATAAGGAAACTTTTAATCGGTTTAGAATCTTAAAATTCAAATTTTTCTTGTTTTCCCCAAAAATGGATAAAGATAGAAAATCTCCATGGAATTCAAAATTGAAAGATCCCATGCGTTAATCTTAAGTTTCTTACCTCTAATCCGTAATTAATTTTAGATTCCAACCTCTTGTTGGCCTTTAATTGTTGCAGGGAAAAGAGAGAAGAAGAAGAACCCTAAAACTTATGTTTTTAACTTCTGCTCTGTGGGCTGTCATCTTGGGTCTTTATTCTGCCCGCGACTCTGACGCTACGCGTCCCCCTGACGCTACGCATCAAGTCTAAATTTTTACATTTACGCTACGCGTCCCACTGACGCTACGCGTTAGGTCCCAAATCAAAAATTCCCTTTTATTTTAAATTTACATCTTATAATAAACTTACTTTATTAAATATCCAAACTTATGAATAGAAAACATAGGGATGTTACAATGTTGTCTTCTATTTGATCAAAACGCGTATTCATATTGGTATCCATTCCATCAATGCGAGAAGTCATTCCATTAAAGCGAGCATTTATTGCATCAAAGCGGGTATCAATGTGAGTGGTCAACCTATTAAAGAAAGTATCATTTGGATTTATAGAAGGTGGTGGAAATGCTTATTGTTGAGGTTGATCATCATTGTCATCACTGCTTTGTGCATATGGAGGTGAGTATTGCCAAGCACCATCTTGGTTAAGCCAACCCATTTTTGAGAGATGAGTGCTCCCTATTTTACCTTTGCACTCAACTGCTTCCTTTACATCATTTGAAAGATCAATATTGAAATGCTTGAGAAGCTTGGTGATTAAAACAGCATAAGGAAGTTTGGTGAGTCTTTTAGAGTCAATCATATGATTTTGAATAAGTTTGGTCCAATTTATCTCTTTTTCATGGAGCATAGCCCAAAGAATAAGAGTTTGATTCTCACTTACTCTAGCATTGTTTGACCCTTTTGAAAGAATGATTTTGACCAAGAAGTAGTGCAGAAGACGATGATCAATGCTTAGCTCCCCAACAGTGCTTTTGGAGACAGAAGATAGATTAAGAAAAGCACGAGCATCAATAAAATTATATTCCTAATCGGGAGAAGGTTCAAAGCCAAAGAAATCAACATTGTTGATTGGAAGCTTCCCAACTTGATGAAGAACATTATCATCAAGGGTAATGGTTACCCCCTTGATTTTGGCTAAGCAGCGTCCATTAGAGATCCTTAAGGTTGAGTAGCTGGCTCTAATCAACTCAGGATAAATGTGATTTTCTTCAAGCACCACGAACTCCATAAGATTTTGTTGTCTAAGGATATTGAGTACAGGAAAATTATGTTTGTCGAAGAGCGGAACATCAAGCCAATAAGCAGGTATGAGAAGTTTCTCTGAGTACTTTTTAAGGTACCTTTGAAGTTGGGTTTGATCATCAAAGAATCTTGAGAGATCATTATTTGAGGATGAAGAGCTAGCATCTCCTCTTCTTTTCTTCCGGTTTTGGGATAATGAAGCCATGAAGATTTTTGGAAAGAAAGGAGAAGAAACAGAGAGTTTAGTGAAAGAAGTATATGGAAAGTAAAGAGAAGAATCAAAGTAAATGGAGTGGGGTATAAAGTCTTGTGAATAACAATCCAATATATAGAAGAAATCTTGTAGGAATGAATTGTTTAAGAGGGGAGTCAATTCATTATGAATTTTTGGGGGATCAGACAGCGTGGGAATCGATTCAATGGTACAGGAATCGATTCCTCTTGGCTAAGATGTGGCAGGTGAATTGATTCAATGAAGAGGGGGAATCGATTCATTGAGAAAAAATTTGGAATTTTGGGTGCATTTTGAATGTGGGAATCGATTCATGTGAGGGGGAATCGATTCCTTCATGTGTTCCTTGCCAAATTTTGATGCGTAGAATGGTAATTCACGTGAACGCCTTTTGGGAATATGAATTTTGTTCTATCCTTCACATGTTCTATTAATATCACGAGAAAAGTTTTTGAATTGCAAGAAAGGAATCAAGAAAAAGCATAAGAGACAAGTGACAGTCACATGCATGAGTAAGGCTTTGAAGAGAAGCATGCTGAAGCATTAGAAGTCACGAGAATATGGAGGGCCAAATTCTTTGTCCTTGTGATTTTATCAAAATCTTGTGAATTGCATAGAAAATGGGCATTGGAAGTCACGAGAATTTGAACAAGAATATGCTTGGAGCCTCACGAGGATTGCATGGAAATGGTAATGTTTATCATATGTCTTTGCCTCCTGATGGTGTAACATGAAGGTTTTTTAATTTTTTTTTTGCAATTTGCCAACGATTTTGTTTCATAAAATTATCAAGAAAATCAAAGGCCAATTTGCATTTGTTTTTGAGATCATGTGGTTCATAAGAGATTATTTTGTTCAAAAAATATGTTTAAGTAAGTAGATGCTTCTTGGGGACTTAAAAATAAAACAAGAGATTTATGGGTTATTGAAAATGTGAGTTTCTCAAGATAATATGCATATCTCAAGTAAATTAATATTTTTCAAAAATATAAAGATTTATGAAATATAATAAATCTTTAAGTTAAAGATTAAAAAAATATTTAAGAGAATGAAAAATGAATTTTTAAGTGTAATCAAAAAATTTCTAAAATGTCTAACTCCCTTCTAATATTTATAAATTGCTCTTTTGGAAGAGGTTTAGTGAAAATGTCCACCAATTGTTTAGAAGTTTCAACATACTCAAGAACACAATCTCCTTTTAAAACATGATCTCGTATGAAATGGTGAAGGATTCATCCTCTTTAGTTATGAAGCATTGCACATCATTTGAAGCAAGATAATCAAGATTAATTATGTAAATATTATCGATTCTTTGATCAATAAACTTTACTTCCTTGTTTAGCTTATTTTCAATTATGCAATAATTTGATTTGAAAACAATTTTATATCCTTTATCACATAATTGACTAATACTAAGCAAGTTATGTTTAAGTCCTTCAACATATGATACATCATTTATTGAAGTAGAAGAGTTTTTACCAATGTTACCAATTTTGAGTATTCTTCCTTTTGTGTTATCTCCATAAGTAACAAAACCTTTGTTTTGAGGAGTAAATGATATAAAATTACTTTTGTCTCCCGTCATATATTTTGAACACCCACTATCCAAGTACCAATGGGTGTTACTTGCTTTAAAACATACCTACAAAATAAGTCAAGTTAGAGAGCTTGGTACCCATTTTATGTTGGGTCCTTGTAGGTTAGTTTGTAAAAATGTTCCCTTAGGAACCCATACTTTTCTCACAACTTTTGGTCCTAATCTTCTTACATTACAATTGTAAGAATTATGACCTTTGAGACCACAGTGATTACATTTTATGAAAGGTGTAGATGATTTACTAGGTGGTACAAAGAAATTTTTATAATGTTTTTCTTTCTTGTAAGCATGTGATCCTTGATTATAATCTAATCCAGTTTTATTAAACATACAATGTTGTTTTCCAAGAAGTGCATTTAAATTATCTCTATCATTGGTAAATTTCTCAAGTGTCTTGTTTAAGTCTAACACTTTCTTTTCAAGTATATCACATTTCTTTGAAAATTCATACGGTTTAGTCCTAGAGCATGCTTTAACATTTACTATTTCCTTTTTCAAAATTTCATTTTCTTTACCAAGTTCTACAAGATGCATTTCAAGAGAATCAATAGTTTTCCTAGATAACTTATACTTGTTTTAGATTTTAACAAATTTGTCATATAATTCTTTGAAAACATCAAGTAGTTCATCTTTGTCTAAGTCAAGGAAATTTACCTTATCATCTTCATCTTGATGGTTGGTCATGAGGCAGAGGTTTGCTTCTTCATTATCTGATTCATCCAAGCTACTTACTTCATTTTCATTCCATGCGATATATGCTCTTCTTTTCCCTTTTCTTTCATTATTTTTCTTCTTTAGGTTTGGGCAATCTGCCTTAAAGTGTCCTTCTTTTCCACATTCAAAACAAGTTAGTGAGGAATTATTTTCTTTAGAGATAGGTTTCTTACCTTTATATGTGAAGCCCTTTTGGAAGCGTTTGTTCCTCATGAGTCTTCCAAAACGCTTCACGAATAGTACTAGCTCTTCATCTTCATCAGGGTCACTGTTGGATTCTTCATCATCAATTGAGGTGGCCTTGAGAGCTAGCCCTTTCTTCTTTGAGGCTTTTTCTTCTTCCTGCACATGTTTTAAATCTTTCAACTCTTGTTCTTGTTCTTGTAACTTACCAAACAATATAGCAAGGGACATATCATTTATATTTGGTGATTGTTTGATAGCAGTAACAAGAGGTTGCCATCCCCTAGTAAGACTTTTTAACACTTTGTGGATGAGCTCCTTGTTAGAATAAGATTTGCCAAGAGTAATAAGATGATTAATGATCAAAGTAAATCACTTTTGTAGTTCTAAGATCGTCTCACCAGAATTCATTCTAAAACTTTCATATTGGCTAGTTAATGTACTAATCTTAGAATCCTTAACATCGCTAGTTCCTTCATGAGTTATTTGAAGGGTATCCTACATATCTTTGGCAGATTTACATGTTACTACTCTAAAGAATTCATCAGGACCTGTTGTTCAAGTGGCCTCAATACTCAAGAGGGGGGGTGAATTGAGTTATAAAACTTTTGCTTGGAATACCTTTGAAATTGATTTCTATAACCAAGTTTATGAGATTATGCAAGTGAAAGCAAGTAAAAATGATATGCAATGCACTACAAGAGGTAAGTATTGCTGAGGCAATTTAGCAAATACTTGGTGTGCTATATTTGAAGTATAACAAGTTAAGCAAGTTCAAGTGTGCTCTTCTCAACCAAACAATATCAATCAACAAATATGCATTATATGAAAGTAAAAGAGTAAGGAAGAGAAGCTTGCAAACCGATATAACGAGTTCCACCCAATCCGGTGTACGTCTCGCCTCTAAGCAACCCACTTAGAGGATTTTCCACTATTGTAGACTAGAGATACAACTTTGAGCAATTGCGGCTTCCTAGTGTCCCACACTCAAGAACCCAATCCTCACAAGTACAAGGGCAACCCTTCCAATCTCTCAGTCTCACAATATCCCAAAGGTTGAATCCTCAACCTTTGTAACCACTCAACCTAGAGTGAACAACCACTCAACCTAGAGTGAATAACTTGTGTTTGGTGTTTGTTTACAATCAATGCACTCTCTCAATAGAGTAGATATACAAATGAAAAGCTCTCCCAAATTCTAACTCTCAAGATGAGAGGATATACAAGTAAAGTATAAGATACAAGAAATAGGCTTACAAAGCACAAAATAGAGCTAAGGATTTGTTGCTTCTTGGGTCTGCCTATTGTGCTTGAGTTCCTCTTCATTATATAGACTCATTTGTGCAGTGTTGAGGGTTCCTAGCCGTTGCAAGATGATGGCTCCAGCTTGTCTCTGCGTATTATAAGATTGGGTCCATGTTTCCCACTTAAATCTGTCCTGTTAGTGGTGTTTTCCACTTCTTGAATCGATTCGTAGTGCCTTGAATCGATTCGAAGCATTCTGATGTGTACAGATTTAAGTTTCACATTCGTGTGAATCGATTCGAGCTTTGTTGAATCGATTCAGAGCATTCTGTTTGGGGTTCCTGGACTGTCAGCATCGTGTGAATCGATTCAGGGTCCTGGTGAATCGATTCAGAACATACTGTTTGCAGTTTTAGTGACTTCCAGGGCTTTGAATCGATTCACTCATGCTTGAATCGATTCAGGCTTTTCATTTTGACATTTTCTCATGCCTGTTAGTCATCCATTTGAATCTAGTGATGCATGGTTGCTTTCTTTTTGCTTGATTCAATGGTTTCTTGATTTCTTGAACCTTTGTGAAACCGTTTTCTTCTTTTATATGATGTCTCTTATTGTTTTTGATTCTTCGAAGACTTCGCATTGCATGTTTCCTTTGTCATTATCAAAACCTGTTATCACGTGCAAATACATTCTCCCCCTTTTTGATGATGACAACCAATGGCCATCTCTTGGGGTGTTTATTAGCTAATAGCAAGTTATGAAAACTAATGTCTCTGTTTTAAACAACTATTTCTTTTAGGGAAATATGTCTCCCCCTTTGTTTTTAAATAAAATCGACAAATTTTAAGCGTTGAAAGAATGCACACATACACGATTATATTATCTATTTCTTAGAGAATAACCTATATATCTAATAACCTGTATATCTCTCCCCCTTTGTTTTTCAATAAAATCGACAAATTTTAAGCGTTGAAAGAATGCACACATACACGATTATATTATCTATTTCTTAGAGAATAACCTATATATCTAATAACCTGTATATCTCTCCCCCTTTGTCATTATCAAAAACAAAAGTTGGGAATATGCAGTAAATCGAGTAATAATCACAGGCAACGCAGTTGAAATAGTCATAAACCAAGGTAATTAACCAAACTATAATTGTGCAAATAATTAACCGAAATAGTCACAAACCAAAGTAATTAACCAAAATATAAACCAAAGTAAACAACCAAGTCTTAATGTGAAATGGAAACAGAGAAAGTAAAGATCAATCAGGGTTGTGGGAAGTGGATGTTGGATATCTGGGTGGCTAGCTCCGTGTATCGCTCTTCCATATTTGCTTCGATTTTGTCCAGTCGAGCGTGGATGTTTGCTTCCATGGAGTTGAGGCGCTGGTCCAGGTGGGCAGTGAGTCTGGTGAAAAGGTCATCAGTAGGAGCGGGTGGAGGAGGAGGAGGAGCGTCATCTTCAACTTCGTGATGGGGACGCTTAAGAAATTGCCACCTGCCATGGTATTCCACAATATTCATCTTAGTGAGATGAGATTTGCCAATAGGTGCTTTGGGACCAACCATCTCTTTGATTTCATTTTTCAAATCCACTTTAAAGTGGTGGAGCAATTTGGTAATGAAGATGGCATATGGAAGATGAGCGAGGTTTTGGGCTTCAATCATGTGATGCCTGATTAAGTCAATCCAATTGATGTCCTTTTCGTTGACAATTGCCCAGAGCAGCAAGATTTGGGCCTCATTTAGTCTTGCATAATTTCCACCGGAAGGGAGGAGAATTTTGACAAGGACAAAATGTAAGAGGCGGTGTTGGAGACTTAAAGTGCCAACCGTGCTTGATGGACCTGCAAGATTAAAGAAAGATCTTGCCTCCAATGGTTTATAATTCCATGCAAGAGAAGGTTCTTTGCCATGGAAGGAAGCATTGCTAAGAGGGAGTAAGCCAACTTGATTCATGACTTCATTATCTAGAATGATAGTTTTACCTTTCACTCTGGAAATGTAGCGAGCATCTTGAAGGCGTAGAGTGGAGTAGAATACACGAATCAATTCGGGGTAGATTGCTATTTCCTCAAGAGCCATGAAGCCAACAAGCTCTTGTTGATGTAAGGTGGTGAGTAGAGGAAGTCCAGACGTCTCAAAAAATGGAAGATCAAGCCAATGAGGAGAAATGAGATTTTTCTCAGAGAATGAAGATTTGTACCTTTCTAGTTCCTTTTGAGTAGTAAATAATCTGGATAGATCAGAGTTTTGAGGCATGGAGGCTACAGCAGTGTTTGCACGTTGCTTCTTGCGAGGTTGAGAGGAGGAAGCCATTGGAGATGGAGGATTGAGTGGAAGGTTTGGAGAAGAAGTTGAGAAGTTGGAAAGGAGAGAGTGGGAGATAGTGGGAGAGTGAAATGAGGGAATGCGTGATTAAGTGGCTTAAATCAGCGTTATTACATAGAAACTGACGCGTGAATCGATTCGAGGGATGGTTGAATCGATTTGAGAGTTACTGACTTAGGAGAGATTGGAGAATCAGTCGCGTGAATCGATTCAAGGAGGGTGTGAATCGATTCGAACGTTTCTGTTTAAGGGAATATGAACCAACAGGGGTTTGAATCGATTCAAGGGTAGTGTGAATCGATTCGAACGTTGCTGTTTTGAGGATTTATGAACCATCAGGTCTTTGAATCGATTCGAGGGGATGCTGAATCGATTCGAAGGACTGTTTTACTCCAAAGATCATTTCTATCCATTCCAATATGTTCAAGGCATGAGGATTTTCATATAGGATCATTAAACCAACGTTTTCGTGGGGATCTTTTTCTTCATTACTAATTAATAAAAGTTATCAAGCAATCAATACATAATATTAAGAGATCAATCAAACACAATTTGTCATATCAAGAATGCCTAATTCTCTTCTAATGTAAATAAATTGCTCTCTAGCCAAGGGTTTTGTGAAGATATCCGCTAGTTGCCTAGAGGTTTCTACATGTTCAAGTACACAATCCCCTTTCAACACATGATCTCTAATAAAGTGATGCCTAATCTCAATGTGCTTGGTTCTAGAGTGCATTACTGGATTCTTGGAGATGTTAATGGCACTAGTATTATCGCATTTAAGAGGCACATGGTTTAATACAACTCCAAAATCTAGAAGTTGTTGTCTCATCCAAAGGATTTGAGCACAGCAACTACCAGCTGCAACATATTCTGCCTCAGCTGTTGATAGCGCAACACTTACTTGTTTCTTGCTATGCCAAGAAACAAGAGAACTACCAAGCAAGTGACATGTTCCGCTAGTGCTTTTTCTATCAAGCTTACATCCTGCAAAGTCCGAATCAGAGTAACCGACTAAAGTACATTCAGCCCCTTTGGGGTACCATAAACCAACATCTTGAGTCCCAACTAGATATTTCATTATCCTTTTTACTGCAGTGAGATGAGATTCCTTAGGACAAGCTTGGTATCTAGCACACATACACACAGCAAACATGATATCCGGTCTACTAGCGGTTAAGTAAAGTAAGGATCCTATCATACCTCTGTATTTTGTGAGTTCAACATCCTTACCTTTCTCATCCTTGTCCAAATAGCATGAAGTGCCCATGGGTGTGGCTATATCAGGTTACTTTATCCATATTGAATTTTCTGAGTAGTTCTTTGCAGTACTTAGATTAGTTTATGAATGTGCCTTCCTTTGTTTGCTTGATTTGTAGTCCAAGGAAGAAAGTGAGTTCCCCCATCATGGACATTTCAAATTCTTCCTGCATTAGCTTGGCAAACTCTTTGCACATTGAATTATTAGTGGCACCAAAAATTATATCATCAACATAAATTTGTACCAATAGTATGTTATTCTTATTGTGCTTTATAAATAAAGTTGTATCAACCTTCCCTCTTTCAAAATGATTTTCTAAAAGAAATTTGCTTAACCTTTCGTACCAAGCTCTTGGAGCTTGTTTCAAACCATACAAAGCTTTCTTTAATTTGAAAACATGATTTGGAAATTGATAATTTTCAAAACCTGGAGGTTGATCAACATATACTTCCTCTTGAATGTATCCATTCAAGAAAGCACTTTTAACATCCATTTGGTACAATTTGAAATCTCTACAGCATGCGAAAGCTAATAGTAGTCTAATTGCTTCTAATCTAGCTACGGGTGCATACGTTTCTTCATAATCAATGCCTTCTTCTTGATTATAGCCTTTAGCTACTAGCCTAGCTTTGTTTCTAGTAATTATTCCATTTTCATCCAATTTATTCCTAAAAACCCATTTGGTTCCTATTATTTGGTGATCATTGGGTCTTGGCACAAGCTCCCAAACTTCATTTCTTTCAAATTGATTTAGCTCTTCTTGCATGGCCAACATCCAATGTTCATCAATAATAGCCTCTTCTATGTTCTTGGGTTCTATTTGTGATACAAATGCTAGGTGATTACAAGTATTTCTGATAGCATTTCTAGTACTTACACCTCGAGTCATTTCACCTATGACTTTGTCTAAGGGATGATCCTTCAAAGTTACCCATTCTTGTTGTCTCTCAATTTGTACTGCACCTCCATCATTGTTGACTTCTTCTTCTTTGTCTTGCAAGTTCATTTCTTGAAAAGTACCTACAAGATCATCAACATCTTCCTTTCTCAGAGGGTTATGGCTATTTTCATCAAATTTAACATGAATAGATTCCTCAATGGTATTTGTTTGTTTGTTGAAAATTCTATAAGATTTACTTGATTGAGAATATCCTAGGAATATTGCCTCATCAGATTTTGCATCAAATTTTCCTAGATTATCCTTTCCATTGTTGAACACAAAACATTTACATCCAAAAATATGAAAATATGCAATGTTGGGTTTTCTACCTTTGTAAAGCTCATAGGGGGTTTTCTTTAAAATAGGCCTTATCAAACATCTATTCATCACATAACACGCGGTGTTTACTGCATCGGCCCAAAAATGTTTTACAATATTGTTTTCATTTAGCATGGTTCTAGCAAGCTCCACCAAAGATCTATTTTTTCTTTCAACTACTCCATTTTGTTGTGGAGTTCTAGGAGCTGAAAGGTTGTGATTAATACCATGTTTTTCGCAAAACTTTTCAAAAGATTGATTTTCAAATTCTCCCCCATGATCGGTTCTAATGGATGCAATTTTTGAGTTTTGCTCATTTTGGATAATCTTTGCAAGTATCTTGAATGCATGATATGCTTCATTTTTATGAGCAAGAAACAATGTCCATGTATATCTTGAATAGTCATCTACTATAACTAGACCATAGTAATTACCTCCAAAGCTTTTGATTTTGGATGGTCCAAATAAGTCCATGTGCAAAAGTTGTAAAGGCCTTTGAGTTGAAACAATGTTTTTGGATTGAAAAGATGCCTTTACTTGTTTTCCTTTTTGACATGCATCATAAAATCTATTTTCAAATTTAAGCTTTGGTAGACCAATTACTAAATCTTTAGAAACAAGTTTGTTCAAGTGGTCTACATGTATATGAGCTATTCTTCTATGCCATAGCCAAGTTTCATCCTCTTTTGAAATAAAGCATTGTTCATCATTTGTAGACAAACTATCCATATCAATCATGTAAATATTATCAATTCTTTGGCCTGCAAACTTAATTTCCTTATTAGTCTTATGCTCAATTATGCAATAATTTGATTCAAATAAAAGTCTATATCCTTTGTCACATAATTGACTTATGCTAAGTAGATTATGTTTGAGGCCTTCAACATACAATACGTCACTTATAGAGGTGGAAGAATTCTTACCAATATTTCCAATGCCTAGGATTCTTCCTTTAGTGTTGTCTCCGTAGGTGACACTTCCTTTTCTTTTGGGAGTGAATGATGTAAATTTGTTTATGTCTCCCGTCATATGCTTTGAACACCCACTATCCAAGTACCAATGGGTGTTGCTTGCCTTGAAGCATACCTACAAAACAAAATCATTTTAGAGAACTAGGTACCCATTTTATGTTGGGTCCTTTAAGGTTAGTTTGTGGTAATGTCCCTTTGGGAACCCACACCTTTCTTAAGACCTTTGGTCCTAGTTTCCTAACACTACACTTATAAGCACTATGTCCTTTGGAACCACAATGATTGCATTTCATAAACGGTGAGGAGGATTTGCTTGGTGGTGCAAAGAAACTTTTATAGTGTTTCTCCATTTTATGGTTACTATGTTCTTGGTCATATCCTAAACCGGTTTTACTAAACATGCATTTTTGTTGCCCAAGTAGGATGTTCAAATTATCTCTTCCATTTGTGAATTTCTCTAGTGTCCTATTTAGGTCTTCAACCTTGGTTTCTAACACAATGCATCTTTTTGCAAAATCACATGGTTTATCCTTAGAGCATGTTTGAACTTTCTCTAGTTCTTCTTTTAAGCTCTCATTTTCTTTACATACTTCCATGAGATGCATTTCAAGGGTATCACTAGTTTTCCTAGATGCTTTGAGTCTACTAGAGACTTTTGTAAATTTATCATATAATTCTTCAAATGCATCTAACAGCTCATTTTTATCTAAGTCAAGAAGATTTACCTCATTATCTTCTTCTTGATGATTTGCCATTAAGCAAAGATTGGCTTGCTCATTTTCCGAGTCGTCGGAGCTGCTCACATCGTTCTCATCCCAAGCAATATAGGCTCTTCTTCTTCTTTGTTTGTCCTTGCCCTTCTTTTTGAGGTTTGGACAATCGGCTTTGAAGTGCCCTTCCTTGCCACATTCGAAACAACTTGGTGAAGAAGAAGTTTCATTAGAGGTAGGTTTCTTACCTTGGGGCTTAAAGTTCTTTTGGAACTTTTTGTTCTTCATGAATCTTCCAAATCTTTTTACGAATAGCCCAAATTCTTCTTCTTCATCTAAGTCACTGCATGATTCTTCCTCATGCATGGAGGTGGCTTTGAGGGCTAATCCTTTCTTCTTGGTGGATTTCTCCTCATCCTCGGCTAGCTTCAATGCTTTAAGTTCTTGCTCTTGTTCTTGCAATTTTCCAAAGAGTGTTGCAAGAGACATTTCATTGATGCTAGGAGATTGTTTTATTGCTGTGACAAGAGGTTGCCATTCCCTGCTAAGACTTTTCAAAATTTTGTGCACAAGCTCTTTGTTAGTATATACTTTGCCAAGAGTAATAAGATGGTTGATAATAAGTGTAAACCTTTTCTGCATATCTACAATAGATTCTCCTGAATTTATCCTAAAGCTTTCATATTGGCTAGTCAAGGTACTAATTTTGGAATCCTTTACATCATTAGTACCTTCATGGGTTACTTGAAGAGTATCCCACATTTCTTTAGCAGTTTGGCATGTCATTATTCTGAAAAATTCATCTTGTCCTAAAGACATAGTAATGAGATTTTTGGCCTTGTAGCCATATTGGACTTTCTTTTCTTCCTCGCTTGTCCATTCATCTATAGGTTTTTTAACATTCTTGCTATCTATAGTATGCATCGGTATATAAGGACCATTTTCAATGGTATTCCATATTCTCAAGTCAATTGATTGAATGAAGATTTTCATTCTCTTTCCAAAATGCATACCCTTCCCTATTGAAAGCGGGAGGTCTATTTATCGCACCACCCTCGGGAAAAACATTTTGAGAACTTGAGGCCATTTAATCTCTTGAAGCTGTTAAGCTTGATCTACCAAGAGTCAAGCTCTGATACCACTTGTTGTTCAAGTGGCCTCAATACTCAAGAGGGGGGGGTGAATTGAGTTATAAAACTTTTGCTTGGAATACCTTTGAAATTGATTTCTATAACCAAGTTTATGAGATTATACAAGTGAAAGCAAGTAAAAATGATATGCAATGCACTACAAGAGGTAAGTATTGCTGAGGCAATTTAGCAAACACTTGGTGTGCTATATTTGAAGTATAACAAGTTAAGCAAGTTCAAGTGTGCTCTTCTCAACCAAACAATATCAATCAACAAATATGCATTATATGAAAGTAAAAGAGTAAGGAAGAGAAGCTTGCAAACCGATATAACGAGTTCCACCCAATCCGGTGTACGTCTCGCCTCTAAGCAACCCACTTAGAGGATTTTCCACTATTGTAGACTAGAGATACAACTTTGAGCAATTGCGGCTTCCTAGTGTCCCACACTCAAGAACCCAATCCTCACAAGTACAAGGGCAACCCTCCCAATCTCTCAGTCTCACAATATCCCAAAGGTTGAATCCTCAACCTTTGTAACCACTCAACCTAGAGTGAATAACTTGTGTTTGGTGTTTGTTTACAATCAATGCACTCTCTCAATAGAGTAGATATACAAATGAAAAGCTCTCCCAAATTCTAACTCTCAAGATGAGAGGATATACAAGTAAAGTATAAGATACAAGAAATAGGCTTACAAAGCACAAAATAGAGCTAAGGATTTGTTGCTTCTTGGGTCTGCCTATTGTGCTTGAGTTCCTCTTCATTATATAGACTCATTTGTGCAGCGTTGAGGGTTCCTAGCCGTTGCAAGATGATGGCTCCAGCTTGTCTCTGCGTATTATAAGATTGGGTCCATGTTTCCCACTTAAATCTGTCCTGTTAGTGGTGTTTTCCACTTCTTGAATCGATTCGTAGTGCCTTGAATCGATTCGAAGCATTCTGATGTGTACAGATTTAAGTTTCACATTCGTGTGAATCGATTCGAGCTTTGTTGAATCGATTTAGAGCATTCTGTTTGGGGTTCCTGGACTGTCAGCATCGTGTGAATCGATTCAGGGTCCTGGTGAATCGATTCAGAACATACTGTTTGCAGTTTTAGTGACTTCCAGGGCTTTGAATCGATTCACTCGTGCTTGAATCGATTCAGGCTTTTCATTTTGACATTTTCTCATGCCTGTTGGTCATCCATTTGAATCTAATGATGCATGGTTGCTTTCTTTTTGCTTGATTCAATGGTTTCTTGATTTCTTGAACCTTTGTGAAACCGTTTTCTTCTTTTATATGATGTCTCTTATTGTTTTTGATTCTTCGAAGACTTCGCATTGCATGTTTCCTTTGTCATTATCAAAACCTGTTATCACGTGCAAATACAGGACCTAATGCTAGAGTGATTAGATTCTTGACTTTATAATTATACTGTACCTTCTTTTCTTCATCACTAGTCTAATCATCCATGGGTTTTTCTATTTGTTTACCATCAACAATATGAATAGGTATGAAAGGACCATTTTCAATAGCATTCCAAACTCTTAGATCGATTGATTGAACAAAAATTTTAATTCTCTCTTTCCAAAAAGCATAACCTTCCCCATTAAAAGCAGGAGGTTAATTTGTAGCACCACCCTCAGGAAAAAGGTTTAAAGAATTTGAGGCCATTCTTAGTGTTCTTGAATCGATTCCTGGCTTTCCTAGACCTGTCTCCTTAAATTTTTTATGCATTTTGACACGTTTTTGATCATATGGCTCATGGTTCTTGATTCCTTTCATTCGTTGGCACTTGAATAATTATTTCACTTGTTTTAAACTTCTATGAATTCCTTGAATCATTTCTTTAGACTTCATCAATTCTTATGCATTTAATTCTTGATTTCTTGACCCAAATCAACTTGATCTTCATGATTTTTGATTAATTGCTTGTACAACATCCTTTGTATTTATCAATTAAATTTCTTGATCCCTCAATTATTTGTCATTCACCAAAACTTGTTTCAACATAAAAATAAAACTCATCATGCTGGGCCTTAGGCCTGGGTTCTCCTACAAAAGGCGCCTGAAGTCCTCGTATCTGAGAATAGAAGGTGGGTCACCATATTTCCTCATGCAGCTCTCAACCACTTCCACATCTTTCTTGAATGGATGCGGTTCTGTTGATTATTCTGAATTTTATGTGTCGGTTGTCTCATGGCCTGTCTCAGGAACGTTGGGGGCTTTTTCCTAGATGGTCGGTAATCTCCCACCAAGTACTGTATTATTTTGCATGAGTCTCTTTGAACGTCTACCCGTCATACTAAGAAAAAGGTACAATAAAGGTGAGGAACTTGCTCCTGCTTGTTGGTCACACAATGAGAGGTTCATCATTTCTGACGTCTCCCTAGTTAATACAATCAATCATCACACACAATGTATACCAGAGGGTTCGTAAAGCTTTCACCCCTCTCTTATAGTTACCATTCAAATAGACATACACAAGATTTTGTTCCTAGTTGATGATTAATTACCTTAATTATCTTAGATAGCCACTAGTGAATAATTCATGTTTTCAATAATTATTTATAACCACTAAGAATGTTATGCATAAGTTAGATAGTTTTATGGATTTCTATCTAGTTAATGTTCTCATGATGCAAATGGGCCCTAGACATATTATATCATCATCATACATCACATCTCCATAATATGTCTATTGGGAGGAATGCAAATAACCTGAGCGACTAGAGAACACCAAGTTCCTGTAATAACAAGGGTACAAGACATATACATCCAACTCATATGGATCCATCATACATACTTGTGATCACATTCAAAACAGAACTAGTTCTCTATTATCATAGATGTACCCGTTCTAGTTGAAGTACATTGGGCTTCCCATGGAAGGACCGGCCTCGGGTGCTACACTCAAACCATTAGGTGCCCGACCTAGTGATACTCCTAAGATTCTCTCTTATGGAATCAAAATAATCATACTTTCTAGCTCACTGTATGCTCCAAGCAAATATTCAAATCACAACCTTAATTATATGCACATGATGCATAGTTTAATTCTTTCTTTTTTTTATTAGCCAACATCATCGTTACTAGGTAGGGCCCTTCCGTAGGTAGTTCTTTTGTCTTTAATACGTCAAGTAAACCTTACTGATATGTATTATAGATTCAAATGAAAAGATTATAAGATCCTGAATTTGTATGCCTAAGCCTTGGATGCTCCCTAAATCTCTTTTAGGAGAACTAAGACTAAGGTCTTGTTGAAATGATCATAGGAATTTATTGTTCACCTTGGTAATGCATTGGTTAACCAATTCAAACCTATCTAGACTTACTGATTATCGCAAAATTGACAGAATTTAGTTGTTTTATCGATTATTGGGTACGTTGCTACATCATACTATTAACTTTGAGATCTATTTCTCTTCGGTATTGAAATCAAAAGCTTTTTGAATAAAATCCTTAAAACTTAGTAAATTATTAAAAACTTAGAAATTACTTAGAAATGTGAAACTTGAATGAAAACTATCGATTGTAGTTTCTTAGACCGATTCAATGAAACACTATCCTGTCACACTTTCCTTTGCCACGGAACTTTGTCTTTCAGTCTTAAGATTGAAAATTCTTTTAAATTTACTTTATTTAAAACCATTTCACTATGAGCACATGTTTTTCAGTCATATGGTAGCAATTACCCATAAATCTCTATCAAATTATTTTTCTCGTCGGGTTTGTTGAAAACTTTATTCTTTTCGCATTTTCATTAGGAAATTCTGATTAAGGTGATTCCAAAGCCAAAAGTGATTAGCTTTCAAAATCCTAAATCTTTAACATAAAATTATTCTATTAAAATCTATTCAGAATTCAAATTTTGCACAAAATTCTTGGTGGTTGCAAAGAGACTTTCTTTTTCATTTTAAATGTCACTGATCGCGGTTAAGGACAAAGTCGTCATTTCTTGTATATCTTAAACTCTTTTCTTAATTTTGGAAAGTACCATTCTATTAGTCTTATTAACTTATATACTCAAACTAAATAAGACCTCAAAGGCCTAAATTCCTTCCGTCCTCGTATCCTTCCATAAAACCCATTTATGATTGTCTTCTTCGCAGGCCCTACCGAAACTTTGATGTTTTCTCTTGTCTATTTTAATCATATCAATTCAGAATATAATCATAACCATAAATTTGTATTCCTGGGAAGAATACAGCCAAATCTCAAAATACGTAAAATTTAGCTTAATCGCCTTTAATACCCTATGATTACTTTACTAGTTCATACCAAAGCTTTCTTTTCATCTTATTAAATCATAAATTCCGAAATCATAAATATACTCTGTCTCAAAGCGAGATCACAACGAGAGGTTGACTGTAAAAAGAGAATGAAAAAAGGTGTTTTGAAATCTTTTCAAAAAATAGGGAGTCGCCACCAATATTTTTTAAATGGTAAAATATCGGAAAACCTTTGTTAAAGCACTGGTCATAAAAGAAATGAGATTCTAAATTCAGGAGTTGAATTACAGATGAGGAAGGTATTAGCACCTCACATTGTCCATTATAAAATGGTTACCTAAAATTCATCACGTACATTTTAAAAAATTTTAAATTAATTTAACCTTTCAAGAAAGGGAACAAACAACACAGACAAGGAAAAAAGATATGAAATAAATAAGAATGATAAGTTATATATATAGATTAACAGGATGTAGGAATAGAAAATAAAATAATAATAACAATAATAATAAGAAAATAAAATAAAAAATAAATTGGAATAAAATAAAATTAAATTAAAAAGATTAACAGGACGTCCCATCCAAATTAACCTTATCATAGTAAAATGATGTTTTTAACTAAATAATAACAATACAAAATTGATCATAATAAAATAGAGACACGTGAAAATTAATAAAAGGAAAATGGGTCCGACATAAATTATTCCCGCTCTTGCGTATTCTGAGTACATCGGGAAATCAGGGTTCTTTGAAAGTGCTTTTATGACTTTACTTAACCAGATATAAATGAGAAGAGAAAATGATAAGTCTATGAAATGAATGATGGAATAAGCCTAAGAAAAACTAATAAATTAAAGCATAAAAATAAAAACAATAGACAACAAAAAAAAGCTAATAGATTAGAGCATAAAAATGAAAACAATAAACAAGAAATAAAACAAAGAAAAAATAACTTACCTTCTTTTTTGAACCAAAGAGAAAATTTTAAAACCTCCTTCGGGTTTGGTGGTGTCTCTTGTTTCTTCCAAATTGAGACTCCTGTGGAAAAACCAAATCTTTTCAAATGTGGAAGATTGGTCAAAGCCGCAACCATAGAGTATACTAAGAAATGGGCTATGTCCACGGCTCCACTCCCTAGTCCCCCTCCAAGTGTTACAAGGTGTTGCTTATATAGTAACATAACAAGCATAACTTTCATAAGAGTATTCAATGTGAGACTAAATAAAGCTAACGATTTAAATTTTAGCAACTCCTAATCTTAGAACTTTCAATGTAGGACTAAATCTAATCTATTTTTATTATCTCTTTTCTTACTTTTCTTTCCTTTTTCTCTTTTCTTTTTTTTCTTTTTTCTTCTTACCCATACAAAAGGGGGTGTTCCCAGTTTTTTCTTAAAAATTAAATCCAACGTCGGATTGATTTTTTCAAATCGGCTCAAAAAAATTGGGTAGCAACAACTTACCCCTTTTACTTATTCTTTACTACATCGTAGTAAAGGGTAAGTAAAGACTAAGCGAACAAAGTTTGTCCAGGGTACCAACTTTAGTGATAAAGAACTAATAAAAGTGTCATCTTCAGCATTAGAGAAATTTAAGGAAATGCCATCTTTCGCAATAAAGGATTTGAAATGATACTAACTTTGATAGCAAATGTAAAGGATGTCATCTTTGGTGACAAGGAAATTTAAAGGGTGCTAGCTTTGGCGACAAGGAAATTCAAAGGGTTCCACCTTCGGTGACAAGGAAATTTAAAGGGTGCCAACTTCGGCGACAAGTAAATTCAAAGGGTGCCAACTTCGGCGACAAGGAAATTTAAAGGATGTCATCTTCGATGATAAGAAAATTTAAAGGTGCCAGCTTTGGTGACAAGAAAATTTAAAGGTTCCTGCTTCAGCAATAAGGAAATTTAAAGGGTGCCAGCTTCGATGACAAGGAAATTTAAAGGATGCCATCTTTGACAACAAGAAAATTTGAAGGTGCCAGCTTCGACGATAAGGAAATTTAAAGGTTCCAGCTTCAACGACAGGAAATTTAAAGGATACCATCTTCGACGACAAGGAAATTTAAAGGGTGCCAACTTTGGCGACAATGAAATTTTAAAGATGCCATCTTCAACGACAAGAAAATTTAAAGGTGTCAGCTTCGGTGATAATGAAATTTAAAGGTGTCAGCTTCAATAATAAGAAATATAAAGGATGTCATCTTCAATGATAAGGAAATTTAAAGGGTGCCAGCTTCAGTGACAAGAAAATTCAAAGGATGCAATCTTTGGCGACAAGGAAATTTATAGCTGCCAGCTTCAACGACAGGAAATTTACAGGATTCCATCTTCAGCGACAAGGAAATTTTAAAGGTGCTAGCTTCAGCGACAGGAAATTTAAAGGATGTCATCTTCAGCAACGAGGAAATTTAAAGAGTGTCAATTTCAGTGACAAGAAAATTTAAAGGTGCTAGCTTCAACAACAAGGATATTTAAAGGTGCCAGCTTTGGCGATAGGAAGTTTAAAGGATGCCATCTTCGGCGATAAGGAAATTTAAAGGATGTCATCTTCGGCGACAACAATATTTAAAGGTACCAGCTTCGGCGACAAGGAAATTTAATGGTGCCATCATCGATGACAAGGAAATTTAACAATGCCATCTTTGACGACAAGGAAATTTAAAGTTTGCTAGCTTCAGCGACAAAAAAATTTAAATGGTGTTAGCTTTGGCGACAAGAAAATTTAAAGGTAACAGCTTCAGCGACAACATTTAAAGGAATGCCAGTTTTGGCAACAAGGAAATTAAAAAGGAATTCAAGCTTTGGTGATGAGAAACCTTAAAAGGTATACCAACTTTGATGATTCAATAAAAGGGGAATGCACACTTTAGCGATTCCATTAGGGTTGCCATCTTTGGCAAGGTTGAATGAGATGCCCTTTCAAACAAAATGGTCAAACATCTAAAACCTATGTAGAGGAAAGTAATTGAAGCGGAAAGTGATGCATGAATGCTTATTTAAAATGTAGGGAGATTTTTCAGGCTAGCGACCCTTATAAATTTAAAAGGCCTCATGGATGACTATGGACATCTAGCAGAAGGCTCAAGGCTTAAATTTACCGTTAATGCATATGCTGTGGGTATCAATATACTCATACCAGATAACATGAAAATGATAAATTACCATAGTCAAGCATAAAGTTTATGAAAACTACAACCAGGTCCAAACTCTTTTCACGGAAACATCACACCCCATTATACTACAACGACTTCTTGCCTTTGATATGTTATTATCACACTGGATAAATTAAAATTTCCATGTAAAGAAATTTTACATATAACAAATTTAACGAATCTTATTAGTTTTATCCATCATTCTATAATTTAAGTTAATGAAGTTGTGTTGATTTGAAATTTCTAGCGCCAACTATTTATTGAAGTTATCAAGATAGAAAAATAATTTTATAAAACTAAAAATACAATAAATTATCTCACTGGTAAATTGCCGTAGCCAACCATAAAATTTACAAAAATTACAGCTAGGTCTAAACCCTTTTCATGGTAACATCATACCCCATTAACAAAAAAAATGAAAAGAGAACATAATATTGATTAGGGTTTAATATTCTATTGTTTAAGCCACGTTAAAAATTTTCCCCTTTCTCTTTAAGTTTTTAACGCTCAACTCTAGTAAAAAAATCCCTACATTCATGTTTCTTCTTGCCACGTTTTCCACCTCTCTTCCCACTTTCTTGGCACACACCCACTAGAAAAAATGTTGCCTCTAAAGGGAAGCTGTAGTGAGGTCAAGCCAAAAGTGCGAACACAACATTACGAAAGATTCATGAAGCCCTGACCCGCGCAATGATAAAAATTAAATCAACACCGCTAACACAAACTAACACCAATTATAAGTCTCTACAATTCTGTAAGAATGATCGAATCAATTAATTTAACCAATACATTATTAATAATTAAAACTCGAGACATGGTTCATTCTTATATTTTTCACCTTGGGATCGGCAACGAGAAATAAAAATGGAGACTGCGATCTTTCCAACGCATGGTCTCGGCGGAGACTTTTGAGTTAAGGCAAACATCGTGCATGAGATAAAAAAGGCAGAGGTAAAATATTACTATGAAAAAGGCTCGGGTAGTTGTAAATTTTCCCAATCTCATGGGCGACTGTGGCAATTTAAACAATTTAATATAAAAGGATAAAGTTTCACATTAAATATTATATGTGAAACAATCCGATATTTAAAGTGAAATCGTCGTTGCCAGGGATCGAACTGGGTCTCGTCAACGTGACACGCGGAAACACTCACCACTATACTACAACGACTTCTTTGCCTTTGATTCGGCTATTATCACAGTTGATAAATTAAAATTCCTATCCATGTAAAGAAATTTTACATATAACAAATTTAACGAATCTTATTAGTTTTGTCAATCATTCTATAATTTGAGTTAATAGAGTTGTGTGTTAATTTGATATTTCTAGCGCCAACTATTTATCGAAGTTATCAAGATAGGAAAATAAGTTTATAAAACAAAAATTACAATAAATTATCTCACTAGTATTAGAAAAGTAATGAAAACAAATATGTAATTAATCACTGCATATATTACAATAACATAAAGTAGACAAATACGATAGTTGTTTCAAAAATTACTACCATTCAATTCTAATACATTGAAAATTAATTAAAACAAGTATTCTAAATCAATAAACTAATTTCCGGTACAATAGCATGGATCTGAGAGGTAGTCAAATGCCTTTCAATTTTACACACTTTTAAATATTTACACTATATATAATTTTTATCGTGTACTCTTTTTTCCTTAACAATACCTTGGTTGGTTTATGATAGTTGTCCACGTGAAGGGTATCAATACACTCTTACCAGATAACTTAAAAATGGTAAATTGTCGTAGCCAACCATAAAGTTTACAAATATTACAGCTAGGTCCAAACCCTTTTCATGGTAACATCACACCCCATTAACAAGAAAAATGAAAAGAGAACATAATATTGATTAGGGTTTAATATTCTGTTGTTTAAGCGAGGTTAAAAATTTTCCCCTTTCTCTTTATGTTTTTAATGCCCAACTCTAGTAAAAAATCCCAACTTTCGTGTTTCTTCTTGCCATGTTTTCCACCTCCCTTCCCACTTTCTTGGCACACACCCACTAGAAAAAATGTTGCCTCTAAAGGGAAGCTGTAGTGAGGTCAAGCCGAAAGTTCGAACACAACATTACGAAAGATTCATGAAGCCCTGACCCGCGCAATGATAAAAATTAAATCAACACCGCCAACACAAACTAACACCAATTATAAGTCTGTACAACATTCTGTAAGAATGATCGAATCACTTAATTTAACCAATACATTATTAATAATTAAAACTCGAGACATGGTTCATTCTTTTATTTTTCACCTTGGAATCAGCAAGGAGA
Organism: Clitoria ternatea; assembly: GCA_037962975.1. NCBI lineage: Eukaryota > Viridiplantae > Streptophyta > Magnoliopsida > Fabales > Fabaceae > Clitoria > Clitoria ternatea. The sequence goes on from CM075675.1 coordinate 20,806,073, forward strand.
AATAAAAATGGAGACTGCGATCTTTCCATCGCATGGTGTCGGTGGAGACTTTTGAGTTAAGGCAAACATCGTGCATGAGATAAACAAGGCAGAGGCCCAATCATTACATAAGCAAAAGAATATTCTGTAATTTTTTTGTACTTACGGTAAAATATTACTATGGAAAAGGCTCGGGTAGTTGTAAATTTTTCCAATCTCATGGGTGACGGTGGCAATTTAAACAATTTAATATAAAATCATAAAGTTTCAAATTAAATATTAAATGTGAAACTATCCGATATTTAAAGTGAAATCGCCGTTGCCGAGGATCGAACCCGGGTCATCCGCGTGATAGGCGGAAATACTCACCATTATACTACAACGACTTCTTTGCCTTTGATTCTGCTATTATCACAGTTGATAAATTAAAATTCCTATCCATGTAAAGTAATTTTACATATAACAAATTTAACGAATCTTATTAGTTTTATCAACCATTCTATAATTTGAGTTAATAGAGTTGTGTGTTGATTTGATATTTCTAGCGTCAACTATTTATCAAAGTTATCAAGATAGGAAAATAAGTCTATAAAACATAAATTACAATAAATTATCTCACTAGTATTATAAAAGTAATGAAAACAAATATGTAATTAATCACTGCATCTATTACAATAACATAAAGTATACAAATACGATAGTTGTTTCAAAAATTACAACCATTCAATTCCAATACATTGAAAATTAATTAAAACAAGTATTCTAAATCAATAAACTAATTTCCGGTACAATAGCTTGGATCTAAAAGGTAGTCAAATGCCTTTCAATTTTACACACTTTTAAATATTTACACTATATATAATTTTTATCATGCACTCTTTTTTCCTTAACAATACCTCGATTGGTTTACGATAGTTGTCCACGTGAAGGGTATCAATACACTCTTACCAGATAACTTGAAAATGGTAAATTACCGTAGCACACCATAAACTTTACAAAAACTACAGCTAGGTCCAAACCCTTTTCATGGTAACATCACACCCCATTAACAAAAAAATAAAAAGAGAACATAATATTGATTAGCGTTTAATATTCTTTTGTTTAAGCCAGGTTAAAAATTTTCCCCTTTCTCTTTAAGTTTTTATCGCCCAACTCTAGTAAAATATCCCTACCTTCGTGTTTCTTCTTGCCATGTTTTCCCTCTCCCATCCCACTTTTTTGGCACACACCCACAAGAAAAAATGTTGCCTCTAAAGGGAAGCTGTAGTGAGCTCAAGCTGAAAGTACGAACACAACATTACGAAAGATTCATGAAGCCCTGACCCGCACAATAATAAAAAATAAATCAAAACCGCCGACACAAACAAACACCAATTATAAGTCTCTACAACTTTCCGTAAGAATGATCGAACCAAATTAATTTAATCAATACGTTATTAATAATTAAAACTCGGGACATGGTTCATTCTTTTATTTTTCACCTTGGGATCGACAACGAGAAATAAAAATGGAGACTGCGATCTTTCCAACGTATGGTGTTGGCGGAGACTTGAGTTTAGGCAAACATCGTGCATGAGAGAAAAAAGGCAGAGGCCCGATCATTACATAAGCAAGAGAATATTCCATAATTTTTATGTACATACGGTAAAATATTATTATGAAAAAGGCTCGAGTAGTTGTAAATTTTCCCAATCTCATGGGTGATTATGGTAATTTAAACAATTTAAGATAAAAGGATAAAGTTTCACATTAAATATTATATGTGAAACAATCTAATATTTATAGTATAATCGTCGTTGCCAGGGATCGAACCCGGGTCGTCCGCGTGACAGGCGAAAATACTCACCACTATACTACAACGACTTCTTTGGCTTTGATTCTGCTATTGTCACAGTTGATAAATTAAAATTCCTATCCATGTAAAGAAATTTTACATATAACAAATTTAACGAATCTTGTTAGTTTTATCAACCATTCTATAATTTGAGTTAATAGAGTTGTATGTTGATTTGATATTTCTAGCGCCAACTATTTATCGAAGTTATCAAGATAGGAAAATAAGTTTATAAAACAAAAAATATAATAAATTATCTCACTAGTATTAGAAAAGTAATGAAAACAAATATGTAATTAATCACTGCATCTATTACAATAACATAAAGTGGACAAATACGATGGTTGCTTTAAAAATTACAACCATTCAATTCCAATACATTGAAAATTAATTAAAACAAGTATTCTGAATCAATAAACTAATTTCCAGTACAATAGCTTGAATCTGAAGCGTAGTCAAATGCCTTCCAAATTTACACACTTTTAAATATTTACACTATATATAATTTTTATCGTGCACTTTTTTTTCCTTAACAATACCTTGGTTGGTTTACGACAGTTGTCCACGTGAAGGGTATCAATACACTCTTACCAGATAACTTGAAAATGGTAAATTGCCGTAGCCAACCATAAAGGTTACAAAAATTACAGCTATGTCCAAACCCTTTTCATGGTAACATCACACCCCATTAACAAGAAAAATAAAAGGAGAACATAATATTGATTAGGGTTTAATATTTTGTTGATTAAGCCAGAATAAAAATTTCCCCTTTCTCTTTAAGTTTTTAACGCCCAAGTCTAGTAAAAAATCCCTACTTTCGTGTTTCCTCCTGCCATGTTTTCCACCTCCCTTCCCACTTTCTTGGCACACACCCACTCAAAAAAATGTTGCCTCTAAAGGGAAGCTGTAGTGAGGTCAAGCCGAAAGTGTGAACACAACATTTCGAAAGATTCATGAAGCCCTGACCCGCGCAATAATAAAAATTAAATCAACACCGCCAACACAAACTAACACCAATTATAAGTCTCTACAACTTTTCGTAAGAATAATCGAATCAAATTAATTTAACCAATACCTTCTTAATAATTAAAACTTGAGACATGGTTTATTCTTTTATTTTTCACCTTGGGATCGAAAACGAGAAAGAAAAATGGAGACTGCGATCTTTCCAACGCATGGTGTCAGCGGAGACTTCTGAGTTAAGGAAAACATCGTGCACAGATAAAAAAGTAGAGGCCCAATCATTACATAAGCAAAAGAATATTCCGTAATTTTTTTTGTACTTACGGTAAAATATTACTATGAAAAAGGCTCGGGTAGTTGTAAATTTTCCCAATCTCATGGGTGATTATGGTAATTTAAACAATTTAAGATAAAAGGATAAAGTTTCACATTAAATATTATATGTGAAACAATCTCATTTTTATAGTAAAATCGCCGTTGCCGGGGATCGAACCCGGGTCGTCCGCGTGACAAGCGGAAATACTCACCACTATACTACAACGACTTCTTTGCCTTTGATTCTGCTATTGTCACAGTTGATAAATTAAAATTCCTATCCATGTAAAGAAATTTTACATATAACAAATTTAACGAATCTTGTTAGTTTTATCAACCATTCTATAATTTGAGTTAATAGAGTTGTGTGTTGATTTGATATTTCTAGCGCCAACTATTTATCGAAGTTATCAAGATAGGAAAATAAGTTTATAAAACAAAAGATATAATAAATTATCTCACTAGTGTTAGAAAAGTAATGAAAACAAATATGTAATTAATCACTGCATCTATTACAATAACATAAAGTGGACAAATACGATGGTTGCTTCAAAAATTACAACCATTCAATTCCAATACATTGAAAATTAATTAAAACAAGTATTCTGAATCAATAAACTAATTTCCAGTACAATAGCTTGAATCTGAAGCGTAGTCAAATGCCTTCCAAATTTACACACTTTTAAATATTTACACTATATATAATTTTTATCGTGCACTTTTTTTTCCTTAACAATACCTTGGTTGGTTTACGACAGTTGTCCACGTGAAGGGTATCAATACACTCTTACCAGATAACTTGAAAATGGTAAATTGCCGTAGCCAACCATAAAGGTTACAAAAATTACAGCTATGTCCAAACCCTTTTCATGGTAACATCACACCCCATTAACAAGAAAAATAAAGGGAGAACATAATATTGATTAGGGTTTAATATTTTGTTGATTAAGCCAGAATAAAAATTTCCCCTTTCTCTTTAAGTTTTTAACGCCCAAGTCTAGTAAAAAAATCCCTACTTTCGTGTTTCCTCCTGCCATGTTTTCCACCTCCCTTCCCACTTTCTTGGCACACACCCACTCAAAAAAATGTTACCTCTAAAGGGAAGTTGTAGTGAGGTCAAGCTGAAAGTGTGAACACAACATTTCAAAAGATTCATGAAGCCCTGACCCGCGCAATAATAAAAATTAAATCAAAACCGCCAACACAAACTAACACCAATTATAAGTCTCTACAACTTTCCGTAAGAATAATAGAATCAAATTAATTTAACCAATACCTTCTTAATAATTAAAACTCGAGACATCGTTTATTCTTTTATTTTTCACCTTGGGATCGACAACGAGAAAGAAAAATGGAGACTACGATCTTTCCAACGCATGGTGTCAGCGGAGACTTCTGAGTTAAGGCAAACATCGTGCACAGATAAAAAAGTAGAGGCCCAATCATTACATAAGCAAAAGAATATTCCGTAATTTTTTTTGTACTTACGGTAAAATATTACTATGAAAAAGGCTCGGGTAGTTGTAAATTTTCCCAATCTCATGGGTGATTATGGTAATTTAAACAATTTAAGATAAAAGGATAAAGTTTCACATTAAATATTATATGTGAAACAATCTCATATTTATAGTAAAATCGCCGTTGCCGGGGATCGAACCCGGGTCGTCCGCGTGACAAGCGAAAATACTCACCACTATACTACAACGACTTTTTTGCCTTTGATTCTGCTATTGTCACAGTTCATAAATTAAAATTCCTATCCATGTAAAGAAATTTTACATATAACAAATTTAACGAATCTTGTTAGTTTTATCAACAATTCTATAATTTGAGTTAATAGAGTTGTGTGTTGATTCGATATTTCTAGCGCCAACTATTTATCGAAGTTATCAAGATAGGAAAATAAGTTTATAAAACAAAAAATATAATAAATTATCTCACTAGTGTTAGAAAAGTAATGAAAACAAATATGTAATTAATCACTGCATCTATTACAATAACATAAAGTGGACAAATACGATGGTTGCTTCAAAAATTACAACCATTCAATTCCAATACATTGAAAATTAATTAAAACAAGTATTCTGAATCAATAAACTAATTTCCAGTACAATAGCTTGAATCTAAAGCGTAGTCAAATGCCTTCCAAATTTACACACTTTTAAATATTTACACTATATATAATTTTTATCGTGCACTTTTTTTCCTTAACAATACCTTGGTTGGTTTACGACAATTGTCCACGTGAAGGGTATCAATACACTCTTACCAGATAACTTGAAAATGGTAAATTGCCGTAGCCAACCATAAAGGTTACAAAAATTACAGCTATGTCCAAACCCTTTTCATGGTAACATCACACCCCATTAACAAGAAAAATAAAAGGAGAACATAATATTGATTAGGGTTTAATATTTTGTTAATTAAGCCAGAATAAAAATTTCCCCTTTCTCTTTAAGTTTTTAACGCCCAAGTCTAGTAAAAAATCCCTACTTTCGTGTTTCCTCCTGCCATGTTTTCTACCTCCCTTCCCACTTTCTTGGCACACACCCACTCAAAAAAATGTTGCCTCTAAAGGGAAGCTGTAGTGAGGTCAAGCCGAAAGTGTGAACACAACATTTCGAAAGATTCATAAAGCCCTGACCCGCGCAATAATAAAAATTAAATCAACACCGCCAACATAAACTAACACCAATTATAAGTCTCTACAACTTTCCGTAAGAATAATCGAATCAAATTAATTTAACCAATACCTTCTTAATAATTAAAACTCGAGACATGGTTTATTCTTTTATTTTTCACCTTGGGATCGACAACGAGAAATAAAAATGGAGACTGCGATCTTTCCAACGCATGGTGTCAGCGAAGACTTCTGAGTTAAGGCAAACATCGTGCATAGATAAAAAAAGTAGAGGCCCAATCATTACATAAGCAAAAGAATATTCCGTAATTTTTTTCTACTTACGGTAAAATATTACTATGAAAACGACTCGGGTAGTTGTAAATTTTCCCAATCTCATGGGTGATTATGGTAATTTAAACAACTTAAAGATAAAAGGATAAAGTTTCACATTAAATATTATATGTGAAACAATCCGTTATTTATAGTAAAATCGCCGTTGCCGGGGATCGAACCCGGGTCATCCGCGTGACAGGCGGAAATACTCACCACTATACTACAACGACTTCTTTGCCTTTGATTCTGCTATTGTCACAGTTGATAAATTAAAATTCCTATCCAGGTAAAGAAATATTACATATAACAAATTTAACGAATCTTGTTAGTTTTATCAACCATTCTATAATTTGAGTTAATAGAGTTGTGTGTTGATTTGATATTTCTAGCGCCAACTATTTATCGAAGTTATCAAGATAGGAAAATAAGTTTATAAAACAAAAAATACAATAATCTATCCCACTAGTATTAGAAAAGTAATGAAAACAAATATGTAATTAATCACTGCATCTATTACAATAACATAAAGTGGACAAATACGATGGTTGCTTCAAAAATTACAACCATTCAATTCCAATAAATTGAAAATTAATTAAAACAAGTATTCTGAATCAATAAACTAATTTCTAGTACAATAGCTTGAATCTGAAGCGTAGTCAAATGCCTTCCAAATTTACACACTTTTAAATATTTACACTATATATAATTTTTATCGTGCACTCTTTTTTCTTTAACAATACCTTGGTTAGTTTACGACATTTGTCCACGTGAAAGGTATCAATACACTCTTACCAGATAACTTGAAAATGGTAAATTGCCGTAGCCAACCATAAAGGTTACAAAAATTACAGCTATGTCCAAACCCTTTTCATGGTAACATCACACCCCATTAACAAGAAAAATAAAAGGAGAACATAATATTGATTAGGGTTTAATATTTTGTTGATTAAGCCAGAATAAAAATTTCCCCTTTCTCTTTAAGTTTTTAACGCCCAAGTCTAGTAAAAAATACCTACTTTCGTGTTTCCTCCTGCCATGTTTTCCACCTCCCTTCCCACTTTCTTGGCACACACCCACTCAAAAAAATGTTGCCTCTAAAGGGAAGCTATAGTGAGGTCAAGCCGAAAGTGTGAACACAACATTTCGAAAGATTCATGAAGCCCTGACCCGCGCAATAATAAAAATTAAATCAACACCGCCAATACAAACTAACACTAATTATAAGTCTCTACAACTTTCCGTAAGAATAATCGAATCAAATTAATTTAACCAATACCTTCTTAATAATTAAAACTCAAGACATGGTTTACTCTTTTATTTTTCACCTTGGGATCGACAACGAGAAATAAAAATGGAGACTGCGATCTTTCCAACGCATGGTGTCAGCGGAGACTTAAGGCAAACATCGTGCACAAATAAAAAAGTAGAGGCCCAATCATTACATAAGCAAAAGAATATTCCGTAATTTTTTTGTACTTACGGTAAAATATTACTATGAAAAAGGCTCGAGTAGTTGTAAATTTTCCCAATCTCATGGGTGATTATGGTAATTTAAACAATTTAAGATAAAAGGATAAAGTTTCACATTAAATATTACATGTGAAACAATCCGATATTTATAGTAAAATCGCCGTTGCCGGGGAACGAACCCGGGTCATCCGCGTGACAGGCGGAAATACTCACCACTATACTACAACGACTTCTTTGCCTTTGATTCTGCTATTGTCACAGTTGATAAATTAAAATTCCTATCCATGTAAAGAAATTTTACATATAACAAATTTAACGAATCTTGTTAGTTTTATCAACCATTCTATAATTTGAGTTAATAGAGTTGTGTGTTGATTTGATATTTCTAGCGCCAACTATTTATCAAAGTCATCAAGATAGGAAAATAAGTTTATAAAATAAAAAATACAATAAATTATCTCACTAGTATTAGAAAAGTAATGAAAACAAATATGTAATTAATCACTGCATCTATTACAATAACATAAAGTGGACAAATACGATGGTTGCTTCAAAAATTACAACCATTCAATTCCAATAAATTGAAAATTAATTAAAACAAGTATTCTGAATCAATAAACTAATTTCCAGTACAATAGCTTGAATCTGAAGCGTAGCCAAATGCCTTCCAAATTTACACACTTTTAAATATTTACACTATATATAATTTTTATCGTGCACTCTTTTTTCCTTAACAATACCTTGGTTGGTTTGCGATAGTTGTCCACGTGAAGGGTATAAATACAGTGTTACCAGACAACTTGAAAATGTTAAATTGCCATAGCCAACTATAAAGGTTACAAAAATTACAGCTATGTCCAAACCCTTTTCATGGTAACATCACACCCCATTAACAAGAAAAATAAAAGGAGAACATAATATTGATTCGGGTTTAATATTTTGTTGATTAAGCCAGGTTAAAAAATTTTCCCTTTCTCTTTAAGTTGTTAACGCCCAAGTCTAGTAAAAAATCCCTACTTTCGTGTTTCTTCCTGCCATGTTTTCCACCTCCCTTCCCACTTTCTTGGCACACACCCACTCGAAAAAATGTTGCCTCTAAAAGGAAGCTGTAGTGAGGTCAAGCCGAAAATGTGAACATAACATTTCAAAAGATTCATGAAGCCCTGACCCGTGCAATAATAAAACACCGCCAATACAAACTAACACCAATTATAAGTCTCTATAACTTTCCGTAAGAATAATCGAATCAAATTAATTTAACCAATACCTTCTTAATAATTAAAACTCGAGACATGGTTCATTCTTTTATTTTTCACCTTGGGATCGACAACGAGAAATAAAAATGGAGACTACGATCTTTCCAACGCATGGTGTCAGCGGAGACTTCTGAGTTAAGGCAAACATCATGCACAGATAAAAAAGTAGAGGCCCAATCATTACATAAACAAAAGAATATTCCGTAATTTTTTTGTACTTACGGTAAAATATTACTATGAAAAAGGCTCGGGTAGTTGTAAATTTTCCCAATCTCGTGGGTGATTATGGTAATTTAAACAATTTAAGATAAAAGGATAAAGTTTCACATTAAATATTATATGTGAAACAATCCGATATTTATAGTAAAATCACTGTTGCCGGGGATCAAACCCGGGTCGTCCGCGTGACAGGCGGAAATATTCACCACTATACTACAACGACTTCTTTGCCTTTGATTCTGCTATTGTCAAAGTTGATAAATTAAAATTCCTATCCATGTAAAGAAATTTTACATATAATAAATTTAATGAATCTTGTTAGTTTTATCAACCATTCTATAATTTGAGTTAATAGAGTTGTGTGTTGATTTGATATTTCTAGCGCCAACTATTTATCGAAGTTATCAAGATAGGAAAATAACTTTATAAAACAAAAAATACAATAAATTATCTCACTAGTATTAGAAAAGTAATGAAAACAAATATGTAATTAATCACTGCATCTATTACAATAACATAAAGTGGACAAATACGATGGTTGCTTCAAAAATTACAACCATTCAATTCTAATACATTGAAAATTAATTAAAACAAGCATTCTGAATCAATAAACTAATTTCCAGTACAATAGCTTGAATCTGAAGCGTAGTCAAATGCCTTCCAAATTTACACACTTTTAAATATTTACACTATATATAATTTTTATCGTGCACTCTTTTTTCCTTAACAATACCTTGGTTAGTTTACGACATTTGTCCACGTGAAAGGTATCAATACACTCTTACCAGATAACTTGAAATTGGTAAATTGCCGTAGCCAACCATAAAGGTTACAAAAATTACAGCTATGTCCAAACCCTTTTCATGGTAACATCACACCCCGTTAACAAGAAAAATAAAAGGAGAACAGAATATTGATTAGGGTTTAATATTTTGTTGATTAAGCCATGTTAAAAATTTTCCCCTTTCTCTTTAAGTTTTTAACGCCCAAGTCTAGTAAAAAATCCCTACTTTCGTGTTTCCTCCTGCCATGTTTTCCACCTCCCTTCCTACTTTCTCAGCACACACCCACTCGAAAAAATGTTGCCTCTAAAGGGAAGCTGTAGTGAGGTCAAGCCGAAAGTGTGAACACAACATTTCGAAAGATTCATGAAGCCCTGACCCGCGCAATAATAAAAATTAAATCAACACCGCCAACACAAACTAACACCAATTATAAGTCTCTACAACTTTTCGTAAGAATAATCGAATCAAATTAATTTAACCAATACCTTCTTAATAATTAAAACTCGAGACATGGTTCATTCTTTTATTTTTCACCTTGGGATCGACAACAAGAAATAAAAATGGAGACTGAGATCTTTCCAACGCATGGTACAGCGGAGACTTCTGAGTTAAGGCAAACATCGTGCATAGATAAAAAAAAGTAGAGGCCCAATCATTACATAAGCAAAAGAATATTCCGTAATTTTTTTGAACTTATGGTAAAATATTACTATGAAAACGACTCGGGTAGTTGTAAATTTTCCCAATCTCATGGGTGATTATGGTAATTTAAACAACTTAAGATAAAAGGATAAAGTTTCACATTAAATATTATATGTGAAACAATCCGATATTTATAGTAAAATCGCCGTTGCCGGAGATCGAACCCGGGTCATTCGCGTGACAGGCGGAAATACTCACCACTATACTACAACGACTTCTTTGCCTTTGATTCTGCTATTGTCACAGTTGATAAATTAAAATTCCTATCCAGGTAAAGAAATTTTACATATAACAAATTTAACGAATCTTGTTAGTTTTATCAACCATTCTATAATTTGAGTTAATAGAGTTGTGTGTTGATTTGATATTTCTAGCGCCAACTATTTATCGAAGTTATCAAGATAGGAAAATAAGTCTATAAAACAAAAAATACAATAAATTATCTCACTAGTATTAGAAAAGTAATGAAAACAAATATGTAATTAATCACTGCATCTATTACAATAACATAAAGTGGACAAATACGATGGTTGCTTCAAAAATTACAACCATTCAATTCCAATAAATTGAAAATTAATTAAAACAAGTATTCTGAATCAATAAACTAATTTCCAGTACAATAGCTTGAATCTGAAGCGTAGTCAAATGCCTTCCAAATTTACACACTTTTAAATATTTACACTATATATAATTTTTATCGTGCACTCTTTTTTCCTTAACAATACCTTGGTTGGTTTGCGATAGTTGTCCACGTGAAGGGTATCAATACACTCTTACCAGATAACTTGAAAATGGTAAATTGCCGTAGCCAACTATAAAGGTTACAAAAATTACAGCTATGTCCAAACCCTTTTCATGGTAACATCACACCCCGTTAACAAGAAAAATAAAAGGAGAACATAATATTGATTAGGGTTTAATATTTTGTTGATTAAGCCAGGTTAAAAAATTTTCCCTTTCTCTTTAAGTTGTTAACGCCCAAGTCTAGTAAAAAATCCCTACTTTCGTGTTTCTTCCTGCCATGTTTTCCACCTCCCTTCCCACTTTCTTGGCACACACCCACTCGAAAAAATGTTGCCTCTAAAAGGAAGCTGTAGTGAGGTCAAGCCGAAAATGTGAACATAACATTTCAAAGGATTCATGAAGCCCTGACCCGCGCAATAATAAAACACCGCCAATACAAACTAACACCAATTATAAGTCTCTATAACTTTCCGTAAGAATAATCGAATCAAATTAATTTAACCAATACCTTCTTAATAATTAAAACTCGAGACATGGTTCATTCTTTTATTTTTCACCTTGGGATCGACAACGAGAAATAAAAATGGAGACTACGATCTTTCCAACGCATGGTGTCAGCGGAGACTTCTGAGTTAAGCCAAACATCATGCACAGATAAAAAAGTAGAGGCCCAATCATTACATAAGCAAAAGAATATTCCGTATTTTTTTGTACTTACAGTAAAATATTACTATGAAAAAGGCTCGAGTAGTTGTAAATTTTCCCTATCTCATGGGTGATTATTGTAATTTAGACAATTTAAGATAAAAGGATAAAGTTTCACATTAAATATTATATGTGAAACAATCCGATATTTATAGTAAAATCGCTGTTGCCGGGGATCGAACCCGGGTCATCCGCGTGACAGGCGAAAATACTCACCACTATACTACAACGACTTCTTTGCCTTTGATTCTGCTATTGTCACAGTTGATAAATTAAAATTCCTATCCATGTAAAGAAATTTTACATATAACAAATTTAACAAATCTTGTTAGTTTTATCAACCATTCTATAATTTGAGTTAATAGAGTTGTGTGTTGATTTGATATTTCTAGCGCCAACTATTTATCGAAGTCATCAAGATAGGAAAATAAGTTTATAAAACAAAAAATACAATAAATTATCTCACTAGTATTAGAAAAGTAATGAAAACAAATATGTAATTAATCACTGCATCTATTACAATAACATAAAGTGGACAAATACGATGGTTGCTTCAAAAATTACGACCATTCAATTCCAATACATTGAAAATTAATTAAAACAAGTATTCTGAATCAATAAACTAATTTCTAGTACAATAGCTTGAATCTGAAGCGCAGTCAAATGCCTTCCAAATTTACACACTTTTAAATATTTACACTATATATAATTTTTATCGTGCACTTTTTTTTCCTTAACAATACCTTGGTTGTCTTACGACAGTTGTCCACGTCAAGGGTATCAATACACTCTTACCAGATAACTTGAAAATGGTAAATTAACGTAGCCAACCATAAAGGTTACAAAAATTACACCTATGTCCAAACCCTTTTCATCGTAACATCACACCCCATTAACAAGAAAAATAAAAGGAGAACATAATATTGATTAGGGTTTAATATTTTGTTGACTAAGCCAGGTTAAAAAATTTTCCCTTTCTCTTTAAGTTTTTAACGCCCAAGTCTAGTAAAACATCCCTACTTTCATGTTTCTCCCTGCCATGTTTTCCACCTCCCTTCCCACTTTCTTGGCACACACCCACACGAAAAAATGTTGCCTCTAAAGGGAAGCTGTAGTGAGGTCAAGCCGAAAGTGTGAACACAACATTTCGAAAGATTTATGAAGCCCTGACCCGCGCAATAATAAAAATTAAATCAACACCGCCAACACAAACTAACACCAATTATAAGTCTCTACAACTTTCCGTAAGAATAATCGAATCAAATTAATTTAACCAATACCTTCTTAATAATTAAAACTCGAGACATGGTTCATTCTTTTATTTTTCACCTTGGGATCGACAACAAGAAATAAAAATGGAGACTGAGATCTTTCCAACGCATGGTACAGCGGAGACTTCTGAGTTAAGGCAAACATCGTGCATAGATAAAAAAAGTAGAGGCCCAATCATTACATAAGCAAAAGAATATTCCGTAATTTTTTTCTACTTACGGTAAAATATTACTATGAAAATGACTCGGGTAGTTGTAAATTTTCCCAATCTCATGGGTGATTATGGTAATTTAAACAACTTAAAGATAAAAGGATAAAGTTTCACATTAAATATTATATGTGAAACAATCCGTTATTTATAGTAAAATCGCCGTTGCCGGGGATCGAACCCGGGTCATCCGCGTGACAGGCGGAAATACTCACCACTATACTACAACGACTTCTTTGCCTTTGATTCTGCTATTGTCACAGTTGATAAATTAAAATTCCTATCCAGGTAAAGAAATATTACATATAACAAATTTAACGAATCTTGTTAGTTTTATCAACCATTCTATAATTTGAGTTAATAGAGTTGTGTGTTGATTTGATATTTCTAGCGCCAACTATTTATCGAAGTTATCAAGATAGGAAAATAAGTTTATAAAACAAAAAATACAATAAATTATCTCACTAGTATTAGAAAAGTAATGAAAACAAATATGTAATTAATCACCGCATCTATTACAATAACATAAAGTGGACAAATACGATGGTTGCTTCAAAAATTACAACCATTCAATTCCAATAAATTGAAAATTAATTAAAACAAGTATTCTGAATCAATAAACTAATTTCCAGTACAATAGCTTGAATCTGAAGCGTAGTCAAATGCCTTCCAAATTTACACACTTTTAAATATTTACACTATATATAATTTTTATCGTGCACTCTTTTTTCCTTAACAATACCTTGGTTGGTTTACGATAGTTGTCCACGTGAAGGGTATCAATACACTCTTACCAGATAACTTGAAAATGGTAAATTACCGTGGCCAACCATAAAGGTTACAAAAATTACAGCTATGTCCAAACCCTTTTCATGGTAACATCACACCCCGTTAACAAGAAAAATAAAAGGAGAACATAATATTGATTAGGGTTTAATATTTTGTTGATTAAGCGAGGTTAAAAATTTTTCCCTTTCTCTTTAAGTTTTTAACGCCCAAGTCTAGTAAAAAATCCCTACTTTCATGTTTCTTCCTGCCATGTTTTCAACCTCCCTTCCCACTTTCTTGGCACACACCCTCTCAAAAAAATGTTGCCTCTAAAGGGAAGCTGTAGTGAGGTCAAGCCGAAAGTGTGAACACAACATTTCGAAAGATTCATGAAGCCCTGACCCGCGCAATAATAAAAATTAAATCAACACCACCAACACAAACTAACACCAATTATAAGTCTCTACAACTTTCTATAAGAATAATCGAATCAAATTAATTTAACCAATACCTTCTTAATAATTAAAACTCGAGACATGGTTCATTCTTTTATTTTTCACCTTGGGATCGACAACGAGAAATAAAAATGGAGACTGCGATCTTTCCAACGTATGGTGTCAGCGGAGACTTCTGAGTTAAGGCAAACATCGTGCACAGATAAAAAAGTAGAGGCCTAATCATTACATAAGCAAAAGAATATTCCGTAATTTTTTTGTACTTACGGTAAAATATTACTATGAAAAAGGCTCGGGTAGTTGTAAATTTTCCCAATCTCGTGGGTGATTATGGTAATTTAAACAACTTAAGATAAAAGGATAAAGTTTCACATTAAATATTATATGTGAAACAATTCGATATTTATAACAAAATCGCCGTTGTCGGGGATCGAACCCGGGTCATCCGCGTGACAGGCAGAAATACTCACCACTATACTACAACGACTTCTTTGCCTTTGATTCTGCTATTGTCACAGTTGATAAATTAAAATTCCTATCCACGTAAAGAAATTTTACATATAACAAATTTAACGAATCTTGTTAGTTTTATCAACCATTCTATAATTTGAGTTAATAGAGTTGTATGTTGATTTGATATTTCTAGCGCCAACTATTTATCGAAGTCATCAAGATAGGAAAATAAGTTTATAAAACAAAAAATACAATAAATTATCTCACTAGTATTAGAAAAGTAATGAAAACAAATATGTAATTAATCACTGCATCTATTACAATAACATAAAGTGGACAAATACGATGGTTGCTTCAAAAATTACAACCATTCAATTCCAATACATTGAAAATTAATTAAAACAAGTATTCTGAATCAATAAACTAATTTCTAGTACAATAGCTTGAATCTGAAGCGTAGTCAAATGCCTTCCAAATTTACACACTTTTAAATATTTACACTATATATAATTTTTATCGTGCACTCTTTTTTCCTTAACAATACCTTGGTTAGTTTACGACATTTGTCCACGTGAAAGGTATCAATACACTCTTACCAGATAACTTGAAAATGGTAAATTGCCGTAGCCAACCATAAAGGTTACAAAAATTACAGCTATGTCCAAACCCTTTTCATGGTAACATCACACCCCGTTAACAAGAAAAATAAAAGGAGAACAGAATATTGATTAGGGTTTAATATTTTGTTGATTAAGCCATGTTAAAAATTTTCCCCTTTCTCTTTAAGTTTTTAACGCCCAAGTCTAGTAAAAAATCCCTACTTTCGTGTTTCCTCCTGCCATGTTTTCCACCTCCCTTCCTACTTTCTCTGCACACACCCACTCGAAAAAATGTTGCCTCTAAAGGGAAGCTGTAGTGAGGTCAAGCCGAAAGTGTGAACACAACATTTCGAAAGATTCATGAAGCCCTGACCCGCGCAATAATAAAAATTAAATCAACACCGCCAACACAAACTAACACCAATTATAAGTCTCTACAACATTTCGTAAGAATAATCGAATCAAATTAATTTAACCAATACCTTCTTAATAATTAAAACTCGAGACATGGTTCATTCTTTTATTTTTCACCTTGGGATCGACAACGAGAAATAAAAATGGAGACTACAATCTTTCCAACGCATGGTGTCAGCGGAGACTTCTGAGTTAAGCCAAACATCATGCACAGATAAAAAAGTAGAGGCCCAATCATTACATAAGCAAAAGAATATTCCGTATTTTTTTGTACTTACAGTAAAATATTACTATGAAAAAGGCTCGAGTAGTTGTAAATTTTCCCAATCTCATGGGTGATTATTGTAATTTAGACAATTTAAGATAAAAGGATAAAGTTTCACATTAAATATTATATGTGAAACAATCCGATATTTATAGTAAAATCGCTGTTGCCGGGGATCGAACCCGGGTCGTCCGCGTGACAGGCGAAAATACTCACCACTATACTACAACGACTTCTTTGCCTTTGATTCTGCTATTGTCACAGTTGATAAATTAAAATTCCTATCCATGTAAAGAAATTTTACATATAACAAATTTAACGAATCTTGTTAGTTTTATCAACCATTCTATAATTTGAGTTAATAGAGTTGTGTGTTGATTTGATATTTCTAGCGCCAACTATTTATCAAAGTCATCAAGATAGGAAAATAAGTTTATAAAACAAAAAATACAATAAATTATCTCACTAGTATTAGAAAAGTAATGAAAACAAATATGTAATTAATCACTGCATCTATTACAATAACATAAAGTGGACAAATACGATGGTTGCTTCAAAAATTACAACCATTCAATTCCAATACATTGAAAATTAATTAAAACAAGTATTCTGAATCAATAAACTAATTTCTAGTACAATAGCTTGAATTTGAAGCGTAGTCAAATGCCTTCCAAATTTACACACTTTTAAATATTTACACTATATATAATTTTTATCGTGCACTTTTTTTTCCTTAACAATACCTTGGTTGTCTTACGACAGTTGTCCACGTGAAGGGTATCAATACACTCTTACCAGATAACTTGAAAATGGTAAATTAACGTAGCCAACCATAAAGGTTACAAAAATTACAGCTATGTCCAAACCCTTTTCATCGTAACATCACACCCCATTAACAAGAAAAATAAAAGGAGAACATAATATTGATTAGGGTTTAATATTTTGTTGATTAAGCCAGGTTAAAAAATTTTCCCTTTCTCTTTAAGTTTTTAACGCCCAAGTCTAGTAAAACATCCCTACTTTCATGTTTTTCCCTGCCATGTTTTCCACCTCCCTTCCCACTTTCTTGGCACACACCCACACGAAAAAATGTTGCCTCTAAAGGGAAGCTGTAGTGAGGTCAAGCCGAAAGTGTGAACACAACATTTCGAAAGATTTATGAAGCCCTGACCCGCGCAATAATAAAAATTAAATCAACACCGCCAACACAAACTAACACCAATTATAAGTCTCTACAACTTTCCGTAAGAATAATCGAATCAAATTAATTTAACCAATACCTTCTTAATAATTAAAACTCGAGACATGGTTCATTCTTTTATTTTTCACCTTGGGATCGACAACAAGAAATAAAAATGGAGACTGAGATCTTTCCAACGCATGGTACAGCGGAGACTTCTGAGTTAAGGCAAACATCGTGCATAGATAAAAAAAGTAGAGGCCCAATCATTACATAAGCAAAAGAATATTCCGTAATTTTTTTCTACTTACGGTAAAATATTACTATGAAAACGACTCGGGTAGTTGTAAATTTTCCCAATCTCATGGGTGATTATGGTAATTTAAACAACTTAAAGATAAAAGGATAAAGTTTCACATTAAATATTATATGTGAAACAATCCGTTATTTATAGTAAAATCGCCGTTGCCGGGGATCGAACCCGAGTCATCCGCGTGACAGGCGGAAATACTCACCACTATACTACAACAACTTCTTTGCCTTTGATTCTGCTATTGTCACAGTTGATAAATTAAAATTCCTATCCAGGTAAAGAAATATTACATATAACAAATTTAACGAATCTTGTTAGTTTTATCAACCATTCTATAATTTGAGTTAATAGAGTTGTGTGTTGATTTGATATTTCTAGCGCCAACTATTTATCGAAGTTATCAAGATAGGAAAATAAGTTTATAAAACAAAAAATACAATAAATTATCTCACTAGTATTAGAAAAGTAATGAAAACAAATATGTAATTAATCACTGCATCTATTACAATAACATAAAGTGGACAAATACGATGGTTGCTTCAAAAATTACAACCATTCAATTCCAATAAATTGAAAATTAATTAAAACAAGTATTCTGAATCAATAAACTAATTTCTAGTACAATAGCTTGAATCTGAAGCGTAGTCAAATGCCTTCCAAATTTACACACTTTTAAATATTTACACTATATATAATTTTTATCGTGCACTCTTTTTTCTTTAACAATACCTTGGTTAGTTTACGACATTTGTCCACGTGAAAGGTATCAATACACTCTTACCAGATAACTTGAAAATGGTAAATTGCCGTAGCCAACCATAAAGGTTACAAAAATTACAGCTATGTCCAAACCCTTTTCATGGTAACATCACACCACGTTAACAAGAAAAATAAAAGGAGAACAGAATATTGATTAGGGTTTAATATTTTGTTGATTAAGCCATGTTAAAAATTTTCCCCTTTCTCTTTAAGTTTTTAACGCCCAAGTCTAGTAAAAAATCCCTACTTTCGTGTTTCCTGCTGCCATGTTTTCCACCTCCCTTCCTACTTTCTCTGCACACACTCACTCGAAGAAATGTTGCCTCTAATGGGAAGCTGTAGTGAGGTCAAGCCGAAAGTGTGAACACAACATTTCGAAAGATTCATGAAGCCCTGACCCGCGCAATAATAAAAATTAAATCAACACCGCCAACACAAACTAACACCAATTATAAGTCTCTACAACTTTTCGTAAGAATAATCGAATCAAATTAATTTAACCAATACCTTCTTAATAATTAAAACTCGAGACATGGTTCATTCTTTTATTTTTCACCTTGGGATCGACAACGAGAAATAAAAATGGAGACTGCGATCTTTCCAACGCATGGTGTCAGCGTAGACTTCTGAGTTAAGGCAAACATCGTGCACAGATAAAAAAGTAGAGGCCTAATCATTACATAAGCAAAAGAATATTCCGTAATTTTTTTGTACTTACGGTAAAATATTACTATGAAAAAGGCTCGGGTAGTTGTAAATTTTCCCAATCTCATGGGTGATTATGGTAATTTAAACAACTTAAGATAAAAGGATAAAGTTTCACATTAAATATTATATGTGAAACAATTCGATATTTATAACAAAATCGCCGTTGTCGGGGATCGAACCCGGGTCATCCGCGTGACAGGCAGAAATACTCACCACTATACTACAACGACTTCTTTGCCTTTGATTCTGCTATTGTCATAGTTGATAAATTAAAATTCCTATCCACGTAAAGAAATTTTACATATAACAAATTTAACGAATCTTGTTAGTTTTATCAACCATTCTATAATTTGAGTTAATAGAGTTGTATGTTGATTTGATATTTCTAGCGCCAACTATTTATCGAAGTTATCAAGATAGGAAAATAAGTTTATAAAACAAAAAATACAATAAATTATCTCACTAGTATTAGAAAAGTAATGAAAACAAATATGTAATGAATCACTGCATCTATTACAATAACATAAAGTGGACAAATACGATGGTTGCTTCAAAAATTACAACCATTCAATTCTAATACATTGAAAATTAATTAAAACAAGCATTCTGAATCAATAAACTAATTTCCAGTACAATAGCTTGAATCTGAAGCGTAGTCAAATGCCTTCCAAATTTACACACTTTTAAATATTTACACTATATATAATTTTTATCGTGCACTCTTTTTTCCTTAACAATACCTTGGTTAGTTTACGACATTTGTCCACGTGAAAGGTATCAATACACTCTTACCAGATAACTTGAAAATGGTAAATTGCCGTAGCCAACCATAAAGGTTACAAAAATTACAGCTATGTCCAAACCCTTTTCATGGTAACATCACACCCCGTTAACAAGAAAAATAAAAGGAGAACAGAATATTGATTAGGGTTTAATATTTTGTTGATTAAGCCATGTTAAAAATTTTCCCCTTTCTCTTTAAGTTTTTAACGCCCAAGTCTAGTAAAAAATCCCTACTTTCGTGTTTCCTCCTGCCATGTTTTCCACCTCCCTTCCTACTTTCTCTGCACACACCCACTCGAAAAAATGTTGCCTCTAAAGGGAAGCTGTAGTGAGGTCAAGCCGAAAGTGTGAACACAACATTTCGAAAGATTCATGAAGCCCTGACCCGCGCAATAATAAAAATTAAATCAACACCGCCAACACAAACTAACACCAATTATAAGTCTCTACAACTTTTCGTAAGAATAATCGAATCAAATTAATTTAACCAATACCTTCTTAATAATTAAAACTCGAGACATGGTTCATTCTTTTATTTTTCACCTTGGGATCGACAACGAGAAATAAAAATGGAGACTACAATCTTTCCAACGCATGGTGTCAGCGGAGACTTCTGAGTTAAGCCAAACATCATGCACAGATAAAAAAGTAGAGGCCCAATCATTACATAAGCAAAAGAATATTCCGTATTTTTTTGTACTTACAGTAAAATATTACTATGAAAAAGGCTCGAGTAGTTGTAAATTTTCCCAATCTCATGGGTGATTATTGTAATTTAGACAATTTAAGATAAAAGGATAAAGTTTCACATTAAATATTATATGTGAAACAATCCGATATTTATAGTAAAATCGCTGTTGCCGGGGATCGAACCCGGGTCGTCCGCGTGACAGGCGAAAATACTCACCACTATACTACAACGACTTCTTTGCCTTTGATTCTGCTATTGTCACAGTTGATAAATTAAAATTCCTATCCATGTAAAGAAATTTTACATATAACAAATTTAACGAATCTTGTTAGTTTTATCAACCATTCTATAATTTGAGTTAATAGAGTTGTGTGTTGATTTGATATTTCTAGCGCCAACTATTTATCGAAGTCATCAAGATAGAAAATAAGTTTATAAAACAAAAAATACAATAAATTATCTCACTAGTATTAGAAAAGTAATGAAAACAAATATGTAATTAATCACTGCATCTATTACAATAACATAAAGTGGACAAATACGATGGTTGCTTCAAAAATTACAACCATTCAATTCCAATACATTGAAAATTAATTAAAACAAGTATTCTGAATCAATAAACTAATTTCCAGTACAATAGCTTGAATCTGAAGCGTAGTCAAATGCCTTCCAAATTTACACACTTTTAAATATTTACACTATATATAATTTTTATCGTGCACTTTTTTTTCCTTAACAATACCTTGGTTGTCTTACGACAGTTGTCCATGTGAAGGGTATCAATACACTCTTACCAGATAACTTGAAAATGGTAAATTGCCGTAGCCAACCATAAAGGTTACAAAAATTACAGCTATGTCCAAACCCTTTGCATGGTAACATCACACCCCATTAACAAGAAAAATAAAAGGAGAACATAGTATTGATTAGGGTTTAATATATTGTTGATTAAGCCAGGTTAAAAAATTTTCCCTTTCTCTTTAAGTTTTTAACACCCAAGTCTAGTAAAACATCCCTACTTTCATGTTTCTCCCTGCCATGTTTTCCACCTCCCTTCCCACTTTCTTGGCACACACCCATACGAAAAAATGTTGCCTCTAAAGGGAAGCTGTAGTGAGGTCAAGCTGAAAGTGTGAACACAACATTTCGAAAGATTCATGAAGCCCTGACCCGCGCAATAATAAAAATTAAATCAACACCGCCAACACAAACTAACACCAATCATAAGTCTCTACAACTTTCCGTAAGAATAATTGAATCAAATTAATTTAACCAATACCTTCTTAATAATTAAAACTCGAGACATGGTTCATTCTTTTATTTTTCACCTTGGGATCGACAACAAGAAATAAAAATGGACACTGAGATCTTTCCAACGCATGGTACAGCGGAGACTTCTGAGTTAAGGCAAACATCATGCATAGATAAAAAAAGTAGAGGCCCAATCATTACATAAGCAAAAGAATATTCCGTAATTTTTTTGTACTTACGGTAAAATATTACTATGAAAACGACTCGGGTAGTTGTAAATTTTCCCAATCTCATGGGTGATTATGGTAATTTAAACAACTTAAAGATAAAAGGATAAAGTTTCACATTAAATATTATATGTGAAACAATCCGATATTTATAGTAAAATCGCCGATGCCGGGGATCGAACCCGGGTCATCCGCATGACAGGCGGAAATACTCACCACTATACTACAACGACTTCTTTGCCTTTGATTCTGCTATTGTCATAGTTGATAAATTAAAATTCCTATCCATGTAAAGAAATTTTACATATAACAAATTTAACGAATCTTGTTAGTTTTATCAACCATTCTATAATTTTAGTTAATAGAGTTGTGTGTTGATTTGATATTTCTAGCGCCAACTATTTATCAAAGTTATCAAGATAGGAAAATAAGTTTATAAAATAATGAATACAATAAATTATCTCACTAGTATTAGAAAAGTATTGAAAACAAACATGTAATTAATCACTGCATCTATTACAATAACATAAAGTAGACAAATAGGATGGTTGCTTCAAAAATTACAACCATTCAATTCCAATACATTAAAAATGAATTAAAACAAGTACTCTGAATCAATAAACTAATTTCCAGTACAATAGCTTGAATCTGAAACGTAGTTAAATGCCTTTCAAATTTACACACTTTTAAATATTTACACTATATATAATTTTCATTGTGCACTCTTTTTTCCTTAACAACACCTTGGTTGGTTTACGATAGTTGTCCACGTGAAGGGTATCAATACACTCTTACCAGATAACTTGAAAATGGTAAATTGTCGTAGCCAACCATAAAGGTTATAAAAATTACAGCTATGTCCAAACCCTTTTCATGGTAATATCACACCCCATTAACAAGAAAAATAAAAGGAGAACATAATATTGATTAGGGTTTAATATTTTGTTGATTAAGCCAGGTTAAAAATTTTCCTCTTTTCCTTTAAGTTTTTAACGCCCAAGTCTAGTTAAAAATCCCTACTTTCGTGTTTGTTCTTGTCCTATTTTCCACCTCCCTTCCCACTTTCTTGGCACACACCAACTAGAAAAAATGTTGCCTCTAAAGGGAAGTTGTAGTGAGGTCAAGTCGAAAGTGTGAACACAACATTTCGAAAGATTCATGAAGCCCTGACCCGCGCAATAATAAAAATTAAATCAACACCGCCAACACAAACTAACACCAATTATAAGACTCTACAACTTTCCGTAAGAATAATCAAATCAAATTAATTTAACCAATATATTCTTAATAATTAAAACTCGAGACATGGTTCATTCTTTTATTTTTCACCTTGGGATCGACAACGAGAAATAAAAATGGAGACTGCGATCTTTCCAACGCATGGTGTCAGCGGAGACTTCTGAGTTAAAGCAAACATCGTGCACAGATAAAAAAGTAGAGGCCCAATCATTACATAAGCAAAAGAATATTCCGTAATTGTTTTGTACTTACGGTAGAATATTACTATGAAAAAGGCTCGGGTAGTTGTAAATTTTCCCAATCTCATGGGTGATTATGGTAATTTAAACAATTTAAGATAAAAGGATAAAGTTTCACATTAAATATTAAATGTGAAACAATCCGATATTTATAGTAAAATTGCCGTTGCCGAGGATCGAACCCGGGTCATCCGCGTGACAGGCGTAAATACTCACCACTATACTACAATGACTTCTTTGCCTTTGATTTTGCTATTATCACAGTTGATAAATTAAAATTCCTATCTATGTAAAGAAATTTTATTTTACATATAACAAATTTAACGAATCTTGTTAGTTTTATCAACCATTCTATAATTTGAGTTAATATAGTTGTGTGTTGATTTGATATTTCTAGCGCCAACTATTTATCAAAGTTATCAAGATAGGAAAATAAGTTTATAAAATAATGAATACAATAAATTATCTCACTAGTATTAGAAAAGTATTGAAAACAAATATGTAATTAATCACTGCATCTATTACAATAACATAAAGTAGACAAATAGGATGGTTGCTTCAAAAATTACAACCATTCAATTCCAATACATT
Source organism: Clitoria ternatea (assembly GCA_037962975.1). Lineage (NCBI taxonomy): Eukaryota > Viridiplantae > Streptophyta > Magnoliopsida > Fabales > Fabaceae > Clitoria > Clitoria ternatea. The sequence continues at coordinate 20,830,416 of CM075675.1, forward strand.
GAAAATGAATTAAAACAAGTACTCTGAATCAATAAACTAATTTCCAGTACAATAGCTTGAATCTGAAACGTAGTTAAATGCCTTTCAAATTTACACACTTTTAAATATTTACACTATATATAATTTTCATTGTGCACTCTTTTTTCCTTAACAACACCTTGGTTGGTTTACGATAGTTGTCCACGTGAAGGGTATCAATACACTCTTACCAGATAACTTGAAAATGGTAAATTGTCGTACCAACCATAAAGGTTATAAAAATTACAGCTATGTCCAAACCCTTTTCATGGTAATATCACACCCCATTAACAAGAAAAATAAAAGGAGAACATAATATTGATTAGGGTTTAATATTTTGTTGATTAAGCTAGGTTAAAAATTTTCCCCTTTTCCTTTAAGTTTTTAACGCCCAAGTCTAGTAAAAAATCCTTACTTTCGTGTTTGTTCTTGTCCTGTTTTCCACCTCCCTTCCCACTTTCTTGGCACACACCAACTAGAAAAAATGTTGCCTCTAAAGGGAAGTTGTAGTGAGGTCAAGTCGAAAGTGTGAACACAACATTTCGAAAGATTCATGAAGCCCTGACCCGCGCAATAATAAAAATTAAATCAACACCACCAACACAAACTAACACCAATTATAAGTCTCTACAACTTTCCGTAAGAATAATCGAATCAAATTAATTTAACCAATACCTTCTTAATAATTAAAACTCGAGACATGGTTCATTCTTTTATTTTTCACCTTGGGATCGACAACGAGAAATAAAAATGGAGACTGCGATCTTTCCAACGCATGGTGTCAGCGGAGACTTCTGAGTTAAAGCAAACATCGTGCACAGATAAAAAAGTAGAGGCCCAATCATTACATAAGCAAAAGAATATTCCGTAATTGTTTTGTACTTACGGTAGAATATTACTATGAAAAAGGCTCGGGTAGTTGTAAATTTTCCCAATCTCATGGGTAATTATGGTAATTTAAACAATTTAAGATAAAAGGATAAAGTTTCACATTAAATAGTAAATGTGAAACAATCCGATATTTATAGTAAAATCGCCGTTGCCGGGGATCGAACCCGGGTCGTCCGCGTGACAGGCGGAAATACTCACCACTATACTACAATGACTTCTTTGCCTTTGATTCTGCTATTGTCACAGTTGATAAATTAAAATTCCTATCTATGTAAAGAAATTTTATTTTACATATAACAAATTTAACGAATCTTGTTAGTTTTATCAACCATTCTATAATTTGAGTTAATAGAGTTGTGTGTTGATTTGATATTTCTAGCGCCAACTATTTATCAAAGTTATCAAGATAGGAAAATAAGTTTATAAAATAATGAATACAATAAATTATCTCACTAGTATTAGAAAAGTATTGAAAACAAATATGTAATTAATCACTGCATCTATTACAATAACATAAAGTAGACAAATAGGATGGTTGCTTCAAAAATTACAACCATTCAATTCCAATACATTGAAAATGAATTAAAACAAGTACTCTGAATCAATAAACTAATTTCCAGTACAATAGCTTGAATCTGAAACGTAGTTAAATGCCTTTCAAATTTACACACTTTTAAATATTTACACTATATATAATTTTTATTGTGCACTCTTTTTTCCTTAACAACACCTTGGTTGGTTTACGATAGTTGTCCACGTGAAGGGTATCAATACACTCTTACCAGATAACTTGAAAATGGTAAATTTCTATAGCCAACTATAAAGTTTACAAAAATTACAGCTAGGTCCAAACCTTTTTCATGGTAACATCACACCCCATTAACAAAAAATATGAAAGGAGAACATAATATTGATTAGGGTTTAATATTCTATTGATTAAGCCAGGTTAAAAAGTTTCCCGTTTCTCTTTAAGTTTTTAACACCCAACTCTAGTAAAAAAATCCCTACTTTCATGTTTTTTCTTGCCATGTTTTCCACCTCCCTTCCCACTTTCTTGGTACACACCCACTAGAAAAAATGTTGCCTCTAAACGGAAACTGTAATGAGGTCAAGCCGAAAGTGTGAACACAACATTACGAAAGATTCATGAAGCCCTGACCCGTGCAATGATAAAAATTAAATCAACACCGCCAACACAAACTAACACCAATTATAAGTCTCTACAACTTTCTGTAAGAATGATCAAATAAAATTAATTTAACCAATGTATTATTAATAATTAAAACTCGAGACATGGTTCATTTTTTTATTTTTCACCTTGGGATCGACAACGAGAAAGAGAAATGGAGACTTCGATCTTTCCAACGCATGGTGTCGGCGTAGACTTGAGTTAAGGCAAACATCATGCACTAGATAAAAAATTTTCCCAATCTCATGGGTGATTATGGTAATTTAAACAATTTAAGAGAAAAGGATAAAGTTTCATATTAAATATTATATGTGAAACAATCCGATATTTAAAGTGAAATCACTATTGTCAGGGATCGAACCCGGGTCGTCCCCGTGACAGGCGAAAATACTCACCACTATACTACAACGACTTCTTTGCCTTTGATTCTTTTATTATCACAGTTGATAAATTAAAATTCCTATCCATGTAAAGAAATTTTACATATAACAAATTTAACGAATCTTATTAGTTTTATCAACCATTCTATAATTTGAGTTAATAGAGTTATGTGTTGATATGATATTTCTAGCGCCAACTATTTATCGAAGTTATCAAGTTAGGAAAATAAGTTTATAAAACAAAAAATATAATAAATTATCTCACTAGTATTAGAAAAGTAATGAAAACAAATATGTAATTAATCACTGCATCTATTACAACAACATAAAGTAGACAAATACAACAGTTGTTTAAAATATTACAACCATTCAATTCTAATACATTGAAAATTAATTAAAACAAGTATTCTGAATCAATAAACTAATTTCCAGTACAATAGCTTGAATCTGAAACGTAGTCAAATGCCTTCCAAATTTACACACTTTTAAATATTTACACTATATATAATTTTTATCGTGCACTCTTTTTTCCTTAACAATACCTTGGTTGGTTTACGATAGTTGTCCACGTGAAGGGTATCAATACACTCTTACCAGATAACTTGAAAATGGTAAATTGTTGTAGCTAACCATAAAGGTTATAAAAATTACAGTTAGGTCCAAACCCTTTTCATGGTAACATCACACCCCATTAACAAGAAAAATGAAAAGAGAACATAATATTGATTAGGGTTTAATATTCTGTTGATTAAGGCAGGTTAAAAATTTTCCCCTTTCTCTTTAAGTTTTTAACGCCCAACTCTAGTAAAAAATCCATACTTTCGTGTTTCTTCTTGCCATTTTTTACACCTTCCTTCCCACTTTCTTCGCACACACCCACTAGAAAAAAATGTTGCCTCTAAAGGAAAGTCTTAGTGAGGTTAAGCCAAAATTGCGAACACAACATTACGATAGATTCATGAAGCCCTGACCCGCGCAATGATAAAAACTAAAGCAACACCGCCAACATAAACTAACACAAATTGTAAGTCTCTACAAGTTTTCGTAAGAATGATTGAATCAAATTAATTTAATCAATACGTTATTAATAATTAAAACTCAAGACATGGTTCATTCTTTTATTTTTCACCTTGGTATCGACAACGAGAAATAAAAATAGAGACTACGATCTTTCCACTGCATGATGTCGGCGGAGACTTGAGTTAAGGCAAACATCACGCATGATATAAAAAAGGCAGAGGCCCAATCATTACATAAGCAAAGCAATATTCCGTAATTTTTTTGTACTTACGGTAAAATATTACTATGAAAAAGGCTCAGGTAGTTGTAAATTTTCCCAATCTCGTGGGTGATTATGGTAATTTAAACAATTTAAGATAAAAGGATAAAGTTTCACATTAAATATTATATGTGATACAATCCGATTTTTATAGTAAAATCGCCGTTGCCGGGGATCGAACCTAGGTCGTCCGCGTGACAGGCGGAAATACTCACCACTATACTACAACGACTTCTTGCCTTTGATTCTGCTATTATCACAGTTGATAAATTAAAATTCCTATCCATGTAAAGAAATTTTACATAACAAATTTAACGAATCTTATTAGTTTTATCAACCATTCTATAATTTGAGTTAATAGAGTTGTGTGTTGATATGATATTTCTAGCGCCAACTATTTATCGAAGTTATCAAGTTAGGAAAATAAGTTTATAAAACAAAAAATATAATAAATTATCTCACTAGTATTAGAAAAGTATTGAAAACAAATATGTAATTAATCACTGCATCTATTACAATAACATAAAGTAGATAAATACGATGGTTGTTTGAAAAATTACAACCATTCAATTCCAATACATTGAAAATTAATTAAAACAAGTATTCTGAATCAATAAACTAATTTCCAGTACAATAGCTTAAATCTGAAATGTAGTCAAATGCCTTTCAAATTTACACACTTTTAAATATTTACACTATATATAATTTCTATCGTGCACTCTTTTTTCCTTAACAATTGGTTTACGATAGTTGTCCACAAGAAGGGTATCAATACACTCTTACCAGATAACTTGAAAATGGTAAATTTCCGTAGCCAATCATAAAGTTTAGAAAAATTACAGCTAGGTCCAAACCCTTTTCATGGTAATATCACACCCCATTAACAAAAAAAAATGAAAAGAGAACATAATATTGATTAGGGTTTAATATTCTGTTGATTAAGCCAGGTTAAAAGTTTTCCCCTTTCTCTTTAAGTTTTTAATGCCCAACTCTAGTAAAAAAATCCCTACTTTTGTGTTTCTTCTTGCCATGTTTTCCACCTCCCTTCCTTCTTTCTTGGCACACATCCACTAGACAAAATGTTGCCTCTAAAGGGAAGTTGTAGTTAGGTCAAGCCAAAAGTGCGAACACAACATTACGAAAGATTTATGAAGCCCTGACCCACGCAATGATAAAAATTAAATCAACACCACCAACACAAACTAACACCAATTATAAGTCTCTACAACTTTCCGTAAGAATGATCGAATCAAATTAATTTAACCAATACGTTATTAATAATTAAAACTCGAGACATGGTTCATTTTTTTGTTTTTCACCTTGGAAACTATAAATGTTTATGGACTTCTTTGTAATAGATCAACTTGATTTTAACTTCTTGTTGGTATTTTTTGCCTAATTAAGTTTTTTACGACTAGGAATTTGGCACTTCCATGCAAATTAATTTTCTCAAAATAAGGCCACATCTTTTTAGGCTTATATTTTATTTAATTATTCAACTTATAAAATAATATTAAGCGGTGGGCATTGTGGAATAGTGAGAAAATGAATAAATGTACAATTTATCTTAGAATTTCAGTTAACCCCGGGCCTAACAAAGAGGGAATAGGTTATCTTTTAAAGAGAAACATAAACAAAAGAGGGGATTTGCAATCACGTATACCTCAAAGCAAATTTATGGCATGATATGCTTATAATGACGATGGCAACAACCCAAAAGATGGAATAAGTACTATAAATGAAAAGCAAAATAGAAGGGGTAAAAAGCCATGTTCATACCTAGTGATTCCGGCGTACACATTTATGGTACGTAGTCACTAACCTGACAAGGGGAAATGGCTAAAAAATGCAGTTATGGTACATTACCAGTGATGAAGCTTCTGGACGCAGCCACGGAGGAGACAAAAAGAGATGAAGGGAGGGAGGGAGACGGATGGAGTCAGAGGGAAGGAGGGAGGGAGGGAGTTGGAGGGAAGGAGGGAGATGGAGAGAGGGGCAAAGATTAAAAATTTAGGGCAATTGATTGGGATAAATGATTAGGGAAAGGAGCTTGTTTGAAGAAGATTAAAAATTTAGCGACGGCTTCACACTGTTGCTAAAAATGTAACTAAAACAGCCACGTGCCAGATAAAGCGATGGAGTAACAAGCACGGTCTCTGATTTGAATACCACCTAGCGACGAAAGGCACCACCATCGCTAATATGAGCCTAACATTAGTGACAACTGACCGCGCCATTACTAAATTGGTTAACGTTAACAATGCAGATAGTGCCATCACTAAAGGATAGCATGGGGAACAAAAAAATTATGGAAACAAAATCTAATGACGGACAGCGCAGGTCGTTGCTAAGTTTTGCTTCACGTAGCAATGGAATATTTCGTCGCTAAGTTGAGCGCCAATAGAAAATTAGGGAGGGAAAGGAAATAAAGGAGGGAAGTGAAGAATAGTGACGTCATAACCTACCATCACTAAAACGGTTAACATTAGCAATGAATACACCACTATCACTAACGGATAACATAGGGAACAAAAAATGGGGGAAACAAAAACTAGTGACGAGCAGCCTACATCGTCGCTAAGTTTCCTTCACATAGCGATCGCGTACCTCGTCGCTACGTCAGGCGTAACAGAAGATTTTGGAGGGAAAGGAAATGAAAATGGATGAAGGTGAACGTAGCGACTAGGTAGCGATGGGATGCATTTAGCGATGGATGTAGCCACGGAGTTTTGCTGAATGTAACGATGGGGTTTACGTGGTAACTAACTTGGTAGCAAACTTCCTTTTTGAAGGTCCCTCTTAGTATTCAAGCACTAATGCGGTCGCTAAATAGCGACAGCTCTCATCGGTCACTGATTTTCAGTAGCTGACGGGGGGTTTTTAGTAGTGTTTGGTTATTCCTGGATTTTCTACACCTCACCCTCTGCCTAGTCCTACTTTTACTAGTATGGAAGGCAGGACTTCTTTTTTGTTTTCTGATGTAGATGTTGGTGAGGATGAACCTTTGGACACTGAGATGCCACTTCCCATACAGCCTGTTGCTAGCCCATCCCATCCCGCTGATGATTCCAATTCCTACATGGAGCACGTGTATTGATACAAGGAATGAACTCCAAAGTGGACTACATGAGCACCAGATTGGATTCTTTATCCTATGAGCAAATCCGACAAAGGGGTAGAATTGATGAAATATCTCTATGAGTAAATGCCATGTATGATTGGCATTCCCAACAGGGACATTTCCTTCCACCCTCTCCATGACAGGTAATCATATTCCATTAAGTTTCTTTTACCTTTTTCTATTCACATGCACATTGAGGACAATATCCAAGGTTAGTTTGGGGTGATGGGTACAAAGAAACTTAATTTGTTGATTTCTTTTTGTTTGTTTTCATTTTCATTTGTTTCTTTTATTTTTAGTTGTTTGGTTTTGTTCTTGTTTGTTTTTATTTTGGTTTTGTCTTAGGATAACATTATTAGTCTGTTTGTGATTGCTGATTTATAGGATGTGTTTAAATTTTGAATAAATGGATCACATACATATTAGGAACCCGAAATAAACAAAAAGAGAATAATAATAATAATAATAATAATAATAATAATAATAATAATAATAATAATAATAATTGCTATAATGTTAAGATGAAAGACTCATTGTAAATTCATGTTTTCTATGATTTAAACTAATTACCATAGTGAGATGTTTAAGCCAAAAAAGGTATTGTGATATTACATACCTATCCCTTATTTTCTTCTTTGAGTAATTCACACATTTTTAGGCACTCTAGAACTTGACTTTTGACCGATTCAAAATGGTTTATGAATTCATGTCATGGAATGAAAAAGGAACTTTAGGTTTTCTTCTTTAGCCTCAGAACTTGTATATATGTTATATTATCCCATTAGTTGCCCCTTTTTGAGCTTGATACACATTTATCATTTCCTTTTTCATGAAGCCTCTTTGCTTAATTAATTTGCATAATTCCTGTAGAAGAAGCAAAAGAATAACAACTGTATAGAAAGGCTAAAGTTATGAAATAAATAAAATAAATAATAATAATAATAATAATAATAATAATATATGCAAACTCTTAAGTTTGGGGTTCTCTTCTAAAAAAATAGAGAAAGAAAAGAAAGAAAAAGTGAAAGGATGATAGTGAGAAATACAACAAAGGAGTTATGAATTATACTCCAAAGAGTTCCTAAATATGTAAGAAATGTTTGTCTATTTGTTGAAACTTGTTTTTCTCAGAAATTGTTAAGCCCTTTGTATTTTCCCTTTTCTTGATTTCTATACCCGCATGTTGAACCCTTAGCCACGTTACAACCCTTAAAAGACCTTTAGACCATGACATGTTTTTCTTGATAACTGTGGAGTTTAGGGTCAATTGCCAAGCCTATAGTAATGTTTAGAGTGTAGTGATTTGAGCAATTTTTATACACAAACTTAAACACAAAGAAGGAAAGTAAAAAGAGTGCACCCTTAGTCCAATCTTAGTGAAGTATAGATTGATCAATTGCTTGGATTTTGCCTTGGCATTTTTGGTAATCATCTAAAAAGAAAAACATAATAATAATCTGATTCTACTTGGGTTCCTTAATTTTGTGTTGATTCTTTATTCTTATTTTTCCATCTTGTGAATATAGTGATTGCTTGGGGACAAGCAATGTTCCAGGTTGGGGTATTTTGATAAATCTTTATTTACATTCTTTTAGGACCATTTTATGCTTGGTTTTTAGTTTGTTTAGACTTAGTTTTCCTCTAATTCCTTAGGTTTTTAATTCCTTTCCACATATGCTACTTGGGAATTTTTATTTTACAGGATTTATAATGATGTAGGTTGATTTGCATACAAAATAGAGACACTCAAGAAGCATTTAAAATAAACAGAAGAAATTCAAGCCAAGAATGCATCATCATGACTTATTTTCACCTTGGGAGATCTTACAAGCGAAGAAGGAAGCGTTTCTAGACCATAACGCATTGAAAAAGGCAAAATAGGGGCACTTTTAAGGTTCCACAGGTCTGGGAAATTCCCACAGGTCATGGACCTCTCTGTTTTGGAAGAGATAAAAGTCCAGTCCAATCCATAGGTCGTGGAATGAATCCACAAGCTGTGGATTCCTCTAACTTGCATTCCACGATCGTGGTTTCATTCCTACAAGCCATAGATTCCTTCCTGTACATGGCACGCTTTGAATTTTTACCCCTTTGCATCAGGTCTTGATCCACAAGCCGTGGATCTAACCCACGGGTCATGGATCGAGTGTGGAAGCCCAAAAATACCTAATTTTAGGCCCATATGAAAAGGGGGAAAGAGGAGGGTTTGAGGAGTAGAGAATGGGAGACGGCTAGAATGACCTTTTGGGAGGAAATTGAGAAGACTTTCAAGGGATTTTTGAAGAAGATTTGAAGAAAAACATCACGTAACAACAAGATTTTAGAGTTTGAGTATGGAATTTAGAGGATCTAGTGAGAGCTTCTCTTCCATTTTTTTGAACCCTTGTTTTTTATTTTCGGGATTCTTAAAATGTTAGGATTTGAATTTATGCTTTGTGGTATTGAAACCTCTTTCATGAGGAACTAAATTCCATTCTTGGGATTAGGGGTAGTATATTTTTGTATCAAACTTTAATGAATTGAATTTCTCAGTTATGAATGTTCTCGTTTCTATTCAATTTCATGAGTACTTAATGCTTCTAATGACTTATAGATAAGCATAGATGAATTTAAATAATATGGGTAATCGGGAGATTGGCATATCATTTGAAATGCATGAAACTAAACCTAAGGTTTTCGGTTATGGAAGTAAGCAAAATCATTTGAGTGCTAATTTGGTTTTCATAAAGCTTAATGGATTCAGTTTACAAATTGAACGAGGTTCTTTGGCAATTGAGTATGTTAGTTAGAATTTGAGAGGAGACTACTAATAATTCTAATTCAACTTTATAATTAGGAAAAGATCTCATCAAAATTGGTACATGGCATATGAACCTACTAATTCCCAAGAGCTCATTTTCAATTTGATTTTCTAAAAAGTAATTGATTTCTATTCAAGAAGGTTTGAGTTCTCTTTTAACTTTTCATTTGGTCTTTAATTTAATATTACGTTTTCTTTAATTGAATTGAGTATTTCCTGGATAATTAAATCATTTTAAACCGGTACTTGGGCACAATCTCTATGGTATGATGATCTTTTATATTACGCGATACCTTGTGCACTTGCGGAACAGCTATCAACCATAATCATCAAATTTAACAATTTTAATTGCCATAACAAGTCCACCGGGCTAATAACAATATCAAGCACACCAATGTGCATTTATTCCATTTCATCCTGAATCATTACCAATATACCATCAATCAAGAAATCAAGACAACATATATATTAATATATATCTTCCTTTGTTTCAATATCTCAGATAAACGTATAAGCATCGATGCGAACATCACCAAGGGACAAATCATGTAAAACACAACTCACTCTTAAACACCTATAATGACACCCTAGTATCCGGATACTAAAAGGATCAACATTCAGTTGGGGGTCCTACTTGACACCTTGTGAATCCTACTTGGTCCACCGAGCCCGACTTGGCTCTCTACCTCAACCATTGGGTCTTACATGACCATCAAGTAGCTCAACTAAGTCCTGTTTGACCACGGGATTCAAAAGCAAGGGGCAATATATACTGTCAGTCGTCCTCAACCACAAATACCAAATAAATTCATTTTAAATTTCATTTCTCTTTATTAATTAGCATAAAAAGCTCACAGTTGAATTATAAAATGGCGGCCACATAAACCCGACCCCAAATATAATGCCTTATATTATCAAATAATCACCACATAGGCCAAGCCTCAACGTAGCATCTCCAATTATTAAATCATCATCAATATACACATTTAACAACAAAAGGGCGGCCACTCAGACCAGGCCATTAATACACACACTAAATCACATTTATCATGCAAATGCCACATGGTAACAAACATAAGCTTGTAAATTCATTATTCTAAAAACACACCATATCATGAAATAAAATCATCACAATACATAGTCTAACATAATCCACCCAATTCGCTCTACAATGAAAATTGCAAATACACCAGACAATTAACACATAACTAATGTCAATCAAATTATCATACGCCACCAGCTAATGAACAAAACCTGCATATTTTTAAAAATTGCCAATTCTTTTATTCATCAATTAACAACATATAATTCGAATCGTAATTCATACCATCTCGTTTTACAACAACTGCTAAGGCACAATGATATAATCACTACCACTTACTACATTGCTTCATCATACTAACTAAGTTTCACATACACCACATGCTAGTTAACACAATTCATAGATTTTCCATTTCACCAAACATAATCGTTATAAGCTATTTCACCATTTCACGTTACTCAACACCTAATCCAACATGATCCACATAATTTAATTTATTATACACCACATATTATTTAACATAAGTTTCATATTCTCTAAAATCATATTTTTCCCTATTTTATCATACATAGTCAACCAATTAACATAATTTATATCTTTCTAAAGGCCACCATTTTTCCTAATTATAATTCATCCCATATTGTCATTCCTTAATCCTTCTAAATTTATCATATTATTGCTCATATATATTACACCATCCTAATTAAAGTCTCAATTTTCACCAATTACAATATTCATTTCCAACCCCGATTTGGGTCGATACCCAATTTTAATTAATTATAATATTGAACACCTCTTTACCTCAATTCAAAGTTTCGGTTAGTTGTTCAAGATGTTAATCACGCCCTACGACTCGATAATCCTCTACTCTGCTTCCGATTCCAATGCCCGCTTCACTCAACAGCCTTCTGACACTCATTTCGACACCTACGACCATTGAAAACAAACGTCCATTATCATTTCACCATACCCATTGTCATAGAAGTCATTTACAAGCTTCGACTCATTGGGAAAATGCAAAACAACACCTCCCCCATGCAAAATCACATTCGGCCAAGAGAGGGGGGAAAGGGAAGGGTGAATTCAGAATACTCATTATCATGAAAGCTATTTTCAAGCTCTGAACCATCACAGAAATGAAAATGAAAGACACCTCCATGCATTATCATGTTCGGCCAAAAAGATAGAAGGAAAGGAGGAGTACGAAAACATTAAATTAGAGATACTTATTCACTCACCTTGAAGCCACAATCCCAAGAAACACGATCAATTTCAAATTCTGACGTTGAATGGACCTTCAATTTGGAGCATGAACCCATGATTATGGAAAGGAAATGGAAGCTCCCTCTTTGTCTTACCTCTTGTGTTCCTCGTGAAGAAGAAAGGCGAGTTTGAAGTTTTTTATTTCATTCAGGGCGATATCATCATTTGTCAATTTCTTTTCCCATTTTTCCATTTTCTTTTATTAACCTTATAAATAAACCTTTTACTTTTACCTTTACTAACTTCAAATTTTTACCATCACCCCTTTTATTTTAATTTATCCTTAATAATCAACCAATCAAATAAATTCATTTAATTCCCTTTGTCTTAATTATTTGAAATTAATTTATAATAATTAATAATGATTTCCAAAAATCTAAATTAATTTAAAATAACTTATTTATAAATTTTCATCAATCACCCATTTTTAAATTAATTACCCGGATGTTACAATCTTACCCAGAGTTGCCTTCTCCTTCAAAAACCCAAGAGTCGTGGTAAGACTGAAGAAAACCCTCTCTCTATTGCCTTGCCTTAGAGGGCACTCCCCTTTCTAGACGATATTGCCCAAACACAAGAGCCCTAACAGTAATGTGACCACCATGAGTACCCATCTGCCCTCCCCAAGTTCTCATTTTCTCTCACAAGTAGATAAAAGCAAATACTAAAAATGTTAGGGAAAGTTTTGGGAGGCTACTTGAGTTTAGTGGATTAAGGTTGTGAACTCCTAAAGGTCATGAGCAACAGAGGCCTTCCGAGGTATAACGTTAAGAACCAGAAGATGGGGAAATGTTCTAAGTTTCTAGAAAGGCTATAAGTTTTTGGAGTTCTCTCTTGAAATTTCAATAGAGTTTCAGTGCGTAATAAGAGTAGGCACTCGAAGGACCTTCCAGAATCACTTATTTATAGGCGTGGCTAAGGGCAAGTATAATAATGATTCAATTCAAAATTAATGGGTTGTGTCATTTTAGATTTTTAAGGCCCATGTCCAAAAAGTAATCACCACACGATGATTAAAATAAAACTGTCATGTGATGATCGAAGAGTAACCATCACATAATGATTGACATAGCTTATATTACGCGTAACACTATGTTTCAACTAAAAAAATAAATATGCAACAATTATGAAGAGGAATCGAAGTGGCAAAATGGTGCGAATAAAAATTTTTGTAAGTTAAGGATTTTTTTCTTCTTACCCACGCCTATAACAGGTGACTAAAATAAACGATATAGCTCATTTGAGCAACCGGTATGGTCCATCAAACAAGCTATGGGGCAAGTAATCCGATCTCAATACCAGCCTATGGGCAGAAAGGTCATTTGACCTTAAGCCATCATACAAGACCGACATCTCATATATTATTGTCATCTAATACCAGCTTCTAGCATCGCACATGAGACTCATGGCCCAATATTGGTATGGGTCATTTCATCGATATTGGTAGGTCAGATTTGACTTATGTAATAGCGTGTTGAGAAAGCAACCTACAAAGTGACTGATAGGAAGGTACAATCATTTGGTAGCATCTCTGTTGCGTGTCAGTCTTTCTGTAATGATCAGAATCATGTTAACATTTCGTATGGAAAGCTCACCTACTCGAAATGACTCTTTTAATGCTCTAAGGTATAAAAACTTACAAATCAACAATAATAAGGTAGAATATTTTCATTCTCACTTATGCTTAAGCTCTTTTATTCTCTCTAAATATCCCACTAACTTAAGCGTTAGAGTGTCCTTATAGGTGACACCTTATTTCACCCCACAACACATGAGGTTGGTGGTATTTACTTAAAGGAACACTCCAACACTTTTATCTCCCCACTAGAAGATATAATATCAGATCCCCACTAGACCGATGTAAAACAGACATAGAAAGCATCATTTTAGGGTTGGTCTCACATCAGATAATATACCCTGTCCTAGAACAGTATATATATGTAAAGAAACTTATGGGATTGTTGAATAGTTATAAGCTTATTGATTGAAATTTGTGTATTTTGGTATCTTGTTATTAATAGCTACCTTAGCATATGATATTCTAACTTGTTATTAACATACATGAGTGTTTAAGGACATTGGGTGTGAAAATTGGCAAGTCTTATTTAAAGTTATAGAGTTAGGATTATAGAAAGTATTTTTTTATCTCATTATATATTACCATGTGATCCGGTCTCAATACCGGTATCCGATCTTTTATACATATTTCAACGTCTTTGATAAGACATCTACGTGTAACCGGTGTCATCGGTATACATCCGGACTGTAATTCCGTATCAGGCGTTCTCCCTATACCGGTTGTTCAGGATAACACCATGACATCGGATAATACACGCGTCACTGTGCAAAAGACAAGGATTGTTGCTACAGGGATCGATCAATAATTCCCTGCACTACGAGCCAAATTCTGCTCACGGGAATGGTCAACTTGTTCCCTAATCCTAGTCTACATTCTCTATGCTCAATATAAAATAGCCACTTGACCCAATCATGCAGGTAAGTGCGCAATATAATAATGCTAATGGGAGTTGGTGGTTCCCCACCAACGAATCCTCGTTAATCGAGCCAATCAGGTATATGAACTCACTTCATGATTGAAGTGAGGGATCTTCAGCTCATTTTTTACGACTGATTACTCTCTGAATACATTCCTTACTTGGAATATAATCACTGACTTGAGCGTCGGAGAATCTTTGCAGGTGACACCACCATTCGCCCACTTCAACGCGTTAGGTCGGTGTGAAGGATCTCCAGAACGCCCAATCCGCTCTCCTCACTCAAGGACAACGGATACCTACACCGGATACACATACATCCGGTCTTCTATACAGTATCTACATACTATTTGTGACTGGTCTGAGTCCGGATCTCTAGACCCCGGTTCAGGACAGATCATTGGCACGCCCAGTGGGACACGATAAAGTTATTCCCATATCCTTTGACAGAGCAGGTAATCCACAATGGAAGGCGAAGCACAAGACTTCATGGAGAATCAAGCTGAAGGCAGAACCAATCCTAACGCCTTCAGAAAACTCAACTTTGATTCTCATGGGGGCAGCTCAAAGAAGATAGTAACAGTGTCTGATCCTGATCCTTGCGATGAGTTGATCAAACAACTTCAGAGAGAACTCGCTGAATTGCGAAGAGAAAAAAGGCAAAGCGAGGATAAAGAATCATCTCGCACGCGAAACACTCCCCACGCAACTGATGGTGAAAAGTCCACCACTCTTCAGTACTCAAATATCCCTACGTTTGAGGGGGGAGAACAGACTCGCGATTCTGAGGATGCAGCTTCCCGAAGGAAGAGAGATTCAACAACAGCACCCTCATTGTCTTACAATCTGAAGGTTCCTTTTTCAAGGAGACTTATGGGCATCAGCATCCCCAAGCACCTTCAAACTACTCAACCACTTTCCATCGGAAAGTATAATGGTGAAACTGATCCAACTAAGCACCTTGATGCTTATGTGTTTGAAGCCATGTACTTGGGGGCTGATGAAGACGTGATGTGCCGAATGTTCCCTCGAACATTGTCTGAGGAGGCCCTCGGGTGGTTTAAAGGCCTGCCTTCTGGATCCATAGATTCTTGGACGGAAATGGCAGCTGCCTTTGAAACCCACTTTGTCATCTCCAGAGACGTACCCAAGACGTCTCATATCTTGGCTCAGATTAAGCAAGGTGAAACAGAGGGCTTAAAAGATTTTTTGAAGAGGTTTTATAAGGAAGCAGCCCTGGTTCCTAACCTCACAGAATCTATCAAGCTGCATATCGTTATTGAGGCATTGCAGCTAGGATCAGCTTTCGCTCTTTCATTAGCAAAGAGCCCTCCAGCAACTTTTGAGGAGTTCAGGAAAAAAGCCTCAAAGTACGTGAGCATAGAGATGCACTTGGAGGCAATGGCTGCAAAGAAAAAGCCACCAACACCATCTCCCCAAACCCAGAAGGGTAAGGAGAAGACGAGGTCAGAACGCATGGAGAGGCCATTCACCAATCCTAAGGTTAATAACCACCCTCCTCGACCTCGAGAAAAGCATGTCAATTCCTTCAGCCATTATGCACAGTTATCTGCTAGACCATCTCAGATTTTGAGAGAGGTCGGATGGCCAGTTTTCAGCACATATGGCATCAGGAGACCAGCCCCTATGAAAAGACCAGGAAATTCCCGTAAGTACTGCGATTTTCATGAACAAAATGGTCATTCCACTGATGAATGCCAAGCTCTAAAGAACGCGGTTGAGACGCTAATTAGAGAAGGCAAATTGAAGCAGTACCTGTTCAAAGAAAAATCTCTTGACAGGGTAGAACGGAATGAGAAGAGAGAAAGAGATCCAGACGACGGGGATGACAACAACGGCAATCCGGTCCGAAAGTTCTCTGCTGTAGAAAAGCAAAAAGGTGTGATGACTGATAACGCAGCGCAAAGAGACAGCCTGCCCCAGCAACAACGTCAGGGCCGACGTGAAGTTATTGACATGATTGCTGGAGGATTTGCTGGAGGAGGAGCTTCAATTACAGCCCGTAAGAATCATCACAGAATGATTCTATCTATGCAAGGGAAAGTCAAAGACAATCACCCTTACAGAGGAGGGATTGAGGCTCCCATAATCTCTTTCTCCGATGAGGATTTTGGCCTAACCATTCCTGGTGGTGACGATGCTGTAGTCATCACTGCGGTGATAGCCAACAAGGACGTCCGAAGAATCCTTGTTGACCAGGGAAGTTCCTGCGATGTTATTTTCTATAATTGCTTTGAAAGAATGGGTTTTAAAGACTCAGACTTACAGCCTTATACGCAGGAACTAACAGCTTTCAACGGTGTAAAGCAACTAACTAAAGGGTATCTTGACACCCTTATCTCGTTTGAAGGCGAGCCAGGGGCCAGAACGGTCAAATCCCGAGTGCTGGTGATTGATGTCAAATCACCATTTAACGGCATCATAGGCCGCCCTACTCTAAATGCAATGGAGGCAGTTGTGTCAACCCCACATCTCCTTATCAAGTTCATTGATAAGGATAATGTTGTTTCATCAATCCGGGGTGATTAAGAGATGGCTAGGTACTGCTATAACCTCAGCCTCAACATGACGAAGCTGGACGCCTCCAATAAAAAGAGGAAACTCAATGATGCTGGAGCAGCTGCTGGATCTGTAAGCCTTATCGACCTGGACCCTAGGGCGAATTTGAACATTGATCCGCTCAACCCGTTAAAGCCCACACCGGATGGAAGTTCCAGGGACATCGTCTTGGGAGATTCTCCAGAAAAGATCACCCATATCAACGACAAGCTAGATACAGAAATGGAGCAACGACTACTGATGCTCCTGCAAGAGTTTAAAGATCTCTTTGCGTGGACTGCAGCCGATATGCCAGGCATAGACCCTGAATTCTGCTGTCATAAATTATCCGTCTATCCAGAGACGAAACCGGTGGCCCAAAAGAAAAGACGATTGGGCCCAGAGAAATAAAAGGTAGCTTGCCAGCAAACTGAGGAGTTGCTGAAGGCCGAATTTATCAAGGAAATCCGGTATTCCTCTTGGCTTTCGAATGTGGTGATGGTCCATAAATCCAATGGTAAATGGAGAATGTGCGTTGACTACGTGGACCTCAACCGCTGCTGTCCAAAAGATCCTTATCCTCTTCCTAATATAGATCGGATGGTGGATGATTCCTCTGGTTATCAATACCTGAGCTTCATGGACGCTTATTCAGGTTACAACCAAATTCCGATGTGCGAAGAGGATCAAGAGAAAACAGCTTTCATAAATGATCGTGGTGTCTTTTGTTATAAAGTCATGCCCTTTGGCCTGAAAAACGCTGGGGCAACATATCAGCGCATGATCAACAAGGTTTTCGAAGGCATGCACACCAAACTTGTTGAAGTATACATTGACGATATAATAGCAAAGACACCGGTTGGTGGCAATCATGTCGAAGATTTACGCCAAGTGTTCACCCGTTTGAGAAAATTTAACATGAGGCTGAACCCAATGAAATGCACATTTGCTGTCCCTGCTGGGAAATTCTTGGGATTCATGTTAACTCAACGAGGTATCGAAGCCAATCCAGGGAAATGCCAAACGATTCTAGACATGCAGAGTCAAAAGAATCTCAGAGAAGTCCAATCCCTGAATGGCAAGGTAGCAGCTTTGGCACGATTCATGCCAAAGATGGCTCACAGGTCGCTCCCCCTGTATAGGATACTGAAAAAGTCCAAGAAATTTGAGTGGGGACAGGAACAAGAAAAAGCTTTCCAAGAGCTTAAGGAGGTGTTGTCCAAACCTCCCATTCTCACGAAGCCTGACCCCGAAGATACACTCATTCTATACTTGGCTATTTCAGATGAAGCTTTGGGCATTGCCTTGATAAAAGAAACTCCTGATGGACAGAGACCGGTCTATTTCACTAGCAAAACCTTGCAAGGTGCTGAGGTCCGGTATCAAAAAATCGAAAAGGCCGCCCTCGCTGTTGTTTGGGCCTCTCGACGGCTGCGTCCGTACTTTCACGCCCATCCAATCATAGTGAGAACGGATTTGCCACTCCGTTCTGTCTTAATTAAGCCCGATCTCGCTGGGAGGATGATCAAATGGTCTATTGAACTATCTGAGTTTGATATATCCTATGAACCCCGAAGCGCTATTAAAGCTCAAGTCTTGGCTGATTTTGTTGTGGAAATGACAGGGACTGATCCAGATTCCCCTCGTGTCCATTGGACTATTTACGTTGATGGTTCATCGAACCAAAAAGGCTCTGGAGCAGGTGTAGTTCTAGAAAGTGACGACGGAGTACACCTGGAAATCTCCCTTCGTTTCAATTTCAAAACATCCAACAACCAAGCTGAGTACGAAGCTTGTTTGGCCGGACTGAGAGCTGCAATTGACATCGGAGCTTCTGAGGCGACGCTCTGCAGTGATTCACAACTGGTGATTTCATAAATCTTAGGAGATTATCAGGCTCGTGAACCTCAACTCCAATTATACTTGAACTGTGTCAACGAGTTGAGAGAGAAATTCTCGAAAATAGAATTCAAGCATGTTCCACGCGAAGAGAATACTAGAGCGGATATACTCTCCAGATTAGCAAGCACCAAGCGACCAGGTAGTACTACTACGCTGGTTCAAAGCACACTAACGTCGCCCATCATTCCTCTTTTCCCTTCTCTAAATGCCATAATGACAAACTCTCTTTATGGAGATACATGGATGGCCCCCTACATCCGTTATTTGGCCGATGGACAGCTGCCTACGGATGAGAAGGAAAAGACGAGGATAAGGAGGGAATTACCATACTTCACTATGATTGATGGTAATCTTTACAGAAGGGCGCTCTCTGTGCCCTATTTGATTTGTCTCAAGGAGAATGAGGTGCAAGACGTAATGGAGGAAGTGCATGGAGGACAATGTGGACACCACGCCGGAGGAAGAAGCTTAATGCGAAAAATCCTCAGGGCTGGATACTGGTGGCCCACGATGAAGCAGGACTCCATTGACTTCGTTAAAAAATGCGATGCTTGCCAAAAATTCTCCAATCTACACCACACACCGGCGGAAGAACTCTTCACATCCGCTGTTCCATGGCCCTTCTACCAATGGGGATTGGATATTCTGGGCCCCTTTCCAACTGCTCCTGGGGGCATCAAATATCTCATTGTAGGGGTCGACTATTTCACTAAGTGGATAGAAGCAGAGCCGGTGGTACATATTACTTCAGCCCGAACTCGTCGTTTCATGTATGAAAACATTATAACACGGTTCGGGGTCCCAGCACGGATTGTCACAGATAATGGCACCCAGTTCACGGATAGAAAATTCACAGATTTGCTCGAGGGGTTAGGAATAACCCAGATATTCTCATCCGTTGAACACCCCCAAACTAACGGCCAAGCTGAAGTAGCCAACAGGGAGGTGCTAAAGGGACTCAAGAAACGTCTTGGTGAAGCCAAGGGCGGATGGACAGACCAGCTGTGCCACGTCCTGTGGGCATATCGGACAACGCCTCATTCATCTACCAACGAATCCCCATATCGTCTAACATACGGGGTAGAGGCAATGATACCTGTGGAACTGCAAATTGCTTCCACAAGGGTCAAGTACTTCTCTGAAGAAACGAATAACGCCAACTTGGCATCCGAAATGGATGTCATACAGGAACTCAGAGAAGATGCATTCATCAGAGATCAAGCTATCAAAGCCAAAGCTGCTCTCCGGTACAACAAACGAGTCCAATCAAGGACTTTCAACGTTAGAGATTTGGTTTTGAGGAAAGCAAGTATAGGGAACAAATTCGCTCATCAAGGCAAACTAGCCCCAAACTGGGAAGGCCCATACAGGGTATCCGAAGTTACTGGCAAAGGCTCTTACCGCCTTGAAAACCTTGATGGCACTCCAATCTGAAATAAATGGAACACCCAAAACTTGCGCATCTACTATAGCTAGCTGTTGGAACCATCTACACTCTCCTATCCTTATCTTGGATTGAATACTGGAGAATTTATTTTCACAGCTACGCTCTCATTGTAATTCTTATTTTTTTGATTTAATAAGAATCTCTCACAACAATTTAACTCTTTCGAGTTTTTCTTATGCTGTGATTTTCAGTTTATCCGGTGTACAGAAACATATTCAGGACGGATGATCTCAGCTACTTATTCTGTAGTTGACGATGTAACTCCTCGAATATGTGCAACACACAAGAGCATACTCAGGACGGATGATCTCAATTACCCATTCTGTAATTGACGATGTAACTCCTCGAGTGTGTTTAATTGATTGAAGGCCCGGATTGTAGGATTAAACCGAACTCTAGGTACGGTTACTAAGTTTGGCTAAACACCGGTGAAGGCTCGGATTGTAGGATTAAACCGAACTCTGAGTACGACTAGTAGGTTTGGCCGAACGTCGGTGAAGACCTGAGTTGTAGGATTAAACCGAACCTCAGGACATGGGTTGTAGGGCCGGTCCTTTTTCAAGGCCACAAACCGAACCCCATGCGAAGGCTTGGGCGCAGTAGGCTGGTTCTTCTTCAAGACCACGCTGAACCCCAAGTAACGGGCGCAGTAGGTTCAGGATTAGCCCTGATCTGAACCCCGTGTTGAAGGCTCAGATTGTAGGATTAAACCGAACTCTGAGTACGACTAGTAGGATTAACCGAACGTCGGTGAAGAATCGTCATTGGGTAAAACCAAAAGACTGATTAAAGAACGGTTAGTAGGATTAAACCGAACGCCAAATACGACGAGGATTGTAGGATCAAACCGAACTCCAAACACAACAAGTAAGTTATACTGAACTCCAAATTAATACTTTCTGGTGAAGTTCTTTATTTGGAAGTTTTATAGCTTTGAATTCTGACTCATCAATTCTGACACAAAAATAATTCACTCGGGTATGCCACAATCTGAGGCATATTCACCCGAAACCTCTCAGTCGGAAATATTTGAAGAGGAATTTCTATTTTAAATCCTCATTCTCAAGAACTCTCACGTGAAAGTCTCACTCAGAGTTTGTTCAAAGTACTGATCACCCAATGATACTGGGGGACAACATCAACGGTTTAACGAATATCTTGAGGAATGAACTCTCGATGAAATGATCTCACAATCATTCCCCTTAAGTCGATCTCGTGATGATGATATGTTCCCTCACAAGCGGTGATCTTATTATGAAATTCATCTCGCATGTATAAGACCGGTATGGAGATTGTGTTTTACAATCCGATCTTCATTACTTAAATCCGGAATGACACAATACACATGCAATCCCTATATTAAAGTTATTTTTCACTAAACAGGAATGGAGGCAAAAAACTCTTTTATTGATTTAATGAGAATTACAATTCGTGTAATAATCCGGAGCTGATCCCGGAACACAGCGAATTCGAATCAATAAAATGAAAAAGGAAACAGGGAAGGCGCTACTTTCTCTGGCTTGAATCTCCTTCTTTCCCTTCGGCTTTGCCTCCGGTCTTGCGTTCTTCAGTGCGAGAACTTGTTCCTGTACTTATGGGCTTTAGGAGTGAAGGTCCCATTGATTGGCCTTCAATTAAAGGAGCAAACTTATAAGGAGTGTTAGGCGGACTCTCATGACGGTTATCAACGATGGCCACTAGTTTCCCTTGGTGAAACTCATAAAACGGTTCAATACCGTTCAGATTAATTGACACCTTGGGATTCCGGTATAGCACTTGACGAACTGCCAACCCGAAAGCCTCCTTGACTGCTTGATCACACATGTTCACAGCATCGTCCAAGTCTGCTTTCAGGGTCTTGACTTCGTCAATCGAATCCGCCAACTTTAAGAGCAGCTCCTTTTCCTTACGTGACCAATCATCCACTCCCTGAGAATGGACGACCTTAGCCTCCTTCAACCCCTCTTCTAGCTTCGAAGAGCGTTCCTTCTCCACACAAAGGTTGGCATGAAGGTCAGCATTGATTTTCTTCTGATCAAGAACTTGACCCTCCAGCTCCTTGGCAAGGTTCTTCAGCTTGGCAATTTCTTCATCCTTCTTCTGTCCTTCTTCTCTAGAAGCTTCTAGTCTTCTTTCTAAATCGAGGATGTTTGCCTTGTCTTTGCCAACCAATGAGCTGAGCCTCTCGTTCTCTTCTGTAAGCTCACGAACCGACTTGAGAAGCCCAGACAATTCAGCCAAGTGCTTTTGTCCGTCGTCGCAAGCTTTGATCATTTCTTTACTCTTCAACGAGGGCTTCACCTTGTATGAAGGTTCAGGAACGCCCTCAGGAACGGAGTCCTCATACACCAGATTATGAACAAGGCCGGAACTACCTTCAAGAGGACAAGGAGCTTTGGGTGTGAAATAAGTCGTTATTGGCTTCACCCCATAAGTGATTACACTGCCTGGGGCATCAGGAGTGGGCTCTTCCGCTCTCTTTTCCTTAGAGGGCTCTGGCTCAATAACCCCTCTTGAAGTCTTTGGTTTCTTGGGTGAAGGTTGACGGTCTGAGATCTTGGAGGGGTCACGCTTTGTCCTCTTCTTTTTCTTGACGACCTTCTCAGATCCGCCCTCGAGTAAAGGAATATCGTCACCAGCAGACGAGGTTAATGTTATTGTCTCAGCAGTAGCCTTCTTTGAATTCCGCTTTGCCTGAATGTCATTTTCAGCCGCAACGGAAGTCTCTCTGGCCTTGAGTCCTTTTAGCCTATTCATCTCTGGTGACTCGTTCTGAATTTCACCTGCATAATCAAAAGACACAATCAGAGATCAAAAGTTTCAAGGCATGACATAATAACGCATGAAGAATGGCAGGAAAATTACGTAAATACTCCTCGCAAGTAGACTTTGGTCCTAACAAACGCCTGCAGGAGAAAAATTGGTGTGAGGCTGTGTAGGATTGCAGAGCCGAAAGAACAAAGATCGAGGTTGGGCTCAGTTCGTCCTCCTCGGTGTAGTACGCTTGGGAGGTCAACAAAAAATGTTCGTGCGTCCAAGCCGCTGGGAATTTTGGAATCCCATCTTCAGTTAACCAAAAAATTGGTTCATTCGGATGGACGCTGATCTTCGTATAATAGGACTTGAAAGAACGGCCATCGACTTTGGCCGAATTAGTGTACGCTTCAAAATTGATTATTTTGGAGAGAGTCCGGAGAGATATCAAGCTTACTCCCCCCTTCTCCTTATTTGCACGACGGACTACTTGAGAAAAGTAGAAGAGCATAGCCACCGTCGGTTGAAAATTGAAGTGCTCCCCAAGCACTTCGAGAGAATGGATTAACCCCCATCCATTAGGGTGAAGTTGCGAGGGAGCGCAGTCCAGGAATCTCAGGACTCCCATCTGAAACTTCGTAAAAGGGAAACGCACGCCCAAGTTCAGAAATAAAAAATCATACATGTACAAGGACCTCTCGTCCGGTGTATGACATATCCGTTCTGATGGAAGGGGAGCGAACACCTTAAAACACCATTTGTATTTGTCCTTCTTCCAAACCGTAAACCGCGGCTCCAGCTCCCCTTCATCCTCCCGAGCATGGACGGACGGTGTTTCATGAAACTCCTCAGCCACCCAGCTGAATGGGCGTTCCTGTTGGAATTTCACCCAGTCTATCCGGTGTGCAACCACATTGCATAGGCCGGATTGGGTCTTCAAGATATACTTCTCAGAAGGAGATTCCCCTTCAGACGATTTCCTCCCAGTAACTTTCTTTGTCACCATTGTGAAAGCTTTGATGCTGCGATAAAATTTCACATCATCAGAGAGATACAAATCCCCACTCTCGACACTCTCACTGGAGGAGGAAGACTCTGAAGAGGGTATAATCACCCTTTGCCTTTGATATTGCGACTCCTCCCTCTCTGTATACTGTGGCCTCGACTGGAGGATCACTGGGATCCTCCCACCACGAACGCTAGGGTTTTGAGTCAAAGCCCTTCCTCCTCTTCCTCTAGGGCTAACGCCACTGAAGCTAACACCCTTCCTAGACATTCTCAAATATAGAAAAGAGATACAAAAAACGAAGGGAAAGTGGTTACCTAAGGATAGTGAATTGAAATTCACAGAGGCGAACACGAAGAACTTCTCGGAACTTTTGCAGAGGTTCGTTAAGGGAGCAACAAGAAATGGTAACTGAGATTGCCAGATATGCCTTTTTCAGGGCACAAGAATTTTTCAAATACCCACTAAACACAACCTGTCGTTTACCCCCAAACGACTCCCCGTTTAGTGGACCAAAATTGTCGTTTAGTACCTCAAGGCGCGAAAATGCCATCGTTTTGTCACAGAGCCTTCGAAATGGGCCTATTAAAACCAAATACTAGGCCCAACAAGACTATACGTGACAGTTACTAAGACATGCGCATTTAACGCAATAATGGCGCGCCCACGTGAATTAAGGCATTAAATGTCCAATCATTAGAAACGTGGCCACCATTACTCGAATACCAAGGGTTGCGAAATTCGATAAACTCCTGATATTCTCATTGTCGAATCCGCCCTTAGGAGATTCATCACTACGGAACCTTGTTCCCAGAGCGGACATATACACTTCGATGTAGTCCCGAAATCCAGACGTACTACGATTAATATAGCTCATATGAGCAAGTCTACTCATTCCTCACATTAGCTAGGGGGCTAGGAGGTATTACTCGGATTTCGGATTTGAAAATTTGTTCAATCCGTACTCCATGATTAAAAAACTTCACCAGGACGGATGATCTCAATCACTTATTCTATGATTCGATGATATAACTCCTGGTATGAAGAATTCCAATAATCATTCCAGGACGGATGATCTCAATCACCTATTCTGTGATTCGATGATGTAGCTCCTGGTGTGAATCATTCCAGGACGGATGATCTCAATCACCTATAAAGTGATTCGACAATGTAACTCCTGGTATGAACAATTCTCATCATCAATCCGTACTCCTATGATTGAAAAATGTCTCCAGGATGGATTATCTAAATCACTTAATCTGTGATCTGATGATGTAACTCTTGGTGTTGTGTACTTTTCCAGAACGGATAATCTCAATCACCCATTACGTGATATGACGATGTAACTCCTTGACATGGTATACCTGCCCAGGACGGATGATCTCAATCACCTATTCTGTGATATGATGATGTAACTCCTGGCGCCATACACACCTCAAGGACGGATGATCTCAATCACCTATTATGTGATCCGACGATATAACTTCTGGTGCTGTACACATCCCCAAGACGGATGATCTCAATCACTTATGAAGTGATTTGATGACAAAACACCTGGCATGATCAATTCATATAATCATTCCTATGACGGAAAATTCTGAAAGTCAGTCCGCACTTTCATTTTCAAGTGGTATTCTCCCAGGTCGGATACTCTTTATCACCTATTCTGTGATACAATGACGTAAATCCTGGCGTAGAAAAACTCCCATCATCATCCTTATGATGGAGGATTCAAGCACCACTTCCTTACACCTTTGCAGTTCCCCAAACTTGGAACAATACTCTTACAATGAACGACATAGTTTTCTCCAGTGAGAATAACATGAATAAAATACAGTCATCCGTCCTGTTACATTACTCTACTGAACAGCGGATCGACCCATCTTTCCCCAAGAAAATTAAGAGAATTAAGGATCATGCCCCAAAGACAGGCACCTTCTTCTTAATACATATTTGGGGACATGTATATATTTCGCCGTTCTAAAATTACCTATTGTTTAATCTTCTGAGGCAGTTATTTCAATCTGGCCTTAAGATTAATTATACAGAGCGGATTAGCTACGATTTAAATATACATGAAACGATGAAGACAAATGCCTTAAATGGAATTTATTCATTAAAAACAAGGCTGTACACAATAGTTCAAAATCCGGAGTTGATCCCGGTACACAACTATACATGTAAATGAAAAGAAAACTACGGAGGAGGAATCTGTTCTTCAGTTTTCTGTGCCTCCTCAACACCAGGCTCTTGTGCCCCTTCCTTGGGAACCTCCACAGGAATCTCCCCTCCAGGAGCTTCAGCCCTTTCTTCAGAAGAAGGAACCTCGGACACAGGAAATACGTAATCCGGTCCCATGGTTTGACCCTCAGGAAGAGGAGGCAAACCATACAGGGACATTAGGGGATCTTCGTGATGACCATCCACCACTGCGACTAACTTTCCCCCATGGAACTCATAGAACGGATCCATTCCATAAAGGTTAAGTTTCGCAGTGGGGTTGCGGTAGAAGACTTGGCGTATGGCTAGGCCGAAGGACTCTTCGACAGCCCGGGTGCATATGTCAACTTCTTCTTCTATCTCAGCTTTCGCCGTGGCCAATTCTTCCCGCAACTTGGACAGCTCCTCACTAGATACTTCGGAATCCGCTTTCCTAGTCTTCAGTCCCTCTATCTCAAGAAGGAGCTTCTTCTCCCTTTGAGACCACTCCTCAGCAGCAACTTTATTTTTATCCTGGCTGTTACGGAGTTCTTCCTCCTTCTCTGCCACTTTGCCTTCCAAGCCTTTGAGGTCGCCTTTGAGCTTGAGATTCTCTTTAGTCATCATCTCTCCGAACTCCTTAGATTTGGTGAGACGATCTTCCATTAACTTTATGGAGGCTTTATCTTTTTCCGAGGAAAGGTTGAGCTCTTCTAATTTGTCACTCAGCTCTTCAACCTTATCGACGTTGTCAGCTAACTCGCTGACTAAAGAAAGCATTCCAGCGAGTTCGGCTAATTGCCACCTTCCGGCCTCACACGCTTCTTTAATTTCTTTAGCACTGAGCGTAGGCCGGAGTTTGTATATCGGTGGTGGAAGAGTGGCTGGAGTAGAACCCTCATAGGAGAGGAAGGGGGTGAGAAACGAATTGGTTGGGTAAGAGGTTGGATTTGACCCAGAAACCCCGACAGCAATCCCTTTACCTCCAGAGGTAGCAGCTGCTGCTTCCGAGGTTTCAACAGGCTTATCCTCCGGAGTTCTGCGCTTTTTGGACGGGCCTCCCACTGAGTCATTCTTAATTTTTCTTCTCCTCTCAGAAACTTGAGGATGACCCGTGGCTACATCAGCGGCAAAGGAACCGCCCTCAACCAACGGGACGTCCCCTTCAGCATCCGAGGTCAATATTATTAATTCAGGACGATCCTTAGTTGAGGGCCTGGGCTTAACCTCGTTCTCACGAGCAACGGACTTACCCGCCGCCTTGAATTTCTTTAACTTGTCCATCTCTGGAGTTTCTTGTTCTATTTCACCTACATGAACAAACACAAGATGTTAGCAACTATAAATATTTTATATATATTTGGTAAAGGAGAAAGGGTGAAATAAAACGAGAAATACGCAAATATTCCTCCCGGACTCCGCTTGAGCTACTTAGCAAACGCCTACACGAAAAGACGTGACGACGTGTAGTGTGTGATTCAAGTGCGAACAACACTCTCGACGTATCACGAGACAGATCGGATTGATTAGTGTAGTACGCGTGAGAGCTCAAGAGAAAGTATTTGTGTGTCCAACTCAAGGGAAATTTGTCGACGCCCTCTTCATCCTTCCAAAATATTGGTTTCACCTTCTTGATGGATATGCGAGTGAAATAAGTCTTGAAGGACTTCCCATCGACCTTGGCAGAATCCGTATAAGACTCAAAGTTCACAAAGGAACAGAGAGTCCAAAGAGTCACCAGACCAACTCCACCCTGCTTATTTGCCCTTCGAACTACTTGGGTGTAATAGAACAGCATCGCTACAGTTGGTGTGAAATTAAAATGTTCACCCAAGACCTCCAAAGCTCGGATGAGGCCCCAACCGTTGGGATGAAGTTGGGAGGGTGCACAGTTCAGAAACTTCAAGACACCCATCTGGAGTTCGGTTAGAGGGAAACGAACTCCCAGATAATGAAAAATAAAGTCGTACATATATACAGAGCGGTCATTAGGGACGACATGGCATATCCGCTCTGTCGGAAGTGGTGCGTAAACCCTATACCACTTTTTCGTCTCTTCATCCGTACTCAGCGTGAACCTCGGTTGAATCCGGGATCCCTCCTCATCCGCATGACGAGAGGCCAAGTCCTTAAACTCGCTGGACACCCAACAGAAAGGCCATTTAGCCTGAACCTCCTCCCAATTCAGCCTCGAAGCAACAACGCTATAGAGACCTTCAGTTATCCTCGAAATAGCGCTATTTCCAGAGGTTCCCTCTCCAGTGGCCATTTGGATTTTCTAAATCGAACTCCTTAATCTACGATAAGAAATAAAATGTCGTCAGAAAGTTGTAATCATTACTCACTGCATTTTAAAAGCAACTACAATCAGAGGACGACTCTGAGAAGGGAAAGGTCACTTTCCACAGTGAGTAAGATCCCCTTTCTGAGCGACGCGATTCAGTCTTAGGAAGAATCACAAGGATTCTTCCCCATGACTATTAGGGTTGCGGGAAACTGATTCCCCCCTAGATGAAGCCTACTTTCTTTAACTAAGAAGTAACAAAACAAAACAAGACCAGAACAACAAGGAAGAAATAGTTACCTCAGACGATAACGATGAATATGAAGAACGAAGAAACCCTCGTAATGTAGGCAGCAAACTTCCTTGAAAAATTTCTGCAGAATTTTGTTAAGGAAAGAAAAGCGAGTGGAACCCAGAATCCACTAAGTGTTCCTTTTATAGGAAACGAAGAGGTTCGGTTACCCCCTCTTGAAGTTGTGTCGTTCTCAATAAAACGCATTCGTTCATAAGCGAAACGACACAACCGTTCCAAATTCTTGGGCGCCAAAATGATAGCGACTCAGCGAAGGGCTATCCACTAGGCCCAAAAGTTTTGAAAACTTCGGGCCCATTAAGCCCAAAACAACGGTTAATAAGATTTTCATCTCAGACGCAATAATTGCTTGCCCACATGATTAAAAGCATTAATGTCCAATCATGCAACGCAATTCGCGCTTTACAGCCGTTACACGAACTTCAAGAGCTTTCAATTCCAATAAACTCTTGAAATTCTCGTACAACGAATCTTTGTCTGAATCCGTTGTGGCCGCATCGACAGGTCGGATCTATTAATTTTAGAACGGTTCTTTACGAATGACAACAGATGCTAAGGAACTGTTACACACATAAGCTTACCGATATTAAGACCTCTCGCAGGTTGAGTAACTTATGTGAACAACCATTCGGTCCCTCACACAAGCTAGGGGACATATGATCCGGTCTCAATACCGGTATCCGATCTTCTATACATATTTCAACGTCTTTGATAAGACATCTACGTGTAACCGGTGTCATCGGTATACATCCAGACTGTAATTCCGTATCAGGTGTTCTCCCTATACCGGTTGTTCAGGATAACATCATGACATCGGATAATACACACGTCACTGTGCAAAAGACAAGGATTGTTGCTACAGGGATCAATCAATAATTCCCTGCACTACGAGCCAAATTCTGCTCACGGGAATGGTCAACTTGTTCCCTAATCCTAGTCTACATTCTCTATGCTCAATATAAAATAGCCACTTGACCCAATCATGCAGGTAAATGCGCAATATAATAATGCTAATGGGAGTTGGTGGTTCCCCACCAACGAATCCTCGTTAATCGAGCCAATCAGGTATATGAACTCACTTCATGATTGAAGTGAGGGATCTTCAGCTCATTTTTTACGACTGATTACTCTCTAAATACATTCCTTACTTGGAATATAATCACTGACTTGAGCGTCGGAGAATCTTTGCAGGTGACACCACCATTCGCCCACTTCAACGCGTTAGGTCGGTGTGAAGGATCTCCAGAACGCCCAATCCGCTCTCCTCACTCAAGGACAACGGATACCTACACCGGATACACATACATCCGATCTTCTATACAGTATCTACATACTATTTGTGACTGGTCTGAGTCCGGATCTCTAGACCCCGGTTCAGGACAGATCACCATGCATGATGTTTTGGAGATCGCTTTAGGTGATACTATGTTGACGTATTAGTCATACAATTTTGGAAGACGTAAGATACTATTATGACATAAAATTATGATAAATATTGTTTTGAATTTATGAATCATTGCTTTTAAGAAATTAGGTATCTATATCACTTATGAAACCAAAGAGATGAGATACAAAACTACATTCAGAGTATATTAACAGAAGGAAAATGTGTTACCTTGCATTGTATTTTATTCCATAAGTTATTTGGTCCTTTGCTAATTGTTTAAAAATAATTTTCAAATTATTTCATATTTGATATTAATTTACATAGGGATCATTGGCAGTTGATAATAATCTATTCGAAATAGAATGTTTATGTGTTATTATGCTTAACAAATGGTAAGCCAAATAAAGAACTCAAAGAGCTTCTACAAATGTAAGTGTTTGCTATCAATTCTAACTGTATAGTGGAATATATGACCTCATGCATGCATGTTATTGTAAGCTTCTTAAGTTAACTAGTTTTGCATTAAAATTAATTTATTCATAGACCTATACGAACATGTCAATTGTTGCTAGGTTGACATTCAAAAAGTTTAAAACTACCTAAATGGATCACTTCAACTATAAGTTGCATATGTAAAAAGTTATTTGTTTGCTTGTGACATTTTTCCTAAACATATGTAAAGGCTAATTTGGTGTTATTTTTGAATTTGTGTAGTGCCCAACACAGCCACTGGGTAGCGTGGAGTGTGAATTTTATATAATGAAACACATGTTGGATATTGTCTTGGCAGACACGATTCATAAGGCAGAGTAATTTTTTAACCATGCTTGTAATAATAAAGTTTAAGCTTAAGAAACATATTAAGTGCGTGTTTATGGTAATTGTGTTGTACTTGAGTTATTGTGCTCAAGCTTATTGTGACATTTTTATTAAATAGATTTGATTGGGTTAGGAAGTTATAGTGGAAAAGTTGAGAAAATGGAATAGATTCATAGTTTTAACTTAAAAACTACCATTTATTGTTGTCGTTTTCTCTCCTCTTTCTTATATACATGATATGTGAAGCAGTATGAAAGTGTCCCCTTCTAAAGACTTGTTTTATTTTTAAATTTATTTTTGCAGTTTAGATTTCACTTTATGGTAACTAGTTCTACTTTTGATTAAGATTTTAAATTTTAAGCATAAAACTATAAATTCAATTATTTCATTGATTTACCAACTTTTATGATTTTGTATATTTGTGCTTAAATGTTCCTATTGTTAATGTACTATTTGTGTTTTAAATTTTTAGAGATTTATTCAAGAACCACTCCGAGGATGACATTAAAGACATTTGAAAATGATGGGTAAAATTTTTATTTTAGGTTGTAGAAGTATAGTTTAGATTTAGGATTGCTTAATTGTAAACATTTATTCTGGTGTATATGATATTTCATTTATATTATATAAAGATAATTTAGTGCATTATTTATTTTTATTTTAATTGATAGTGTTTTAATTGATATTTTGTTTTAATTGAATTTTGGATGGACATTAGACATTAGTATGTGAATTTTGGTTTAATTTTGAATTTGGATAATAGTGCTAGCAAAGAAACAAAAGGGGAAATGTAGTTTTTTATACCGATTGTATAAAACAATGTGTTAAAAATAACTTTCCTACACCATATCCAAAAAAATGAATTGATGTAAAATGTCATATTTTACACTGGGTATAAAAAAGGAACTAGTGTAAAATATACTTTTCAAATTAGTTATGAACCAGTGTAAAATGCCACTTATTTTGTACATCTCCTGGATCCACATCAGTTGACGAATTAATGTAAAATATAAAAAATGACCGATATAAAAAATCATCTGTACACTAGTGTTTAATTTCCTAGGTAAAAAAAATTAATTATACTTCAATAATATTTTCAAAAAAAATTAAGCATATCAAACTTATTTCTAACCTTGTATTCCAAAAAAAAATAAAATTCCTTAAAAAACATAATTTTCAAGAATTTAAACACTAAACAAGCGGGGAAGTTTCTTGTTTTATGACTTGAAAGTTCAAATATTTCAATTCCTAAAATAAAGTTGCCGACATCTATCTCCTGCAAACCCCACTTGGAGATTCCTCTATTAGGTTTAATTACATTGTTTTAGACCTTTAGCTTGTTTTTGTTTCTTCCTATGCTCCCTAAAATAACCCACTTTATGAGAGAGGGCCACATGCAATTCATTAGGTCATCATTTCAAATATAAAATGTTTATTTATTTAACTAACAGAAATTTAAATACTTTTCATTTATTAGATTTGAAATAATTCAAATATCTATTATATCAAAAATTAAATTTGCAATTATTTCCTTTTTAAATCTTAATTAATAATTTTAATCAACGTGAAGCATAACAATACAATATGATTGTACTTATTAAAATCGACCTCGTCATATTACGTGCATATGGGTTTTTTTTTTCTCTTAATTTTGTGCATATGGTTTTAAGCCAACAGCATACCACAATCTCAAAATCGTTCATTTTATTTTTTTTTTGTTTGATCTTTTTTTAAAAAAATAGTATGTGTATCCGTGTACGTTACACAGTTTAGTTTTGAAATATTTATTTAATAATTATATTATTATTATTATTATTAAACTTGTCAAATAAAAGTAGGTTTAAAATATTTAAACAAATTTACTGAAAAAATTATAAATATGATTTATAATATATTATATTTAAATATTTAAATTTTAAACTTTTCTATTTAAATTTTTAAATTTTTAAATTTTTCTATTTAAATTTTTAAATTTTAATATGCAAATAGAACTCTTTTCAAAAAAGTTTATGTATTAAAATTCAAACAACTGATAAATTGTAACACCAACAATTCATGTTTGAAATTTCATGACTTAAAATTTTTTTCGTGTTGAAGACACACAAATAGGATCATGGCAATGTAGGCTAGCTTGAGGAGTCTAACAATTAGATCCTAGTAGAGGGAAGAAAACCAATTAAAATAAGGAAGACCTATTTAGGTGAAAGACCCAAAATTTTACCCACTCACCAAGGCAAGCCATTAATGACTCTCAGGACTTGAGAGTGTTTAATGCTTAAGTTTACCTAGTTGCCTAAGCAAGTCTCCCATGCTTAGGTGAGCCATTGCTCAAGCCTAAAGTCTTGCATAGGACCTAAGAGCTAAGTCCTTAACTCACTCTATCTAGGTGAGCATCCTCGCCTGGGCGAGCCACCCAAATTTCCACTCACTTGCCAGACGAGCCATTAATGACTCTCAGGGCCTACATAGGATATAAGAGCATTTAATGCTCATCAAGGCCACTCACCTAGGCAAGCTTGACAAGTGGTAGATTTTGCCAACATTGCCAATCCTATTGCCTTATCAAATCATATCCAAGTGGCACCAAATTTAGTACACATCTCATACACCTTATTTCCTAACTACTGGTCTAAGTCTCATGCTAAAACGACATCCCAACTGAGTTTGACATACATCGGTAGTTCCAGGTAAAAAAGGTCATTTCAAAAAACATGTGAAACTCCAATTGGAAGGGTTTGACACCAACCTTTCATGCTAATGCATCACTATACACAATTGGGACTTGCCCACAACCTAATTGAGCCATTTTATCAACATTACGCCATTACTCAATTCCTAGACATTTCAATGCAATATTTACAACTTACATGAAACACCAATACACACATACATGCATATTGCATATAAATCATTACTATGGCACCACAAAACATCATATCTACGTACATCATCATCTAGCTATATAAACCTCCAGTGAAGCATATAACAAATACCTATGTAAAATATCAGTCCTATATCGTGTCGGCCGAAGGCATCTATATATATAGACACACACAAGTCTAACAAAGCTATTTATAATCTTAAGGTGCATCCTCACACCACTATTGCCCGTGGCACTTTCACCATTCTCCCCATCTGTGAAGTTCATTGTATCACAAAAATAGTAAGGGTGAGTAACCATATATTAAATGACAAATATTGACTGGATTACACAACTACCCATTATTCTAGTCGATTCACATCATCACATCATATATATAAACATATATTGCTATTAAATACAACCACAACATATATAGTCACTCACAACAACAATCATCATCTATTGCATTGCAGCTCACCTAGCTCAATGCTAACATCTAATGCATATGCATGTGGATATGACTATCATGATGGGATATATTATAGTATAAAAGAATTCAACATATATCTATATTTTTAACAATACTGAATCATACACCTAGTTGTAACATCATCACTCCAAGTGACTACAGCAGCTTAACAAATAGTGTTGCAGGTCGACTCTAGAGCCTATCTAGAGCTATTGAGGTTTCTTAAAGAACCACCACAGGATCTTTGCTTTACCATCAAGTCATTCTCCTATTTGGGCCTCATAATAGGCCCCCTACAGTCTTGTGAGTATCTTTATATAAATGCTGTTAGGGAATCCATCAGGGTCAGGCAGCGAAAACACAAAGGATTCCCAAAAAAGGATTGCAAAAACAAATGTCTCAAGGCATTATGCAAAATTAAATTTTTGATTTAGGGTTTACCTCTTGTAGACGCAAAGCAAGTTCCTCGATCGAAACAATTGTAGTTTCACCCTTAGGAGTCCACACGAGCACTCCCACCAGAAAAACAAAGTTCCGAATGCTAGTACGAAAATTTGATAATAATCTAATTTCTAAGCCGCAGCCTATATGAGCATCTCATGCTCTATATATAGGCTTAGGTCTTAACCTCAGCTCTCATTAAACATTGGGCTCCTAACTCATTCTAAATGAGTTAGGCCCAAATAGTTTTATTTTTAGTCCAACTAAAATAAAACTATCCTCTGGTGGGCTTACTCTATGTGTGTGACCCTATAGGTAAAATATTCAGTTATATTAATAATAAAAATAAGAGCGGTATCTAGCAATAGTCTGAATATTATTTATCATCGATATGACCTATAAGTGATAATTATGTTATATATTTATTCCTTTTGTCACGATATCTAATTGGGC
The DNA here is from genome assembly GCA_037962975.1 of Clitoria ternatea. NCBI lineage: Eukaryota > Viridiplantae > Streptophyta > Magnoliopsida > Fabales > Fabaceae > Clitoria > Clitoria ternatea. Next base: position 20,865,790 of record CM075675.1, read on the forward strand.
CCAAGGCATGGTCGTCGTCATCCTTGTATGGCCCAATTCATTTTAGTTGGTACCAGAGTAGACTTTACAGAATAAATATCTAATATTTATTCGTCCTAGAATGGCCATGCATTTTGTTAGTCTCACTCCATCAAGTGGTTCATAGATATCACTCCTGTAACATCCCTAATATTTTAGAAAAGTTTTAATTGACGAAAAATATTAATAATTGCCCAACCGGATTTATTGAAATTTTGGGAATTATTAGTATTAAAAATGCAATTAGAATTAATTAAATGTTGTGGGAATAAATAAATTTATTTGATTAATTAATTATAAAAGATTAAATAAAAATAAATAGAAGAAGGTAAATTTGAAGTTACAATGGGGTAAAAGGTGAAGGGTGAAAGGTAAAGGTAAAAGTTTTAATTAAAACTTTTAAAAGAAAATGTAATTGAAATAGGAAATGACCAAATCGCCCTTGGGTATTAAAACCTTAAGTTTTATTTTCTTCTCCTTCTTCATTCACGTGATTTGCCTTCTTCTTCCTCTCCATGCTTGCCGTGACCTGCATGCACCAGGGGGAGGTCAATCTTGCGCCGAAACTTCGAAATAACTACGTTTTTGAGACTGTAGCTTCGAGGTGAGTCCAATGGGTCTTTTAAATTAAGCTTTCATAGCTCTTTCGCTTTCTCTGTTAAACCGAAGAGTCGTGCATGGAGGAGTGAGCTTCTGTTTCTTGCTCCTCTAGTGCGTAGAGGCTTGAAAATGGCTTTTTAAAGTAATGGGGATGGTTTAACGTTGACGGATTTTGCGTTTCGACCTCCGTAGGTAACGAAACAGTCGTCGGAGGATCGAACGGTGAAGTGGGTGTTGACTTCGAACGTAGGACGTTGGACATAGCGTTGAGAGAATGCCAATCTCATCAAGAACGAGTCGTCGGAGCTCGGAATCAAGGTAAGGGGGTGTTCGGGTCGTAATTAATTAGAATAGGTAAATGTAATTAAATTGAGTAAGTGAATTAAATACGGAATTAATGAGAATATATAAATAGTGATAATTGTATATGTATGAATGAAAGTTGTGTATGATTTGTGATGATTATGAGCACAATGTAAATTGAATGGTGAAGAGTTGATGAGTATAGTGGCATTGTGATGACGGGCTTGACAAGTAGGTCGCCCAATTGATGAGTATGCGTTTTGTGATGGCCACTTGCATTATGATATATATGAAATATGAATATACATGTGTGATTATGTGGTGTAGGACGGCCGACGGTATGTGCAGCCCCTCGTTTCTGGCTCCCGTGGTGTTTATGCCCAGTTGAGCTACCCAGTGGTCAAGTAGGACCCAGTGGTTGAGGTGGAGAGTCAAGTAGGACTCAGTGGACCAAGCAGGGTTCACGGGGTGTCAAGTAGGACCCCCAGCTGAAGGCCGATCCTTTTAGTATCCGGATACTAGGCGTCGAATTGATATGAGAGTCAGTGGTGTTATTTGATGCATTGTTAGTATTGTATGATGATATGAATATGTATCTTGTTATTGAATTGCCATTCTAGAATGGCAAATTGGGGATAAAGGAATTGGAATCGAATTCTGAATGGTAAATGGAGATTGAGGACAAGAGGTAAGATAAATGGTACAAACTAAAAATAGTGAATATGTATCTTGTTATTGAATTGCCATTCTATATTAATTATGATACCAAACACTCACCCTTGCTGTTGTTTCCTTAATTTTAGTAACCAGTGACAGGGAAGAGGTTGAAGCCCCGGAGATGCGCCAAGCGGAGAATTGATGCCAAGGAGCTAAGGAGATCATGAAATGAACTAAATGTGTAATGTGTGTTGTGAATTATGTATGTTGTGCTTGGATGTTGTGTATGCATGGTGAGTCAATTTGGAATACTGTTATCGTAGTCATGAATGTGATGAATAGCAAATAGAAAACTGAATGTTGTTGATGTATATTGGCATGGAGCCAATGGTAGTGTACTTGATGCATGTACTTGATGCATGAATATAAATAGGTTTGATCTATGATTAGAAATATGAATGATGTGAGATGATAGGTGAATGGCCTAGTGCATTGATGATTGATGTACATTTAGCAGAATGGAATTAGAAGTGAAGTGCATTGTATGATTGAAATGTAGGTAAGTGGATAAACTAAGTCAGATGAGACATGTGAGTGTTTAAATTTGTGGGTTGGTATGAAAATCCTAAGTCCTTCGCATGTACTGCATAACTCGCTTGAGCGAGATGAATTCTCGCTCAAGCGAGAGGGCCTTGTATCAGTGATATGCTCTCTGACCCAATCTCGCTCGAGCGGGTATGAGTTAGCTCAAGCGAGATAGGTAAGAATTAGGAGAATGTGGTTTCTGGAGGTTTTGCGCTCAAGCGGTTATAACCTCGCCTGAGCGAGGAATAGAGGAAATGGCCATGTGTTGATCTCGCTCAAGCGAGAGGAACTCCAGCTCAAGCGAGGTGTGTTTGGGGTATCAGGGGGTGCTACTGGGTGGTTTTCGCCCGAGCGGATCGAATTTCGCTCGAGCGAGGATCAGGGGAACTGATTGCATATCCAACTTCGCTTAAGCGAATAAGATTCGCCCAAGCGAAGGAGGGGAGTTTAGGTACTGGAGTATTCTCGCCCAAGCGGGAACGAGGCCGCTTAAGCGAGTGGCAATGGCATAGCTTCTGGGTTTATTTCGCTTAAGCGAGAATGATGTCGCCCAAGCGGAATAAAGACCTGATGCGTATGGATACCTTCGCTCAAGCGTAATCGTGTCTCGCTTAGGAATGAAATGTGAACCACGCTCAAGCGAGTGGACACTTCGCTCAAGCGAATATTCATGATCTCGCTTAAGCGAGTTGGGGATTCGCTCAAGCGAGATGCCCCTGATTCCCTTTTCCCTCCTTTTGTTCTATTTAACTAGTTTTCTCCTTTTTCTTTGATTGTTTAATTTAATCGAGACTGTTTACTATTTTAAATATGTTTAGTGAAACATAAACATTATTTCGAATCATAACTTAATTATAATTGTTGATCGTGAAAAATTTATTGTAAAATTTAATCGAATGAATAAAAATAAATGTAAAATGACCTAGGATGTCACAACTCCTGTCACATAGGAGAGACAAATTCCATCTACATTACTCGCATCCCTCTACATAATTTGTCTATTGCCTAATCACAATCTTTATGGTCATCTTATTACAGATAACGTTTAATTGTATAAAAACAACAAACTCCTTATGTAAGAATCGTAGTGACTTCAGGTCGAAGGACTATATACCATTATCACATTGAGAACCGTTTATGACACTCATGTAACGATCCATGCAACGTTCTCATGGTGGGTCTGTCTAGTACAACATTACTCTTAATGTGTACCCGTGTAAAGACTTGATATCATATATCCATGATTTGTAAGATCAAATCATCAGTACATTCACACACTAATCTTAATTATTTACATATCCCCATGTAAATACTTGATTAGAGATGTTTTAGGAATAATTCTTATATGACCTATTATTTCAGGATAAATAGTTTTAAAAACAGCCTTAAAACTGAAAATACTAATTTTATTGATAAGTTAAAATTGATACATTAATAGCTCGTAGTACATACACCAACAAATGTTATGTCAAATATCAATAACATCAATAACACCTCCTAGTTACCAGCACCAAGGGTTAGCACTTGATTACCATCATCAAGGGTTTCACAACCACGTAGCATTCCTAACATGGTTACCATCACCATACACTAACATCACCATCGTTATCATTATCACTATCATATCATGGATGTCATTTATGAATTCAAAAACATTATCCTTTACTTATTTATCACAATCATCCATATCATTTATAACATCATTTATTCAATCATTCTATTTGCTAGCAATTCAATTTCATACAACCATATTCATCCATTCATAATTCATACATTTAAAATATGTCACCCCCACCTATTTGGAATCAAGAATTCCAAGACGTTTCCACTTCCAAAATTCAACCTACATATACAACATATCGACCTTCATTGATTAATCAACCATTTTCTGATTGTAACAAATTGGACATATTCCCAACTACCCAAAAAACCAACATACTCCTAATTATATCAATTTAACAACGAAAGAGAGATTCAGAAGTTTCAACTTATCAAATGTTTGCCAACAAATCTGGAGAATAGTTTAAACCTCTTATGGTACCCATGAGCTCAGAATGGTTCCTACAACCATAATTTCGAAGGAATTGAAATGATTTCAGAGAATTGGAGCTAATTACCCAAATGGGTTTTTTAAAACCTAACCTTAAACAATGGAAATCAGAGAAGGAGCTTGTCTTCAAGGTTCCCCTACATAAGGGAAGAAGATAGAGGTGAAGCTTTACCCTTAATTAGCAATGGAGGAAGAAGAAGAAGATGATGGTAATGGTGAGGTGCAGTTAGGGAGGAAAGAGGAATGAAGTTTTTATTTCTTTTGCTTCTATTTTGAATAAGTATGAAAGAAAAGGAAAGTGAAATTAAGTTTAAGAAACTAGAGGCAATTTGCTCATTTTACTTGTTCAGTTAATTTTTGAAACTAACTTGGTAACTTTTAATTACCCTAAACTTAACCAAATTAATTCATTAAATGATTTACCACATTTTAGTCCCAATTAATTAATCTCAAGTTAACTATTTCGTTATCAACAATTTATCTCTTAATCTTTAAATTGGAATATTACATAAATAGTAATTAGATAAATTCTTTTTCAAAATGAGATTACTCTAAAATTTGAATTCTCAACAATTCAAGTAAATTTTACTTAACACCGTTATCCTCTTGCACTAATAAACTATTGTTGAATTTTGTTTTCCTTTTTAAATATACATGTATAAATGCCATGAAGATGAAAAGTAATAATAATACTTATAACTTTAATGTAATATTATCATCATACAATTAAAATATTTTAAAATAGTTTTATATCATTAAAATAAAATTAGAATAATATAGAAATACTAATTATAAAATTAATAATGAAGATATAAAAATAATTAACAGTGAAATTAATACTCTAATATAAAGTAATACTTCAATTTAATACATGAATTGTTAAATAAGTATTAAAAATTTAATCTAGTATTATTTAATGATATTAAATGGTAATGTTATATTGTTATTTTATAAAATATATAAAAAGAGAAAATATAGAATAAATAAGGAGAACAAATTGAATTTTATGAGATATTTTATTTTGTTGGATAAAAAGTAAGATATTGAAATTGAATGAGAAAGAAGAAAGAGTAAACTGTTTTTTAAAAACTACATAGATAACTTAACACCTCGTATATCTATACCTATTAAAATAATCTTAGTGGATCCCTTAATTATTTAAAAAATGAAGTTTTAGTATTATAAAAGATATTTCTGGTAAATAGGTAATTAATCATATCATATTCTCAATTTAGCCTATCATATAATAAATATTTTAAAGCTGAGTAGAATAATTTTTCAATGCATAGACTTATAATTTAGACAAACTTAACTTTTTAATGTACAATAGAAATATTAGTATTTTAATTTATCACCTTATGCAGATTATTCAAACTTCTTACTAGGTCAATCTAATTAGTAGACAAAACTTAATATATGATCTAATAGAACTTGTTATTGATTAAAAATACCATGTCCTAAATCTGTAAATGACACTTCCAATGATTTTTTCTTTACCGAAAAGTTAATTATATCAATACCATCGTTGAATTCATAGTTTTTTGCAAAGCATATTGAGTTTTTAAAAAATTATACTAATTAATATTGTACATATATGGTAGGATCAATTTCATTCGATATCTATATAATTTGATATTAAATATTAAAAATTTTATTTCACCAAAAAATATGTATATGTCCATAAATAATTGGTTTGTAAACAATTATTATAAAAAGTGCCGGTGGAGTTAAAACCAATTAACCAACTGATTAACCTCCTCTTACACTCAACCTAGTTGCAGTATAAATTAAGTAATACAATGCACAAAAATAACAACTATACACCATATTTAATATTTATATGTGTTTCTTTGTTTTAGTCTTTTTTTTATCTCTATATATTCGTCAATGTATGATTAAAAGTTAAGTTTGCAGAAATTATTATCAAATCACCCTAAAATATCGTTATTTTCTGTTAAAAAGCATCAAACTCCTGCCTATGCGATTAAGGGTACTATGTGATTTTTATTTTTATACTAGTTTGATTAAAGATAAGGGAAAAAAATGAAAAGAGGAAAGAGTAAAAAATGCTTTCATATAGCGTGGAATGATTGATTTCAAATAGAGAATGAGATACTGCTAAGGATTCCTGGCTACAGGGGAACCAATCTTCCCCATAGCATAAATCAGAATCTCCTCCTCTCTTTTTCGATCACTACAATCTTCATAACCACACACTCTCTTCTTCGGTTAACTAATGAAAGAAAGGTTTCTTTGCTTCTAACTGTTACATCTCCACGTATTGCGTAGTTGTGTTGAGGGAAAAAGGAAAAAGAGAGAGAGAGAGAGAGAGAGAGAGAGAGAGAAATTTGTGATGGGGATTTGGGTTGGTTCAGAAGAGAGTGGTAAAAGTGGAGGACAGTGTTCATGGAAGTTTCTTACTAGGAGGAAAAAGGTGGATTCTGCCACCAACAGCAACTCTAATGGCCAACTTGCCAAGGAGTTAACTGTTCCTCATCTCATGGCAATTGGTAGTTCAACTTCTTTTCTTTGCTTTTCGTGTTTTTGTTTCCCTTTTCTTTTTGGTTTTTTGAGTTCATTTCGATCAATTTTTTCATCTGGGCATGTGTGTGGTGTGGATCTGTTCACGTTTTGTTTTCACAGGTTTGTTTTCATGGCACCAGAAAAAAAAATCTTGGTAATTGGTGTGGAGCTACTTTCTTGTTTGAATTTTCAGTTTTTGAGTGAAAAAAGTGAAGGAAAATAAAATTGACCCTTGAACAGAATTTATGTGGTTTATTATTGTATTTGGTTATGAATTGGTGGTTTTCAATATTGTTACTTTTGGAGTCTCAGGTGTTGGTGCAACAATTGGTGCTGGTGTGTATGTTCTGGTTGGAACAGTTGCAAGGGAGCATTCTGGACCAGCTTTGCCACTTTCTTTTCTGGTTGCTGGATTTGCAGCTGCTCTTTCTGCTCTTTGCTATGCAGAGTTGGCTAGTCGTTGTCCTTCTGCTGGAAGTGCATATCACTATTCATACATATGTGTTGGAGAAGGGTACTTACTACTCTTACCTTCTTTTGATTCTTTTCTTTCACAGTTTTATTTTTTCTTTTTTACTCTTCATATTATTTATTTATTTCCTTGAACCCTTCTCATTATGATTTTTACCTTGCTTATTAAAGATCCAAGCTCTTGTGCAGAGGTTGAGTTATAACTTCTTTTCTTGTGTTTCGATTCTGCACAAACTTTGGAATCTATGTGAAATATTTATGTTCTTGATCTGGGATGAGTTCAGATGTTCTTTCTTCCTTTAATGAATCATTCATGCAAAACACAACAACAGTTTCTCTCTCCTACTGGATGCTCCATAGCCTTTGAAAATCAGTATAGCAGTTTCAGAATTATGTTTATTTATTATTTTCCTTACATGGTGTTTACTAAAATAAATAAGGGAAATGCTTAGGAGTGTATTAAAAATACTATGTAAGAATTAGAAATAAAAAAGTTATTTAAAATAAAAGACTATTATTACTAGTATAGTTTTTCCTAATTTTTTGAGACATTCAATATAATTTCTTATGAAAATTTTTAACTTCGATTTTTAAATCAGTGAGCAGACCAAATAAACAAATAAAGAATTACGTGGCTGTTAATTGAGAGAGTGGATGTGGATGTATTTTGACCAACAGGAAATGATTAATTTGTTTTACAGAGTTGCTTGGTTGATTGGTTGGGCTTTAATACTGGAATATACAATTGGTGGAGCTACCGTAGCCCGTGGCATAACCCCCAATTTGGTATGGTTTAATTTAACTCTTATTTGGTTTGTCTTTTTGGGCGTTGATTTCATCGTCCTGTCAAAATCCTTCTATAGTGGTTGATTCATCCCTCACTAACTTTTTCTTATATACTTTTTAAACTGATTTTGTCATTCATCACCTATGCCTTTTTAAAAAATTGAGGTGAGAGATAAGGGCATTTTTTTTCCCTCTTTACATTAGAAATAACAATTTAGGAGTGGCTGACAGAGAGATGCAAGGTTGGAGCTTTTGTTCATGCCACTTAAATATTTATATAAAATTTTTGAGTATTCGGTACAGAGATCACATATAGACGGCCAAGTGATTTATTTAGGGTGTGTTTGGTTTTTCAACCGGGTTGGTCTCAAAAATAGATTCTGCGGTCAAACGGAATTTTGACTGTCTCAAACACTGTGAATGATTAATATTAACTTTTAGATTTTTTTATTTTCATAGTTCCATTTCCCTGATTGAAACCAAACGGACCCTTAATTATTTGAATAAGTGAAAAACATGTTATGCAATTGTATTATTAAGTGGGTATGTCTCTGATCAGGCTGCACTCATTGGAGGAGTGGAGAATTTACCCAGCTTTCTATCCACTCGGCTTATTCCTGGGCTCAATATTGTTGTTGACCCATGTGCAGCGATTGTTGTATTTATTATCACAGGACTCCTTTGTTTTGGGATCAAAGAGGTATTTTTCCTTCCTCTTCAAATTTATTACTTAAGACTGTATGACATGGGATTAGAATTCTCATATGTGAAATTGATTATTTATTATAACATAAACATATATGTTGCTCTTATAAAGTATACTTTGTAGTTTAAGATATTTTAGGTAATTGTTTATAACTTTTAGTTTTTTAAGTGGCTTATTAAAAGAAAGTTGTCTAGATTATGTATTATAATTATGTGAGGATAAAAGACATCTTTTAAATAAAATAATGATAATTGACAAGATAGTTTACAGCTTTTCAAAACTATAAATTTTCTCAAGTAACAATTCAAAAACTAGGAGCCTCTTATTTTATATTTATCTATTAGTTTTTTAAAAATAAATAATAAATTCTTAAACAAGTTATAAACTACTTTTATCAAACATTACATTTAGGTCTAGATCTTATTCAGTAATCACTGCAGATGATTTATTCCCATCACCCTTTCACCTATCCTCTAACCATTATTTAGTTATTTATACTTGAATCTACCCAAATATATTATCCTGAGAGCTAATTTGAATTTGAACGCTTGATATATGCAGAGTACTACGGTACAAAGTGTAGTGACATCAGTGAACATATGTGCATTGATTTTTGTAATAGTAGCTGGTGGTTACTTGGGATTCAAATCTGGATGGGTTGGATATAAACTTCCAACAGGGTACATATATTATTACATCTTTGTTTTGAATTTCCCCTTGTATGTTTGGTCTATATAGTTGAATGAATACTTGTCTCTGGTTTTCATAGATACTTTTCCTATGGGGTAGATGGGATGCTAGCTGGTTCTGCAACAGTCTTCTTTGCATATATAGGTTTTGATGCAGTTGCCAGTACTGCTGAAGAGGTATAGATGATGATGTTATGCAGCTTGTCTTGAATCCTTAATATATGCTAATTTATTGGTTCTATCTCTTGTTCAAAGTAAGTACAGTTTTTTACATTAACCAATGAGAGAGTACTAATTTTTATAGTTTTTTTTAATAAAATTAGTTAGGTTTAATTGCACTTTTTATCTGTCGTATTATACTATTTGTGTTATTTTAGTTTTTTAAACATAATTCTTAAAAATGTACAAATGTCTCTTCGTTAATGTTGTACTATATTGTTAACAAAACTCTAACATGGATGGATGATGATGGAGCATTCAAATTATGTTTATCCAGTCATAAGTAGCATTGTAAGTTAGAATGTAGTTTATTTTATTAATTTAAAAGTTTATTATACAAAATAGTTTTGATTGGTAAATGAGTTTATTTTAATGATTTGTAGCTTTCTTGAAAAGTTATTTATATATTTTTAAAATTACTCATTTATTTTAAAAATATATATATCTTCATGTCATTTTATATTTAATAGTTAGTTTTACTAGCAACAATAAAGTCTTATCCCACTAAATGAGGTTGGATATATGGATCATTAGATCTTCTTATGTCGTATCATGTACCAAGTCTTTCAAGATTTCATCTAATAAAAGTCTCTGTCAATAAGCTCCAAGTGTTATTTTCGGTCTTTCTCTACCTCTTCATAGGGTTTTCACACATTTACTCAACTCTTTGGACCGATATTTCCAAAGGTCTTCTTGTGCATGCCATACCATTGTAAACGAGTTTCAACTATTTTCTTTTCAACGGGTGTCATGCCAACACAACATTAAATTTTAATTTTATCAGTTAGTTTATCAGCTTCTAACTACCGGCTTTAAACTTTTAGCTAGTTTTTTCAACTTCCAATTAATTGATTAGTTTTACTAAACATACTCAAACAACTTATCAATATTCTATTAATAATTTAACATGAATATAGAATCCTCGCATTCTTAAAAGTTATGGGACAAAATTCTACAACAACTAAAATGGAACAAATATCATAATTGATATTAAAAATGTCATTAAGCTAATTATTTATTATTTTCTTGTTATATCCTTCCCTTTTCTACTCCACCGATTTCCCCAAAATCACACCCAACCACTATTTTCTCTCTGCAATAAAATGTTTATCAGGTGGGATAAGAGTGAAAGAAATAATTAATGTAGTGTAGAAGGTTTCAAACAAGAAGGAAATAGAAGTAAATTAAAAGAAAAAGCAACACTTAGTACCTATTTTAAAAGTTGTTAACAATGTTTTGCTTTGTTCAACAGGTGAAAAATCCTCAGAGAGATTTGCCACTGGGTATTGGTGCTTCACTGTCCCTATGTTGTGGATTGTACATGTTGGTCTCCATTGTTATTGTGGGTTTAGTACCTTACTATGCTATCAATCCTGACACCCCCATATCCTCTGCATTTGCTGACAATGGCATGCAATGGGCAGCGTAAGTGTTACCTTCACTTTCATCTCTCAAATTTGTTGAGTTTTTCAAATCATCACATTACAAAAACCATCATACGTTCCTAAATCATTTGTTATTAATTAATTACATTCCTCACTTTGATTATTCTTGATTAACAATGATATTCTAAAGTTATGATTTTCAAAAATTAGGTTTAAAGTGATAAAACAACTAAAATTCCTTAAATAGTTTATGTTGATAAATTTCCCTTTTTAGTTTTTCATTGTATTTTTTTCACAAAAAAAAAGTTTTTCATTGTTTTTATATTAGTCTTTTGGTATAACAAAGTAAAGATTTCAATCATTTCCTTTTTGATATTTAGAAAAGGTCATCTTCTTCTTTTGGTGTACTGGACCTCTATTTTTTTATACGTAATACTACTTCCCTTCTTTGTTTAAACTTAAACAAAAGTTAACGGTATTATTGAAAAAATAATAATTTTGTCTTAGATTTTTAAAAAAACAAATATTTAAAAACAAATTGTACACAACGGAGAGAGTATTTAACCCTGATTCTTCTTATAATATACTTGATTTGGAAATTATACATGCAATTTTATTTCATGTTATTTTTATACATTACTATTGTTTATTTTTTTAAAAATTGCATATACTTGGTTTTTTATTTTTATATGCAAACCATACATATAATATCTTTTAAAAAAACCATAAATGTAATATCTTCAAAAATAACAGTGAAAAAGTATGTAAAAGTAAGTATAATCTTTTAAAATAAACAAGATTTAAATATATATAATTATTGGTACTAATCTGAAATAAGTTACCTTCATCAAGGTACTAGAATAAATTATTCCTTTATTTTCTTTTCTTAAGCTTGCAGGTGAAAGAAAATATACGCTAAGTTTAATTATTCATTTTTTCTTAAGCTTATGATTTCAAAGTCAACGTCGCTAATTATGATTGCAGATACATCATAAACGCTGGGGCGTTCACAGCTCTATGCTCATCGTTGATGGGTGGGATATTACCTCAGGTAAATTATTTCATAATTGATTCTTGTCCGTATGGAAATTGTGCAATTTTTTTTTTAATTCTCAGTTCCTTTTTAATTGACATTTTAATAATTGTCTTGTGAGGATGGTTTATGACTAAAACTCAAAAGAATGTAACTCAACTGTGATTAAACCTCAAATGAAAGATACATGCACCTAACATAAAAAAAATTAAAAATAATGATGGTGTATTGTATTGGGAACACTTAGACATGTATTACTTAAATTGATTCTCACAAATTTATCTGATTAGGAGTAAACAGAAAACATTCTTAAAAGAAACAAAAACTCATGCTCCTGTGCTTTTTATCTAACATAAGTTTAAAAGAAATTATTTTTTAATCAATATATAAAATAAGTAAGGAGAGAGAAATACATTTAGTTTATATGTTTTTTAAAATATAACAAATAAAAAGGATCAAATAACAGAGGATTAACATAAATTCAAGACAAATTAGGGTGTATTTCCCTCATTTTTTCTAGAAAAAATATTTGTTTTATAGTAACAACATGTTTGGTGTCCTTTAATTTCTCGTTGCTTTTAAAGCAACGAAGTTTTCCAAAAGCTAAAAATTAATTATACGGATGAACAAATGATGTGAATTCGAATGACGTGAACCTTTAAATTTTTCACTTCAACTTAACTTTCATCTGCAAACTAAACACCCTCTAATTCATAAATTGTTTTTATAATAGAAGGAAAGGAACAAGTTGGCGGTTTGATAGCTATGTTACTTGTGTCTGTGGGAAGCTTCTTGGATCCCTCAAATCTTGTTGAATTTGTTGTTGTTCTTTCAGTATTATTAATTATTCTTTCCACATGCACACGGAAATAGGAGATTCCAAATCCCTGAGTTGGCACCCTCTTTGGATTCTTTTTCCTTTTTTGGTTCTTCCCTACCCACAAAATTTCCCTCTGGAATCATGTGGGATGGATTATTTTAAAGAAATATTCATTTTTTTTAAAATTTCATACAATAATTGTTTTCTAAAATAAATTAAACTTAAAACATGTCAATTTCTATTTTAACAACATTTTAAAATTATATTTATCGTTCCATTTTTAAGAATATCGACAAGAAAGATAAAAGCTAAATTGGACAAACCGCAAAGCTTAAACGGCTACAAATGTCTTCAGAGATCATAGCACAAGCTAATTGCTGATAAAATATTGATTTCTATATATACTTTTCTTAGAAAATTGAAAAATACTCCATTAAATTTTAGGTCCTTAAAAAAGTTGTTCATTTTGATTTTAATCTCTGGTTAATTTTTTAAAAAGTTTTCTGAATAATTAAATTTGGTCCTTGTTATTAACTAAATTTGATGTTTAATTAATTATTATAAAATTTGGTTCCCGGTTAATTTTTTTAGGTTTAGGTACTAAAGTTATCTAAATAGTCGAATTTAATCCCTAAAATTTTTTGAGTTTGATTTTGGTACCTAATTTAATAGTCTTAACGATAAAGATCAAATTTAAGGACTTTGTCCCTAATTTAATTGAGTTTTAGTCTCTAATTTAACATATTTGAAAAACTGTAGGAACAAAACTTTAAAAAAATGGGGATAAAAAAATTAAGCCTTAAAGTATTCGTGTAAAATAAATTTACTTTGCATGTATGAGTGTGTGATACAGTTGTGAATGGTATGAACTACAACATCATAAAGGTGAGGGTCTATCAAAATTATTTCCAGTTGAAGTACAAAATTACAAATTCATAAGGTGCTGATTACTAATCTCTATTATAACCACAAAATCTTTCAGTATTTCTGTTAGCCAGATATTAACATTTGCCTGTGCTTAAAATTTTATGCATTAGAAGACTAGAAGAGCTACATGTAATATATTGAAATTATTTAAGATCATAATGTTCCAAATGTGTCACATTTCTTTTTACTGGTTTGGTTAATACTATAATTGCTTGCAGTTATCAAAGTTTGCTATTTGTGAGGTAAAATTATCAACTGTCTTTTGTTTCATGACTCAGCCAAGAATTTTGATGGCTATGGCAAGGGATGGGTTGCTGCCACCATTTTTTTCTGACATAAACAAGCACAGCCAGGTTCCTGTTAAGAGCACAATAGTCACTGGCCTTGTTGCTGCAGTCTTGGCATTTTCAATGGATGTCTCTGAACTGGCTGGGATGGTAAGTCAACTTTCGCAACAATCAGAATTCCTTGATTGTGTTTTCTGCTAGGATTTGGGTAAACTTACATATAAGAGAAGAAATGATAATTGATAGACATTATTATTATTATGTAGAATAATCTTTTATTAGTTTAGATTAGATTACCTTCATCCAATCCTAAAATAACCTAGCCGTCACCTTTCTTCTTCTCCTTGTTTTCAATCACCGCCCATCACATGGAAAGCAGCTTATATCAATTTATGCAATTGATGCTATCAATAATGAAATAAGGAAGTAAGCTTATATCAATTTATTTATGGAGAAGTTAAATAAGAGAACTTCTGAATAAGTTGAAGCGGATAAATGAGTTGAATTTATTCAAAAAGTTTATCGCTTCAAATTTAATTTTTTTTAAATATACTTTTTGTGTAAAGTTTTTTTAAAAAAAATTTTTACATTGACATAATTATAGATTAATATGTCAGTCATTCTGATTGGTTGATAGTATAAAAGTTTTTACATGAATTACATATTGCATATCCAATTAAACTCTTAAATTTTTCTCTTCAAAGTGTTTCGATAGAAGTTTACTCAAATTGCCTAATCCTACTGTGCAAAGAGTCCTTTAACATAACCCAGACCAAAGAAAAGAACTTCATTTTACCTTCAGCTTAAATTTAATGTTTAATCATCACACAATGAGGTGGCAAGAAAAGAAATTCTAGCACTGGGTCAAAGATCGAGAGAGCGAGTATAGGGAGAGTGTGAGGGAAAGAGACATAGGGTAAACTGGGATTCAGTTAAAATGGAAGGGACTAATTATCATAGTAATTAACTATGTTTTGTACAAACGTTGTACAACTTCAGCCTAATAATCATACCACAAAATTTAAACTAGTAGGTTTAAGTCCAAGGACAAGGATAGATATTTCACTTAATAAATACCAGGTTTAGAAGTTCGAATTAATTGACTTGTTTTGCTAAGATCATCATATGTTGCAATACCTATTCTAGTATTTACCATAAAGCCATGATCCTTCAATTACAAGTGCAAAATGTTCTGATGCAGTCCATGTCTTACCACGTAGCATCTCTAAATGTCAGATATAGAAAGATTTTACTGATTTGTAATCTATGTATGTATAGCACTTATGTATATTAAGCTTTTCTTCTGCAGGTTAGTGTTGGTACACTTCTTGCATTCACTACGGTGGCAATATCAGTGTTAATACTAAGGTATATCCCACCAGATGAGGTTCCATTACCCCCTTCATTCCAGGAACCAATTGATTCAGTGTCAAAACAGTATAGTTGGAAAACCAATGGAAAACAAACAAAGGCAAATGTTGGTGAACCTGAAGTTTTTAAAGAGGATGTATCAATTAATTTCCCCCTAATGCCTAAAGATCCTTCCATAGGCAAATGTGAGTCATGCTTTTCATTTTCTGTTTACCAATCTCTCTTATTATCATAAATGATGTCAATATCTTGCTCAAGATATGAAATCAAAATGCTGTATGTCAATCTCCTATTTGTTTCTGTGCAGATGTACATGAGGGTAATAGGCGAAAAATCGTTGGACGTGTAATTGCATTCACATGCTTAGGGGTTCTTGTCCTCACATTTGCAGCCTCAGATACAACTCTTCTCAGGTTAGTTTAGTGACAGATATATCTCATTTTTCATGTCACAAACATTGAGAAAAGTGGACTCAACTACATTTGTTCATGCACTTTCAGAAGTGTTTGTTGTCCCATTACAAGGGTTTTCTTAAAGAAAATATATGTTAAAATATTTATTAAAAATTATGTTCTTAAAAATTACGAGACTTCATTAATATTAATCTTAAATGGATATTGTTCACCTTCTGGTTTTTTAACATGTATCCTGAGGTACATATTATAAAAGCTAAAAAACCTATTTCGTTAGACTTTACTGCTTAATATACGAATGTAAAATGAGAGAGAATTTGATAGAAATTGATTCTGAATTGTATTTAACTGAATAGTGATACAATGAGAATCCTATTTATAGGATTTAGAAAGAGTACATTGGAAGCTATCTGGCTACCTGCTGAAGAGGTAACACAGGAAATTACATTTTAGTGTGGGCATGCCCAGTGTGCCACTGTAGGGGCTGACATATATTGGCAGACCTTATTAATTGAGTAGCTAATCTCAGGTCTAGCCTGGTAATAGTGAGGTATTGAAGGGTCCCAACTAAACAGGGAACCATCAGAGAAAGCTTCAGAGCCTATTTTGGTGAGTTTACAGCCTCCCACCATAGGAGAGGAGATAGGATTAGCTTCAACCATATCAGTCTTTTTTAAGAGATCCCTGATATATTTTGCCTGAGTCAAGAGGGCACCATTGGTGAGACACTTCACCTCCATACCCAGAAAATAGTCAAGATTGCCTAGCTGTTTGAAGAAAAGTAGTGGAGTTGCATGTAACAATGATATCATTCTCAGGTGATAAGTTGAATGAGTTATAAAATTTTAAGTAGGTCTATGTACTTCTAAACTTTTAATTATGTCTTGGACTATTAAATTTTTTGTAATTAGATCCCTATCATCATGCTTCGGTTCAATACAATAACTTAATTACAAATTTTAAAATAGTTGTATGTTTAATTTTTGAAGTTAAGTCCTTAAATTATTTCAAAATTTGAAAGGTCTTTGTTTGCAATAGAATCCTAACGAAAATACTGAGAAATTAGAAACCCAGAGAGTTAAGAAACCTAATCAAATTTAAAAGATTCAGAGTTACTTAAAAATAGTCAAACATAGTTTATATGTACTAACTTCATGATTTAACTCTTCTTTTTAGACCTTTTCACATTGTTTGTTTACATTTATCACCAGTTCTGTTCGCTATGTATTATGTGGAGTTGGTGGCACTCTCCTTCTATTTGGTTTTGGTTTCCTATCATACATAGATCAAGATGATGCAAGGCACAACTTTGGACACTCTGGAGGTATGGCTTGCAATTATTTATCTTATGGTAATAAACTTGTAAGGCCAGATTGTGAGTGCTATTCCTTTGCAACTAAGTTAGATGTCATGTAGATCATTTAGTATTACCTTGACAAAAAAAGTCAAACTAATCATGAAAATTATATATATATATATATATATATATATATATATATATATATATATAATTTATGCTACTTTGGTTGTTGGAATATTACTGGATGAAGGAAAATAGAGCATGACTGAAATTTTCTTAGAACAACTTCTATTTTGTAGCCAGTATTATTGTAAGATTTTGGTGGAGAAAAATAACCTATTAATTCGTTTCCAGGTTTCACTTGCCCATTGGTACCTCTGTTACCGATAGCTTGCATTCTCATCAATTCCTATTTACTTATTAATCTGGGGTAAGTTTTCATATCCAATTCTGAAAAGTACATTGAACTTTTACCTCAAAAAAATTTAAGGTAGTTAATCATAAAAAGCTAAGATGGAGAGGAACATTAATTTAAAATTCTAATATAAAACAATAATGAGAAGATATCAATTCAATCCTTTCAAATTTGTGTTTCTTTCCTCTCACAATTGCACAAACGTATACAATTCTTCCAGGGCTGCAACTTGGACACGTGTTTCTATATGGCTAGCAATAGGGGTTATTGTGTATGTGTTTTATGGTCGTACCCATAGCTCTCTGAAAGATGTAGTTTATGTGTCAACAACACAAGTGGATGATACCTATCACACCTCCACAAGCTGTCTTGCTTAATCTCCAAGCAATTATCACCAAAACGGTCCCGCAAGTCTTGTATATCTTTCTTTATAGAATTGTAAATTACACGTGACAGTGAAATTTATCATTCAAAGATAGGATCAGATCATAAACCTTAAATAAGTTCAATCATTCTTCTCCCTTTCTTTGTATGATAGGATGTGTGGGTATGTCACAAATCCTATGTATCTTGTTACAAAATGTAAATATAATTACATGTGTATAGTGTACATGTTTATAAACGCGCAACGTTTTATTTTATATCCTTGAATTTTTATAATTTATTATACTGATTTTAAAGTTCATGTTAAGTATCATTTTAAACAAATGAAGTCTTTAATAAAATTACTTGATATTAATTTGAGTAAATAAAGGTTTTTAAAGCTATAAGTTATTTAGTATCCAAAAAATTACTTGATATTAATTTGATTAATAAAATATATTAAATAAGTTTTATAATGATTTTAAAACAATCATTTTTTTACCAGGTTATAATTCAAAACTAGATTTTTAGGTCCGTGCAATGGTTGAGTTACATTTTTATTTTTAATATTAAAAGCAATATATAATATAAAATCATAATTCAATCACAGTAATGTTCATTGTTGCACTACAATGCCAGATTCAAAATAAAAAAGGTATATAATATTCTGAGTTTAATTATTATATATTGTTGGTGAAAAAATTATACTTACAACCAATTAGAATTCATTCTAGATATGAAATGTAAAGTAATTAATACAAAAATCAAGATTAATTGTTTACATGACAATTCATGATTAAATGTTAGTGTAAATTTTTATTACAATAACAATGAATTTAAATTAAATTCATATTCCATATTCTATATAGAATAACTAGTTTATGGACTCTTGCGTTGCACAAGTCATTTGTTAATAAAATAAAAGATATTAAAAAAATTTAATATCTAAATATAATTTGATTTAGATTCAATAGTTGATTTGTTTATAATGAGACAATTTTATTTATGTATAATGAGAATGTTAGAGTAATAAATATTATCTTTAAAAATAAGAAATACTTTCAATATAAATTTGTAAACAAATTATATAACTCTAAATGTTGAATTGATAAAAAAAATATAGTCATTTAATTATCATATCAATATACAACGATAATACATTAGTTGCATGCAAGTTGAATAATTTAATATAAACCATGTGCTTACAATAAACCAAATATGTAATATAAATCATGTGTTTGCAATGAAGTTGAATTGACTGCAACAATTGTATAAGAAGAAACAATGATAAGAAATAAAATATTTCAAAACAATATTATAAAAATGATAGTTAAATTCTAGCTCATTTTTATGTTAAATTTTGTCCATATAATGTAATATTGCTAGTAAAAAATGTTAAAATCGTATACAATGTGTAAGTACTAAAGGAGTTATTTTATTCATTGATCTAATCAAATGCAATAAATGAGTGAAAAAATAATCTAAATAAATAGAACGCATACCTAATCCAAGTTGGAAAAACTTCTCTATAAACAATTGATGGTATCTTATTAGGGATATCATCATGATTTTCAAATAATATCCTTAGTCCAGCTTTTGATGTAACTCGTGACAATGTTACATATAACTGGCCATGTGTAAATACTAGTCTTGGGAGGTATAATCTAACATGAGACAATGTTTATCCTTGTGACTTATTTACTATCATTGCAAATGAGATAATTATGGGGAATTATCTTCGTTGAAATTTGACAGGAAGACTTTTTGATGAAGCAATCATACTCATACGTGGAATATGAACAATTTCCCCAATATTGGTATCGGTTAACACTTGACATTGAAGAACATGATTATCCATACACTTAATTTGTAATCTTGTACCATTACAAAGACCATTTGACTTATCAATATTCTTAACAACATCATAAGAACTCCTATCTATAATGATAAGTTATGATGGGGTAGTCCATAATAATTAATTGCATTCAAGATTTCTGAAGTAAAGGTTTCTATTTCAAAATTTGAACATTTCTCTTAGGTACATAAACAACATACTTTTCCAACAACATTGTCAATTCTTCTTTGTTGAAATTAAGTTCTTCAACAATTAATCTTTCCTGCAAATTGGAGGCTAAATCGGCTTAAGGATATGATATTGATTTCCAATCCCTTAAACTTCTAGCATTTTTTGTAGAATTTGTTATATATCAGCTAGACATATATTCTTCCTTTCCTCGTCTCCCAAAATAACATCCGTAAATGTAAAATAATTTATTAAATATAACTAATAATAATTATAAAAAAACCTTAATGAATGAAATATGTTAACTAACCATGACATCGCATCAAGTATATTTGCCTATACAAAATGTCATCAGACATTTCTTTCCAATAGCTCCTCCAAACAACTTCTGGTCTGCATATGTTATTAGAAATAAGAAAATTTGAAAATAACTTGTGCAAGTAATTTCTAGAGGCCCGGGTTGAATTTTTTTTATTGCATCAATGAATTCTTTATCATCTTGTAACAATCCAAAAACATAACACGCATCCTTGAAAGAGTTGTGTGTTACACCATTGACGAAACAAATATCGTCAAAGTCAATCATCCTTTTTGAACATTCAATAGGAGACACAAGTAATATTCTTGTCCAATTCCAACAGGAACATAATATATTCTACCAATTACATGCCCTTGTTTCCATGGGGACCATTCTCCACATTTTTTATTCCATACAAATTTTCTAGGAAACTCGCTATTTGAAAGTGATCGAGCATCTGAATAGATTTTGTTTGCTTTTATCCATGAAAAAAACATTGTATCTTTAAAATTAGCTCTATTAACAACATTTTTAATTGTTCATTAGGCAAATGGAAACTCGTTCTAATAACAGGAGGCTCTTTGTATTAAATATCAAATCCAAATAATCTCCAAGTTGCTTCACATGATGATATATACATATAATCATGATATATCTTAATTTCATTAACAACATTATCATTAAATAGAGTTGCAGTAACTCTATCGTTCCCTTTATGAACATATTTGAAAAGATATTTGATGGAACTTGATTGACATGTATACTTAACATTGATATGACACTCATATCTACGCAAGAGTGTTGGATTATAAGGAATAATGAAACTATTGTCAAGACCAACACATTTCTTAATAACAATTCTACCATGATCCCTTCTCTGATATCTTGGAAATCCTTCCTTATCTAATATGGTTCTATTTCTTAACTTTTTAGGGAAATTCTTTATGCATCTTCCCTTATTTATGCATGGACATTATTTATTGTATGGACCACACGGTCCATGAACCATGTATTTCTCAACAGTTGCAAAGAGATTTGGCTGAAGTTCTTTATCTGAAATCTCAGCTGATATAAATTTGTCAACATCTTTAGGAGTTTATGTCCCATATGCTAGATGCATAAACAACAGTATATGTGCATGAGGCAATCCACGTTTTTGAAATTTTATAGTTGCAAAATTTATATAATATAACATAATGAAATTAGAAAGAAATCATAAGCAATAAATAAAAATATTGAAATAGAAATATAAATGTCAAATATATTATATTGTATAGTACTTACAACTGATTATGTTTCTAAATATAGAACCTTCTTTTAGATCACGAACAAGCTGATCAAATTTTAATTTAAAAACTCTACACAATATGAAACATCCTAAAATTTCAAATAAATTTTTCGTAAATATTTTAAATTTTAAAATAAAATTTTCAAATTAATATAATAATGCAGTCGGCATTACATCAACCGGCTCATTCATGTTTACATATATTTTACAAATCGGTATACACAGGAGCCGACCAAGGCTACTACAAACAACTATGTGCATCATGTATTATACATATATATACATAATGCTCCAAGCAGGCTGAGTGACCTCATACGTCATCGCTGGGTCCTATGTCCACTGTAAAAATAACAACAATAGAGGGTGAGCATATACATGTCAAATGATAGTTATTGAATCAGATTAAATATCCAATTCATAACTATATATAAATCATAACATATCACAATCATCATATCATATATCATCATGTTATTCTCAATAACACATCAATGCATTCATATGCTCAATCAAATGGATCCATTATTAAGTCTTTTAATTTGTGTTGCAACACTGGCTCCCAGCCATAACTCAGCTCTCAGTTGATCCGGCCATTTTACTGGTGCCAAACCGTTTGCCCTCTCATGTGACACAATCACTCCCAGCGACAACGTTAGTGTCACGGGCTAAACCCCGAGCCCCGCTCAAGAGGTTTGCCTTGAGTCCCACCCAAGGTATTTTTGTGGAATCCTCGAAACCACAATAATATTCTATATTTGTTCATTACACAAGCATCCCATGCTTATCAAATGCATCCCATGCATTCATACATATCATGAAAAATTCATGAATATTATTCATATCATCATCATCAATCATATATCAACATCATATTTCCTACTGCATCTCATGCACAGGAATAATCATAAATTCACACATCACATATACAATTCATATCTCATATAAATTCACTCACATATGAACGAAAAGCATCATATATCATAATATATCATATACATCATACATATTTGGGATTTCTCATTGAAAATAATAATAATATCCCGAATCCATTTATAAACCATGCATTTAAAATGTAAACGCTCCCCCTACCTGGAAATAAAGAGTTCCAGCAGTTCTTCAAGCTATAATCAATCACAGTTCATGAATTCCGACTGGAATTTCAGCTCTGAACCAATCCAAAGCTTCCTTTCTTAAAACTCTTACAAACTTTCACGTTCAAGAGAAGAAGTGAAGATTGGTCTCCTCTTTTATTGATAATTTCCAATAAAGATTGGAAAAGTAAAGGATTAAATGTGATGTTGACACCCTCAAAATTCCAAGCTAATCTAATGATAGGATTTGACAGAAATCGTTCATGAAAAGAACGTGAATGAAATGAATTATTACTGATACATGTATAATAAGATATAAGGACAAAACAAGGTAATAAAGAAAGGAGAATAGGACAATAGAGAGGGTCCCATACTTAGAAAAATCAGAAAAGAGAATCTGCTAGGACAGTGACGTGGAAAGCCTCAATAATTGAAGTAATTATCAATTCCGACTCGGTTTTGGTATTCTGGGCACATCTTTCCGAGAATATTCATCAGAGCCTCTTTCCGCTCAGAATTACTTCACTCGGAGGAAATTCACTCGGAAAGGTTTTCACATGAAACACTCAGCCATAACTTTCCTTCCTCGGAAATGATCCATATGGAAATATCTCATTCAGACATCTCACTCAGATATATTTCTGCCCGAGTCAAGCCTTCATTTGCGTCACTCGGAAGTCTTTCATCCGAAAAGATCACTCAGAGTTTGAAGACAATCCTCTCTCAGAAATCTTTCCACTCGAAAGGATCATTCGGGGTCGAAGTCAATCTTGAAGACGAATCCGAGCACAAGCTCTCGGAAACTCTGAATATGGTCCCGAGCACGAATTAAATGAATTCACCTCTTAGATATTTACTTCCCTCGGAAACTACTCACTCAGAAACATACTCATTCGGAGTTAAAGTCTTTCTCTGTCCAAAAGTACTCTTCCTGGAAAAGACTCACTCTGTATGTCCCAATCGGTGCCTTGCCACACGGAAATCAGAAATGTCTCACTTGACGTTATCCCACTTGGAACGTCTCACTCGGTGCCATCCCTCTCGAAAGTATCACACTCAGAGACACTTCACTTGGAAAGTCACACAACTCGGAGATACTCCACTCGGTCACTATTCAAAATATCTTGGCCCAAGAAGTACTCATTCGAAATCAAAGCTTTTCCCACTCGGGAGTACTTCTCTCGGAAATGACCCATTCAGAAACGTTTCACTCGGATTTGCCTCACTCAAAAGTGTCTTATTCGGACACAGAGTTTTTCTTAACTCAAAAATGATTTTCTCAATCATGCTTCACTCGGAAACATGTTAACCTTCCTTCACTCAGAATTATATCCATTTTCACTCGGAATGTCTTGTCTCAGACATAATTCACTCAGAATTTCACTCGGAAATTCTCTACTAATCTTTAATGAATCATTTTTCTAAAATTCTAAATTTTAGGATGTTACACAATACGTCAAGACGATTCTCCTCTTTAATGTTTTTTCCTTCATAAATTGTTTTATTTCATTCTACCCTGGATTACATGTGATGGTAATGAAGAAACTTGGATATCCATAATATTTGCATATTGTAAGTGCATCCTTGCAATTATTGAACATATATTGTGGTCTACTTGTAAGAGAACTTGGAAGAACAATATGCTTCCTAATTAATATTACAGAAAATTTCCCTTGAGATAATGACTGCTGAAGTCCTTTATATTGATCAACCCTTAATTTTTGTTTATTTAATCATATGTGTTTTAATCTTTCAGACTCTACCATTGTAGATACGTCCACTAAAAATTATTGAAATAACCTTTTAGACAATAATAGAACAAGAGAGTCATGTTGTCTATCCTAAATTCTGTCTGCAAAAAATTCTCTCATTGTAATTTTTGATCTTTTCCATTGGGACTTTCCAAGAAAAGTAGTTTCACATAGAATATCTAGACAAAATCCATCCTCACCATAAGGGATGAAGGACATCTACATGTTAAAGACTATTTGATTTTGTTTCAAGAACAGTGTCTTTATTAACTATGTTCTCATCAATATCTCCAACCACTAAGGTTGTAACTTCTGATACTATTGGGAGGTTATATCTTCTTCCATCTGTATTTCTCTTTCTAACAAGTTTAAATTTGACATCACTAAAATTGGTATTATTAAAGTGATCCATTGCATGTTTGAAACTTTTTTCCAAGACAATATGTTTGTCAAACATTTCCTTCAGATTTTCAACAATTTGAACATCGATATCCTGAGCACTTAAATCTAAAAATTTTAAACATTTTTCATCAAGTATCAGAGATAGTTTGTAAAATTAAAAATATATTAAAAAGGTGTTTAAAAATTCACCTTATTGTATTGATTCAGTTGCCAACTTCATTATCAATATCATATAGCAAACTTGGGCTTCTCAGAATCTAATAGTATAAGGCTACCAATAGAGTGAAAATTTTAACCACTAAGAACAAAAATAGGGGGTACTGATCCATAATTTATGTTGTGATTAATTTTCCCAGACATGGAAGTGAATGCAAACATTGAATTAAAAGAATGAATGTTTTTCAAGAAATAAAGATTTATTTTATCTCTTTGTGAGTGTAGATCTAGAAGAAAATCTAGTAGAGTCTTCAATAAAGGTAATTTAATCTTGCCTTCCATACAACAGAGAGAGAATTTAGGAATACTTGTCCTTTTTGATTTTGTTAATCTTTCATCGAGCCACATAAATGCTTTACAAAATTCACATTGGTAGACTGGATCTCCAATGTCTATTATCTCTAAATGAAACATAATAGTTAATTGAAATCATATTTGAATAGATATTGATGGTTTGGAGAACAGACTTAGAAGGGGGTTAAATAAGTCTGTTTACTCTGTCACTAAATTCTTTATTTAAGAGAATGCGCTTGATGTATCTACGAGAAGAGTGTTACTGAGACGCACTTGTGTACTAGGAAAATATGTTTGTTCACTAGAGTAACATACTTCTCCCTTTGCAATTTCTATTTATATGATCCATTCAACCTCATTGGTTTTCATATTTTCTATTGTGGTTTCCACATGTTTGTTGAACAATTGATTATAACATTTATTCATGTTGATTTTTTTATAGATAAATATATGAGTAATCTATATGTTTTTATGAAGAATAAATGTTAGGTTTTGTTATTCTTGTGTTTTCAACTAAAATCCATGTCATGTGCATTTTGTCGTGACATTCAAAATTATTGTTTTTCTTGGAAAATTCTATAGTAAAGTGTTTGATGTTCATCATTAGAGGTGTTGAAAAAAAAAGCCCATAACCCAATTAAACTTTTGCTTTGCTGACTTGACCGATGGGCTACCCATATTTTATATATACATTTATTAATATATTTTTGCTGCTAAAAAATAAATCAACAACCTAAAAAATAAAAAAAAAGTAATCCCTAATTGTTTTTAAAGTAGAGATACATAAATTAATTTGAGTTGTAGGTTTTGTGTGTGTGTGTTTTAGTGTGTAAACTTTAAAAGATACTACATCTGGTTTGAAATACAAGCAAAAGTAACTACTTTCACACATATTAAGAATAATAGCTAAAAGTATCTAGTTGCATTAATGTTATCAAATATTTAATGTAATATCTTAAAATATCCCTAATATTATTGATTACACAAAACATTAGTTGTCTTAGGAATACATATAAAGAAGACATATTTGGTAAGCAAATTAATTCGATGTGTATACCGGTCCCTAAAGACTAGTGTCACTTGTCGTGTTAAACAATAATAATAAATGCTAAGTCAAGAAAAATACTGGACATGGTATCAAAAAATTAGACTGATAATCAAACCTCTGTACATATTTATGGATTTGATCCTAGCTGGAAAAACTGACATTGAGTTAGAGTAAGGTGTAAGTGGACAAATCACAAGTTGCAGCCAAGGAAGTTCTATAAATAGAAACCATTCATTAACTCACACATGTTATATTGATCACTCTTATACACATTACTGACTTAAGCATCAAAGTCCCTTTTGCAGGTACACCCCTGGTGTGTCCCATTCACCTTGGTTCGGAATTGATTGAGAATAAGCTCAAACTTGAAGGGCACAGTGATCCTCACTGGACCTGTGTTTATAATACTGGGCTCCCACTAAGACGGTGTAATAAGAGTGAGTGAGAGTACATTTGACACCGGTTGTGAGAGGAGTGCATTACCCCTGCACACCGGACATAACACAAACATTTAATGACCTTAGAAAAATATAATTTTTCTTATATTATAGGACCAAAAAATTCCACTAAAATTTGCTTTTATTTAGAATCGTGGGTAGTAGGTTATTTTTGAAAAAAATTGGGTCCTTTTTCCACCAAAAACTACAAAAAAATTATGTAACCATCCCACCGAAGCCTATGATAAACTAGGCTTTAGCACAAAAAAGGGAACTTTTCCTTGCATTTGATGTAGGTCTATTAAGCCTGGGTTGAAAAAGTCAAAGTTCGTCATGAGCTCAGCCCAAATTGACACCTCTGTTCATCATGTCCTTGTTAGATTTATATAAATGTAGTTTTTGTGTTAGAATTGTGTTTTAGATGTAATTTCTCTCGTAAGTTTGCTTTTTACACCCATTGATTTAAGTGTTGATTGTGTTTATTCACACATTCATATATTGTTCTTCAAGTTCTTGCTTTGTTCATCAAAATTTAAGTGAGGTGAAGCTTTGTGTACTAGATCTTTGCAAAATCATAAGTTCGCACGAAATATTCAAATAAGTGAAATTAGTCCCCAAGATTTTTAAAACAAGACAGTTTAGTCCTTCTGGCACTTGCTGCGATATCCCTCATCATGTTTATCCCTAAGGGTCGGTGAAACAGAGTAAATTTTTCATGCATGCGCACTCTTGGCAATAAACCCGAGAATTATAAGGGTTATCTTAAATTAAAAACTATTATTCCATATTGACCATCATATTCTAGGTCTAATTATTGTAAAGGGACCTGCCCATGACCTATGCGCAACAGGCATAATCACATATCAAATCAACATTTATATGCATATTCATACAATCCTTATCTTAACCTTAAGCCTGTTAAGTATCATGTCTTTCAAAACCCATAGCCGTAATTAGGCTTTCACAAAAATGATACCTAGACATCAAAATATCAATAATAAGATCATCAAACATCAGAGTCCACCTCATGGCATTACAGGGAACTCCACACTCTAGCTCACCCATCATCACCTCCTATAAATTCACTGAAAACCACAATGTTGATAGGTGAGTACTACTTAAAACAGTAAATAGAAAATACCCAAGGGATTTATAAACAAGTCAACACACAACTTGACACACATAGTATCATATAATCAGATCCATACACAACCATATATCTAAGGATGGCAAAACGGGCCAGGCCCATCGGGCTGGCCCGCCAAACCCACCAAATTTGGCGGGGCGGACACCATTTTTAAGCCCACTATCCCGTCGCAGCCCGGCCCGCCTAGCCCGCCAGCCCGACGGGCCAATGAATAAGCGGGGCGGGCCAGCCCGTCGGGCCCCGCCTATATATATATTAAAATATTTTTTAAAATCAGATTATTAAAAAATAGAGTGAACCTGGGCCTATATTTTTTGTTGGCCCGTTAAAGTTTTAACGTTTGGGGGTATAGGGTTCCTAATCCCTACTTTCATTTCCTAATCCCTGTCGCGGCGCAAGACTCACGAACGAACGAAGCTGTTGAGGCGTCACTCGCGATTCACGAAGCTGTTGCTTGGTTGATCTGTTGCTCTGTGCCTGTGCGTGACTTGCTGTTGGTGCTCCGTGGACCATGCGTGATCTGCTACGTGGACCATGCGTGATCTGTTCCTTCCTTCCACTTGCTGCGCGTTACAATAAATTAATATAATAATATAATATATAAATTAATGCATTACCTTAGCATTACAATAATGCATCAGTAACAGCAAGTGAATGAGTGTTCCATCATGCCATGCTTTCATTTTGAAACATTATTTTTGGTTTATATATATTATAAAAATTTTGTTCCATTTTCGGTTTATATCATAAAATTTGTTAAATTCATATAAAATATTTTTATGGTGTATATAGATTTACATAGTAGTGAAATGACTCATTTTTTAATTTTTTTAGCAAATACATTCAAATTCTAACAAGGTACTAAATTGATTTTTTTTTTTTAAAAAAATTCTTAACATTTTGGCGGGCCAGCCTGCGGGCCCGCGGGCCTGCTATTAAACGGGACGGGATTCTTAGCCCGTTTAGCTTGGCGGGGCGGGCCAGCCCGGCCTGCTTATTGGCGGGCCTTGGCGGGGCGGGCCAGGGCCCGGCGGGCCAGCCCGTTTTGCCATCCCTACATATATCCATTAAGCATAAAAGCTTCTAAATCACAATTCACATACAAAAATCACATAAACCATCCATCCTCAATATTAATAAGTACCGGGCTTTTAGGATAAATATCATCCATCTCCAAATATATAGATATCATTGATACTCCATCACTAAAATACTAAGAGCTCTCAAATGTAATAATGAATGCCATGGACTTTGAAATTCATTCTTTCAATGCATAAAAGCATGTTATGCAGATCTGACTTTACAATACAAATCAAAGTACTAAGTATAACTCACTTTAGTGAATCGTAACATTATAATCAAGAAGCATCCAGGTGACCACATAGTGAATCGTAACACTATAAACGGTGACACTCTGAGTAACCACATAGTGAATTGTAACACTATAAGCAGTAATACTCGAGGATTTCTCAATGAATCGTAACACTATAAGCGGCAACCTCATTGGTACTCGAGAACTGTTAAGTGAATCGTAGCACTATAAATGGTAGTCTCATCGGCAAATTGTAGTGCTAGGCGAATCATAGCACCAAAATGCATATGATGTCATGAAATGCAAATGATGCGAATCGTAACACATATTAATGAATTCAATTCCGACAGCATAACCTAGCTCCAACTAAATCATTTTATATCCTCAAATAAATATTCATCAGACATCACCCGGTATTAGTCAAATCCATATCGTGGAGCTTAATAATACAATTCAATAATAATCACCATTTGGTACAAAGAGCATTTTATCCCTAATATTAATAAATCAGGCATGGAAGCTATTAATCAACAACAGACATCGATGACCATCAAAGAAGTATTCAACATCACAAATAGGCTATAATAGTGGTTTCAATCATAAGCATGATCATCAGACAAGTACTCACCAAGAATAGCAATATCACCATATGAGTAAATATATTAGAATATCATCATATCAACATATCACAATCAAATATAATCCAATCATCAACATTGTCGCCACTAGGGCGAGTTAGTAGTAAATCAAATTCCACTAGACGATTATAATCCAAACAACACAATAGTAATTCATGATATCAGTTTATAATTAACAATATCTATTTCAAGCATGGACTCGACCCCAATATTTAAATCACTATTAGCTTCTCAAGCAGTAAACCCCCCTCGTACGTATAAATATACCTTTTGGTGATCACGCTTTACAATTCAACCTTTCGATCAGTCGAACCTTAAGTGGAATTTTTCAAATGCGAAACAATCACCGAACCACATCGAACACTTTAGATTATAATTTTCCACTTATCTGATAAGTCTGAAAAGTGGTACATTACTCGTTGGCACACCAAACAACTTCTGAAATGCTGAAACCTCACCGATACCTTCTGAAATAATTTTTGGGATACCCGATGATACACTGAGCGCCTCCGGTCACTTCGATTCTTCGCCGTTTTCCTCTGAAACTTCGTTTACAGGTGCTGTCCGAGGGAGAGACATGCATGCAAGTTGGTTCAAAGACCATGGATGCCATGCACTAGAGGGGGAGCTACAGTGAGGGAGAACGGGACGCATGCAAAGAAAGAGCTACGGGGATAGTGTGAGACCGAGAAAGATTGAGAGATAAAGGGCGTGAAAGGGAGTGACGCCGAAGTGAAAAAAAAGAAAAGAATTGAAAGGGAATAGAAGTGAGAGCGTGACAAAGAGAATAGAGAATAAGAGATGCTGAGAGGGGACATAAAGAAATTGAGTGAGAACGAGAGGGACAGAGAGCGTGTGATATTGAGGGAAATAAAAATGGGGTCTAAATGCTTAAAAGGAAAAAAAAAGACAAAGGAGTTGATGAAACAGAGAGAAAGATGTGAAAGTGAATTGAGATATGAGGAGGAGGCTGTGTGGTATTTGAAAAAAAAATAAAGAAAATATAGTTTATAAAAAAAAGGGGGTCCTGATGCTAAGAAAAAGAAAAGAAAGTTAAGAGAGTGAGAGATAGGAGAGTGGGATCGGGATGATAAAGAGAAATAAGAAAAAGAATTTTAAAAAAAGAAATTAGAAGAATTAATTGTTTGAAATTAATTCAAAATAAAAAAAATAAGAAGGGAAAATTTAAATAATTAAACTTAGAGAAGCTAATTTAGGTGGACTAATTTTTAATTTAAGCTTAATAATTTACCCATCAAATTTTAAATTTTAAGATGTTACACTTGTCACTGGAAATGACGTTATTGCATGCCATGTGGACGTCCGTTTGCTTTTAACAAACAATTTCTCCAAGGACCTAAGTGTTTGACATAAAGGACCACTAAGGATTTTTCATTCTTATAAGGATGTAAATGCCAACACATACATGCAAAGGCTGCATTGGGTTTTCACTACAATAACTTTGTCGTGCTTATTTGAGTTTCAGTTGGAATTGCTCAACTAGGATTGACTAAGAACAAGTTTTTTATCCATTGCCACTAACACTCTTGTTGTTGTCTTATTGGCATTCTTATAGTTTACTACCACAAATTTTTTTAAGAATGTGTAAATTTTAAATATTTCATTTAAAAAATAAAATAATTTAAATTACTTTATAAAAAAATAATTTTAACATTGATTGCTAAAATTTAATTAATAGAAATTTGTTTTTGTGAAATTTTAAATTTCTTAAAAATTTACATATACTCTCTCCAAACACAATATTATTTTGAAGCTTTTATTTTTAACTTTAACTTATAAATAAATTTTAACCTTAAAAAGGCCAAATGCTACCTAAATTAAAATAAAAAATTAAAAAAAAAATAAAAAAAACGAGTTAGAGGTATAATTTAGATTAAAATAAAATATTTAATATCCCCCCCAATGTATTTATTTAATTATTAATTATTGTGGGGAGCTTTGCCTATGCGTTTTCCCTCCTCATCCGTCTTCAGTGTCATCTCATCCGATTCCAGTTGCCGCTGGGTTTTACTCTTGCTGTGAAGTGAAAGAACGAGCACCCACACACTGCTACATACCATGCTCTCTCTTTCTGCTTCTTATTATTCTCCTTCTCGTCTCTTCTCCCCCTTCTCTTCTCGCAACCCTCTTCTCTTCTTCACTCGCTCTCATCGCCTTGCACTCTCGCGCACTCGTTATCGTCTTCTCACAGGTTCCCTTTTCTCATCAACTCTCTCTCTCTCTCCTCCTTTTCTAATTTTCCTTCTTAATTATTTCAGTTGCTGCCTCCGAGAGGGAGAATGGGATCTTCACTTCTCCTGAGATAGCCAAGTCTTTTGACTTCTCCGCGGAAGAGCGCATTTACAATTGGTATTATGCTTTTTCAATTAGGATTCTTATCAAATTTCACTTGTGTGTGCTTTCTACCAACTACTGTTAGTTAACCAGTTATGGAAATGAAGTTTTGCTTTGTGCCATCCAAGTTAACGAATTAGAAAATACCTTTAGTTGGGTTTAGAAAACCCAACTGCTAACCAAACAAGCCCCAAGTTGATTCAATTATTGAAATCAGTTATAGTTCATGTCCGTGCTATTACAATTGCACAGTGGGAGAAAAGGTCTTTGTTGTTGGTAATAGTAAAAAAAATTAAATATGGATAATTACACTGACCTTCCCAGAGGTTTAGCTTAAATACACCAAAACCTTCCTTTCTATTGTTCTATTAGTTTGTGGCTGAATCTTGAAGTGCTTTAAAACATGCCTAAAATTTGCGTATTTTTATTGTGAGTAATGTATAAATTGTAATTATCGGATGCTAGGTGGGAGTCTCAAGGGTATTTTAGGCCAAGCTTTGACCGGGGAAGTGATCCCTTTGTGATATCAATGCCGCCTCCTAATGTTACCGGTTCTCTGCACATGGGGCATGCCATGTTCGTGACCCTTGAGGTTTTGAACTTTTTTAATGTTTTTTTTCTTGTTTCATGTATGTTATTATGTGTATATTTATGTATCTAGATGAGTAGAAGTACCTTACAAGTGTAAATGTTTTTGAATGCAAAAGGCAAGACATATAGTGTTGCGTTGTTATGACTTTTGAGCAGGGATGTACCATTTGAAGCATATTGCCTGTTTGGCTGTGTATGTAATACTTTATGTGTTTCCATAATGCCTAGGTCTCCTTTTCTTTTCCATGTGATTTCCCAAGGTAATTATTACAAAGGATTTTGGCTGCAAGTGATTGGATTTTTGAATACTTAAGATTGAATAGAAAGAAGTATTTGGAGGGCTTAATCACACCACTCTAATGATCTCATACATATATATAGATTTTTATACAATGGAAGATGGAAGGCCAAAGATCAAAGAAGGCCTGAACAAAACCTATTTTTAGAGATAGGTACAGCTCATAGATTACAACCTTTAAATGGAAGTACTACCTACCTATAGTGATTCTAACAACTACCTGCCTATATTAAATAATAATTCTAACACGAATCAACAACTTTTTTGATGTGTTGTTGCTGGTTATTTATGTGCACTGCACAGGCTGTGTAATATCACTTTTCCCCGTTCCTTCAAGTTTTTCTCTTTCTTGTTTTACCACTTAGTGACATTGTTTATCATGCATAAACAATTCATTTCGTTAAGTGATATTGACTTGTGGGTGTTCTGTTAAATTTTTACAATAGTAAGATATATGCATGCTTGTGTGTGTTATTTAATGTGCGTATATTTCTTATCATGCTTTATAGGATATTATGATCAGGTACAACCGCATGAAGGGGAGGCCAACACTTTGGCTTCCGGGGACTGATCATGCTGGAATTGCGACTCAGGTTTGTCAATTGTTACGCCCATAGACTTCTTGTAGGATAGTATCGTCCACATGGCTTGCTCCTCTGTCTCTACTTTTTAAAATTTTAAATGCCTTACTGTTTTTATAGTTTTCCCCTCCCTCATTTCTTCTTCCTTGTGAAGGTTTGCCTTAATCATCATGTCATTCTACATTTCAATTGTTTTGTTGTCCCTTACTATGCAGTTTGATATTGTCGTCACAGAGAATTTTATGCTTCTCTCTTTTTCTGCTTTATAATTAGTTATAGTTATATAACTTAGTTTTCCAAATTCCACTCTAAATTTTGTTCTCTTTCTACCAGTTGGTTGTTGAGAGAATGCTAGCTTCTGAAGGAATAAAAAGGACTGAAATGAGTAGAGATGAATTCACCCAAAGGGTTTGGCAGTGGAAAGAAAAGTATGTCTTTATATCCTTGTTTATCTTTCTGCCGTCTACTTTTTGGTTTTTGCGCAGCCAATTGATTGCCCATAATAAAGCAAGTAGAAGGGACTAAAGGTCAATATTTCCTATTACTTAAGTAAAATTTTGGGAAAATTATGTAAAGAATATAAATGACAGGAAAGAAAGGCGTCTACAAAGTAAAAAACGTAGTCTTACTAGAATTTACAATATACATTTATCTGAATATATTGAAGTTAGGTTTACATTCAAAACTCTTATTTAGGTTGTACAAAAATGGTAGCTGAATGCTGAGGAACAAGATTGTTAAAACGTAGACTCTACGTTGAGACAACGGAGATTCATGAAACGTAGAATTGCATAACGTAAAACGAAACAGGAGAGTCCTCTAGGAATACTAAATTATATATAAATATAAAAAATATCAAACTAAACTCATAAGCTTCATAATATTAAACCAAACTCAAAGTCATAACTCATAACTCAAACATAAAATTCAAATGCTACCATAAAACTCAAAGTCTAAACACAAACACATCAAAGACCTTAATTAGAAACTCAAAGCGTAAGCATCTAGCATATAATTCAAGTTAGAATCATAATCTTCTTCATCCTCATCAACATCAGCCATGCTTAAGCCATTGCTTAGGAATCTCTAGATCATCAAGTGGTGAACTAGGTGGATCCCGACCAACAACAACCCCACTAACTTCTCCAACATCTTCCATATCCGTAATCCACTCATCATCCAAAGAAAGATCATCAATGGCATATTCCTTTGGTTTCCTTGTATTCTTCTTCTTGGCCAATTTAGAGTTAGCCACAACAAATACGACATCATTCATTGTCTTTTGCTTTAATTGATTCGTCCTTTTAGTGTGAACCTAAAGTAATAAATAATTTAGCAAAAATATAATATAGAAGGCATTTATTAATAAGTAGTATAAATTAGCAAATGCCATCTCAAATGCATTCCAATTACGCTCACAACCGGAAGAACTGCATGTTAAGCTCAAGACCTGAATAGCGAACTTTTGCAACTCTGAAGTTTCATCACCATAAGACTTCCACCATTGTGCTGAAGTTTTGATGTGAATTCCATTAAGGGCGATTTAGCTACCATAAAATCCCTTTTTTATGTTTAAATTTCTCTAATTGAGCATCAATTTCTTCACCTCTTCCATATCCCCCACCATCTATTGTAGGCAATCATCCAGTCCACGTTTAATTTTAAAATCAACTTTAAAAAAGGGACATAATGGAAAATTGGGTTGAGGTAAGGGCCTGCGGCATGCAAAGGCCTATGTAGTTGATTATTCCATCTCTCGTCAATGATATCCCAAAGAGGTTGGTAACTAGAGAATGAGAGAGAATAATTTAATTAGTTCCTGAACCGAAATATAAATTGAATAAGGGGAAATTAATTATTAAATTAAATTCTTTGTAGGTAATAGGTTTACCTTTTCTTCACATTTTTGAATGCTTTTGCTATCTTCTCTTTTGCGTGGTCCATTTCTTCATAGATAAAGCTCATTGAGGCTTCTCATTCGAATCCACCAAGCGAAGCACCTTGATTAAAGGGTATGAACCCTTCAAGCAAGTCACTATATTCTTCCAAAACTCCTTATCCATAACCTATGTTTCACAAAACTTTCCATCCTTAAGCTTAGCAGATTGAGTCGACTTCCACTCCTTTGATGTAAATATCCTTATCAACCCTCCTTTATTATCTATCAAGCAACCCAATGTCAAATAAGAAGTAGAAAACGTATAGTGGCTGGTCTAAAAATCTATGCCATTGGTAAACTGATGCAATAAAGAAATCAGTGCACTCCTTGAATAGATGAAAGTTGTAATTTTTTTACCATATGCAATTGTCTCCTTGTGGATTGACAACTTCTCAAGATCCTCCAACATTAGATCAATGCAATGAGCTGCACATGTAATACAGCCTTTTTCTTTTCTCCATTAATAGCTCTCCAGCTGCTTGTAGTTTGCTGCATTGCCGGTGACATTTTGCACTACATTGTCTTCACCCACCTCTTTAACAATAGCATCCATCATCCTAAAAACTTTCTCAGCTGTTTTAGAAACATCAGAAGCATCAATAGACTTCAAAAACACAGTTCCCATTGGACTGTTCACCAAGAAATTCAGTATAGTCCTTCTCTTATTAGTCCATCCATCTGTCATAATGGTACAACTTGTTTTCTTCCAAAGAGCCTTATGCTTCTCCAAATCATCCTTGGTGGAATTAACCTTTTTTGCTTTTAAGTATTTAACTTTGATCTGATGGTAGGAAGGTGGTTTAAATCCTAAACCATGTTTAGCAACTAAATCAAGCATCTTCTTGAACTCATCAAAATGGGCAACATTGAAAGGTATTGCATTGTTGTAGAAAAAGGAGGCAATTTCTTGACAAGCTTCCTCCCTTAAACTTTTCTTGAAAACAGAATTAATTGTTTCTTGACGATGTGTCTTTTTCTTGAATGGCAAGGCAGGGGAATCATCCCTTTTCCTTTTCTCCGCCACACCACCCCCTCCACTTTGAGCTTCTACATCAACCCCGCTTGTTGAACTAATTGCAGCTGCCTTCTTCATAGCATCATCATGTAAGGATGCTGTATTCAACCTCTATATTGGACCTGGCAACTAATGGTTGCTTTTTGCTCCATCATGATATAAAGTTGGACCAAGGAATATGGCTAAGCTTAAAGTGGAGTGTCTGTCATGCGAATCAGTGGCTCAGTCTACATCACAAAAGGCAAATATCTGAAATGGTGTAGCTGCAGCAGGCTGTAATAAAAGACCAAAGGAGTGAATTCCTTGTAGGTAGTGAAGGATTCGCTTCACAGCTTTCCAATAAGATTGCAATGGGGCTACCATGAATTGGCACACTTCATTGACTGCAAAACCTATGTTGGGCTGAGTGATAGTGGCTTATTGCAGGGCACCAACAATTGACCTATACATGGAGGGATCTTTAAAGAAATCACTCCTAAATTTAGATAGATGCAAGGAGCTGGCCATTGGAGTAGCCATTGGTTTGGATTGAAGCATGCCAACTTTGAGAAGAAGGTCTCGAACATATTTCCCTTCAAGACCAAGAAAGTACTCAAGTTCACTGAGTAACTTGAGAGCAAACTTGGATTGAAGTTGCAAGAGGATCTTGTGAATCTGGGAGGAGCAAAGTTCCCATGACCAAGATGTCATCAACATACACACACATAAGGAGCAGCTAGAGTGAAAAGAGAAGGATCACACCTACTAGAGGAGAAGCCAAATTGCAATAGAGTAGTTGAGAGTTTGTCAAACCAGGCGCGGGAAGGCTGTTTAAGACCATGGATAGCTTTGTTAAGCTTGCAAACAAGATGATATTGGGAGGTTTTGAAGCCTGAAGGTTGATGCATGTAGACCTCTTCAGTGAGGTTTCCATTAAGAAATGCATTGTTGGTATCGAGTTGCTGCATGGACCAGCCATGAGTGAAGGCTGGAGTAAGCAGAATGCGAATGATAGTGGGCTTGACAACAAGGCTGGAAGTTTTAGGGTCATCGAAGCCCGGTTGTTGGTGGAAGCCTTTAGCTGTCGGGCGGGCTTTGTACTTGTTCAAGGAACCATCAGAATTTTCTTTCACCAGGAACCCCCATTTGCAACCAAGGGTGTCTAGTCTGGAGGCAAAATCAACTAAGGACCAAGTATTATTGAAGAGAAGGGCATGGTATTCATCCTTCATGTATGTGTTGATAGGCATGGTGTCCAGTTTGGATGAGATAAGGCAGCTTTAATGAAGGCTGGTTCAGTATGTGTTGATAGGAGGGTGGGATTAAGGTGAGGCTTGACAATGCCGACCTTTGATTGAGTTGTCATAAGGTGAAAATTAGTGGGAACATGCTCAATAGGTTTGGGGGATGGAGAGGCTACAGAGGTAGGTTGAGCATGAAGAGGTGTAGGAAGTGTAGTGGGAGATAATGGATTAGGAACAGGAGAGTGAGAGGGTGAATCAAAAAGATTTGAAGAGTTTGTGGGATGTGAATGGTGGGTTTGGTTGGTAGAGAAGTTGTAGGTATGTTATGAAGATCAAGGCAGTAACTACTGTGTGGAATGATCAAGGATGGAGATAAAGAAAAGTTATTGGAATGAGAAAGAAGGTTGGTGGGTGAATCAGTAAGGAAGAGAGAAGACTAAGGAAAGCGATGTTCATTGAACAGAACATCTTTGGATATATAAATCCCATCTGAGGGATGGAGACACTTGTAACCTTTGTGCATTGAGGACCTAAATTCAAGTTTGAGTGTTATATGGGTGAAGAAGAGGAAAGCATGTGTACCCAAATTCTTTGAGGTCTTGGAAATTGGGCATTGTACCAATTTGTTTGTGATAGGGAGAGAGAAAATTAAGTGTGGCAGTGGGGAGTCTATTGATCAAATGTACAGCAATGAGAAAAGCATGGTCTCAGAAGGTTAGAGGGAGTTTGGCTTGTGCTCAACACTCTTATTTTGGCACTAAGTGTGAGGACAGGTTATCCTATGAACAATTCCTGCATTAGTGAGCACTTTGGAGAAAGGCTGAATTCAACACCCCAATCTGACTGGACAACTTTAATAGCCATACTCGAGCTTTTTAAAAGTCTGAAGAGCTTCTGCTTTGGATTTAAGTAAGAAAATCCACATGTATCAGGTAAAGGCATCAACAAAGGTGATGTAGTAAAACCTGAAGTTCCCATGAGAGTGCATGGGAGCAGGACCTCATAAG
The DNA here is from genome assembly GCA_037962975.1 of Clitoria ternatea. NCBI lineage: Eukaryota > Viridiplantae > Streptophyta > Magnoliopsida > Fabales > Fabaceae > Clitoria > Clitoria ternatea. The sequence continues at coordinate 20,904,665 of CM075675.1, forward strand.
TCAGTGTAGATAAGCTGCAGTAGTTCTGTGTGTGTGGTGTGAGAAGTATAGGCAGGAAGTCAACAAGCATTGCAGAAATCAAGAACTCCTTTATTGATTAAGAGATATTACAACTGTTAAAGTGTTTTCTTTACAATAGAATGACAATGGCCTAATCTTCTATGCCAGAGTGCATAAGAAGAGAAGTCTAAATCAGAAAACACAGACTCAGAAGAATGAGATGTGGTTGTCATAGCAGCAACAGTGAAGGTTGAACCAAGAGTGGAGTGATCAGCTGAACAAAGAAGTTGCAACTTGCTGAATTTGTAGAGGCCATCAGATCCAAGTTGCCCCTTGAGTAGCACCTCTTTAGTGACCTGTGATTTAACAACACAACGTGTAGGGTGAACCTCGAAGAAAACATGATTGTCCTTAGCATAACAAACTTAGCTGAGTTAACATGCACACACGATAAGCATGCTATAACTAAGGTTTTCTAGCTCATTACCCATATGACCCTAACAGATTGGATTTTTTTAATACATTTTTCATGGATCATAAATAAATCAATAGTTTGTTTTTTAACCATCCATTATAAACTCAATTTATCCACACTCATCCAATTTACACCTCTATTTCAATGATATATTTTTAACTTCTCCCTTCGTTTTTTCTCATTATATTTGTTTACTTCATTCAGATACGGTGGAACTATCACAAATCAGATCAAGAGACTTGGTGCTTCTTGTGATTGGTCCAGAGAGCACTTTACCCTTGATGAACAGCTAAGTCGTAAGGCAGTTTTCTACTAATTAGAACTCTTGCTAACCTAGAAAGTATATGGGCACATGTGAAAGATTATTTTGATACAAACAAGATATTACCTCCATTTGAAATAAATGTCTTTTCAGCAATTTCTTTTTGTTCTAAATTATTTGTCATCTTACAATACGAATAAAGCATTCATTATTTTTTCCAACTTCACTCTGCTCCCCCAGTCCCTCTAAATTGATTTCCAATATCTGTTTTTAAGAGATGAAGTACGGATAGCATATATTCGATGAGAAAAGGGATTAGGACTCTCAATCGTAAATTTTCACGGCACCATGTTTCAGCTAATACAACAGTGTCTTCCTTTGCTCATCTTTCTTGTAAAGTAGTCACCACTTGAGCCACAAAAGATGCTTTTTGACCAATAGCTGCATAATCATATTACATTTTGGCTTCGTTGATCATTTACTTCTTTGTCTATCTCCAATAATTAGTTCTCGTTGACCATGCCCTATGCAGATCATCAATTCAATAGCAATAAATCTTGTTTGAAGATGTTAGAATTATAAAAATATAGTAACAATATATTTTAGGAGTAAATATATTAATTTTATCTTTTATGTAAAATAGGAAACTGTTTATGTACAAATCCCTATAAATACAATAGTTCCGTTGTGATCACAAAACACACGGAATTCATGTTCTCTCGTTTCCTTTCTTTCAACATGGTATTCAGAGCCTAATGAGAGTTCCCTTCTTTTCGTCATCTTTTGGTGAGCCACTGCTCACTGCGTAAAATTTTTTTCCCCCTGGTAGCTCGTTTTTCATCCTTGCCCACCACCACCATCTCCTCCGTCGGCCTTTTCCAACCGACGATCCCACAAGCAGCTTCCTCTCTCCAAGACCGGCCCATCCCCGCCGGCGGTGCCTTGACCAGACCTTCCACGCACCCCCACATGCCACCACCGTCCTCTGTGCGTGAGCCCACATGCTGCCTCTCTCCGCCACGCTTGACAACACGTCTGATCTCCGATGAGGTCCTGACAACTTGGGCTTTGCTTGCCTCGGTCTCTTCTACCCCGATCTGGTGTTCGTTTTCAGTTTTGACCATAGTAGTTAAATAGTGGCGGAGCGGCTATGATAGCGCCGCGATTTCACGGAGTGGCTTTGCCTTGCGACATGCCTCTGATCTGGGTCCAGGAACTGTTAGTGGCGCTATGGCCGTTATCGTGGGTGTGTGAATCGCTTAGATCGCAGCCTCAATCTTCTCCTCGGGTCAAAACGTCTTCGTTTCGCTTTGTTGGAGGGGTATCCAAGTAATTTCACTCTTGTCTATTTCTCAGATTCTCAGTCATAAAGCCTAGCCTCTCTCATTTCTTCTCCCATTTTTCTTTCTTTCTCTTTCTTTTTTTTTTTCCTGCGAGAGCTTTTTCTTCTTCTATTCCCTTCACTGTTCTGCATTCCCTTTCTCCGGCAAGCTTCTCCGGTGACCTTTGCAACTCCGGCGACCACTGCAACAGCTCCAACAGCTGTGCTTCTCCTTTTTTTTTTTTGTTTCAGCAGTCTTAAACAGCCCCCAGCCATTGCTGCTGCCGCCGGTGAGACACCCACATGCACAACAGTCTTCTTCTTCTTCTACCCCCTTCACTGTTTTGCATTTCCTTTCTCCGGTGAGCAACTCCGGCGACCTCTGCAACTCCGGCGACCATTGCAACAGCTCCAACAGTTGTGCATCTTTTTTTTTTTTCCTGCATCAGCAGTCTTAAACAGCCCCCCACCCATTGTTACTGTCGCCGGTGAGACACCCACATGCGCAGCAGTCTCCGACAGTCACCATATTTCTCATTTTTCCGGTTCAGCATTTGGTGAATGGAAGGATTTGGTGGTCCATGTATAGACGCCTCTGGGTCCCCACAATCAACTGCACAAACTGAAATGCATAGGTCAACAGGGAAGAATATTGACATTGCTTGGACTTGGAATTATTTGAGGGATAAAAAGTCTTAAATTTGGGTATTGGGTCTAACTCAATCCTAAAAGCTAGCTCATAAGATGAAGATTACCCTCCACCTTATATACTTTTGATTGACCGTATCTCTAGTTAATGTGGGACTTTTAACACATCCCTCACGCTTAGGAATGGAGCGTGGATGGATACGGATGGCCCATGGGACTCTATGGGTGGCTAGTGGGACTTGTTAACACACCCCTTCGTGCTCATGAATGGAGTGTGGATGAATAGGGTGGCCCGTGGGACTTATAGAACACCCCCACACTCAGGAATGAAGTGTGGACAACATGGGTGGCCCAACAACGGATCTAGGATAGACTTCGATACCATCTTAAATTTGGGTATTAGGCCTAACTCAATCCCAAAAGCTAGATCATAAGATGAGGATTATCCTTCACATTATATACTTTTGATTGGCCATATCTCTAGTCAATGTGAGACTTTTACAAAAAGAACACAAAGGCAGTCACTTGTGTTTTTTGTGGGAAAACCACCATTGGTGGTATAACTAGAGCTAAGCAGCATCAATTGGACATAGTTGGGAATGTTGGGATGTGTTTAAAGGCCTCGGAAGATGTGAAGGAACAATTGTGGGAAGTGGCTTCCAAGAAGGACACCAATAAAATTGTTTACATGAATGAAGTCGAGGAGGAGGAAGAGATTCAACAAATAAGGGTTGTCAAAAAAGGGAAGCTGGCTGCACCTTCAAGTGAAGCTTCAAACACTATTCCAAGGAAGTCAAAAAATTTTAAGGGGCCAATGGATGTGTGTGATGAGCGATACAACAATAGCAACAAAATTGGTAAAAAATACTAAACAAACGAATATTAAGGACCATTGTGCTAAGGAGGCAAGGGCGATAACTTTGCAATACATATAATGATTCCTTGTCAGAAATGGAATTGCTTTTAATGTGGTGCGTACAAAGAGCTTCAAGCAAATGTTGGAAGCTGAAGTACAATATGGTCCTAATCTGAAGCCACCAAGCTACCATGAGTGTAGAGTTCCTCTCCTTAAGGAGTTGGAATACACCAAAGAGTTGATGAAAAACTATGAGGTTTGGAGAGACAACCATGGATGTTCTATCATATCCGATGGTTGGACAGATAGGAAAGGGAGGATCCATGCAGTGGTCAATTCACTGCAGAGGATCCAGTTGCTAAAAATGGGTAATTTAGTCCTATGGGCATTTATTTTTCTAGAATCTAGGATCTCATCTATCTTTGTGCAATACTCTAAATTACACTTATTTCAGAATGCATGGAGTAATGATATTATTGGTGCAGTTTTGATACCTCTTTATTTCTGATTAGTTTGCAACATCTATTAAATTTCTCTGAATATATCTTGTCAATATAAATCCAGCACTGTGTTTATTTATTTGTTTACTTGTGCTGTAATATACACTGATACCTTGCCTAATAATTTACGCAGAAGCTGTAGCTGAGGCATTTGTTAGACTTCATGAGAAAGGTTTGATTTATCAAGGTATAAACTGAAGTTACATTGCGGTATATCATTTACACTTTGTTTTAGTCTTCCATATTCCATGTAACTTGTGAAATCTTGCAAGCACTGTTATGAAATTGCATATCCTACAAGTTTCCAGCCATTTCTTACTCCATTCACACCTAGGATCACAAGTTTGTGAATTGGAGCGGGATCACTTGGATTTTTATAAACTCATGGTATTTTCAAGTATTTTTGAGTTCCAAATATGTGAACTTGTGGGTGAAGTTGTGTGACTGGAAGGAAAGAAATGCATGTGTTTTCTTTTTCTTGTGTTTTTTTTAACATGGTTTTTACCCTTTCCTAGTTCTCTCACTTAAAACACTCCCAACTGCTGCCGTCTCTTCTTTCAGAACCTTCAAGAGTGAGAGAGGGAAGGGAAAGACCAAAATGTACCCCAGAAACTTAACTTAATGATGCTGTTGGAGCATCTGCTGTCAGCCAAACCATGGTAGTAGGCTGTCACAGCATGATTGTGCTGCGACAGCAAAGCAACTTGAGAATGCATCTGTCTCAGTTGAGCACCGTGATGAGATTTTGTGTTGCGATCGCACACCATTAAAAACCCTAGGAGAAACACAACAAAAAAGATAACGAATTAAAAAGAAGAATCATAACAATTAAGTAGTTCCAATGTCGAGGGAACTTGACTATAAAATAGTGATGGGACATGTCATGGGGATTGATATCACTCTGATACCATGTTGAAAATGAGGTTTTTAGGTATAGAGGGAGATAAAGAGAGGAAAGAGAATGAAATGGTAACTGATATTGAAAGAATTGCAATATGTTGACGTGCCTTAAATTCTAAAACACGATCTCCTATTTATTTTAATTATAATCTTATATAATTAGGTAAACAAATCATAATAATAAATGAAAATACGATAACTAATTCTAAGAGATACGGTAGAAATAACAAGACTAATCCTAGAGGATAATATAAGATATTCTAAGATATGACCAGATATAATTTCATATATTCTAAAAAAATAAATGACTTTCTTGCAAAGTTAGGGAATGACATGAGATTTTAAAAATTTCAGGGACTAAAATGCTTGACTCGTCCATATCAAAGACCAATTTGGGGGTTTACTCACTAATATTGTAACTTTCACTATTTTTGCTGCCAACAAGGAATTTCTCCAACATAAAGGAGCCACATTGTCCACTATGCATGTTGTTGCCATTGCTTAGACGGGTAATCCTGTAACTTTTGTTTCTTAGTCTTTGTGTCCTGCTCCTTGAATTCTTGATTCTGGTGCTTTAGATCATATGTCTGGTAATAAATCCTTTTTCTCCTATTGTCTTTTCTAAATTCTCTTATCCTGTTACTCTCGATGGTTCTTAGATTAAAGCTCAAGCCCTTGGTCAAACACATCTTCCTACACTTTCCTTAGATTCTTTCTTTATGTGCCTAGTTGTCCATTTAATTTAATTTCCATTAGCAAACTTACTTGTGAATGACTAGATGTTGATAACTCTTTCTTCTTCCTTCATTACAAGGCAGTGCATTTATCTTGTTTTTATGTCGGTGATATTGTCATTAATAACAACGATGATGAGATTCACATACTACACCTCAAATAATATTTATCTTGTCAATTTCAAACTAAAAACTTGGATCCTTTCAAATAATTCCTAGGCATTGGGGTTGCACAATCTCATTCTGGTACTATCATTAATCAGTGTAAATATGCTTTGGACTTCCTTTAAAAAATTGGTACGCTTGATTGTTGTCTTTTTGATACTCCTATGCATCCCAATGTTAGACTTTTTTGAGACCAAAGGGAGCAATTGAAATACCCGAGTGGGTGTTGGCGACTAGTCGAAAGACTTGATCCTCTCTCTGTTACTAGACCATTCATTACCTTCGCTATGTGGTAAGTCAATTTCTAAATACCCCTAGTGATAATCTTTACGGTGAAATACGCAATCTTTGCTCTCTCAAAAAATGCATCGGGAAAAGGACTATTATATAGGGACGAAGGGAATGCAAAGATCACACATTATTCAGATGCTGATTAGGTAGAATCGCTCTTGAATAGGCACTCAATCTATGGATATTGTGTTCTACTAGGAGGGAACTTAATCTCGTGGAGGAGCAAGAAGGAAAACATAATTACTCGATTTAGTGTAGAAGTTGAATATCATACTATGGCAGAAGCCACATAGGAACTCACATAGTTACGCTATTTAATTTTTTTTTGTTAATCTTTAATCATACATATGTACATAATTACACAAGAAATGCTACACAATATGTGTAAATTCATAATTTATAGCATAACCATAGACAAAATTATTGACATGAAAGCCATAACTTTACCAGTCTTAAGCTAACCTTAAGCCAAAACATATTCACCTAGGCAGAAACAGAGAAGTGGGAAAACAGAAACGGAAGGGGAGAGAAACAAGATAAACACAGAAGGAAGAAAAGTGGTGTGGTGTGGTAGAAAAGAGACGATGAAAATGTGTGAGAAAAGAAAAGGGGCGAGGGGTTCTGAATGCAATCTAAAACAGAGACTTTCCCTTATAAGGCACAAAACTGCACCACTTCACTTCTTCAATGGGGGGAAAGGGAGATTTTTAAGCTATTTAACATAAGAGGCCTAATAGCTCTACAAAAGCTTGAAATTCCACTTGTAAACGAGGGTGCGATTGCTACGATGTCAAGAAATTTTTGGTGACCCAGGGTCATGTCTCCCCTATCCTAGCGTAATGGTGTGCAATTGATAAGTATGTATTGGATTACTTACAGATCCTTAACCTAACTAGATCAGTTACTTGCATATCACTAGGTTATACGATCTTATTTGTTATAATTAATATGAAATCATGGTAGTTGAGTCCTCAATCAGCATAAATACATACAAGTGTGCTTTGCAATAGACACAAAACATTCATCATATCTTCTATAATAGATACTGTAGAGCATGCTCCATTAGATATGATAAAGATAATGTTTTAGATCAATTCGTAGTCTGGTATTATTTTTATATCCCCTCCCATAGTATCAGACTTTCTCTTCTAAAAAATATTTCCTGTAAGTTGTAAGTAATTTATCAATTTATGATGCTTGACTTTTATTTTCTCTCCTGATGATGTTAACTTTGGTTAAGAGAATGACTTCCAATTCGGCATCTGTTTAATTTTAAATTTTTTTATACATGTACAAGTTATATTCAAACTTAATAATGATGTTAAATCCATTTGACTTTTGCTCATTTCAGGTTCATATATGGTAAATTGGTCACCTACTTTACAAACAGCTGTTTCTGACCTGGTAAGTAGTTCATCATTCCGATTGCACTCTTGTCCTTCTTAATTGGTTCTTTAATTCTTGAATTGAATCTTTTCTTTTATGCTTAGGAAGTTGAATATTCAGAAGAGTCTGGATATCTGTATCATATCAAGTATCGTGTTGCTGGAAGGTACATAATGAATGCTTTCTTAAATTATGGGTCAGGATCTATTGACACCATCTGTCAAACTTGAACACTTACACCACCTAATAACTTTTTGTAGAATCTGAGTTTCATGAATCCAACCGTTTAACAAAATGATATTATGTTTTCTAATATTCAAAATTTACTTGTATAGTTGTATTTCAAAAACACATTGTTTGTTTTAAAAAAGTCCTATTAACCAGTCCTCTAGGGGAATTGTTTAAGGAAGCGAAAATAGAATTCTTTTTATTGAAAATTGTGTTAGGATTGCTTAAAAATTAGGATGAGTGGTTTTTAATGATGTTTTTAAATGAAAACTTTCCATTTTTGATTCCTTAACTAGTGCCTTCAGGTCACTTGTTGGCATTATCCATTAGTTTAATTTACATGAAACTTCATAGCTCTAATGCATTTGAAGAGAATTTATAAATTATAATTCAATGGTGTTGGATTAGTGAAATTCTCATTCTACAAAAAGTTATTAGGTGCTAGAAGTGTATAAGGGTGACAGTGACACCTAGTGTTCGTGGATCCTAAACCATATATGGGGGATGTATCAAATGAAAATACTCGATTATTATGAAAAATGAGAACAATAAATTTGGATGACACAACCATACGTGGATGGTCATAATTAAAAGTTAGTTAGTGGTCACAGTACCACTTAGAAATGTCACATGCATTTACCAGTTAACCATAACTATTCAAATCAAATCTAACGGTTTATATTATTGTTCTCATTTCTCATAATAACCAAGTTCCCATTTGATACATGTAAAAGCATATGGTCTGCAACAATCTTTATATTCATGTTTTGATAAGATATTTATTTAATGTTAGAACCTAGAAGTAATATTTAATTTATGTGTGATTTAACCAGCATATGTTATCAATTTTCTGTCATTTGATTCGAGTGGGCAGATTTAACCTTTTTTTAAGTATGTCTTCCTTGAAAGTTCCACATTGACTATAGATATGACCAATTACAAATATATAAGAAGGAGGGTAATCTTTATCCAATGAGTTAGTTTTTAGGATTGAGTTAAGCCCAATACCTACATTTAAGATGGTATCAAAGTCTATCTTAGATCTGTTGGTAGGCCATCTGTGAGGGGGTGTATTGTAAGTCCCATGTTATTGGGCGATCTGTAATTGTCCATGCTCCAGATGTTTATTTCTGCATGTGAGGGGGTGTGTTGAAAGTCCCACATTGAGTAGAGATATGGTCAATCACAAATATATAAGGTGGAGGGTAATCTTTATCCAATGAATTAGTTTTTAGGATTAAGTTAGGTCCAATATCCAAATTTAAGAATGTTAGTGCCCGTTTGGATATCAAGTTGGGTTGGTCAAACCTTGACCAACCCCAAAAATAAATCCTACGGTCAAACGGAGTTTTGACTGTCTCGAACGGCGTGAAGGATCAATATCAACCCTTAAATTTCTCCATTTCCCCAACTGGAAACCAAACATACACTTAATTTGCTTAACCCAGGAATTGTGGTCCATATTGCGTTAACTACCTTATGATGCATTTGTTGTCTGAATTTTGGATTCTAATATTTCTTTGAATTTAGCAACCTTATGATGCATTTCTATTGTTTTTATATTTTTTAGGGGAATTTTCCTTCTCTGATATACGATGTGGTTGGATTGCTTTTTTAAGATTTTTTTGTTATGTACCTATGAAGCATCCACTCTAACACAAACATGGAGGCAGACACTTCGACATGGCTAACCTTTAAAATATAAGACACCCAAACATCGGATACGTGTGCATATATATATATAGAGAGAGAGAGAGAGAGAGAGAGAGAGAGAGAGACTTAAGTCAAATGAAATATGGATGACGTATAAAAACTCTAAATGGATAAGATGTTGATATAAGTCTCATATATGTTAGAACTATTTATGGCCATTATACTTTTTATAAGGCTCGGGGCAACTTTTAACTCGAGAGCTAGGTTTTTAATTGAGATAGGCCCATTATTTTCTAATATAACTTTTGAGGCAATCCTCAATCCTCATGATATTTTCATAAGTGCTCAAGCAAGCTAATTTTCAAAATTAAATTTGTGGTCAATTTCTCTTTTTTTGGGTTTCTCTATCTTTCTCTGTTAAATTGGCATAATCTGATTGATAGGAAGCATACATTAAAAATGCTATTGAATACTTAAGGGAAGCCAGCATATATTGTTTCTTTCTTTTGCCGTGTTTGCATATCCTGTATATTAATGTGAGGGAATGCCAGCTAGCATGTAGCAACACTTTCTTTGAAGCATTTTTTTCACCACTCTTTCATTTATCGAGTGAAATTCCATACGTCCCGCTAAATAACCTGGTAACCTCTTTTTGTGGGTCAGCATGTGATTTCACACCTAATAATTGATAAAGTGTTGCTTACGTTTCTGTTTGTGTACATGTTTGATTAATAATGAGTGTTGTTTTTCCTAAACCATTATGGCAGGACAGCTTGTATCTATTACAACTTTGACTTAAGCATTTTGACTATGTTGTTTTGCACTTTGACATTTGAAGTTCTTGATCTGTAAATAATTTAAATTCTTGCAAGTGAACCCTGTATGAGTGCTGATGATCATAACCTCATTAAGTGGTATTCTCATTCTACTTGGGCCATGATTAGAACTGGGAGTCATAGTTGCAAAGGTATATAGAAGCAATCTAGTGTGCTTCTTTTGAGGTGTCAACTATGGGTAGTTTTTCCTTGTCTCTATTATACTTTCACAGAATGAAATCTACTTCTATCAGAAAAAAAAATTATGGGAATGAAGAAATGAAAGTGATGACTCGTCTTACAGGAAGGAGGAGTATAATACACTGTAATTTCAAGGTCTTGTGTTTTTTATGCAACCCATTGTGACCCCAGTTGGTTTTATACTCGTGCTCACGAGTTGACTTCTAAGCCAACTTATTTAAGTAATCCAATGCAGGATCATTGGCCACTCCAGGGATCAAAAGGTGATTTATGCTCACCTCATTTTTACTTAATTAGTAGGAGTTCATAAATCATAATTTTTCCAAGTGAAAAATCATGATAAAGCTAACTAACCTTGCTCCTTCCTTTCTTCCTCAAACTGCCTGCCTGCCTTTAAGTAACCCAGTGGTGCAATGTTGGATCACAGCTTACCTATAAAATGTTTTAGAAATTCTGGGATTGGAAGCCATTTTCTTTCATGAGGATAGCATGTCCTTCATATGAAGACTTTTCCCTGACAAAGTTGTGCAGATAAGTCTTTGTATTGTCTTGTTCTCCTTGTGTCACACTTCATATATTTTATACATTAAGGATTTGTGCCTCATCCAACCAGCATGATCTGTCCAATGAATTTTTTTTTTTGTGGGGAGGTGTAGCTGTAACTCTTAACAAAAATTATTGTCTAATAGGTCTGCCAATCACTGTTTTGCTTGAAATTTCTAATTGTTCAACACGATTCTATTTCATGCCTTTTATTTTCTGCATGTGTGTGGGTGAAATCTTGTTAAATCATCAAATCGTAATGCATGAATTGGAATTCTTTAAAATTTTCAATGTCTTGTTAGCAGGGATGATAAAACAGTGGTATAATCATCTTTTACATTTGAATTTGATCATTTTTGTAGATTTTTATTTTCATACTTTGGGTTGAGCATTATTCTCTTTACGTCATTGTACCAGGTGTATTACTGTCAGCATTGATGTTTTAATCCTTACTCATTTTGTAGTAATGACTTCTTGACGGTGGCTACAACACGACCGGAGACTTTATTTGGTGATGTGGCACTAGCGGTTCATCCGAAGGTAGGATAGATTTATTACTTAATAGTAGGGTTCTTGTACATCTAGTTAGAAGTTAGGCTCATAGATGTGCTGGGAATTGTGTTTTGTGTTGCAATGGTAATTGAAAGCCATTCCTTTGGCCTGCTTCCACAGCTGGTGGTGGGGGAAATATTGGATATTCATATTGCCTTTCCATACAAGTAAAAAAATACGAAGTATTTATTTTTAACCATTTTCTGATTTGTCTAATTGAACATATTTGATTATGGACTAACCATTTGGTAGTAGTTTAGTAGCTGATGTCATAAATCTATGGAATTCCCTAAACCAAATAATATATTTTTCATATGATTTATCAAGATTTTCCTATATATTGTAAACAGCCAAATACTATCTAAGAATTAATAAGATTGAAACTCTAGCATTAACATAGCTCATACATAATTTATATTTACACAAGTGGTGAGTCGCAAATGTGACCAGTGTGGCAAATGAGGGCAGAGTAGAATGTTTGGTTGATAGCAAGTGCTCACTCATGAGTGGTGAATGTGTGAATACCACAAATGCAGTTAGAAGACGACTGCTAACACAGTGAGGCAGAGACCCAAGTGTGTGCATAACACTGTCAAAAGTGGGCAGAGCAGCTTCACTGTTTTAGATTTTGTTGTTTTATTTGGAAAATTATAATTATTTTTTTTATCTTAGTTTAATATATTATTTAAAAGGAAGTGACTAAAGTTTACATGCGTGTGTATTCATGTCATTACTCATTTTAGAATTTTCACTGGGATTATCTCACAAAATGGTGAGTATGATGTCCATTCCCCAACTTTTGTGCTTATTTGTTTGCAACGCACTTCTATCAAAAATAAAGTTCCTTTTCTACACTTATGTATAAACCTGTGTTGTGTGTTGGAAGTCCCACATCGCTCGCCTCATAATATTTTGCATAGTTTAAATACATGTTGGGTGAAGCCTGTCGGATCAGGCATATGGTAACTTTTGACCTATAATGAAAGGACAAGTCTTGGCCCATAAGAATCGGAAAGAATGCTCTAGTTTTGATACCATGTTAAAGGTTCCATCCCAAAACCTACTGACAATGGTTGAAGTAATCCAACAGGTATTAAGTCATACGAAATATTATGAGGCAGACGATGTGGAGCTTCCAACACGCCCCCTCCAACGAAGCCTGCTTGACTAGACAAGGGGTAACTTTTGACCCATAACGAAAGGGCAACTCTTGGCCTATAACAACCGGAAAGAATGCTCTGGCTATGATACCATGTTAAAGCTTCCATCTCAAAACCAATTGGCAATAGTTGGAGTGACCCAACAGGTATTTAAACCATGCGAAATATTATGAGGTAGGCGATATGGGACTTTGAACACTAACCATTGCCAATTGATTTTGGGATGGAACCTTTAACAGTGTACAAGAGTGGAAAAGGAATGATTATCTCCACAGTGGTCATAAACTTCATGTGCTTATCTATCCTCAAAATTTGCAGCTCTAACTTGATTGAAGCTTCACAGTTGTGCAGAGAAGTCTTAGATGACAACATATGTTTAAAGTATAAACATCAATTTAGAACTAAGATTAACATAGCCTGCTTATTTTATTACAATTAATTAGAGACCGAATTTTGCAAAGGATGGTTAAGTTCAATTGACACTGAATACCCATCAATATATATGTTGCACAAAATCTATTCCAAAGTGGCTGAGTTGATGATAGGGAGTTTACAGGAGAGCTGAGGAAATAAAATTATTGGGAAAGATGCCTATTGTTGATATTTCAACAGATTTTATTACTTAGGACAGATTATCACTTTTACATATTCATTGCCTTATGTTTTTAATTAGGCATGTTGACTTTTCTAAGCAAGTAACTATAATATAGATCTATATAATATAAACTCTTGGGCAATTTATATAAAAAATAATATTCAAAGTTTTTTCTTCCATTAAAATATATTTCTTTCAAGTCCAAAGATCTTTTATTTTCCACTGCTAAATTGCAGGATGAGCGTTATTCCAAGTATATTGGTAAGATGGCAATTGTGCCTCAGACATTTGGCCGTCATGTTCTTATCATTGCTGACAAGGTATGCAAGTTCCAACGTACTCAACTGATGTAGTTTTTTAATTACTAGTGTAACACTTAAATATAGATTATGTTTGTTGAAATTATGGGGTTTCAGGTATTAGAGGAGAAGAAAATGTAACACAAATTTGTATTGTCTGAATCTGAATTGTTGCAATATGTTGATGTATACATAAAACCTAGAGCACTATTCTTTATTTATACTCATTATAACTGATCTGGTTAGAAAAATAAATCATAATGATAATTGGAAATATGATAATCAATCCTCTAAATGTATTGTAGAAATAAGGAAACCAAAAAAACCAATTGTTGAAGTCTCACATTGCTTAGAAATAAGACCAATTAATAGGGTAGCCTCATCCTATCTTATCAGCTAGCTTTTACAACTAAGTTAGGCATAGTAGTCAAATTGCGGTGTAGCGGCCGCTATCGCGCCGCGAAATCGCGGAGCAGCCCCCTCCCGCGATCGGCAATGAATCCCAGTCTAAGATGAAGTCGCGAGGCGATGCCCGCGATCCCAGCATCACGAATTGTGGAGGTTTGCGGCCGCAATATGCTGGAGAAGCAAAACTGCGTCGTTTTGCGAAATTTTTAAGGGCAAAGATGTCCTTTTCCCTTTCCCCCTTTTTAATTTAGGTCTCTTCTCCCTCCCGTTCGTGCGTCTCTCTCCCTGGATCTATTCGCTGCTTCTCTGTTCTCTCTCATGTGCGCCCATTCATTTCTTCTCCGTCAGCCTCCGTCATCTTCTCCGACAGACCCTTTCTTCTCCGGCTAGATCTGTTTCGTCTTCTGCAGTGAAGCTTCTGTTTCTTCTTCTCCGGCGAGCTCTGTTTCCTCTCCAGTGAAGCTGCTGTTTTTAATTTCTGCTTTTCCGGCAGCACTGCAGCAACATTCAGCATTCTGTTTCTTGTTTTCTGGTCTATTTCTCTTGTGAAAATCTCCTACAGCAAGTCGCATAACCCTCCATCAATGGCAAGCAGTGGACAACATCTTGCCAACACTTCTGGGACCCCGGAATCAGCTGCACAAGCTGAAATGTTCAGGCCAATGGGGAAGAACATTGACATTGTTTTGGAGGAATTGTTGGATTGATCACAAATTGTTGAAGCTTGTGACCATGGATTATACCTTCAACTTGCTATTTCTAGAGATAGGAGTTCTTTTCATTTAGTTTGATGCAAACCAAATGAGAAAAAGTAGCTAATGCAGAGGAGTATTGCATCTCTGTTTAGGCCTAAGTTGATCAACCTTGCTGTCTAGGCCAACCTCTGCCTTATACACTCATCGGCAACCAACAACTAACTTCCCTGGCGATAGAAGAACAAGGTCCCAAGTCCCATTGCTGTGTAATGCACACATTTTATCATCTATTATAGTTGGTTTCCATCTTGGATGAGCAAAGACATCTTCTGTATTCTTAGGAATAGAAACAAAGGACAAGGAAGAAACACAAGCATAATAGGAAGAGAAGGGAGATGATAACTTTGAAACATAATGAGGAGAAGGATTACAAGTGCAACGTATACCATTTCAAAGAGCAATGAGAGTATCAGACTCAGAAGGAAAGGCCGGAGGAGGAGATGAAGGAGTTTGCTCCGAAGGTGAGTCTGTGGCGTTGTTGGTGCTAGATGGCAGGACGAGGACTGTGCTGATATTGCAAGGGTGGAGGCATAGTAGTCAATAGCGGCCGCTATAGCGGCGGAGCGGGTCCTGGGCGCGACGATGAGGTCCATCGCGGGAAGCCTTCGATAGCGGCGATCGCGGGGGGAATCGTGGCGTCGCGGGAGCGCCAAATCGCGGGGCGAAACGCCCGCACCTGCTTCCTCCCTATTTTGCCCCTGTGTGAAACGGATTTTTTAAGGGTATTTTAGCCCTTTTTGCTTTCTTTCCCCCCCATTTCTGAACCCTAACACCTTCAGCAGCAACTTTCCCATTTCTTCAAATACGAAAGGTCCATTTCCGCGACACCCACCCCATTTCCCCGACACCCACTCATTCTCCGACGTTCCTCACAGGTTTTCCGGCGTTTCCCTCCCATTTCCGGCCTGTCCCACCTATTTCCGGCGAGTCCCTGTCTTCTCCGGTGAGCCCCTGTCTTCTCCGGCGAACCTATGCTTATCCGGCGAGTTTCTGGTTCTGTTCTTCTTCACCTCTTCTTCCCTACTTCAGTTCTTCTTCTCTTCTTCTCCGGTGGGCTGTCGAAATGCTGTTGGAGGCTGTTGAAGGTTGTTGAAGGCTGTTGGAGGTTTCTTTTTGCTGTTTATGTTGCTGTAATGGGTTTTGTTTTTTTTATGGTTCTAGTTGTCTTATTTTTTAATGGTGTTATGCATGTTCTCTATTCTAATGGTGGGGCTGTGCATGTTTTTTAATGGTTTCTTTTTGCAGTGTATGTTGCTGTAATAAGTTTTATTTTTTTATGGTTCTAGTTGTCTTATTTTTTAATGGTGCTGTGCATGTTCTCTATTCTAATGGTAGGGCTGTGCATATGTTTTTTAATGGTTTCTTTTTACAGTGTATGTTGCTGTAATGGGTTTTATTTTTTTATGGTTCTAGTTGTCTTATTTTTTAATGGTGGTGTGCATATTCTCTATTCTAATGATGGGGCTGTGCATGTTTTTTAATGGTGGTCCCATGCATGATATTTTTTTAATGGTGCTGATGGTGGTTCTGTTTTTTACTGTTCTGTTTTTTAATGGTGCCATGCATATGTTCTGTTTTTTTGCTGCTCTGTTTTCAATGGTGTTGCTGCCATGGTGCTGTTACAGCACTGCAGTAACAGTTTTCCTTCCCCCTCTTTGTTCCATATTGGTTTCATTCTAAATAATTCCTCTCCATATTAGTTTCACATTCTAAATAATTTGAATATGCTTGTATGGCTTTAAATTTAATTTTTGTGTGAATTATTTTGCATATATATGTGTAGAAAATATTGGAAATATTTATATAGGTTTATTCAAAATAGCGGTCATCCCGCTTTCCGCTATCCTGCTATCCCAGTTTTAAGGGCGGCCGCTCCGCACCGTTGTTTGGGATTGACTACTATGGGTGGAGGAGATAAGTCTGGAGGAGATGAAGACTTTTCTGGAGGAAATAATTAGGATCATCATATCTCAAAGGAAAATATGCAATGGATATTTTGGAGGAAATAGGAATGTTGAATTTCAAGCTAGTCAACACCCTCACTCACCAAATGTTTAACCCAAGATGTGAGGGAGTGTGTTAAGATGTCCTAGATGTTAGAAATATGGCTAGAGTACTACTTTTAAGACTTGTGATGACTTCCTCCCTTGAGCTAGCTTCTGGTAGGAGTTAGACCTGGTCCAGTTTTGAATAATAATCTTATCTAATTAGGGAAACAAATCATAATAATAAATAGAAACATGGTAATCAACTGTACAAGTATTCTAGAAATTAAGAAACTAATCCTAGAAGATAATCTAAGATTTGACAGCATTATTTCCTAGTTACATGTTTTTTAATTTTTAAAGTGTTTTTTCCCACATGATTTTGCTACCAAACAATTTGTGATGTGAAGTTCTTGTCATTAATCTAATATTGGTTGATGTTATGTGTCACAGCACGTTGATAGAGAGTTTGGAACTGGAGTATTGAAAATAAGTCCAGGACATGATCATAATGACTACCTACTTGCTCGCAAGCTTGGTCTTCCAATACTTAATGTGATGAACAAAGATGGCACACTAAATGATGTTGCTGGATTGTACAGGTATTTGTAGAACTCTATTAAGCTGTTGAAGATTTTCTGCATATAGACTGATACATGAAAGCTATATCTTTATATTAGTGGCCTTGATCGTTTTGAGGCTCGAAAGAAGCTATGGGCAGAACTTGAGGAAACAGGATTGGCTGTGAAAAAGGAACCACACACTTTACGAGTTCCTAGATCTCAGCGTGGTGGAGAGGTATGATGGTATTCTTGTTGTTAACTTTGAAAATTTTAGAATTGGCATTATATTCTATCACTGATTGGTTATGCTGTTTGATTTATTCAGTGAGGTTTGCTTCTTTTTTCAATCAGGTGATAGAGCCCCTTGTTAGTAAGCAGTGGTTTGTGAGTATGGAGCCTCTTGCTGAGAAAGCTCTTGAAGCAGTTGAAAAAGGAAGATTGACCATAGTACCAGAAAGATTTGAGAAGGTTTGCTTATTTATCATCATGCACCCAGTCTTACAGGCAATATTTAGTCAATGACTGTTGTCGCTTAAAAATAATGTGATGATTTTAATTGTGTAGAAAATGCTTCCTTCATATAGGCTTTTCCTTGCATCACCATCACTATATTTACCCTTGTAGCATCGCCATAAAGAACTTGTATACTAATTTATTTTGGGACCTCAAACTGTATTACTCTTCTGTAGAGCTTAGAGTAATAGGTAAGTTAGCCTATTCCTTTCCTTGTTGCTCTTGATTCTAAATACCTCTTTAGCCTATTCCTTTCCTTGTTGCTCTTGATTCTAAATACCTCTCTGCAAATCCTTTATGGAGAATTAGGACTTTTGAAGTGTTTTCTTGCAGTTTCTTCTTTATTTGCTTTGCATTCCCCTAGCTGGAAAAGTTTCCTGCTTGACAAAACAGTATGGAAATCCAAAGCTCCTACTAAGTTTGTTTTGTCTTTATGTTTGGGCAGTGAATAGTGATACTCCACTGGCTAAACACAAATGATGGAAAGTTGGAAACCAAGATACTACTTTGTATTATTCAATAGAAGACTGTAACAGAATTATATCAAAATGGCTAGAGTGAAGGAAAACTGGTATCTTTATTTGAAAGAATAGAGATGAATCCAAATTACAAAGAAAGAACATTGCAGAACTTTGAGAGTTTGCAGCTCTCTATGCCTAAAGGTCTCAATTTCCTTTCCAATGACATGATAATCCTCCCTCTCAGCGTCTCCTCTTAATTATAGGCAACATTTTTTTGGTTCTTCTCTCAGCCCAACTAACTATCTGTTATTAGGAGCTACCTAACTAACTCATTAATAATCTATATAACTAACTCTCAAACTCAAACTAATAGTTAGTCAGTTATTAGTGGTAAGAGTACAACTGTGAAATACTCGCACATCGAGTAAAAATGAACAAATTGAGCAGTTTATAAGTGCAAGAGCCCCTATGCCTAATGCTTTGAGATTTTGGGTTGCAATTGATACTTAAATTGGTAGTAGTGGGGCACATGAGCTTCACATGCTTGTTCCATGAGTGGCCACCCATGAGGTGATGTGTTGTAAGTCCCACATTTTTGGTCACCCTTATTTGTCTACTCTATCTAGATGTTTATTCCTGGGTTTGAGGAGTTGTGTTGAAAATCCCATATTAATTAAAGATATGGCCAATTAATAATACATATGGCGAGGGCAATTCTCATACTATGAATTAGCTTTTAGGATTGAGTTAGATTCAATATTCAAATTTAAGAAATTCTTTGCTAAGATCATGGGCATCTAGGAGGTCCAATTACAACAAATGCAGAAACAAGGAATTACTCAAATACAAAGGAAAGTTTCTGTATAAGAAAGGAAAGGACAAATGTATGATAGAATGATATTATGTTACAATGTTACTTGCATCCTTGTGTACTTTCTCTCATTTCTAATAAAAAATTTATGAATAAAAAATAAAAAGATGTAGTTTATGGCAGATTTACAATCATTGGCTTTCCAACATTAAGGATTGGTGTATAAGCAGACAACTATGGTGGGGACACAGGATACCTGTTTGGTACATTGTTGGAAAAGACAATGAAGAGGATTACATAGTTGCTAGGAATGCTAATGAAGCACTTGAGAAAGCTCTCAAGAAATATGGAAAGGATGTAGAGATATATCAGGATCCTGATGTTCTTGACACTTGGTTCTCGAGGTATTTTTTTAAAGAAGCTATCTCTTCAATTTGAGTTATATGACTGTTTAGGCATTTTGTACATAGTAGAAATAAGCATGCTATCACGTGATTGAATAGTATTTGTAAGCATATTTTTGTAAAAGAAGCTGGTCATTTTTTATTTGCATTGGAGTCCATTTTAGAGTTGCTATGGGCATCCGTGTAGTGTGTACATAATGTGTGTCTGTGGATTGAGTGCAAGGCATCATATGGTAAATTTGTGCTATTTGAGCTTCTATGTCCTTTGGTACTTTACCGATAGATTGACGCATTTTTCCTTTTCCTCTTTGTTCTTTCAATATTTTTTTTCCTTAATGCATGAAATTGTGTACCCACTTGATGACAGATAATTGAGGTCAAAGAAACCATCTCTTTTTAATCTTCTATCTTTCTTTTTCTATGTAATAAATGAGTTCTAACTTGTCTATGTAAATTTGCTTTTTGAGGCAAACTGTGGTTGCATTATGTATCCATGTGATCTGTTCTAAGCTTTGAAGTTTGACATTATTTCTTATATGGGAAGATGAGTGAAGTATGAGAAAGAAAATGAATACCCGTTGCTAATGAGATTATGGATGAAGGATTGGTGATTTTATTTTTGGAAGAGCATGTTTTAGATAGAGATGTTTCTAACTGAAATTAATGTATACACTTGAGAATATTTTGGGGCTCTGAGAAATTTCATTGTGAAATTTAACGCATGAATAGTTTTCAAAATATCTTCGGATGTATGTTTTTTCTTAGTGGTTTTTCAATTTTATGTTTATTTCTTAAGTCATCTTATATATGTTAATTGTCTGGCTGCTTATCAAATCTTTTGTTTAAAGTGTCTAGCTCCTCTGAAGTCCAAGGTGCACTTTAGAGGATAAAGTGCGTTAGCAACCATTAATTAGAAAACAACAGTTGAGATTGTCACAAAGATAAAATACTATAATATCCGTTATGATGTTACAATCTGAACCATTGTTTTTTTAATTAACAGTTATTGGAGCACTTTATCTTCTAAAGTTTAAAGCAAACAAATCCTTATTAAAAATTGTTGGAATTAATTTACAAAAATATTATAATCTTCTTTGAAAATCTTAAAATTCTTAGTTTGATTTATCTGTACATGTAAGGATGAAATGAAGCTGAAACCTGATCTACATGGCATGTTGGATTTCTTTCTACTTTTTCTTGTCAATTGTGTTGACTAACTATATATTCATATTCAATGGATCAGCGCGCTGTGGCCTTTTAGTACCCTGGGATGGCCAGATTTGAGTGAAGATGATTTTAAGCGGTTTTATCCAACTACGATGCTTGAAACCGGGTATATGTACTGAAGTGCTTTCGATCCTTGATGTAAATGAAGATTTTGCATTATTATTTTAAGCCTCTTTATATTTGAAATTGCTGTAAAACATGTCCACTAGCTATAGAATAATAATATATTACTAGTTTTCTGGCAGACTTTCTAACCTGTTTTCTGCCTTTAGTGTTAGTAAATCATGTATTTAATGTATCAGCTGCTCGGGTATGATTCCTTAAGAAATTCAGTTATCATAATATACATTTGAAAATGATACTAAGAGCTTCTCTTCTGGGCCTGTCTTATTTTCCACAGCCATATCTGCTTCTGCTCATTTTGGTCCTTCACTAAGATACTGTTAGCCATCAGATCGCCTGTTTGTACCCTGATTTGGAGTTTTCACTACTTTGACGGAGTCGTGCCGCCAAGATTGGGAATTCCCTGCCGGTTGTCAATGCCACCACGTGCTCTCACATGTCACTCTTCTCCCACCGCGGTTTAGTCACGTGCCGCTCCTCTTCACTGCCAGAGTTGAGTTTCTGGCAAACAACCCCTTGATCAGGAGTGCCTCCCTCATTTTGGCCCATCCCCGAAATTTGAGGCCCTTCCGACCACAAGAAGGCTTTGTGGGTATCCGTTCATCCTTTCTTGTCAGATTTTGAGTCCAAAGGTACTGTCCAAAATGTCCAACAGCCATTTGTGAGACAACATCACCTCTGAGAAATTGAATGGAAAGAATTATCTTGCTTGGTCAGCATCTGTCGAACTCTGGTTTCTAGGCCAGGGTGTTGTCGATCATCACGAAAGTTCGATATCTGATGTTCCTCCAAAAAATCAGAATCAATGGAGAAAGTTAGATTTTTAGTTGTGTGCCTTGTTATGGCAGTCCATGGAACTGAGTACGCTAGCCAATCTCACAGCCTTTAAAACATGTTTTACTTTTTGGAATAAGGCTTGTAATTTGTTTGCCAACGTCTGTATGTTGCAGGTCAAAAATTTGCATCTCTCAAGCAATTAGATTATGATATGTCAACATTTATTCCATGACTACAAGCAGCTGTGGAGGAACTTTAAGATGTGTTTGCAATTTGACACTCTACAGAGCCTCCAAAATAAATTAGACAATTTATATGTAGTAGTGGCCTTGTGAGCCCTACATTCTGATTTTGACCTTCTGTGACCAAATCTTAAGTGCTGAAAAAGTGCCCACCATGGAGAGACTTATCACCCGCCTATTAAGAGTTCTTCCACCTAAAACTTCTGGCACTTTTCCTGGTACTACAGATGGATCTGCCATGATAACCACTTCTGGATTTTGTGGTGGATGTGGAGGTCGTCGGGGAATCACCTCTATTGCAATTATTATAAAAGACTTGGTCACACTTAGGAAACATTCTACTCTCTCCATGGGTTTCCTTAGAAAACTACCAATCTTTCTCAGCCTGTGTTAGAAGAGGGAAAATATCTGGTAAACAACCTGTTTCTTTTTTAGGCTGAAGTCCAAGAATATATGCAATGGAAGACTGCCAAATAAATTAAGATAACCACAGCTGCTTATACCGGCAATCCTACCATTTGTCTATCTCATACCGGTACTAATCCAACATCTTGAGTTATTGATTCTGGTGCTTCCAACCATGTGTCTCGTAATCAATCATTATTTTCTTCCCCTCTACCTGAAGTTTCTTGGTCCATTACTCTTGCTAATGGTTTTGAAGCAGCTGTTGAAGGCATTGGTCATGTTTATCCCTTTAATTTGATTTCTTTGAGTCAACTCCATCCCTTTATATCATGTTCCTCCCTGTGTGTTTGGTTGTACTTATAAGTTATCTTCTTATGCCTTTAAATGTGTCTTTCTATGCTATTCTCGGTCACAAAGGATATCTGTTATTTTATTTCTAGTTGTTGGTTTGTGTCTGTAGATGTTACTTTCTTCAAGGAGTCAGCATACTTCACCTTCTTAATAGAGTTGAAAACTGTTAGAATTATGTAAATATAGTAACAGTATGTTTTAGGATTAAATATATTGATCCTATCTTTAATGTAAAATAGGAAACTGTATATTCTATATTTACGCACAAATCCCTATAAATACAATAGCTCCGCTATGATCACAAAAACACACGGAATTCATATGTTCTCACGTTTTCTCTTTTAACATGTATCCAGAGCCTAATGAGAGTTCCCTCCTTTGTGATCCTCTGGTGAGCCATTGCTCACTATGTAATTTTTTTTCCCTCCTAGTATTTCGCTTTTCGTGCCTGCCCGCTGTTGTTGCCACCTCCGCCAGTTTTTTCCGACCAGCAATCCCACGACCGGCTTTTTCTCTCCAAAAACGGCTCATCCCCGCCAGCGGCGCCTCGATCCAAACCTCCACGCGCCACCACCGTCTTTGCGTATGAAACCTACGCGTCACCTATCTCCGCCGTGTGTGATGACGCGTCTGACCTCCGGCGAGGTCGCAACCTCTTGGCCGTTGCTCGCCTCAGTCTCCTCTACCCAGATCTTGTGTTCGTTTTTAGTTTTTCCTATTTTCCCCCTCTGTTTGGTCTGTTTTCACTGCTGCCACTATATTTTCTCTCTCTTCCAGCATAGCCGTAGCTGCCCCCGGTAATACGTCGGATACATTCATTTTGGGAACCTCCCTCATTGCCCTCCTCTCTTCTGAGTTGTTGGATGACAACAACTACTCCTATTGGGCTTCTAACATTCAAATTTTGCTTACTGGGCTAGGCTATAAGAACCACCTTACATAGTTGGAATCCGATATCCTGGAACCCGAACGCCCACAGTGGAAGAGAATTAATGCTCAACTATTTGTCATTCTGAGGAACACCATTGCCCCATCCCATCGTGATTGTTTCCGTGGTCAAAGATCCTGCAAGGGGGTTTGGGACCACGCCAAGCAACTCTTCGTTAACAATATTCGGCGACTTTACTAGATTGGTGAAGACTCATGACCATTTTTGGCTCTTGTCAGTTTAAGGGCCCAGTAACTGCTTATGTGGGTAAGGTGACTAGTCTCTTGTGTGAACTCAATGAGATGCTTCCTCCTGGTACTACTCCTGAGGCATAACTTGAGAACCGTAAGAAATTAATTTTGTCCCTTATCTTATATGGCCTGCCTGCTGAGTATTCCTTTACTCGTGATCAGATCTTGGGTTGCCCCACTGAGGTTACTCTTGATAGTGCCTTGGCCACTATCTTTCGGTTCCTCTTCTTGATTGCTCTATATATACTTTTGCCAGATCACCATGTAGGAAGGCATTCTTGATATCTAATTAGAAAAGAGGCCAATGATGTATGGCAACGATGGAAAGAAATAGGTGTACAGAGGCCATCTTAGCCACTGGGGAAAAAGTATCACAATAACCAAGGCCCAAAAGTTGAGTATAGCCTTTGGCCACCAATTGAGCCTTCAATCGATCAACAGAACCATCTGGAGCAATTTTGACTTTGTAGACCCACCTCCATCCAACCACTGTCTTACCGGAGGGAAAAGGAACAAGGTCCCAAGTTCCATTGCTTTGTAGTGCACTCATTTCCTCAATCATGGCTTGTCTCCATCCAGGATGAGACAAAGCTTCACTTGTATTTTTAGTAATGACAATAGAAGACACACCGATATAATGGGAAGGTGACAGACGATGATAAGACATGACAACATAATGAGGAGAGGGATTACGAGTGGAACGAATACCTTTGCGGATAGCAATAGGAAAACTTCTATCGAGGGATGGAGCCTGAGGTAATGAAAGAGTTGACTTCAAAGGTAAGTTAGATGAGATTTCATCAAGTGGAACCTCCAAAGTAAGACGGGGCCAACGATGATATACCTAAAATAGACGAGGTGGATCGGTCGGGATATCAGTGACCACAGGAGGCTGATATATAACCTACATGAGAGAAACAAAAACAGGACCACCAGAAATAGGACTAGACTAGACACAGTAACATCGGCGGAAACAAAGTAACGATGAAGACTAGGAGAATAACATTTGTAACCTTTTTGAGACCTTGTATAACTAAGAAACACATTTAATAGCCCGAGCGGAGATATTAGTGACCACTGGAGACTGATATATAACTTACATGGGAGAAACAGAAATAGGGCCACCAGAAAAAGGACTCGACATAGAGTTCTCCACGGTGGGATTTGTAAAATATGGATAAGACTCAAAAAAGGTAACATCGACGGAAACAAAGTAACGATGAAGACTAGAAGAGTAACATTTGTAACCTTTTTGAGACCTTGTATAACCAAGAAACACACATTTAGTAGCCCCGGCAGAGAGTTTATCGGTGCCTGTGCCAGGGTTGTGGGCAAAACAAGTAGAACCAAAAACACGAGGGGGTAAATAATATAAAGACTGATGAGGAAACAAGATGGAGTGAGGTACCTGATTATCAAAGAAGGAGGAGGGCATACGATTAATTAAATAACAAGCTGTAAGGACAACATCCCCCCAAAACTGATGAGGAACATTACCATGTAAAAGAAGTGTTCGAGTGGTTTCGACAAGATTTTGATTTTTTCTTTCTGCAATTCCATCCTGTTGAGGAGTATGAACACAAGATGTTTGATGTAAAATCCCATGAGAGGCCATAAATGATTGAAATGAATTAAATAAATACTCAGGTATTATCACTACGCAAGATATGTATAGGAACACCAAACTGGGTTTTAATTTCATTGCAAAAATTTTAAAAGATTAAGAATAACTCAGAATGATTCTTCATTAAAAATAACCAAGTACACCTAGAGTAATCATCAATAAAGGAGACAAAATATTGATATCCTAAATTAGACACAGTATAACACGGACCCCAAATATCAGAATGGACTAAGCTAAAGGGAGACGCAGCTCGACTTGAGACTCGATTATTGAAAGAAGTACGACTATGTTTACCTAATTGACACGACTCACAAGATAATGTAGACAACTTGGAAAGGGTGGGCACCATTATTTGCAATTTGAGAAGACTTGGATGACTCTAAAATTGTGCGTGATCCCTTCTTGGTGTTCCTGAGTTCATGACGAAGCTGCCTTGCCTTGGCTTTGGTCTGAGCATGAAAATAAGAGTGAATTCTTTCCCATAGTTGCCAAGAATTAGTGCAGCCTATGACTCTTGGTAAGAAAAAACTTGAGAGATATGATTGGAGCCAGGCTAGGAGAAGTTAGTCCTGCTGCTCCTAAGAAAGGTAGGCTTTATTCACTCGATCAGCATCAGAATCAGCTTCGTTCAGATATCGTGGAGGGATGATGGGATTGACTACAAAGTGGTGAAGACGGTGGCCCTTCAGGACAGGTTCCACCTGTTGCTTCCACAATAGATAGATTTTATCATCAAGCTTGTCAGTAATGATTTGAGAGAAAGTAAACGACGCATTGGCTAGGATAATAGGAGTGTCTGGTCGAGCCATGGGAAGAAATAAAAGGGATTGATCAAGCTCTAATTACCATGTTAGAATTATGGCAGCAAGAAGGAAAGAAGAAGAGAAAGATTTAAAGAGAAAATATATTTGCTGAATTGAAACCTAAAACAAAATTGAAACAGAAACAATTTAAGAGATAAGATAATATCTCTTATAACTTTGCTACCTACCTAAAGAGATAACAGAATTAATCTAAGAGATAAGATAATATCTCTAACAACTTTGCTAACAAACTGTAACTAACAATATACTCTATCAGAGCCTAATTGGATATCATGATAAAAGAACCAAACACATAAAGTTTATCACTTATAGGTTATTTTGATATTTATATTTGGATAATGATATATTGTTATATATATTGTTAGATGTCACTCATTATATTATATTAAATATAAAATGTTGATATTTAATATAAATCAAATATATTTTCTATAGGGTCACACACATAGAATAAACCTATTAGAGGATAGTTTTTATTTTGGTTTGACTAAAATTGAAACTATTGGGCTTAACTCATTTAAAATGAGTAAAGAACTCATTCATTAAAGAGTGCTCATTAGGTCACTTGAGCTTGTAAGCAGAGCATGAGATGCTCATCGGTCGGACTCTTGTGATACACAAAAATTCCGTAAATGTTGTGGAGGCCTTGCTCTAACGAATTAGCTTTGAAAAATGCGGATTCTGGTGGAAGCGTTTGTGTGGACTCCTTAAGAGTGAGACTACTATTGCTTCGAGAGATCTTCTTGTTATGCGCTACAAGAGGTATTTCTTTAACACAATTTAATTATCTGTTATTGCTTTGAAACACAATTTGCAAGACCAATGGGAATCCTTGTTTTTCTGTGGCCTATCCACTAGGGATCCTTAATAGGTCAAACATCTTCCTCATGGATTACTTCTCACTCAAGCAGAGTACATTAGGGACCTTCTAAATAAAACAAATATGGCTGATGCAAATCCCATATCCTCTCCAATGATTAACTGCAAGTTGTTCAAAATTGGTTCAGATATATTCTCTTATCCTTCCTTGTATTAATTAGTGGTTGGTGCACTCCAATATCTCACTATTACAAGCCTAGAGCTCAGCTACTCAGTCAACAAAGTCTGCCAGTTCCTGTCACCTCCTCCTAATTCTCATTGGACAGCAGTGAAAAGAATACTGCAATACCGCAAAGGTTCACTCAATCATGGCCTGCATCTTTCTGCTGCCCCTTCCTTCCCACATCTCTCTCTCTCTACCTTTTGTGATGCTGAGTAGGCAGCTGATCCTGATGATAGAAAGTCTACCTCAAGGGCCTGCATTTTCCTTGGTCCTAATCTAATATCTTGGTGATCTAAAAAGCAAGCAGTAGTGGCCAGATCCACTACTGAAGCTGAATATTGCAGTATGGCTCTCATTACTCAAGAGATCTTTTGGATTCAGTTACTTGTAGAATTAGGCTTGTCTCTTCCTACTCCCACCATTCTCTGTGATAATCAAAGTGTAATCAGAGTGTAGTGGCTCTCTCTCATAATCCTATTCTCCATGCCAGAATCCTGTGTGAAAAGGTCCTTGCTAAGCAACTTTAAGTTTATCACATCCCTACTTTGGATCAACTGATTGATGCCCTTACAAAACGACCATCTCCAACAAGGTTTCAAGAATTAAAGACCAAGCTCAAAGTTGGAGATCTCACTATTGCTCTCCCGTCCTGAGCTTGTTGGGGGTATAGGAGAATAATATAGTTTTATATTGTAAGTCTTGTGTAGTGGGCCAGCCCACTTTAGTAAGGTTATCTTAAAAGCCTTTTACGACTATAATTACAGAGCATGCATTGTAATCTGTTCATTCAAAATAATAACAAAATACAGTTTCACTTTAGCATTCTCTCTTTCTCTAGATTCTCTAAGAGGCAGACATGCATATTATGGTAGAATTTGTCTTTCCCCCAAAAGGTCAAACATCAAAAGCTTTTCCCACTTGGTGGGATCGGTTCCATTCATCAAAATGTCTTGATGTCTTATTGTTAGTCATATATTTAGAGAAACTGCTTATATCCAAGTTATTCTTAATTTGTCTCATAGTTACTAACGGCATGTGATAGCAGTGCAATAGCACCGTTTAGCTGAAAGCCCCTTAAAGTTTCAGCTGTGTTGTGTTTTGAGATTGCATTGTGATTTGGGGCCTAAATTGTGTATGTTCATTGCTTTTGCATGCAGAGGGTGTAGCCCCATTTTATTGTCTTTCCAAACATTATCGTTTCTACATTTTCATCTTTTCCCTGTCACCATGTGTATGTATTAGGCTTTATTCCCTTTAATTTCATACTATAGTCTACTTTCCTTCGAAAATTGTTTCCTTAGCGGAAGTTCTAAAAGGTGATTTTGCTTTTTAACTCATAACAGGCATGACATATTGTTCTTTTGGGTGGCAAGAATGGTTATGATGGGGATTGAGTTCACAGGGACTGTCCCATTTTCATATGTTTATTTGCATGGACTCATCCGAGATTCACAGGTGAGTACGTTATGTGTGTATTTTGAAGTTATCATAGTATTTTACTAAATTGTGTGTCTAATATTGCAAACCACCAATGTGTTTATATACTGAAAATACAATTGAAGTACAACAGAAAACAATCAATTACAACAATTATGAGGGCAATATTAGGAACTAATCTAGGTAATTAATACATGATACAAAATAGATTCTAATCTAATATTTACATTCTAAGATTAGTCAAACTGTATTCCTCCATTTTGTGATTGTTAATCACTTAATCTTCTATTTTAAGTAGCTTAAATTCTTGTGATTTGGATGACAAATTTAATGTTGCTTCTCTTGAAATATTTGGATTGATTGAAAATTTTGAACCAAGTCATATATGCCTACATTTTGGTTGAGTATGCAACACTTGGTTGAAATTTTACACGTTTGTCAGGTGTAAGTGCGTTCTTTGGCTTTGGTTTTGTTCAATTGTTTAACTAGCCAAGCCTGGAATGAACCAGAGTAGTGCAGCCTTATAGGGTTTACCTTGCTCTCCATCTACTTCATTTTGTCTTTTTCTCGTGGTTAATGCAGAAATTTTCCATTTATGTTCGCTTTTCTTTTTGAGTATTGGGCACTAGATGCATTAATTTAAATATTGTTAAGGGTGTGTATAGTTATTCAACTTCATCTAGTTTGTTAAGATGTCCTACATTGGTTACAAATGTCACTTAAATATACTTTATAAGGTTTGAGATGATTTTTGTGACTCTTGAGCTAGTTTTTTAGGGTATTGGGCCCAATCTGTTTTTAATATATATATATATATATATATATATATATATATATATATATTAGATTTTTTAATTTGTGTGATGCCCGAGTTATATTTTTTATTTTTCAATATTAATTATTTATAATACTAATAATTTTTTGAAAGTTTTAAAATTTTTAATTTCCTTATAATAAAATAAAATAAAATATTTAAACTTATATTGAAGAAAAATAATAATTTATTGTAAAAACATAATATTTTTAGATAATGATATAATAAATATTTATCTAATAAATTATTATGTTTCTAATTTATCTAAAAATAAAATTAATTAAATACAGTTACATTTGATTGAATATTTATCAAAGGAAAGCATCATATTAATAACAATTATATTTAATAAATTGTGATGTTTTAATTATGTTAATTAAATAAATATATAACATACATATTAAAGAAAAGAATAATAAATTTTATATAAAATACATATATTAAAGAAAAAATGCTCCCTTTGTTTCATATATCATGCCCCACTTTACAAGAGCACATAGTTGTAGAAGAGTATTTATTGTCTTGATATTGTAAACGATAATTTTATTTTTCCAACTTTATCCTCATTTGAAGTCAATTTCTAGTATCATATATTAATTACACCAATATAAAAACATTAAATGCTTAAGGGTAAGATAGGAAAAAATGTAATAAATGATCCTATTTTGTTGGGGGCATGTGAAATAAAATGCCTATTTTTTATTTTAGGGGCTTATAATATAAAACAGAAAGAGTAATAATTTATTATAAAATAGAATAGTTTTTAGTTAATAACATAATAAATATTTAATAAATTATTATTTTAAAATAAGAAATGAGTGTATAAAATACACTAATTGTTAAGGGTGTGTCTAGTTATACAACTTCATCTAGTTTGTTAAGGTGTCTTGCATTGGTTAGAAATGTCGCTTAAATACACTTTATAAGGAGTGAGACAATTTTCAACTTGAGCTAGCTTTGAGAGGGTCTTGGGCCCGATCTGTTTTTAATATATATTAGATCCTATCCAAATTGGCTAGGAATATGGCTTGAATATGCCCAATAAGGCAATAAGTCTTGAGGCAATCCTTTTTTTTGGGAGTTAGCTTTTACGAGTGAGTTAGACTTGATCCATTTCTATTCAAATGCCCATTCAGTAACCTCTTTTTCCATATGGCTTACAGTAAACATTTGATTATGAAACATTGAAACTAATTCCAAGCTAGAGCTTATTTTTAATGAGTTACATTAAGGATATGTTTGGAAGAGCTTATAGAATGCTGATGAAAATAGCTTATGAGTCCCATAAACTCTTTTTAACTTATTCCAATAAGTTTCTTGGGGTATCTTACAACATTAAGTTCTTTTAGTTTGTTATGATAAAGTTTCATAATCAATTTCTTACCATAGGCTCATGTGTAAAATGAGCTTATTGACTAAGTCATTGATTAAGCTGCATACACGAATGCACACTTATTCGTTGTGTGACATATATCTTAGGTTTACTTATGTTTTTGGTCCTTGAAAAGTTATCCAACTTTGTTATTAGTCCTTATAAATTTTCTGTCTTAGTCCCTGAAAAGATTGAAGTGTTTTTCATAGGTCCTTACATACTATCAAACAAAAATTTTTTAAGGACTAATGACAAAACTCGACAACTTTTCATGGACCAAAAACATATTTAAGTCATCAAAATAACATGTGCTTTCTTACTAGTAGTAACAAACTGCTCTCTTTTGGTCTTAAATATAAGAAACAAATTAGACATTTTTTACCCCTTATTTACTATAAAAGAGTGCAAAGTTACTTAGTCTTGATTTCTTATTTTTACCATTTAATTAAGGGTATTCTTAGAAATAAACTTAAGTTTCTCAGATGCAAATATTGCTATGTGTATGTTTTTGTCCTTTGTCTCTTATCTTCAAGACCAAAGGTAGTATTAAATTATTAATTAAAAATAAAAATACATTTTTTTAATAAATAATACTCCCTCCTTTCATATTATAAGCTCGTAAAACAAATAAGGTGTTTCATTTTATTTTTTACTATTTTACCCTTAAGCATTTATGTTTTCTACTTTTGTTCAATTTTATCATTAGTTCCTATAATTTTTTTTGTCTTGTATTAGTTCCTAAAATTATTTAAATGTTTGTCATTAATGTTTTGTCAGCTCATGATGTGTCAATGATGACATGACATTTCTGTTTGCCATGTTATCCGTTGACAAAAAACATTAACGATAAAGACCTATGACAAACACTTAAATATTTTCCGGAACTAATATCAGACAAAAAATTTTATAGGGACTAATGACAAAACTGCACCACTTTTCAGGGACCAAAAACATAATTAAACCTATGCTATTTCTGTGAATTGATTGTCCGACGCTTGTATTATTTTCAGGGGAGAAAAATGTCTAAAACTTTAGGAAATGTGATAGACCCCCTTGATACCATCAAAGAATTTGGGACAGATGCTTTAAGATTCACACTAGCTTTAGGAACAGCTGGCCAGGTTTGTTTTCTAATATTGGACTTTCTGTTAACCAATGTTTATTCCATCAGGAAGTTTATCATCTTACTGATGATGACTCAAATTGAATATCATTCTGTTCTTTCAGGACCTTAATTTGTCTACTGAGCGGTTGATGTCCAACAAAGCCTTCACAAACAAATTGTGGAATGCTGGCAAATTTATATTACAGAACTTGCCTAATGAAAATGATACGTCTGCTTGGGAAAAGATTTTGTCTTGTAAGGTGAGAAGCAATCTTAGCATCCAAGAAACAAATATTGAATTTCCCCAATCCTTTTAATCAAGGTTGTTAAAACGTAGACTCTACGTTGATACAACAGGGATTCTGAAAATGTAGATTCGTAGTGTCGTAAGACAAAATGAAAGAGTCTACCAGGGATACTAAATTATATATAAATATAAAAAAATATCAAACTAAACGCATAAAATTCATAATATTAAACCAAACTCAATGTCATAAACATAAAACTCAGTCTAAAACAACCATGATACCATAAAACTCAAAGTAACACTAACACATCAAAGTTCAAACATAATAAGACATCAATTAGAAACTCAAAGTCTAAGCATCCAACATATCATTCAAGTTAGAATCATTATGTTCATCTTCATCAACATTAGCCATGCTTATGCCACTACCATCATCTCCTTCTTCATTATCAAAACTAGGAATCTGTAGATCATGAAGAGGTGAACTTAGTGGATCCCGACCAGCAGCAACCCCTCTAACTTCTTCAACATTTCTGTAAAATTGTTTATTCCTCTTGCCAAAAATGTGTAATACAGAAAGCAGCCTTTAGGGTACAACAAATTAGGATCTTAATTAGGGATTACAAAGAATCTATTTTACATAAAAAGGAAAGAATTCAAAAACTGCCATGATTATCAGGGAAATTAATCCCTTAATTTTAGTTGTACAATTAACTGGAATTTCTGCTCCTCTAATTTAGGAATTAGCCTGATATGGGCCTTTCTATTCTTGGCTTTATATCCAACGCTTCCCCTCAAGCTGGGTAATAGTTGTCAATCATGCTCAGTTTGCACCTTAGATTTTCAAATAGAACTTTGGGCAGTGCCTTGGTTAGAATGTTTGTAGTTTGGGAGCTTGAGGATATATGTTCCAGCTTCACCGTTATGTTATTCAAGTGGCCTCTAATACTCAAGAGGGGGATTGAATTGAGTTCTTAAAGTTTATTTAGGGACTTAAAAATATTTAACTATTCTTAGGATGAAAGATAAAAATAACAATGCTAGATAGTAAAGATAGGGATAAGAGAGTACAAACTCAGTTTTTATTATGGTTTGGCTAACTACTCACCTACGTCCAGTTCTTCGCAAGAAACAACTTCAGAGTTCCACTATGATTTTAAGATGATACAACTATTGAGCACTCCAACACCAAGGAATATCCCTTCCTTATATGGAACCTCTAAAACCACCAAGAGAAACTCTTCTCTTGTTTTACTACCCTTTGGGATTACACCCAGATACAAAGTCTCCACCAAGGATTAAAAATAAATAATTGAAAGAGTAAATGAACAACTTGAAGACATATGACTTGATAGAGATAATATGGCCTTTAAATGCTTTGAATACTTTTTGTAAAAGATGGAAAGAATTGATGTGTTTAGGATATGGTTTTCTGCTTCTATTTATGGATGGGAAAAAGTCTTGAAAGGATGCAATTGAATAGCCTTGAATCATGAAAAGATACATTTTCAAAAGGATGTAATGATTCATGAAAAGCATGACTTTTCATCCAAGAAAAAGTGGAGATGCGATTTTCTAGTCATTTTGACTTGTCTGTAATCAATTACAACAATGCTGTAATCGATGACATTGTTTTAAAATTTTAAATGTTTTTAACGTTCACGGATGTAATCGATTACATTATAATGGTATTTGATTACTGCCTTTTAAAAAATAAGGCCTGAAGAGTTGTGATGTTTCAGCTTTTAAATAATTTCATTATTATTTAAAGGTGTAATCGATACTATGGGATGGTAATCGATTACTAGATGAATTCTTTTAAAACGTTTGGCAGTGTAATTGATTACATAAATCTTGTAATCCATTACTATAAGTCAGAATGCATGATTTTTTAAGTTTTATCAATTCTTTTGGGCCATATTAACTTTATTAAGTCTTACATTGTATTCTAGGCCTTCATCTTGATTCTTCATTCACTTGGGCTTGTGTTACTTGTAATCAATCCTTTGTCATTATCAAAATACTTTCAACTTATGTCTTCAATCTCCCCTTTTTGATGATGACAATGTATGTTCTGAGAAATATTAACATGCAAGCGCCTACCGGAAGAATTATACCCATCTTTTTTTTTCTTGTGAACTTAGTTTGCATTTATTTCAAATATTGCTAATGAAATCAATATTGCTAATGAAGTCAATGATTTGTAAATTATTTGGAGTATTCTCCCCCTTTATTTTTCAGTTGATTATTTTAACGAGATCGAATTAATTTATTTAGGTCTCCCCTTTTATTTTTTAGTATATTCACTCACTCTCCCCCTTTGACATTATCAAAAAAAGGCAAATAAACAGAATGAGAAAGTAATTGAAAACAGAAATGACATTTGGTGGTAGGCGTGAAAGGATGGTTTGCATGGTGACATCCACATGATCAAACCGGTCTCGCATATAGGTACGAAGAGATTGGATTTCTGTAGCAAGATCTGTCATGGAAAGGGAGCCAGAAACTGGATCAGGATCAGGGGGAGGAGTAGTGTGCTTTGGAACCCATTCCCCGTCTTCAATCTGCTTGTACCCAGAAGAGGAAAGAGCATTTTTTCCAACTAAAAATGAGCGCTGAGGTTTGATGAATAATTCCTCATTAATAGGCACTTGTGATAAGTGCCGCATAGGGAAGAGGGGCATTGGAT
Organism: Clitoria ternatea; assembly: GCA_037962975.1. NCBI lineage: Eukaryota > Viridiplantae > Streptophyta > Magnoliopsida > Fabales > Fabaceae > Clitoria > Clitoria ternatea. The sequence goes on from CM075675.1 coordinate 20,939,607, forward strand.
TTGAGTTCCTTTTTTATGCGGTAGCGGATAAGAGAAGCCCAATTAAGAGAATTTGTATATTCGGTCCTTCTCCAGTAGAATCTTGTATTGTTTGCTATCTTCAGGATACTTCCACTCCATGTCTTCATAAATGTCTAACTGCTGTAAATGCCTTGTGAGAGAGTGGTTGTACTCAGTGATAGAAGAATCTCCTTGCTGCAGGTCGTGTAGGAGACTCTTGATCTCAAAAATAACTGAGGTGTTGTCTACATTTGAGTAGGTTTCCTTTGCAGCATTCCAAATTTATGCAGCAGTCCGGTAATACATAAAGTTGTAGCGGCTGGTCTAATTAAATTTGTGCCATTGGTAAACTGATGCAACAAAGAATTAAATGCACTCATTGAATAAGAAGTTGTGATTTTTTTACCATCTGCAATTGTCTCGTAAAATTGATAACATTTTCTCAAGATCCTCCAACATGAGATCAATGCAATGAGTTGCACATGGAGTCCAATACAACCTATTTCTTTTCTCCATTAAGAGCTCTCATGCTGCCTTGTAGCTTGCAGCTGTTATGTGTCACAATTTGCACAACATTCTCTTCTCCCATCTCCTCAACAACATCATCCATCATCCTAAAAACTCTTTTAGCTATTTTGCATATATCAAAAGCATTGATAGACTTCAGAAACACAGTTCCCATTGGATTGTTTACCAAGAAATTCAATATGGTTCTTCTCCTCTTGTCAGTCCATCCATTAGTCATAATGGTGCAACCCATTTTTTCCAAAAGGCTGTGTTTCTCCATATCTTGCTTTGTGGCCTCAACCTTTTGCTGCAAAATCTTATGATAGGATGGTGGTTTAAATTCTAAACCATGTCTAGCAAGCAACCAAATCCAGCATCTTCTTGAATTCTTCTGAATTGGTAACGTTAAAAGGGATGGCTTTGTTATAAAAAAGGAAGCAATTTCTTGACAAGCTTCCTCCCTCAAACCTTTCTTGAACACAGAGTTTATTGTTTCTTGACTCCCTCCCCTTCTCTTGAATCTATCAGTAGGGGTATCCTCCCTTTTTCTTTTCTGTGGCCCTTCTCCACTATATGCATCAACCTCACTGTCTGAAGTACGTGTCTCTCCCTTCTTCATCACACCATCTAGCAGCTTGAAGCAAACATCCCTCATGTTTTTCTTTACATCATCAGGAATAGCCCTACAAGGTTCAACATCTTTTAATGTTCCTGCTAAATGATGTTTGAACTGTAAATTCCAGCAATCTCTTTCTTACAGAATTTGCACATCACTCTCTTCCGGTCACCATCAATTGGAATTCCATATTGCCATCCAACATTTGTCTTGTTACCTAGAGCATTCCTTGGCACTTCCATTGCAGATGAAGCTGTGATTAAGGGAGGAGCAACAACATCACTAGAACCAACCCCATTACCACCGGATGATGCTCCACCACAGGAAGACATTTTTGAACAGAAACAGGACAAAATAGAAGTGCAAAACAGAATGGATATGGGAAGGAGAAGGACAAAACAGAAGCAATAGCAGATAGGTGGTGAAGAATCTAACAAAAATCACAAAGTAAGGTCGCACGGTGGTGGCGCGACGCAAACAGGGGAGGCACAACGTGAACAGGAAAGGTGTGATGCGAACTAGGATGGCACGACGTCAACATTGGTGGCGCGACGTAAATAGGGATGGTTTCCGATGATGATGGAGGTCATCAAGGAACAAGGGTGCCGCGTCTCAACCGGAGAAAGGAGATGTTAGAGTCGCAACCTTTCTCCTTGCGTTTTTAGGGTTTTTCACGAACCGGGTTATTTTTTTGGAACTGGGTCAACAAGAAGCAACCCAGAGATTTGGAACGTGTCTGCTTTCCCAAAAATAAGAACGACTCCATGCTTCTCTGTCTTGCCCAACGTCTCCACCGCATCCCTATCCTAAGCCGTCTCTTCTAGGAACGATGCTTTTCACATCTTATCGAGTTATTTTTTGTCAAAAAGTCATGTTATAAGTCTTTCTTTTGATAAAATAAATTCATTATATCTTTTTAAAAAAAATAAGAGAAGGAAGGATAAGGAATCCTCATAAATTTGCATAAAGAAAGATAAAAAGAATGAGAAAATTAATGGATAGTGTTGCCCAAGCCTTTAGCATGTCTACTATAGAGGCCTTATTTGAAACGTCAAGTTCCTTACATTAGATAGAATCCAAATCTTTATTTTCTTCTGATATCAAGTGTTATGGCATTGGAACCACAAAAATACTAGTTATCCTTCAACTAAATGCTTGAGTTACATATACTGGGAAGTTTCAGATAAGTGTTAGCCTGTTCACTTTTGTTATAATATATGGAAATATCTTAAGATATCTTGTCATATAAGATTTGTTTTGCACAATTTATAGTTTTTACCTCCTTCAATTATTTTATTTTAATCAAGTTTGTAAGTGTTTTTGCCTCTCTATTTAGTTCTACTCTCAACATATGCTATGAGATTTGAAACATCAAACTGGCCCCATGGCTTTCCTAAAGAAATCAAGTTGACCACGTGTATTAAAAGTATAAATTTTCCTATGGCTTTCCTAGAGATATTTGTTTAAGATGAGTGTAATCCACGACTTCCTCTGAGAAATTAGTCTGGTCCCGCAATGTTACCAAAATTATCAACCGACCCACAATAGTCCAAAGAATTGCTCTAATATCAGTTTATAATTATATTGTTGATTTATTCTATTCGAAGTGTTTCAACATGGTCGGGTGTTGTTAGTATTGGGAAAAGGAGGCAGCTAATTAGTATGATGGATTTAGTGTGACATCACCTTTATAAAGGAATTTTAGTTAACATTGATACATAAAATGTTTCTATTTTGCCTGATTTTTATTTGATGCTGGTGCAGCACATTCTCTTACTAAAACTTTTTTGTGTTCAGTTTGACAGTGAAGGATCTGTTTATAATCTTCCTTTACCAGAGTGTTGGGTGGTAAGGCAATTTTGCTTTCATACTTTGTGTCTTGCTAATTTTCATTATGATAATTTTTTGATCTTTTTAGGTGTCAAAACTTCACTTGCTCATTGAATCTGCCAGTGCAAGTTACGACAAATTTTACTTTGGAGAAGTGGGAAGAGAAATATATGATTTCTTTTGGGCTGATTTTGCTGATTGGTATGTTGCTTTTATACTAGTTGTATTATATTTGTATGTCTGAAACGACCTTAATGAACACGTGTCAAATGTTTCCGTAAGGTGATCTTTGTGGGTCTTCTATGCCTTAATTTTGGGTACTGCTCTGACATCTTTTAGGTACATTGAAGCTAGCAAAGGGCGGCTTTACCACTCTCAAGCTGGAGGAAACTCCGTTGCTTCAGTGGCACAGGCTGTTCTATTATATACTTTCGAGAACATACTTAAAGTGCTGCATCCTTTCATGCCATTTGTAACGGAGGAGCTGTGGCAGGTAAATATGACATTCTTTGTAATGCAGCATGAATAGACATGAACTGTATAGGGATCCTTTCTATTCTTGCAATTTATTGCCATATGTTGAAAGGAAGAGAAACGAGAGAGATTGATTGATGTCTTGACTACATTCTGAATCATCTATTTATAATATGAACAATAAATGCAGGGGCAATACTACAATAATTATAAAGATATTATTCACTAATTATCGTAACTACAATGACTCTTCTATCTCCCAATTAACATAATCATAATAATACAATGTTCTCCATTAGTATAATTACATATGATAAAATAAATAGAGAACATTGTATCATTATAATTATGTTAATGCTAGTTAGAAGATAGAATATTCATTATAATGATGATAATTGAGGGGAAATATCCTTGTAATTATTGTAATATATTCTTTTATTTATTATTCATATTATAAATAGATGATACGGAGTGTAGTCAAAGCACTCGGAAATCAAACGTCCCTTGAGTTTCCTCATACTCTATATATATACATATATATTAAAATTTTTAGTTATAAATATACATAAATAATTATAGATGGACATTATATGGTCATTTTGATCATTACACTCCTCAAGAGCTATTCTAAATGAAGTATGCAAACAATATTCTCTATTTAAATAACTTTTTAATACATGTTAAACAAAAATTATGTTAAATTACATTCTTTTACATATGCTCATCCTAGTAAACACCCACCTATATGGATATATACATACACACATGCATTCATATATATATGGATGTTCTTTCACTCAAGCATTTTCATCTTATCTCTCCTCATCCCTCTAAATTCAATTGTTCTATGTCAGTGTCAGTTCAAGTTTAGTGATTATAAACTGGGTAGTTTGGGAATTGTAAATTAATTTTATCAACAGGCACTCCCAAATCGGAAGCACGCTCTTATTGTATCACCTTGGCCTAAGACTCAACTTCCAAGGGATACCAGCTCTATAAAAAAGTTTGAAAATTTGCAAGCTTTGGTGCGTTAGTATCTTTATTTTCTTCTCTCTTCTATTCAACACTGCATTGAAACATGATTCATTTATGATCATCATTCTGATATTACTGAACCCAGTAGTCTTTCTACTTTTTTCTTCTTGCTTAGGTTAAAGCTATACGGAATGCTCGAGCAGAATATTCTGTTGAGCCTGCAAAGCGTATATCAGCATCTGTGGTTGCGAGCAATGAAGTTATTGAATATATTTCTGTAAGTGTAATTTAATCTCATTTCTTGACTCCCAGTCTTTGGGAGAATAAATACTTTGAATTGAAATTGAAATTTTATTTATTATCTTCATCACCATGTGATTTTAAAATTTTTTAACATATAAATAAATCTTGCAGGGTATGCTTTTAATTAGTTTTTTCTTTCATCTAGCTGCTAATAACATGACCTGCCCCAACTTTGGAGGAATCATTTGAATTCCAGGCAACATATTATCTGTGATCCTTTATGGAATTCTTAGGGACAGTTTGGTTCTATAAAATATTTTCTATCTTTATTTTATATTTTCTTTTCTGATTACAAAATTGTCACCTCTTTATTTTGTTTCCTGCTTTTCAAAGATTGTATAGACAACAACAATGAAAGCAACCTTTTCTTTTTCACTGTTTTCTACACAAACTTTGGAATTAGGAAATAAATAAAAACAAGATAATAGTTTTATCATTAAATATAAAAATAAAAAACATTTTCTCAAACCAAACCAGCCTCCTGTGCTTGTTTAGGGGATATACTTATGCTGTGTCTTTTGCTTTATCAGGAAGAAAGAGAGGTTTTGGCACTACTCTCTCGTCTGGATTTACAAAATCTGCATTTCACGGATTCTTCTCCAGGCATGATTTATACTACATTTTTACTCCCTGTTGAGAATTGAAATTACATGTACTTTATCTTTCTCTGAATTTCATAGTTATTGGTTCCAAATATGTACCGGTTGCTGAATCTATTCTCTGATGAATGCCATGTAATATGCTTCAGGAAATGCTGATCAATCAGTTCATCTCGTGGCTGGAGAAGGACTAGAGGCATATCTCCCTCTGGCTGATATGGTAGATATTTCTGCAGAAGTTGAACGTCTTTCAAAGCGCCTTTGCAAGATGCAAAAGGAGTATGATGGATTGATTGCTAAACTTAATTCACCTCAAGTATGAAGCATTATATTTACATTGTACATAATTCAATGCACATCTTTCATTGTTCCGTTGTACATTTACCCAAGGTTGTCAGACTCGAGAGTCTACCTAGACTCGTTTTGGCTAGGTAGACTCGACTCGTAAACTCGTAAGAGTTTACCTCATACTAAAAATTATATAAACTTAATATTAGAAATGCATCCAAACAAGATATAACATCCTAAAATGGTTAAAAACTTAACATTAAACCACCATCCAATTGTCAACAAGTCATAACAAACACAAAGTCATATAACAAACACATAAACCATTGGACTCTCTTCCCATTCCCATCAACATCAGTCCCATGTTTCCAACCAATATCAGACCTTTCTCCTGGGATATTTTTTCTTGCTTGAAGGGGAGCTTGAACGGTGTTGCTGCTGGCCTTTGAGCCACCATCTCTCTCACTTTCAGAGTTGCTGGTACAGAGTAGGATGAGAAGAAAGAAACAGGGACAGAAACAGAGGGAAACAGGTTTCTAATAACAGAAACAGAAAGAAGGAGTAAGGAAAAAAAACACACATGTTCCCGGTGACTTTTCGGCGTGGCGCCATGGGACAGGGATGCGCAGGTGGGTGTCGCAGTGGGAGGTGGGTGTCGCAGGTGATGGGTGTCGCAGTCGCGGGTGGTGGATGTCGCGGTCGCGGGAGGTGGCTCTTGTTTGGTTGCAGTCGCAGTCGAACAGGGACGAAGAAGAAGGATGCGAAGGCTGCGAAGAAGAAGAAGAACGGTGGCGTCACCGTCGGAGTCGGAGCCGGAGACCTCTGCTGGGAGTCGCGCCGTCGAGGAGAGACAAGAGAAGAAGTGTCGAAGCAAGCCAAGAAAAATCGAAGGAGAAGTCGAAGCTAAAGAAAAGGAAACAGGGGTCCCAAAACGGCGCCGTTTTAATAAGTTGGGAATTAGGGATTTGGATTTGTTCAAACTCGCTAAACTCGCTGGAAACTCGCGATTCTACCCGAGTTAGCCCGAGTCCACACGAGTCCACCCGAGTCTGTGCAGATAAGAGTCTACAAGCGAATTAACTCGTTTTCCATAGGTAGAAACGTAGACTCTTACGAGTCTACGAGTTAACTCTAGAGTTTGACAACCATGCATTTACCAGTGTTATCATATAGCGGCCATGGCGACGCTATGGCGGAATGGCGTCGCGGATTTGGAAGCCACCGCGATTCGCCATGTAAAATAATGCCCAAAATAACGGCGTTCGCTATTCGAAGAATAGCGGCTGCTATGCTCCTAATGGCGTGGCGGCCAATGCGCCCCAAGGCGGTCAATAGCGGCGTGATTTTGGGTTTTCCAGGTTTGGGCCGTTATGGGCCGGGTCGAGTCACTTAAAGGTAAACGGGTAGGGTTTTTTTTTTCTGTTTGTCTCCTTCCTTCCCCCTGAAACATTTCCCCCTCTTCTCCTCCTCCCTCATGCGTGACCCGTGTTTTCTCCTTCCCCATTTCCGATTCCTTTTCCGGCAAAACAAAGGTATTTCCGGCCGTTTCCTACCATTTCCGGCCATCCCCGACCATTTCCGGGCATTTCCAGCGGTGTACGGCTCTCCGGCGACCAGGTTTCAGAACCTTTTCTTTGCTCTGTTTTTTTTTTTCTTCATCTGTTTTATGCTCTGTTTTTTTTCTTCTACAACTGTTTTTTTTCTGTTTTTTATTTTCTTCATCTGTTTTCTGAACTTATTTTTGCTCTATTTTTTTTTTCTTCTTCATCTGTTTTTCATACATTGTGCTCTGTTTTTTTCTGCAACTGTTTCCTATACATTGTGCTCTTTTTTTTTCTGTTTTTTATTTTCTTCATCTGTTTTTTTTTTCAGCTCTGTTCCCTCTCAGTCTCATGACCAAGCCTTCTTCTCTTCCAACCACCTCAGTCTCATGACGATTAGATTTTGTTAAAAGAGAGAAAAACAAGAAGACATATGAATTTCGTGTGTTTTGTGATCACCCGGAGCTTTTGTATTTATAGGGATTTTGTACATAAATACAGAATATACAATTAAAGATATGATTGATATATTTAGTCCTAAAATATATCTTACTATATTTACATTATTCTAACACTCCCCCTCAAGCTGGAGCATATAAATCATATGCACCAAGCTTGTTACATATATAGTCAATCCGAGGGCCCCTTAGAGACTTAGTAAAAACATCCGCCAACTGATCATTAGAATTAACAAAGCTAGTGGATATTTCACCAGATAAGACTTTTTCTCTAACAAAATGACAGTCAACTTCAATGTGTTTCGTCCTCTCATGGAAAACTGGATTCGAGGCAATATGCATAACGGCCTGATTATCACAGATAAGTGTCATCTGTGAAACCTCTCCAAATTGAAGTTCTTGAAGTAATTGTTTGAGCCATATGAGTTCTTGACTGGCTATAGCCATAGCACGGTATTCTGCCTCTGCACTGGACCTGGCTACAACGTTTTGCTTTTTGCTCTTCCAAGAGACAAGATTACCTCAGACAAAAATGCAATATCCGGAAGTGGACCTTCTATCAATGGGAGAGCTGGCCCAATCAGTATCAGAGTATCCCACAACTCGAGTGTGTCCTCTATCTTCATATAACAGGCCTTTTCCAGGATCTTTCTTGACATATCGAACAATACGAGTCACTACATCCCAATGTTTCTTACAAGAAGAGTTTAGGAACTGACTAACCACACTAACTGCAAATGAAATATCTGGGCGAGTGACAGTGAGATAGTTCAGTTTGCCAACTAAACGTCTGTATCTCTCAGGATCCGGAAGGGGCTCCCCCTAATTTGGTAGGAGCTTGACATTGGGATCCATGGGAGTGTCAACTGATTTGGAGTTTGCCAAGGTCCTTCGTCTGAAAGTGCTTGAAGAGATGTTGCTTTACCTGTGTAATACTAAGGTCATCACTGTCAGTAATAACGTCATCCACATATACCACTAAGTAAATACAACCAACAATTGAATGACGGTAGAAGACAGAGTGATCTGCTTCACTCCTGATCATGCCAAACTCCTGAATCACAGTACTGAACCTGCCAAACCATGCCCTGGGAGACTGTTTAAGGCCATATAGAGATTTTTGCAAGCGACAAACAAGTCTAGAAGACTCCCCCTGAGCAACAAAACAGGGAGGTTGCTCCATGTAAACCTCTTTAAGCAAGTCACCATGAAGGAAAGCATTTTTGATGTCCAACTGGTATAAAAGCCAGTGAAGAATGGCGGCAATAGAGAGGAAGAGGCAGACCGAGGGCATTTTGGCAACAGGGGAGAATGTATCTCCATAATCTAAGCCGTAGATTTGAGTATAACCTTTGGCGACAAGGCGGGCTTTGAGGCGATCAACTGATCCGTCCAGGCCAACCTTCACCATGTACACCCATCGACAACCAACAACAGACTTCCCTAGTGGTAGAGGAACGAGATCCCAAGTTCCACTGCTATGTAAGGCACACATATCATCCATCATAGCTTGTTTCCATCCTGGATGAGTAAAGGCATCTCCTGCATTCTTAGGAATAGAAACAGAGGACAAAGAAGAAAGACAAGAGTAATAGGATGGAGAGATGTAACTCAAAACAGTATAGTGAGGAGAAGGATTACGAGTAGAACGAATACCTTTGCATAGGGCAATAGGAAGATCTGACTCAGGTGGCGGGACCGGAGAAGAGGTCGGATGAGTGAGCCCAGGATGTGAGTCTACAATCTGATCAGTGGCAGGCTGTGGTGGTAGAGGACGAGGACGACGTTGATAGACCTGTAAAGGAGGAGGAGGAAGAGGATCTGGAGAGGGAGGAGACTCCTCAAGAGGAGAAAAGAGAATAGTAGGTGTAGTCACAGGAAGAGGAGGCTCCGGTGGAGGTGTTTCAGACTTAAAGAAAGGAACATTTGCAGAGATATAATACCTGCGAAGAGAAGGAGAGTAGCACTTGTATGCTTTCTGGGTACGGGGATACCCAACAAAAACACATTTATGAGATCTAGCAGATAATTTATCAATGCCAGGACCAAGGACATGAGAGAAACAAGTAGAACCAAAGACGCGATGAGGTAGAGAGTGAAGAGGACGATGTGGATATAAGACTTGATGAGGAATTTTACCTTGAAGAACAGAGGAAGGCATACGGTTGATGAGATAACAGGCGGTAAGGACGGCATCACCCCAAAATTGAAGAGGAACATTAGAATGAAGAAGAAGAGTCCGAGTGGTTTATAGAAGATGTCTATTTTTACGTTCAGCAACCCCATTCTGTTGGGGGTATAAGGACAAGAGGTTTGATGCAACAGACCGTGAGATGCCATAAAAGTCTGAAATGAGTTAGACAAGTATTCACGTGCATTATCACTTTGTAAGGTACGAATGGAAATCCCAAATTGAGTTTTTATTTCATTAAAAAAAGACTGAAAAATAGTGAATAACTCAGAACGATTTTTCATTAAATATATCCAAGTACAACGGGAAAAATCATCAATAAAGGTGACAAAATACCTAGATCCTAAAGAAGACACAATACGATTGGGACCCCGGACATCCAAATGAACCAAAACAAAAAGGGATGAGGCTTGATTATTTATGCGAGTAGGAAAAAAAGTACGAGTATGCTTACCTAACTGACAAGACTCACATGACAAAGATTCTAAATTAGAAAAACGAGGGACTAATTTCTTGAAAGCATCGAGACCGGGATGTCCTAACTGAGCATGAATGAGAAGAGGGGATGCGGAAGCCGAACCAACAAGGGATGGTCTGTTAAGTTGATAAAGGCCGTGAGACTCACATCCGAAGCCAATCATCTTCCCCGTTTTCCGATCCTGCAAAGAAACTGAATCTTTAGTAAAAGAGATGACACAATCAAGAGTACGAGTAAGCTGACTAATGGATAACAAATTAAATGGGGCACCAGGAACAAATAACACATTATCAACTGAAATAGAAGGGAGGGGATGGACAATACCAATACCTTGGGATTGTGTTTGGGAACCATTGGCCATAGTAACAGAAGGTAAGTAACCAATGGTAGAGAGAGAAGAAAAAAGAGATTTATTACCAGTAATATGATCGGTGGCCCCTGAATCAAGGACCCAAAGAATGGGAGATGCCAACGAAAGAATTACCAGTGTGTGCAACAACAGCGGTAGAACCAGAGACTTGACGTTCTTCACGCCACTTTAGGAAGTCATTGTAGGAGGGCGATGGAGACGGATCTGGCAGCAGCGGAGGAGCAGAAGACGGTGGAGGAGGTAGCTGAGCAACCTGTGCGGTGCGAGGAGGGCGACAATGGAGTTTCCAGCACTTATCAATGGTGTGGCCTGGTTTGTGACAGTGACCACAATGAGGACGTGGCCTACCCCCCTGCGAGGTGCAGAGTCGCTATTGCGTGAAAGCAAAGCGGAAGAATCAAGATGAGAAACAATCGAAGCAGTAGAGGGAGGCATGGAGGGAGAGATAGGGCCATGAATGTTAACCCGAAGGAGAGTGGCTAAGGCACCATCCAAAGTAACCTCTGTGGGGCAACCCAAAATCTGATCACGAGTAGGGGAATACTCAGTAGGTAGGCCATATAAGGCAAAGGACAAAAGTAATTTCTTACGGTTCTCAAGCTCAGCCTCAGGAGTAGCACCAATAGGAAGCATCTCATTGAGTTCACACAAGAGATTAGTCACTTTACCCACATAAGTAGTTATAGAGCCCTAAAACTGTCAAGAGCCAAAGGTGGTCATAAGGTCCTCACCAATTTGATAAGAGTCGCCGAATATTGTTGGGGAAGAGTTGCTTGGCATGGTCCCAAACTCCCTTGCAAGATTTTTGACCACGGAAGCAATCACGATGGGATGGGGCAATAGTGTCCCGCATAATTGCAAATAGTTGAGCATCAATTTTTCTCCACCGCGGTCAGTCGGTTTCGGGGATTTCAGTTTTGGATTGTGTGAGGTGGTTCTCATAGCCTAGCCCAATAAGCCAAATTTTAATATTAGAGGCCCAATATGAGTAGTTTTTGTCATCTAACAGCTCGGAAGAGAGGAGGGCAGTGAGGGAAGTGCCCGAAAGCAAAGAATCAGACTTAGTATCACCGGGATTAGCCATGGGTATGCTGGTGGAGAGAGAAAGACAGTGGCAGCAGCGAAAAACGTGCCAAACAGCAAGGAAAAAAAGTGACCGAAACGGAAAACGAACACCAGATCGAGGAAGAAGAGGCCGAGGCGATCAAAACCCAAGAAGGCGCGACGTCACCGGAGGTCAGACTCGCCGTCACGCGCGGCTGAGAGTGGCGACGCGTGGGTTTCACGCGCAGAGGAAGAGGTGGTGCGTGGGGGCGTGTGAGAGCTCCGATGGGGGAGGGCTTCCGGGGAAACGCCGATCAGGGCAAGGGGAAGCCAGTCGCAAGGTCGCCGGAAGGACACGGTGGCCGGAGGTGGCAGATCTGGTGCAGCAGCACGGAAAACGAGGTGGGAGGGAGGGAAAATTTTTACGCAGTGAGCAGTGGCTCATCGGAAAAATACGGAATAGGATCCCGTTAGGCTCTGGATACCATGTTAAAAGAGAGAGAAACAAGAAGACATATGAATTCCGTGTGTTTTGTGATCACCCGAAGCTTTTGTATTTATAGGGATTTTGTACATAAATACAGAATATACAATTAAAGATATGATTGATATATTTAGTCCTAAAATATATCTTACTATATTTACATTATTCTAACGGATTTCAAGGCCTTTTCTATATGTTGCATTGTTGTTTTCCTTGTCTTTTATCATAGGATTTATGTTTTATGCATTATTATTGGCTTGGCTAAAGACTAATGGTGTTTTATTGGCTTTAAAATGATATTATGGTAGTTTTTTTTGCTTCTATATGACATTATGCAGCTATATATATATATATATATATATATATATATATATATATATATATATATATATATATTTTACATTATTTTATTGTGTCCGCTATGTAACCGCCATAGGCCGTAATAGCGGCCGCTATGACCTTTATAAAGTTTTTTTGGCTTACCACGATAAGCCACGACCGCTATGTGATTACCTTGACATTTACGCTGTCTTAAGTATCAACATCAGCTTTTGAAGACATTGGATTTCAATGAACACGCAGAAACTATGGGTCTAATTAGGAATTTAGAATAAGGCATTTCTATGGACAATGATTTAGCTCTCCTTGCACTTTGAGGGGTGGATTTATCTTGTAGAGGATTCTTGATCTACAATTTCCATTCTCCATCCAAAGTCAACATCTCCTTCAACTTCCATGTGATGGCTGAAATATGCAATGATGTATGGATGGATTCCTATGCAAGAAACTAGGAGAAGAAAGTGTAAAAGTGGGAGAGATTGGGAGAGGGGAGGCATCACTAAGGAGTTGGATAAGCCTAAGGTGTTTAGTCACCACTTTTGAAGTGTTTCAAAGATAAGACTATGCTAAGAGTTCTACAAAACCCTTAGATTCTAAAGAGAGAAGTTTTCACGAAAAATCACTAAAATTCTTTCAAATGAAAAAAGTGAGCACGAGAAGGAGAAGCCTTTATATAGGCAACTCCCTTGGGAATTTTGTTTAAGTCTGTGGTAGGCTTACTAAAGTTTCACCCAAGGCCCAAAAGTGGCCTAAAGCAAATATATGGTCATGCTAGACTTAAAACCCTAATTAAGACTACTAATGGGTCTATAAATGAATTCCTCTTCTAAACCTTAGACCGAAGGGATAAGCCCAACCTATCTAAAGATTAATACAACTCAAATGGTCTCAAGCCCAATGGTGTCTCTCAACCCTAATAAATGTCTTAAAAACAAAATGCAAAGACAATGGTCCTACACTAGGATGGATCCTCACCAAACGCATAGATAGAAATGGGGGTAAGGTATAAAATCAGTTTACCGGATTCAAACATTGGGCTTGAGTATTATCTAGTAACATTTATTTATTAACAGTTTTTGAGCTCTGTGGAACTAGCTTTAATATTTGGTTGCAAGAAGTATTAGATGTCACTTAATTATGAATTATGAGTAGCTGGCTAAAATATCCGGGATTTGGGATGTTTCTATTCTAATATAAAATGGAGTTTTGGTTGTTAACAATATCAGTTACTTTGTGAGATGTATTATTTTCTTAAATTTATAATTCTTCTGAAGTTTGGACATTATTGTGAAGGGTTTTATCTTTATTTGACCATTATATAGAACTCTGTTAAAGTATAGAAGGCACCGGAAATTGTGATTTCTTTTTGATTAATTGTGATTACTTTCTGCAGTTCATAGAAAAGGCACCGGAGAATGTGGTGCGAGGGGTGCGAGAAAAAGCTACAGAAGCAGAAGAGAAGATCACTTTAACGAAGAACCGACTTGCATTACTAAACTCTAATGTTCTGGTTTCAAATTAGGCTTCATTTGGGTTGTTCCGTCCGTGTCATAGTCTGTGGTGGACAATCAACGACTTGGCATCTGTTTCCGGTGGCAGTTAATGCTTTATGGGATCAGCAGCATAAATCCCAGCTCCAGATTTTGCGTAACCACAACAGAACAAGGTTTTCATAATATCTGGAAATTTACACAGCTCATCTATCTGATACTTCTCTATTTATTGTTTTAAAATTTCTGGGATTTGACTTAGTAGAGGGGTGAATAGAAATGTTCAAATGGGGGGTCGTTTTTGAGTAGTTGTAACATAAAAAAGTAGTTAGGTATTTATTCTGCAGCACCTTCTGTAGCAGTTTCCCAACAAAGACTGCCCCATCTGCCGCAATATCTGATTTATCTCACAATTTTGTTAAAGAAAACGAAATCCATGGTAAATGGAATGCAGTGAGTGTATGTAGATTTATGAATTTACAATGACATGTTCATGTTTCCCATACAAAGGTATTCAAAGTAATAGATACCGCTATTCAATTGGGATAGGTCACGTTTTGAGTTGTTATAAACTAGTATATTCCATCTAGCAGTCACATCCACGTCTTAATAAATGAAAAATATGAAACTACACATATGTAACTATTGCGATAAGACTTTTAACTTAAGGTTTACTTAATAATTTATAAACATGTAACATTATCAAGGTTAAATTTGAAACTTATTATTTTCAAAGCATAACAAAGTTAAAAAAAAAGGTTAAATTTAAAATTGTAACTGATACAATTTATGCAAAATTAAGATAATTCATTGTCATCAATGTCTAATTTATTTAGAATTAAAATGATTCAATTGTTTTCAATACAGATCAACCAATATATATAATTTATAACAGTAAAGTCTTATGTCAGGGTTTGGCTACATATATCATAAGATATTATAACATCTTATCTTTGAGATTCTATTTCATAAAAAATTAGTGTCCTTTTCAGTCTTCTTTCATCTCTCTTCATAGGAGTCTTAACTTTATTTTAATCGTTTCCTGTACTTTTGGGTCACATATAACCATTGAAGTTTTTTTTCCATTTCAACAACTCATCACCTAACTTGTATCTTATGCGAAAGATTTTTATTAATTTCTTTGTCATTTTATATTATCAAACCCAAATAAATTCAGAAAAATATTGGATTTATCTTGTTGAAATTGGGGTTGATGACTTCACCATAACTTGATCTTGAAGAAAATAAGAAAAGAAATAAAAGAGGTAACTTTTGAAATGATCAAGCGGAATATTATTGGGTTTATCTTGAGTAGCAAGTGAAAGGACTTTTAATGTACAAATTGAAATGAAAAAACAATGAAGAATCGAAATCCATAAATGATCAAAATAATAATGAAAATAAGATAAGATATAACCACTTATTGTAGAAAATATCATAATTGAGACTTGTAACTCTTCAATGGCATACTATTGGAAGTGGATGATAATGGAAGAAGCATCTCTTACATAGACGCGATTTATCTCATGTATTTGTATATAGCCATCTTTCTTGTTGCATATCTTTAAATAAGGTCGTGATCATTGTCGAGAAACAATGTGTAGAAGAAATCCAACTTCTTATCATGTTATAAATTAGTAACATACTATAACAAAGAAATCAAATGTAAAGGTTTGAATTAAAATACATTTTTAACAGACAACACTATAATGATATGACAATGTTAAAGAAACTTGTAAGACACTGTGTAATATAAGAAATGAGCATCAATCCCTGCGGTTTCCTACAATAAAATAAATATTATAGAGCAATCTCATGTTAGTGAATTGAAGTTTGAAAAATAGAAAGGGGTGATGAGCTTAAAAGAATTTATGACTGGTGATAATTATTATGTAGGGTGTGAGTTGAATTATGATTACACTAATGGTTATACCTTGGCGGTGATGTGATAATGTGACTATGTTTATCGTACTAAATTGCAGTGTGTAATATGATTGAGATTTTGTTTTAGTTGGTCGGATCTGTGTGGCCGCCCTTTTTTATTTAAATAATTGGTGTATGATGATTATTGGCGTTTTGGTAAATGATTATTAATATCTAATTGTGCTCTTAGGGTCTGGTCTGTGTGGTCGCCTTTTGTTGTTGATAAGAATTGATAATTGTCGATTATTTGATAATATGATACGTTATATTTGGGGTCTGGTCTATGTGGCCGCCCTGGTGGATGTTTATGAGTCGAGTGTGTGTGGCCACCCTTTAATAATTAAACAGTGAGACTTTTATGCCAATTAATAAAAAGAAATGAAATTTAAAATGAACTTATGTGATTGTGCGGTTGAGGATGACCGACAGTATATGTTACCCCTCGCTTTTGGCTCTCGTGGTCAAGCAAGACTTAGTTTAGCTACTCGATGGCCAAGTCAGACTCAGTGGTTGAGGTGGGGAGTCAAGTTAGACTCGGTAAACCAAGTCAGGTTCACGAGATATCAAGTAGGACCCCCAACTGAAGGTCATCCTTTTAGTATCCGGATACTAGGGCGTCATAATATTTGTTTGAGTCAAATATGTTTTATAAGATTTGACTTGAGATGATGTTTATACTGGCATTTATGTGATGGTTTGAAATACTAAAGTGAATTAAAACCTATCTGCGTGTATGATTAAATGACTTCATGATTGGTGAGACATGTTTATATATATATATATATATATATATATATATATATATATATAGTGTTATGCAAAATGAGATGAATAATTTGTAATGGCGTGCATTGGATTGTCATGGGGCTCGGTGGGCTTGTATGGCATTGGTAAAATGAGTAATTGATAACCATTATTTATATTACCGTTTTATACTAATTATGATTTTCAAACACTCATCTTTGCTTTTCTTTTAGTAACCAATGACAGGGAAGTGGCAAATACACCAGAGGAAAGTGCCAAGTGATGCGCGGATGCCAAGGAAGAATTGGAATTAATGCAAGTGATATAGATGACGTTAAGTTAGTTTGATTATGTAGTGTGTCTTAATTTAATGGTTGTGGTATTGTAATCTAAGTTTAAACCGAATCTATGATGTGATACTTATTATGTATTGGTTATGTTTGTGATTTAATATTATGGAGCATGTGATTAGGTATGAGGTGTGTGTATGAGATTTGGAAGTGATAGGCATTGAGCCTTAATGTAGCTGTTGTGATTATGTGTTGATATAGAATCATGTGTGCTTGAATTGTAACAGATGATTATGAGTAGGTATTATGTATATATACTTGTGTTAATGAGTAATTGTGAAATTGTGTGAGAATTGGGAATGAAATTGATGAGTTGTGATTAATGAGGCTTTATGTTATATGTTGTGTGAAATCATATTCAATTAGGAACTAGAAGGGTGAAATAGAGATCTGGTGGGAATCTGAACCCCCGAAGGATGCCAATAGGTCCATAGGTCATTTAGAACTTGTGTGCATAGGCATTGTGTGGTTTGGTTTCCATTTAAATAGTTTTGTGCATTGGTTTGGGTTAGTTTTGGTCCAATTGCATTTTTGTGCATATCTTGCGCATACGTTAGAATTTTGGCGAACGGACTGCACCAACAGTTCCAGAATGGGGAAAACATAGTGCCCGTAAAATTTCATAATAATCAGAGTTAAAACAGTTGATTTAGGTAGGCTAAAAGTTGGCCAAAGTGTAAAATTCTACATTTCGTTGATTCTGGTTTGGTGGTAATCAATTACCAGCTGTCAAAAATGGGGAAATTGCATTCTGTACGTTGGTAATCGATTACCATTTGCTGTAATCGATTACCAAAGCCTAAAATTGTGATGTTTGAGTTGTTTTAAATGGCGTAGCCGTTGAGGTCCTATTATTTATTGCCGAAAATGTTAAATGTGAAAATTTTATTAAGTTTAGACAAATCCTAGGATAAATTCTAGGAATCTTTAAAGGGACATCACACTAATACTTTAGGTCTCTAGTTGATTTCCCCATAATAATCTTCCTCCATGAGATTTATGTCTATTATTATGTCTTTAGTGTTATGGCAGAGACTCAACAAAACTTTCTTAGTTTTTAAATCGCAGAAACACGTTGAAAAAGGAGGCAATTTAGGGATTGTTTGCCGGGGAAGAGGTAGGGTTCACCGTTAGGGCAGTACTCGATGATGAGGCAACCTTTAGCGATTTTAGAGAGTTGTTATTTTGGCAATTCAGAGGTTCTTGTCAATGACTTTGATGACGAAGTTCACACCGCCGTAGTTGGGAGATGGTAGAAAACACAGCTAAGGTTGCAAGAGTCAAGGTAAGGGAGGAGTTTGAGGTGGCTTAGGTGGAAGACACCGTTAAAGGAAAAGGCAATGGCAGCTTCAATTACGGACCAATGAGCTTCAAAGCAGTAGTGGGGGATGATAGAAAAGGATACAGAGGAGGAGAACAGTCATTGAAGCTAAAGGTGAGGCAGGTTGTTGCATATGGAACACACCAACGATCTTCTTTTACTATCGTATACGTATTGTATAAGCACCACTTCATATTTAATACTATGTAGAAACGAATTGTAACAAGTTTTAAATAAACACATACTATAAGCTAAAAATGGTCTTGTATAGATCACCTACTTATATAAAAACCCATGAAGCACCGATACTTCCATCAGTCTCATGTAAGGATGTTTGTTGTCCGGATCGGTTCGGTTTTATGACAAAATATCATCCGATTCGATCACTTTATTAAATTACGGTTCGGTTCAGTTGAAATAAATAACACCATCCGATCCGATTAAATGCAGTTCGAATTGAATCGGTTTATGCGGTTTTTCTCATTTTATATTTTTTTATAAAATCAAATGAACATTATAATTTTAACAATGCAAAGAATATTTTAAGTTCTCAATGATGGGAGAATCATTAATAAGTAAAACAAGATAAGTTTTCAACAATTTAAATTCAAACATAAAACAAATAAAGTACTACTTAAATAAGATTCAATGTAAAACAACAAAAATATTAAAAGTCTTAGCCAAGATTTTAGTCTTCTTATTCTTCATCTAACTTGGACAAATTTTTAAAAAATAAGTGTTATCATATAGTTTAAACAAAATAAAATATAGAGACCAAAATAAACAAACTAATAAAGCAATAAATGAAAAAGATTGTGACTAAATGAAATAAGAACATTAAAAACATAAAACTTGCGGATCGGTTCGGTTCTCATAGGTGGAACCAAAAACCGAACCGAACCACATATAAAATACGGTTTTTTTACAACTTCGATTTTTTTGATTTTCAGTTTGATCGGTTTCGGTATTTTTTGGATCGGTTAAGCGGTTTTTCGCGGTCCGAATCGGTTGATGAACACCCCTAGTCTGATGTATCCAGTATCTCAAATACTTCCCCAATACTTCTCCATCAAGTATTTAAGCTCTTAAAAAGGTTATAAATTCTAGTGTGCATAAATTAGACATAGAAACATTTACAAGATAGAGATGTAGAAACATTATCTCTTGATGAACTAGAAATTGAAGATGTCATCATTATAGATGATACATAAGAAGCAAATAAGATTACTATTGTTTCTATGTGTAAGAAACACACATAATTATAAAGACAATCATATAAAGTTTTGGTTTTATTTTAGTTGTGTCTAAAAATTATGATTTTAGTTTGGATTTATATGTTTACAACTTTAAATTCTTTATCTTTTTGAAATTTTATGCATGTATAGACACATACCCTATCCTATATATTTTTATAATAGTTGTATCATAGTATCAGATATGCATAGTATCTGATACATGTATTGTATTTGTGCACCATAGTAAAAAAAAACAAGAAAAACTCTAAAAAAATCCTATAAAAAGGAGTATTAAATTCTTTAAAATGTTAAGACATGATGTTGTGACTTGTTTCTGTCTGTTGTAGCCAATCTGCATTTGAAGTTTACATTCTAGTCCTTAACATAAAGGCTATAGATGGACTTTGAGCCATGTATTTGATGTGTAATGTGTGTGTTTCAAGTAATAAATAAGAATTACATTATTGACTTAATAAACAATATGAATGCAGGTAGATTATCAAGAAACAAAGTAAAAATTGCACCA
Organism: Clitoria ternatea; assembly: GCA_037962975.1. Classification (NCBI taxonomy): domain Eukaryota; kingdom Viridiplantae; phylum Streptophyta; class Magnoliopsida; order Fabales; family Fabaceae; genus Clitoria; species Clitoria ternatea. Next base: position 20,959,693 of record CM075675.1, read on the forward strand.
AGTACAAATATCAAGATAAAAGCAAACACTATTTTAACAATATACATGAAGCTGATTGGTTTGGATACCCTCCTTTGAGGACCCAGGACACCTGCAACCTGGAGAAAGAAAATAAATAACAAAAAATTGAAAATAAAATAAACCCATGAAATATTAAAATTATTTTGCTTTCAAAATAATTAGATGTTAGGATTACGGTCTTCAAAAAATATCATCAAAGTAAATCTTTGATTAGAGACTTAGCTAAATGAAAAGTTTTGTATATTGTTGCCAAGTTGAAAAAATATAAATGTATTGCTAACCATTGCCTTGCAGTTAATGGTTAAGAAATCATTAAACCCTAAATATTACACTTTCCAACTATGGCTTTCTACTTTTGATTTGTTACTTATCCATTCCCGGCAATGTTTAGTAAATCGTAACATAAAATGTAGAACTTAGCTCCTCCAAAGTGAGGCAATGTGTAAAGTGAAAGATTGAAGGAACATTTACTGTTGATTTGATTTAAAGCATCCTACAAATATAACTCACTTCAAACCAATGGTAGATTAATTCTCACTTTTCACATTTCACATCTCTCCTCATGTTTATTTTGTGTCCTAATCATAGGCATCTCTCATAGAACTAGAGGAAGTTGGGATTCAATTGCAAGGTATAGGACTTGAGTCCCACATTGGAAGTATGGGATTCCAGTACGGGGTTTACAAGGCTTTGGGCTCTCTAACTATAACCGCTAGCTTTTGTGGTACAGTTCTCCCAGGATTTTTATCAATTGGTATTAGAGCCTTCCACCATGTCTCCCGATTGCAATCAAGTGGTGCGAGTGGTGACACCATCATTGAAATGTTTACCCACGACTAGTCAAAGGGGCTAGTGCATAACCAGCCTGCGTGGGAGCCAAGGTTGCAAAGCGTGGTGGGATGTTAGGATCCAATTACAAGGTATGAGACTTGTGTTCCACATCATAAGAAAGGGATTTATAAGGCCTTGGGCTTTCAAACTACAATCTGTTTAATGGGATCGAACTCAATCACAGTTAAGGTTTTTCACTCCTACCAAAGAGTGTATTGAGCAGTTATCAAACCCAGACTATTCCCACAATCTCTTCTTGTATTACCATTTGAATCACAACCCTGGTTCACATATCCTCACTTTAAATGAAAACTATAAGTTCAAACATTAAACAAGGAAAATGTAATTTATACAAAAAAGTACAAAAGTTAGTTAAGTTTTTCCTCTATTTTTTGTGAAAAATACTTACAACAAGTCCTGGTGTCTGGATTGCTGTCCCTTGAACATGTTCCTTTCTCACTTCATCTACAAACAATAGCAGACAAATTCTCATATTATAACACAATTCTATTTCAACACTGTACCTATTCATAAAAATAATACGATGATATATCATGATACCAATCTGCAACTTTCGAGTGCAAATCCCAGATTCATCCTTGAGTTTGTAAGTGTCGGGCAGTTATATCCCTAACTTAGCTTTTGTTAGTGCTAGAAATCATGTTCCATCAGACAATTTAGTCCACAATGTCAAAGGCTCTTAAATAGGCGTTTAAAATTGTTGAGGTGTCACATTAAGTCATAGTAGTCAAATCGCGGTGGAGCGGCCGCGATCGCACTGCGAAATCGCGTCGCAACTCACTCGCGCGACGGCGCATGTATAGCGGGCATGGATCAAGTTGCGGCGCGATAGCCGCGATCCCAGGAGCGCAAATCGCGGAGAATCGCGGTGGGGAGCGGCCGCGATCTGGTTCCTCTGCTCCGGCGCCACCATGTAACAACCTCTGACTCGCCTTCTCTCTTCTCCGTCCATCCTCTCCTCTGCTCTACTCTCCCTCTTTTTTATCAGTTTTAGTTTTCTGTTTCTCCCCTGCTCTGTGTGTCACCGGCAACCGTTTTTGGCCTCCGATCACCATATCCGACATAAGAGCCTTCTTTCCTTTTCTGCTCCCTCTCTCTCTTTTGGTTTTCTTTCTGTCTCTCTTTCCCCCTTCTCATTTTCTGTCTCTTTCTCTCTCTTCCTCACTTCTTTTTTTGTTCTCTCTCACTCTGTTTCTATTTCGTCCTTTTTATTTTCAGTTTCTGTTTTCTTTTCTTTTTTCAGTTTTAGTTTCTATTTCTTTCAAGTTTCATTATGTAAGCTGTGTTGTTTTTTAGCAAAAATTTAAGGGTAAATCTGTATTTTTCATTTTCCCCCTTTTTTACTTAGGGCAAGTTTCTTCTCCCGATTTCTTCTCCTTTCTTTCTGTCTTCGTGCTCCCTCCCACTGCTCTCATCTCCGACAGCTCCCTGTTTGCTCTCTGGCAGCTCCGTTCATCTTCTCCAGCGGGTTCCCTTCTTCTCCGGTGAGTTCCTTTCTTCTCCGGCGAGTTCCCCTTCTCGGGTGAAGGTTCTGTTTCTGTTTTCTTTTCATCTTCTTTCTTTTCTTCTCGGGTGAAGGCTCTGTTTCTGCTTTTTGGTCTCCGGCGAGCCTCCAGAAAGCTTCAAGGAAGAAGAACAGCCACTGTTGGCTCCGGTGACAACCCCACAGCAATTGCACCCTCCTGCAACAGCCCCATAGCTACTGCAACCTCTGTTTTCTCTTCTCTGAATTTTTTTTTTCTTGTTGAAATCACCTCCATCAACAATGGCAAGTAGTGGACAGCAGCCTGCAAACACCTCTGGGACACTTGAGTTCTAGTTTTGAATGGCATTTAGAGTGGTTTCAATTATTATTCTATGTTCTGTTTATGTTTTTCTGCATATATATGTATTTTTTTGTTTATGTGTTTTATATCTGCGATAGTAGCAAATAGCGTCCGCGATCCGCTCCGCGACTCTGCGATCCCAGTTTTGGGGTCGGCCGCGATGCTCCACGATTTGCGATTGTGATACATGTGCCAACTTGTGTCTGGATTTATCACACAAAACATTTGAAGGAACAGAAAAGCTCAAAGTTTTTTCACTAATCAATGCTTAATTTCATCCATCATTGTTATTGCCTCAATCCACCAAATTGTTAACAAATCTTCGAAGTCTGCCCTTGAATGGATAGCAGCCAGGAGATATTTCTTTCATAACAAGTTTAACAAGACTTGAGTTCTCAACTTGCGAGATTGAAACTTCAAGGAACTTCCCAAAGCAATAGAAAACCTCCAAAGATTGAAATGGTTAGATTTGTCAATTTGTCCAAGGATAACAAGTGTTTTGGTTTTACATTTTCCAGGATAGGGGCTTTTATTTAGCTTATGTATTGGTGGGCAACAGAGTTGTCAAAACGGGTTAGGGTCGTTGGGCTGGGCCGACCCACTAAATGGGCGGCTCAGGCTCTAAAAAATGACCCTGAATTAAAACCAGGCCTTTTTAAGCTCAGCATGAAAAAGCCCATACCCAATTGAGCTTTTGCCAAGCCAGCTTGCATAAGCCTACAACGTGTTTTTTTTTTAAATTTTTTTATTAACATGGAAAAAAAAGTAGTCTACATTTTTTTACTAGATCTTGTAGTTGATTTAGAGAATACAAAGCATGTACAAGAAACTGAGTGATTCTCAAGCTTATCTCACAATGGTCAAGATTCTCAACCTTCACTGTAACATATGGCATTGATTATTTATATTTAGATACATATGGATATGATTGTTTGTGAAGCTTATATTGTCTTATTTCTTGCTACAAATCTGACTTGTCAGAAAGCTTTTATTGTGAAGCTTACATGGATATGAATGCACTGCTATACAAAAATTTGAAAGAGGGAGTGTATATGAATGAACACCATGGGTTTTGAGCAAAAGTTTGACTCGATAAAAAGTATTCAAGTGGAAGAAGTCCCTGTAACTGTAAGGACTAAAGCAATCACCAATCTTTGTTTGAGAATTTCATTCTGTTAATAAAAAATCAAGCTTGTAAACACGAACAGAAAAATCACTATGCAAAGTGTAGAATGGAGAGGGTAGTTGTACTGGTTGTATATGTGAGCAACATAGTACTTACCAGAGATGAATTAATAGAGATGAAGTAGTTGAAAAATCTCTATCATTAGAATTTGAGATAAAGGATTTGGATATAACAAATGTATTGACTGACTCTAATCAAAATGTTGGAAATAACATTGAGGAACTTGTGTGCGGTGTACCCTTCTAAATATCAAAGGTTAGCAGGGAAACTGATTTACTTGTCATATACACAGCCTAATATTGCATTTGAATAGGTAAGTAAGTAAGTTTCAGCATTCTCCCTTTTGAAACTGCCTGGAGGCAGTGTGTTGGATCTTGAAAGAAGAAACCAGGAAAAGTCTTCTCTTAGAGACAGTTGAGGGAAGAAGAAAGAAATTAGGGATTCAATGACAGGGCATCGTTTTTTGTACATGTATTAGTATAGGTGTCACGTTAAGACTAACTTGTCATACAGAACACAGTTTCAAGGACTAACGGAGGCTCTTAATTAAGTTAGGATACAGCTATCCGACACTTACAAATTCAGAGATGGATCTAGGGGTTTACTCAACTTAAATTTTCGTTTTGAACCCAGTTTTACGAAACTAAGCTATTGTTTCTTCTATACATACAAACTAAAAAGAAAAAAAGTTTCTTCTGAAGCAAAGAGATGTGTAGAGTGACAAAGTGATAGACGAATCACCGTTGAATGGAAACTATTTATATATTCAAATAAATTGTAGATGTAGATGGTTCCTCACTTTCTAAACTTATACTTATCTTCACTAGAGGAACCAAATCCTACAAACTGCAAATAATTTTAACAAATGAAGGAAAATTATAAATAAAAAAACGAATAATGTAAGACGAGGTTGTTGAATACTTGCCTGAAGAAATGAGATCGGTGAGGGTAACGGTTTGAAGGTTCCAACCATGGCCGAAATTAGAGAGAACCGAAGTGGGCCCAAATGCAATGGGTTCTTCCCCGTCCTTCACTGCTTCTATGTGTGACACAACTGCCGCCGTTCCCTTCACCTTCCGATTTATCAGCCCCACCGCGAACCCCGCCTCAGTTCCCTCTGCGAACCGCCGTGCCTCGCCGGAGCTTCTGCAGTTCACCTCCACGTACTGCTGTTCCTTTCCATCGAAACATAATCAAAATTGAATTGCTTATTACAATCAAATAGAGAGAGAAAGAAAGAAAGAGTACAGGCGGTGGAGGAGGAGACGCTTGACGTGCCGGCGGTGACGAAGACGGCGACCGCGACGATTTTGACGCCATCGAAGTTCAACGGCGTCCAACCTTGCAGAAGCGAGTTGAATTATTATAACATCAGATAACAAAGCGAAAGAAAGGAGTGTGTTTTTTTATTCTTGTTTGGACTGTCAAAAGAAGAAAATGACTATTAAAAGGAATAGAAATGAGCTAGGCTGTAGGCCTATGGCCCGACTCGTTTAAAGTCTATATAGGTCAGGTTTGGGGGTTAGAAGACTTTTAAAAAGACCTTTTTAACTAAATAGGTCAGGTCATAGGCTTTCTAAAAAGTGTTTGAAACCCAACAGACCGGCCTATTTAATTAAATTAATGATTAATTAGTTATATATATAATATATTTATAACATAGAATAATATATATATATATATATTATTACATTTATATAATATAAATTAATATTACAAGTTTATAATTAAAAGAAATTAGGAGGGAATAAAACACAAATTTTTTAGGTTAGTTTTGACATTTTAAAAGTCTCACTATAAATAGGCTTTTTAAACAGGCTTTTAAACGGGTCAGGTCTTCAAACAGGCCAGAACAGACCTTAAAAAAAACTATGACGGGTTAAAAGGCTAGGCTCAGACCTTAAAATTTTGATGTAGGCCAAGCTCAGGCCTTTCAAAGCCCGACCCATTTTCATCCCTACTATTTTTTTTTATGGACACCCTTATAACTTGAGTTTATTACGAGGAACCCAAACCAAAATAGATCTCACCACAAAATTTAATAAAAATATGACACAGTTTGATGGTTAACCAGAGTTGAGTTACGTGTGAAGTGAGACCCACAAAGCTGATTATGGTTTACCCTTTTTTCTTCTCCCACAATTAAAGGGTTTTTTTAAAAATATTTATAAAAGTGGGTTATTTTTAAAAACTTTACATGTGTGGGTTCTTTTTGTGTATCGTATTGGGCTCATACGACACACAAATCGTATATACAGCGGTTAAAAATAATAGTCACAAACAATTCATCTCACATCCAAAATGTGGAACATCATGTGACAGTTGTAACACTGTCAACGGTTAAATATTTTAACCACAAACAATACTAAAAAACTAAGATAAAAATTATATATTTTTAAAAAGTCAATATATATGAGTAAATTTAACATGAAATACATTAAATACCACAACTATTTAAATAAAATACTATAATTATTTAAATCGACTCTACTATATTTAATACCTAAAAATTTGAAAGTATTTAAAAAATTAAATTAAAAATAAAATATATATTATCCTTAATATCTTTAGTCACTATAATTATAAATTTTATTTTTAACATATAATTTCTTTTCATCTTTATATTAACTTAATACTTAATAAATATAAATTTAAATATCATGCATTAGTAAATAAAACTAAATAAAACACTTATCTCCTTTATTATAAAATACATATGATAAATCTATTTCTTTCCAATTAGTTTTATTTGGTAATACATGATATTTAAATTTATAGTTGTTAAATATTAAGTTAATCTAAATATGAAATGAAATTATATTTTACAAAAATAAATTTTATAATTATAGTGACTAAAAGTATTAAGGATAATATACATTTTACTTTTATTTTGAATTTTTAATTAATTTCAAACTTTTAGGTATTAAATATAGTAGAGTTGATTTAAATAATTATAATATTTTATTTAAATAGTTGTAGTATTTAATGTATTGCATGTTAAATTTACTAATATATATATATATATATATATATATTGTGAACTGGTCTGGACCGGGGTCTAGGATCCGGTGTGGGACCAGCCACAAGAATGCAGGTGTTTTTAGGGTTTGCACACCGGAACTGTGAGAAACCGATGTATTAATCCGGTCTCTCAGTGGGAGAGGCCGGTCTTGTTGTCCTGGAGATCCTTCACACCAACGATTCACGTTGCAGGGGGGCGAAAGGTGGTGCCACCTGCAAAGATTCTCCGACGCTCAAGTTAGAAGAGTGTATGAACTCAGTGAATACTCAAGCGAAATAGTAGTAGAATGTAAGTTAGAACAACGATACCATGCATTTGTATTGAAATATGCTACTTATAGTTGCACGTCAGAGAATGAGTCGTTGGATACAGGTGGGCCCCTTAGTTCTGATAGCGTGTATATTGTGTCAATCAAGATGGCTCAACTTTCAGAATGTGTCAGGAGGGTAGGTCAATTATCAGAGTACGATCCTCTAGGAAGAGGAGAGGATAATCACCTTTTCCGCATAATCTGCTGACACACCCACTTACTTTCTGAAGCCATTGATGTGACGTATTTTGCTACAATCAGTGTCTTCGTTGATAAGTTATCAAGGGCTCTTCTCTTGCTGTGATTGAAAAGCCAACAGTTATATAAATGTCCTGTAAAAATGAATATAGAGCCGTTATGGAGAAAATGAATAATGTCATCGTGAGGTGAGGACGGACGGCCAGACAGCGGATATCCGGTGTGGTAACGTTGAACCAGGACACCGGATTTCCTTATATGAGCTCAGTCCGACGTCACAAGAATGGGGGCCGGTATCCAGACCGGATCATTTGTCCCCTAGCTTGTATGAGGGACTGTTAAGTTGCTCATATGAGCTACACAACTCTTTAGAGAAGTCTGGATACCGGTAGTACATTCTGGTAAGTCTCTGGGAGCTCGGTGGCGTCCGCTCTAGTAAACGGGTGACCGCTCTTCTCGCGTTGCGTACAACGGATTCAGACAGCATAAAATAAGTAATGGAAATCCCAAGAGTCTTTGAAAATCGAAACCCTTGGTATTCGAAAAGTGGTTGGGAGGCATTAAATGCGTACAACATGATTGGATAGTAAATGCGTTTTTTATGCAAGAGCCATCATTGCTCAAGAGTGTAACCGTCGATTGGGCTTATTGGGCCTGGATTCAAACTGAATGGGGGCCCATTTTGCCAAAATGTTTACTGAAACGTTACCATTTTTCGCGCCCGTGCGTGACGAAACGACAGAGTCGTTTCAATTTGAAGTGGTTGCTTTTTGATGCAAGCCTTGTGATCTTCGACGAAGTACTGTGCTTCTTCATTACCTATAAAAGGAACTCTTAGCAGATTTTGGAATCCATCCTTGTTCTCGAGCTTAGTGAAACTCTGCTCAAATTTCCTTGGAATTTCCCTGTCGTCTCCAACTTCTCAAAGATCCTCTTCCTTTAGGTAACCTCCCTTTCCTTCAACTCCTTGCAATTTTAGTCATTCTATTTCCATCATGCGCCCTAGAGCAGGCCACGCTGGTCCTTCAAACAGGGGGAGGTTTGGCTCTCGTGCCCCCCTTAGCCACCGTGGTGGGAGGATTCCAGCGAATCCTCCTGTGGCTGGGCCCCATCGCTCAGAGAGAGCCGAAGCTTCTTCCTCATGAGCGTCTTCTTCCCAACGTCGCTCTGAGGTTCCCCCTGGTTCGAGGGCTACCAGCCGCTCTGATGAGGGGTCAAGTGCTAAAGGTTACCTCTCTGACGATGTTGCTTTTTACCACAGTACCTACGCGTTCCATCGCGCCTGCACAACCATGGACCTTCCAGGACGTGGTAAAACACCGGTTCTCCGATCCGCTGAAGGGTGTGTTAACGTTGTGGCACATCGGCTCGACTGGGAGAAACTCAACAGGAAAAAACCCTATTGCTGGGTGGAGGAGGAATTTTTAGAGATCCCTTCGCACCATGCAAGTAAGGAGGAGTGCACGGTTTCTTTCCGTTGCAAAATATATTCGGATAAAAAGTACAAGGCCAGATACGCTATGATGGCACCACATCCCTCTGAAAGAATATGCCACGGCGTCCCTAACACGAGGTCGGTCTACATGTACGACTTCGTTTTCTTAAGGCTGGGAGTACGCTTTCCCCTGACGGAGTTCCAGATGGCCGTCCTGCGTTTCCTAGACTGCGCCCCCTCACAACTACATCCCAACGGTTGGAGTCTTATCCGGGCTCTGGAAGTTCTGGGGGAGCATTTCAATTTCCCCGCCATCGTAGCCAAGCTATTTTACTATTGCCAAGTGGTCCGCCGAGCTAATAAGAAGGGCGGCCTTGGGTTCATTACTCTCCGTAGTGACTCAAAGGTTGTAAATTTCAAGTCCTATACGGAATCCGCGAAGGTGGATGGACGCTCCTTCAAACACTATTATACACGAGTCCGGATTCAACCAAATAAGTCGGTCTTTTGGCAGAACAAGGAGGGTTTTGCCAAGTTTCCCCTTAGCTGGACGCACGAGCATTTTCTCCTTATGAGCCGTGCTTATTATACAGACGAGAGCGAACTTTCCCCTCACTCTGTTGAGGTCTTGAGCGCCATGCAGACGGCCTCAAAGACCCTCAAAGGGTTTTCCAGCCGTCTCCTCTTAGCCGAGGATGGCATCAAAAACACCTACCTCCGTAACATCCGCTCTTAATCTCCTAGTGTTGTATGGTTATTCCGCTCTGGTTATTTTTTCTTCTTGTATGCTTATTCAACTTTTCTTGTTTTGCAGAACAAATCGAAAAAGCCTGCCCAGAGATGTTGTCGTTAAGGACCATGATGGCTGACGATGACTCCTCTTCTGAAGAAAATGAAATCCAGGCGAAGAGGAACGCCACCAAAACTCCCCTCATTCCTCTGACTTCTGCGGTAGGAGATGAGGTTCCTCTTTTCGACGAGGAAGAAACCGAAGATGCAGCTGAGGCCACTGGAGCGGGTGACGAGGAGGCCGTCCCAGAGAAAAAGAGGAAGAAGAGGCACCTTATAAAGAAGGCAGATCAAGAGAAGCCCTCCTCTGATGACCCTGTGAAGAAGCGTCAGAGGACGGCCGAAGAAGCTGAATTGAAAAAGGACAAGGGAAAGAAACCCGTTCCTGAGTCCTCTGTCCCTTCATCACAGAATGCTTCAAAGCCGGACTCTGGGAATGGTCCCCCTCCAGCGTTTGAGCCTCCGCGTGACTCCTTCCTCTCCCCCTATTTGTGGTTTCAGGGGTCTATGCCTCCTACTCTTCCAAAGGCACGGTATTGCCTCCGCCCCTCCCTCGACGCTGCTGGGGTCCGAGGTGCTTGCAAGGTTGGGCGTTGGCAGCTTGATGAACTGTCCGGCCTGCTTGAGTCCCTGAGCGAGAAAGCTGACTATATGGATCAAGTTGAAAAACTTGAGACCGAACTCGCGGTGAAGGAGAAATGGGCAGCCAAGCAAGCTGAAGTTCACAGGGGCGTGGAATCAGAGTTGAAGAAAACTCAAGAAATGCTCCAGAGGAAAACTGAAGAAGCAAGCCAAGTTCATTTTGCAAACAAGGCTCTAGAGCGGGAAGTTGCCGACCTCCAGAATAAGAACAAATCCATACCCCTCCTTGAAGAAGAATTACAACTGGAGAAGAAGAGATCGGCTAAGCTTGCTGACGATCTCAAAGTTATGGAGGACGGTCGCAACAAGGACCTTGGGGAGTGGGAGTCCATTCGGAAGGAGATGCAAGCCCAAATTGATGAACTCAAGAAGGGTGGTGCGCGTGCTGGGTCTTCAGAAGAGGATTATGCCAAGGTTCAAAAAAGATTAGCTGCTGCAAAAGCCAAGGCTGCCAAAGCCTTGGAGATATGCAAAAATGTGGCGTATGAATCTTTCGGCCTGGCCCTTCGTCAAGTCTACTATCGTAACCCTGGAGTGAAGCTGAATTTGTACGGATTAGATCCGTTCTTCGAATTCCATGGGGGAAGACTTGTCGAAGTTCATAAGGACGGATCGCACCATGAACCCCATGCATCTCTGTATGAATTGCCTCCCCTTCCAGAAGGTCAGAGTATGGAACCTACAACGTCCCCCGCTGCCTCTGGAGCCGAAGCACAAGAAGGTGCTCAAACTGGAGTGGAGGACATAACGGAAAAGGCAGGAGTGCCCACTGCGGAGGATCAAGCGCCGGCCTCTTAATTCTATGCTTTCATTCATAGCCGTGTTCTGGGATCGGCTCCAGCTTTAAAACACTTTGTAACCTGTACATTTTCTTATTGAAAATAAAATTCACTATTGCTTTTCTTCTACTGCTTGCGTCGAATGTGTGATTGTTGAATAACTTTGTGTTATACAAAACACTTTATTGTTTTCAATACTTTGCGAATCCGTTCTGCGTGGTTACCTAGCTGCTTAGAGCGTACTTATCACACCGGATTAAGATAACAGATTGTAACGAATAATTTATAATTAAGTTAGAGCATGCCCTGTCCCCAAGTGTAAGTACATTGGGAAGGGAAAGTTTATCTCAAGGATTATTCTTTAACTTCTTAAAAAGATAGAAATGCTTATCTGTCCTCGAAGATGTAGAGCGGGTACGTTAGCGTTCAACCGCTCCGGGGTGGATGTTCCACAACTGAGGACGGACATTGCCTTTGAATTTTAGTATAGCTTTGACAAAGGTAAGCTTTTACGCCTTTCTTTTGAGGTTCGGTTTGGTCCTACCTCTCAAGTCTTCACACGGTGTTCGGTTCGATCCTACTAACCGTACTTGGAGTTTGGTGCAATCCTACAATCCAAGCCTTCGACATGGGGTTCGGATCAGGGCTAATCCTGAACCTACTGCGTCCGTTACTCGGGGTTCAGCGCGGTTTTCTGTATGAGCCGGCCTACTGCGCCCAAGCCTTCGCATGGGGTTCGGTTTGTGGCCTTGAAAAAGGACCAGCCCTACAACCCATGTAGTCTTCGAATGGGGTTCGGTTTGTGGCCTTGAAAAAGGACCAGCCCTACAACCCATGTAGTCTTCGAATGGGGTTCGATTTGTGGCCTTGAAAAAGGACCAGCCCTACAACCCATGTAGTCTTCGAATGGGGTTCGGTTTATGGCCTTGAAAAAGGACCAGCCCTACAACCCATGTAGTCTTCGAATGGGGTTCGGTTTGTGGCCTTGAAAAAGGACCAGCCCTACAACCCATGTAGTCTTCGAATGGGGTTCGGTTTGTGGCCTTGAAAAAGGACCAGCCCTACAACCCATGTAGTCTTCGAATGGGGTTCGGTTTGTGGCCTTGAAAAAGGACCAGCCCTACAACCCATTCCACCTCAAGGAGTTACATCGTCAAAACACACAATGTGTGATTGAGATCATCCGTCCCGAGGGGTCTTCCTCCGTTCCTCGAGGAATTATCTCATCAACTACAGAATGGGTAGTTGCGTTCATCCGTCCTGAGGTGTATGCGTATTAAACTACGGCTATAAATCACAACACACAAGAAAGGTGAGAATGATAGGGCGGTTAAGGTGTATTCTCATTAAAATTGAAAATAGATTACACAAAGAGCGTAGTTGGGGCCATGCCTCGTTAAAACCTTCTTGAGAAAACCCAATGGGAAAAAACTCAAGTAAGGAAAAAGAGTACACGCCGTCTTACTAACTAGCTGTAGTAAACTCGTAAGTTCTGAGTGTTCCATTTGTTGCGGATTGGAGTTCCATCAAGTTCCTCCAACCGGTATGACCCTCTTCCAGTCACCTCCGAAACTCTATAAGGACCTTCCCACGTCGGTGCTAGCTTTCCTTGGTGGGCGAACTTATTCCCCATACTGGCCTTTCTCAAAACAAGGTCTCCGGTGTTAAAAGCTCTGTACTGGACACGTTTATTATACCGGAGTGCAGCCTTTGCTTTTATTACCTGATCTCTAACGAAAGCTTTTTCCCTTAGCTCCTGGAGGACGTCCAGCTCTGATGCCAAGTTGGCGTTGTTATCTTCAGCTGAAAAATACTCCACACGAGCTGATCTTGTTTGTAACTCCACTGGAATCATCGCCTCAACCCCGTACGTCAGCCGGTATGGGGATTCGTTAGTTGAAGAATGAGGCGTAGTGCGGTATGCCCATAAAACATGACATAGCTGGTCAGTCCATCCTCCCTTCGCTTCTCCCAGATGCTTCTTCAACCCCTTTAGCACTTCTCGGTTAGCTACCTCTGCTTGTCTATTGGTTTGGGGGTGTTCAATAGATGAGAATATCTGAATTATCCCCAGTCCTTCAAGCAAATCCGTGAACTTTTTGTCTGTAAACTGGGTGCCGTTGTCAGTCACAATCCGCCCTGGCACCCCGAACCGAGCTATGATATTCTCGTACATGAAACGTCTTGTACATGCAGAAGTGATATGCACTACTGGTTCTGCCTCGATCCATTTGGTGAAGTAGTCTACCCCCACGATCAAGTATTTGATACCTCCTGGCGCAGTGGGAAACGGACCCAAAATATCAAGGCCCCATTGGTAGAACGGCCAAGGCACAGCAGATGAAGATAACTCTTGGGCCGGTGTATGGTGGAGATTGGAGAATTTTTGGCAAGCGTCGCACTTCCTCACGAAATCTGCGGAATCCTGCTTCACAGTGGGCCACCAATATCCAGCCCTGAGGACTTTTCTCATTAGGCTTCGGCCTCCAGCATGGTGCCCACATTGCCCCTCGTGCACCTCAGCCAAGACCGCTTGAACTTCGTCCTCTCTTAAACATGAAAGATATGGGACAGAGAATCCTCTTCTGTAGAGAACACCATCGACCATAGTAAAATATGGCAGCTCCCTCTTCACTCGTCTCCTTTCCTTCTCGTCAGTGGGAAGTTGACCATCAGCCAGATAGCGAATATAGGGAATGACCCAAGAATCCTCATATGGATAGCTCACCATGACAGCATTCAGAGAAGGATACAGAGGTATGCTGGGTGATGTCAAAGTGCTTTGAACCACCGTTGTTGTGCTGCCAGGCTGCTTTGTACTTGCCAATCTTGATAAGATATCCGCTCTGGTGTTTTCTTCCCTGGGTACATGCTTGAACTCTAAAACTTCAAATCTTCCCTTCAACTCATTAACACAATTCAAGTACAATTGAAGTTGTGGTTCCTTCGCCTGGTACTCCCCCTGGATCTGCGAAATCACCAATTGGGAATCACTGCAGAGTGTAACTGTTGATGCTCCGATGTCAATCGCCGCAGGGAGACCGGCCAAGCATGCTTCGTATTCAGCTTGGTTGTTGGAGGTTTTGAAATTGAATCAGAGGGAAATTTCTAGGTGCACACCATCATCACTTTCTACCACCACACCTGCTCCACAACCTTTGCTGTTCGACGAGCCATCAACGTAAATGGTCCAATGCGCTCTAGGGGTGGCCGGGTCCGCCCCAGTCATTTCCACAACGAAATCGGCCAACACTTGCGCCTTGATGGCTCCTCGAGGCTCATATGAAATTTCAAACTCAGATAGCTCGATAGACCATTTTATCATCCTCCCGGCTAGATCGGGCTTGCTAAGCACTGAACGGAGAGGTAGATCCGTTCTCACCAATACTGGGTGCGCATGGAAATAGGGCCTCAGCCGTCGTGACGCCCACACGACTGCCAGGGCAGCTTTCTCAATCTTCTGATACCTTCCTTCCGCCCCCTGAAACGTTTTACTAGTAAAGTACACTTGTCTCTGCCCTTCAGGGGTTTCTTTCACCAAGGCCACACCTAGAGCTTCATCAGAGATTGCTAAGTATAAGATTAATGTCTCGCCAGGGTCAGGCTTAACCAGGATTGGTGGACTCGAGAGAACGGCCTTGAGCTGCTGGAAGGCTTGCTCTTGTTCCTCTCCCCATTCAAAACTCTTGTGTTTCTTCAACGCCTTATACAAGGGGAGGGACCTGTGCGCCATCTTAGGCATGAAACGAGCTAGAGCGGCCACTTTCCCATTCAACGATTGGACCTCCCTCAGACACTTAGGGCTCTGCATGTCCAGGATTGCTTGACATTTCCCAGGGTTCGCCTCAATGCCTCGTTGGGTCAGCATGAATCCCAAGAATTTCCCAGCTGGAACGGCAAAGTGCATTTCATAGGATTCAATCTCATATTGTATTACCGAAGTCTAGTGAAGACTTGGCGTAGATCTTCAACATGGTCTCCTCCAGCGGGCGTTTTGGCTATAATGTCATCAATATAAACTTCGACCAACCTTGTATGCATCCCTTCGAAGACTTTGTTAATCATGCGCTGATAGGTAGCGCCTGCGTTCTTCAATCCAAAAGGCATGACGGTGTAGCAGAAAACACCGCGGTCATTGATAAAGGCAGTCTTCTCCTGGTCTCCCTCCCACATCGGAATCTGGTTATACCCTGAATAGGCATCCATGAAACTGAGGTATTGGTAACCAGATAAATCATCCACCATGCGATCGATGTTGGGCAGGGGATATGGATCTTTGTGGCAGCAACGGTTAAGATCCACATAATCTGTACACATTCTCCATTTGCCATTAGCCTTCTGTACCATTACCACATTAGAAAGCCAAGATGAGTAGCGTATCTCCCTTATAAAACCTGCTTTCAACAACTCCTCTGTCTGCTCGCAAGCCGCCCTCTGCTTCTCCGGTCCCAACCTCCTCTTCTTCTGGGCCACTGGTCTGGTTTCAGGGTACACTGCAAGCTTGTGACAACAGAAATCAGGGTCCATCCCTGGCATGTCTGCTGCTGTCCATGCGAAAAGGTCTTTGA
The DNA here is from genome assembly GCA_037962975.1 of Clitoria ternatea. Taxonomy (NCBI): domain Eukaryota; kingdom Viridiplantae; phylum Streptophyta; class Magnoliopsida; order Fabales; family Fabaceae; genus Clitoria; species Clitoria ternatea. The sequence goes on from CM075675.1 coordinate 20,975,321, forward strand.
ACTCCTGCAAAAGGGCTAATAAGCGTTGCTCTATAGCAAACTCCAGCTTATCGTTGATGTGCGTAACCTTCTCTGAGGAATCTCCCAATACAACGTCTCTGGAACCACCATCCGGTGTGGGCTTAGAGGGATTGAGTGGATCGATCTTCAATTCCGCTCTAGGGTCCAGATCAATGAGACTGACAGACCCTGCCGCTGTTCCTCCATCATTCAGCTTCCTCTTCTTGTTGAATGCTTCCAACTTAACCATGTTGAGGCTCAAGTTATAACAATATCGAGCCATCTCCTGATCACCGCGGAGAGAAGACACACCGTTGTCCTTGTCAATGAATTTGATCAAGAGGTGAGGGGTGGAAACAATTGCTTCCATCGTATTCAGTGTTGGACGGCCTATGATACCGTTATATGGGGATTCCACGTCAATCACCAGGATTCTTGACTTGACCGTTCTTGCACCGGGCTCTCCTTCAAAAGAAATCAAAGTGTCAAGGTATCCCTTGGTGGGTTGCTTAGCTCCATTAAACGCTGTGAGTTCTTGTGTGTAGGGTTGTAAATCTGCATCACTGAAACCCATTCGTTTGAAACAATTATAAAAGATAATATCACAAGAACTTCCCTGATCGACGAGGATCCTCTTGACATCCTTGTTGGCTATGACTGCCACAATAACCACTGCATCATCACCTCCTGGGATTGTTGGGCCAAAGTCATCATCAGTAAATGACACCGTCGGAGCTGTCATACCGTCCCTGAAAGGGCGGTTATCCCTCGGTTTACCCTGGACTGACAGAATCATCCTGTGGTGATTCTTTCGTGCTGTGATCGATGTTCCTCCTCCCGCAAATCCTCCAGCTATCATCTCAATCACCTCTCGTCTGCCCTGCCTCTGCTGCTGGGGCATGTTACTTTGTTGGGCACCTTCAGCAATCACTACTCCCTTCTGCTTCTCAGCCGCAGTGAACTTCCTTGCTAGGTTGCGTGCATTATCATCTTCGTCATCAGGATCTCTACTCCTTTTCTCCATCCTCTGAGGCTCATCCATAGATTTCTCCTTAAACAAATACTGCTTCAGCTTTCCTTCCCGAAGGAGAGTTTCCACCGTATTCTTTAACGCCTTGCACTCATCAGTGTTGTCCCTGTCTGCTCATGGAAAGTGCAGTACTTACGTGGGTTACCACCCCTCTTGACTGGGGCTGGCTTCCTTATACCAAAGACGTTCAGAGTTGGCCAACCAACCTCCCTCATGATTTGTGAGTGTCTGGTGTTCAACGGAGCATAGTTGTCGAATGATGATATACGCCTATCTCGTGGATGCTGACGAACGTTCACAAAGTCTTCTCTAAAGACATGCTTCTCAAGCCTCACTCTCTCCTTTTCTCTCCGTGGCTGCTGAGCGGGTACAGAAGGCTTCATTCTTGTTGCAGTTGCCTCTAGATGCATCTCTATGCCCACGTACTTGGAAGCTTTCCTTCGAAACTCCTCGAAGGTTGTAGGTGGGCTCTTTGCCAAAGATAGGGCAAAGGCTGAACCAGGCTGAAGAGATTCCACGACAATATGGAGTTGTATGGCCTCCGTGAGGTTAGGGACCAAAGCAGCCTCCTTGTAAAACCTTCTCAAGAACTCCTTAAGAGTTTCAGTCTCTCCCTGCTTTATCTGGGCCAGGGTGTGAGAAGTTCTTGGGATATCCCTAGAAATAACAAAATGGCTTTCGAATGCAGCAGCCATTTCCTCCCAAGAGTCTATAGATCCTGAGGGTAAACTTTTAAACCAGCTGAGAGCTTCCTCCGTCAACGTCCTTGGGAACATCCTGCACATAACATCTTCATCCGCTCCCAAAAACATAGCTTCATACACGTAAGCATCCAAATGCTTAGTGGGGTCAGTCTCTCCATTATACCTCCCGATCGACAATGGCTGAGTTGTTTGCAAATGTTTTGGGATGGTAATGCTCATCAGCCTTCTTGAGAAAGGGACACTGAGCTTGTACGTCCCCGAAGTCACCATCGCCTGCTCCCTTCTCCTGATACTGACTCTATCACCAGAGTCCTGCGTCTGCTCCCTTTCCTCATACGTGGGGATCTTCGAGTACTGGAGGGTCGTAGATCTATCCCTCGCTGATGCATGATGAGCATCCTCCGCATGAGATGCTACTCTGTCCCCAGATCCTCCTCTCTCTCGCTTCAACTCCATCAGCTCCTCCCTGAGTTGCCTGATAACCTCATCGCGAGGGTCAGGCGTCTGCACTTGCACCATCCTCCGGGTTTGAGTTACAGGGGATTCGAAGACGAGTCTCCTCCCAGCCTGTTGATGGGTCACATCCTCCACGTGACCTTCCACGAAATCTCTCCCATCACCTTCCATTGTGACAACCAAACTTCTGCGAAAATGGGAATAACTCTATCGAGTCCCACTGGGCGTGCCAATGAACTGGTCTGGACCGGGGTCTAGGATCCGGTGTGGGACCAGCCACAAGAATGCAGGTGTTTTTAGGGTTTGCACACCGGAACTGTGAGAAACCGATGTATTAATCCGGTCTCTCAGTGGGAGAGGCCGGTCTTGTTGTCCTGGAGATCCTTCACACCAACGATTCGCGTTGCAGGGGGGCGAAAGGTGGTGCCACCTGCAAAGATTCTCCGACGCTCAAGTTAGAAGAGTGTATGAACTCAGTGAATACTCAAGCGAAATAGTAGTAGAATGTAAGTTAGAACAACGATACCATGCATTTGTATTGAAATATGCTACTTATAGTTGCACGTCAGAGAATGAGTCGTTGGATACAGGTGGGCCCCTTAGTTCTGATAGCGTGTATATTGTGTCAATCAAGATGGCTCAACTTTCAGAATGTGTCAAGAGGGTAGGTCAATTATCAGAGTACGATCCTCTAGGAAGAGGAGAGGATAATCACCTTTTCCGCATAATCTGCTGACACACCCACTTACTTTCTGAAGCCATTGATGTGACGTATTTTGCTACAATCAGTGTCTTCGTTGATAAGTTATCAGGGGCTCTTCTCTTGCTGTGATTGAAAAGCCAACAGTTATATAAATGTCCTGTAAAAATGAATATAGAGCCGTTATGGAGAAAATGAATAATGTCATCGTGAGGTGAGGACGGACGGCCAGACAGCGGATATCCGGTGTGGTAACGTTGAACCAGGACACCGGATTTCCTTATATGAGCTCAGTCCGACGTCACAAGAATGGGGGCCGGTATCCAGACCGGATCATATTGATTTTAAAAAAATATAATTTTTGTCTTAGTTTTATTTAGTATTGTTTACGGTTGAAATCTTTAACCCCTTACATTCTTACACAGGTTGTAGTTGGATTCACTCTACTACAAGAGCGTTAGTAGGAAAAAACTTTAGTGGTCAATCCAAAAGTAAGTACTTCAAATGTCCAACATTGTGATTTATTAACTTTTGAAAACTTGAAATAACATTATCCAATTGTTTATTTAATGTACCTTGTAGTCTCATAGGTAATAGGGTAGCTATAAGTGCGGGTATTATGTCATGCTGACCATTGTCCAAGAACATCTAGTAGATGGATGGACAACTGTAAGTATACACTTGCCTACATTCTATAAATTTTTATTCACATAGTAATTAAGTTTTTGTTCTTCATTAGTACTAATTGTTTTGTGTCTTGTTTGCAGTACTTTCAACACTGGTCATACTTCCACAATCACATGTAACAACCCCCATTTGAGTCACAAGTTAGCATTACCAAGGCTTCCAGTGGGAGGGACACATGAATAAGTCGAATACCTATCAAAATGAGAGGGATCCAAAGACTATATAGGTATAAGACTATGCAGTCAAAGATAACTTAAAAGAATTAATTCGTACTACTCTTAGAATTTTCTCAAGATATATGTGATTGAGAACAAAATACATTGAAAAGTCTCACATTTAAACACGTTTATTCTCATAACTGTGTTTAAAAGTCTCTACTTTTAAATACGGTTTTAAAACGCGTTTAAAAATCCAGTTTAATAGAGTTTATATTTCCTTTCTCCACCTAAAATCAAAACTTCACATTTATGAGATTCCTGGCTCTTAAGGTAGTCATACCTGAGTTCTTTTCCAAATCCATTCTTTATCATCCGTATTAAAACTTGAGCATCTTTACTAGCGATCCCTATAGATGTGATTCATGATAACTTTGTTTGAACTCTAAGCTTCAACAACCTTTACCCACCAATGAACGCTTCGCGGCCAATCCAAACACTGAAAACCGAAGGTAGAGATACTTGACAGCATAACACCTTTGTTTTGCCCTGTAATCAAAGAGAAGGCCAAGCTATGTTGAGCCAATTAGAATGAAGCGTTTTTTATATTTATCAACAAGCCACTTTGCAACAAACTAATAATTCAATATTGCTTCCAAGTTTCAACATACAACAGTAATAATATACCCCATGCTTACTACACTTACAAAATGTAATTAATACATTTTTTTACTGCTCTTTCTTTATACTTAATACTATTTCCCTTTATTAATATCAATGCTCTCTTATTATAAACAAAAGATATTTGATTATGTTTTAGGATCTTAAAAAAATAAATATTTAGAAACAAATCTAAACTACTAAAAGGACATTGAAAAAAAAAGGCAAGGGAGTAATAAAATGGCTTATTATAAGTTAACAGTAAACAGTGAGGCAAAGGATGTTTTCTGGCCTTGTGTATAAATAGCAATGAATCATAACATGCTCAAACAAAAACCCTGATCATTTCCAAAAGAGTGGTAGTAAGCATAAGGCTGATAACAAAGTATAAAAATGGGGCTCAAGAACACAATTTTCATTGCACTTGTAGCTACCTTCATGGCAAAGGAGGCCCTGGCAACACAACATGTTGTTGGTGGAAGCCAAGGTTGGGATCAATCTACAGACTTTAAGACATGGACTTCGGGCCAAACATTCAAGGTTGGAGATCAACTTGGTATATTTCTTAACCATAATTATTACTTTGAGCTCTTTCATTTATTACCTTTGCATGATACCATAGAATTTGTTCTTCTCTTTTTCAAACCCAACATATAAAAAGAAATGAAAAACTATGGGACCAATATGTTGTTGTTATTATTGCAAGGCAAATGTTAAGGGTACGTACTAGGAAACTAATTTAAGAAGAAAATAAAAACGTAAAGTTTTCTGTGAAATAAGAATATAGTGGAAGGAGATTGGAATCAAAAGTTGGAAATGTAGAGTTAGAATCCTTCACCACATTTTATATGTTTCCGATCTATTTAAAATGTTTATATTATTAATTTCAATGGAAAAAAACGTTCATTCTATTCAATATATTCTTTTATGGGTAAATATTCTATTTAATATCTTCATGGGTGAAGAAGGAAAAAAATGATTTTTAAGAAATATTCACATTGAATTTATCTAAATATGAAAAATATAACACCTTTTTTTGTTTCATAGGAACTAAATAGGTACTATTAAACATATGGATCTAACTTAGATCAACTTTTTAAAATCGATTATTTAAATAATCAATTTATCAAATAACTGATTTAATCGATTTTTAAAATAACCACCAAATATCCGCACCCAACTCTAATCTTAAAAACTGTTGGTATACAATCCTATCAATTAAGTTTTGTCTAATAAAGCTTATAACTTAGACTTTTTTATATAGTTTATAACTTATAATTTTTTATTATGTAGTTTATTGAAATAGAATTATTTGATAAAATTAACTTATATTTAGTTAAATAACTTTAATAAACATATAATATTTTAATTATACGAGAGATAAAAGTTATCATTAAAAAAATATAAAGATAAAAGTGATATGTAAATTATTAATAAACAGTTTATAACTTAAAAGAGTTATATACTACAGGTAATTTTTCAAAAACTAAAATATTATCATCTCATCTCATCAAACCGTCATGTGAAAAGTTATATTTTAGTAATCCCGAGTTAAAGGAACAATTAATTTCTATCCAACGAGGACTAATAGTCTAATTGTAGCCTTACGTGACCATGCAATTTCTTTAATGTTACATTAACGTATTTAGAATAATTTCTAATAATCGCAATAGTAGTTTGTTAGAATTTTAAAGTTCTTTAGCAAAACTAATATTATTATTTTGCAGTTTTCAAGTACTCTTCTTTGCATAGTGTGGTTGAACTAGGCAACGAGAGTGCCTATAAGAATTGTGATATAAGCAATCCAGTGAAGTCCTTGAGCAGTGGCAAAGATGTAGTGAAATTGGAGAAGCCAGGTACAAGGTATTTCACTTGTGGTACATTGGGCCATTGCAGTCAAGGAATGAAGATGAAGATCACCATAGTTAAAGGGGATTCACCGTCCCCTGCATCCTCACCATCTCCATCCCCATCATCGTCGTCATCGTCGTCGTCATCTTCTTCTCCGACTATTGATGCATCTTCAGCCACACAATGCTTCGCCTCTCTCGTGTTCATTGTTGCATTATCGGTTACCACAATGATTTCCTTGTTTTAGTTTGTAACATGAAGTTGAGACAAAACTTAAGCTGCAGTTGCATGTGCTTTTGGTGTTGTTCATTAATAAAAACTGAAATTTCACTTGAGTAATAATCAGTTTCTATTATTCATATGGAATTTCATTTTACGAATGCATTATTGGAATAAACGCCCGCGTGTTGCACGTTCTTAATGTTAAAAAAATTATATTATAATAAATATTTTATAACATGAAAATATATTTTAACGTATTTGATTTTTTCGTATAAAATTATTTAAGTTATACATTTTTTTAACTTATGATAATTTTTATTTAAATTTTTTTCCAAAATCGTTTACACAAAAAGTTGAGAGATTAATGTTTATACAATCTTTCTTAAGATGATCTTTGCAAGATTTAAAATTTTAGCTACACATGTGTGATATTCACTTTAATCATTATCATGTTTCAATACTTTTAAAAAAAAAAAACTACCTTTTTTCAAGAATTCAAGTATTAATGAAAAGATAAATTCAAATACAAGATTTAAAAAATTCATATATGTGTATGAAATATTGAAATATAGTGAGTATATATAAGCTTATTATATAAAATAATGTAAGTATAAAAAATTTCATAATTTATTTATATTTAATTAAGATTTCAAAAATTAATATACACAGTCAAATAATAAAGTACTGCAAAATCATCCAACATAAATTACAAATTATTATGTTAAAGTATGGTATTATGCAAATAATTGAATTTTTTCATAAATAATATTTTTATGATAGTAAAATATATTTTACAACAAAAATATGCTCAACCTTACAAGATAGATATTTGTAAATGAGTTTTTCTAATGTGTCATTTGACATTTGACATATTTTAAGAAATAATTTTTTTTATTGAAATTGTGTTAAACTTACCTTAGAAACTATAAAGAGATTATATTAAACATTATTTTCAAAAAAAAAAATTACTTTTAGTTTCTTAAAATATATTCATCGTTAATTTCTACCGGATGAATTTAACTGAATTGGAATTAGTTGTTATATTTGTCAATAACATTAAAATACAAATTAATGATTTAATATGATTAACATAAAGGAAGATTTGTTAGATGATATTGCAGCCCAGAAATAAAGTGCATTTGCATTTCTCTAAACAAACTAGTAGAGGTAGACCTAAAAAAGAAAAACTAGTAGAGGAATTCAAAATTCCAACACCTTCACTATTCCTTTCATGCAATAATGAAGGAATACCAGCAGACAATGAAGCATCTAGAATGCTCACTTCCCTTCTCGAAAGCAAAGAAAAACTCAAAAAGAAGAGAGCAAAATAGAGCTACCTGAACCGTAGGCTTTAACCTAATTTTGTGATTCTAATCTTCAATTTGGGAATCTAATCATATATTGAGCTTATGCAAGAAAGAAGAGAGGATAATTGATTCCAACTCCAACCATTCTTCATTCACAACTCTCCATCTTACATTTGCATTGCATGTGTTTTTCCATTTACTCTGTAAAGCTCTGATAACCTAAACTAGTTTCAATTCTTTTTCTTATCTCAATTCACATTGTTATGCTTTTCTATCTTGCATTTGTAGTTTTGTAGTCCAGATAATGGTCGAATAGAAGTTTGGGTACTTAAAGACTCAATTCTTATGGGAATGATGTCGACTCTATACTCGATTATACCATTGGTGTATTTGCTAGCTACTAAATGATGCATCAAGCACCTTATGCAATGAAAATTTACATTTGCGTGAATTCATTCTCGTTTACCTGATAAACACATAGTAGCTATCATGCTTAGAAATAGTAAAATTATGTGGTCACCTTGCTGCTTAATTCAGAAATGTTGAATGTAAGAGGCGTGTAAACTGTTATACATGTTAACAGAATGTTCCTATAATCTTTCTGCTCGTACTTTGATGGAATTCTAGTTGGGACTTCTGAAAAAAAAAATACACTTTGCCAAGCTAAGAATCTTTTCTCGCAGGAACATGCTATTTTGTTTACTTTTCAAGTACTTTTGAACCTTCATAGGAGAATAACCGGACAGCATTCTGGTAACTTAACTCAGCAAGTTCTTCTTTTGAAATCTCTAGCATAGATGCAACATAGTCTAGCACCTGCAAATGGGAGGAATTGAAGAATATAATATAACAAAATTGGTCCTGTTGCGTGCATGTCAGATAAACATCTACAATACTGAAGCAATTTAAAATTTAGTATCTCATTCATGTTGACTTTTCTTCACATTGCTACCAATTGTCTGTGTGTTTAATTTGATGGGTTGGCACGCACTCAGAGTTCATCCTTCCTGTTCCAAGGTAAGAAGGGAAGCATCCTCATAAATGAGAGAATATTACATTTTCAACTTTGTGGTTAAGACTATCTTCATCTTATATAAGACGTTATTTAAGGTATGTTATGTTAGATCTTATAATAAAATGACTGACTTTGACTAAAACACCCCCATTAAAAGTGTTAGGAGTTAGTTGCACACTAGTATAACTAGTATGTTGGAGATTTTAGAGAATTGTCGTAATTACACAACTAATATACAAGGGTATAATTATAATTGGAAATAAGTAATTAATATTGCATATAAATTCGATAGTAGCAATTAATTTTAGACAAGTCAATATAGCAATAGTAACATTTAAGGTGAGATCATAGGCCTAGTAAAGGTACATGCCCCGCTTGTTTGAAATTTTACAACCTTTCTTTAGGTACAAGAAACCTAGTGACCGACTCAGTTTGTTTCAATAGATCCTTCACAAGATTATTATGGATCTGTTTGATAATCAGTTGTGAAAATAAAGTTGTAAAAATAAGACAATCTAATGATTAATGTTGAGAGACAGTCAAATTTCTGTTGAGCCAACAATTTTTTTTTTTTTGCCAAATAAATAGACTGAATGAGTGAAATTACAATATCATGGGATGGATTTCTATATAATTTAAAACTAGAGATAGTTAAGAGGTGGGATTTGGAAGCTTCAAGGTAGGTGACAAAAAATTACAATATCATCCATTCTTAATTACCAAGCAAATTTAATATTATTATAAATTACGAAGCATGGCTTGATGCACCTATGAAGCAAAAGATGACAAAAAATCAGGTGAAATGTTTGGACATGTGTAAATAAAACCACTGACAGTACCATGAGGATAGTAGATCACATGATTTTTAGTGCTGTAAAAAGAGACTCAGGGAAGCCAAAAACAACATTGGACGAGATTATTAGAAAGGATTCCATGATGAATAGAAAACTCAATGACACCGTATGATGTAAGTAACTAACCTCACGCAGTGAGAGATTGATAGGACCCTTGGTCCTACTGCTATGATAATAGGGTTTGACTTGATACGGGTCAAGAGGCCCAACTGTTGGACTCTACACCAAGGCAAAGAATATTCTACAGGAATGTGGAAGCACTGAGTTAGCAGGTTGTTAGAGTCTATACAGGGGAGAAGGTAGAAAGGGAAATTCATTTTCAGTTGTTAGGCCTTTTGGCCGGGGCAGAGAAAATGTTATTTCTTTGAGGAGCTTCTGCTCTTGGAGAGGAAGTGATTCCTCTACTGTATTCGCTCATTTAGCTTGGTTTCTGACTTAATATAATCCTTGTTTTTCCACTATAAATTCAAACTAATAAACTTTGTATTTTTTAATTAAAAAGATTAACATATATCTCCAAGGAATCATATAATAAGAGATTTTTTTGTAAGAATGAGGTGACAATAAAAGCAATTACTTGAACCACACACATTATGAATGTTTACTGGATGGTTGAGTGTTCCCTTTGGCAACATGGAAGCATCTTTCATGACATGGGATGGATTACCCAGGGAAGAACCAGAAGCTGAGGATGAAGTTGCTGTTTGGCCGTGAAGCTCTTTGGGCAGAGAAGTATCTCCTTCCACAAAATGAAGAGAATCTATGGTGGACATTGGTAGCGCATCAGGTGCATCTGTCTCAAACAAAATCCTATCTTGTGAGACCTAAATAGAAAATAAAACAACAATGTCACTGTTTGTAGTATATATTTACTTTCAGATTCAATCATATATCAGACGTGATGAAAATCACCATCTTCAGCATTTTCTTTGCCTTGGTTTGTTTTAGCGACATTAGAAAACCAGAGAAGGAAAAATAAGCACCAAGATTGGAAAATTCAGGAACCATCTCAGCAGAACCTAGGTAAGAATGAATAATGACACCCGCAGGAAAAGGCCCTATGGACCTGGAAATATAAAAATTTCAAGGATGTATGAGAAAAGTCAATATATCAATTATTCAACAGCATTCCATAAGATAATGAAAATCTGAGTATCTAATTATTTTGATAAAAGAGGCCAAGTCACACATCAGGAAAAAGCATCCAGTATTTACCTAATGAGTAATCACATTATATCATTTAAGCTGTAATACAGAAGCAATGTACAAGGGAAGACAAGACATTGTGGTAGCTAGGGATGTTTATAGAATTGAATATCTTTTCAATTGCTTCAGAGTGCTTTCTTCTTTCTTCACAATTGTCAGTTGAAGTCTACAGACTCTACAGCTATGGAGACAGTCCTCACAGGAAAAGAAGTGCCTTCTTTCTCTAATTTTTATGGAAGTATTAGATAAGGAAAAAATGATTTGTAACAGGGCACTTGAAGAAGCTTCAATTTTTGGTCCATTTTGGCATTTTTAATAATGTAATAACAACCATAATAGGGTTATCTTGATAAGGAAACTGGGATCTAATAAGAAAAAGATTGTCACAAACAGCAACACACTATAGAATACATCCATAGGAAAAATGTAATTTCCCTCTTTAATCACCTCACAAGTCACTACCTTGGAAAGGAAGTTTTACATTTCAAAGAATTTTGACAAACAATCATCATCATAATAAGCAATGTGTTAGTAACAACTGAAAATAAAGTGAGAAGCATAGATATTCATACTTCATCAATTCAAGAAGGTCACCAAATGCACGAACACAGTGAATGGATGCTGGCTTATTTAACTCTTTCGCAAGTTCAAGCTGCTGCCTCAATACTTCAACCTGCACCGACATATCCTTATGCATTAGCAGCCATCAATCCTGGTAACTCATCAGCACAAAAGCGTCTACATCTGTCATTGGTATATTATATGGTTCATATTAAAGTCAAAGCTTCATGTCATTTTCTTTTCAATATATCCAGATTTCCACAAAGTCCAGAAGGACAGAATTTTCTTTGATAATCTGGCAATGAAATGCCATTTTTAACTGTATGGACATGAGATCAGACTTTAACCCTTGCATGCACTGATTTAGATTAGACGTAGCACTACAAACAACAAAATTTTGACAATGATTCCCTATAGAATATAAAATTCTCATTAGAAAATTAGGAGAAACCAAGGCCACGCGTTATAAACCTCATACTAAAACCCCTATTTCCAATCTCCGACTCAAATCCCATACTTTACAATTGGATCCCAACACCTTTTAAATAAAAAATAAATAAATATTCATCAAGAAATTATAGCTAGTCCCATTTTGAAGCTTCAATGCTATGTTTTATAATCTTTTGGAATTTAGCTTCTCCTCCAGGCAATAAAACATCAAAGATAAACACCAATCCAACCAGCCATTAATACTCAGAAGTCAGCATCTTTGAAGAAAACTTTCTTTCTCTCACTAATGATCAACAAGTTTCACAGTTACCAAAATTTCTAGGTTCCATCCCTGAGGCAAATTCACATTGAAATTTCTTTTATTGTTATCCTCATAGACAACATAAGTCAAGGTCATCAACTTGAAAGCTCACTCTGCAAAGCTAATAAGATTTTTGACAATCCAAGTTTCTCAAGCAGAATAAGTCTCTGTTTTCATGTACATACAGTGCTTTTGGTTCTCCTACTTTAATCAAGACTGTTGTAAACACTAACAGACACCAAAATCATCTTAGGCATAAGTAATACTCCAAAATAGGGTCAATCATTTCACCTGCAATTCCTAACCAATATTTGGCAGAGGCTAAATAGTTTAACTTTAATTTGAACAGCTTCTTGATTGAAGGCAGGTAATGGAAATCAAATGTATTTGAGTAAAAGATGTTTAAAGAATATGATACAAAATATGATTGAAATGCTCACGATGAGCACATATAAAACTCGGCTAATAATACATTTTCTCAACTGGAATTCAAGATGTACCAAAATGGCACCTTAAATAATCCAACCACAATATATCATAAATATTTTCAAGCAGATCACATATAAGTGAAAATTATAGGGAAAGAAAAACAGTGTGTTAAAGCAATTTGTTCTTCTCACACTCAAATGAAACAACTAGATTCGTAAAGAACCATTCCACTAAGTTACTGATATACTGTAAAACAAAATTCAAAATGTAATTTACTAACAGAAATACAGCATCGGCTCAACATATCCCGCAAAAGTGCTATTCAAGCACTACTCCACTGCCAACTTACCCTTCTCTTCAAATCCATCAAAGTCTAATAATACTCACAGTGTTGACCAATTTAGCAACCTGATCAAAATTCTGAGAATTGTAATGCCAATAGTGATTGCATTGCATTCTATACAGTTTCCATGGGGCACGGAATACTTATCAACCTACGTAAATTTCATGCAGAATTGCAGATATACATATATATAAACAATTGAAAGATAACAAGGTACATCTAGTCATTTACTTATTGCTCCAAGACAAGTGATTCATTTACATAAATGTACACTGCATCACCCAAAAACAAAATGGCAAGCTAAAACCTGCTCAGAGAAGTCAATCTTCCTTCCGTGTGTTCCTTTGTCCACACCAATCTGAGGAAAATTTAAAAGCTCAAATCTCAATCACATCAAATGTTAATTGATGGATGCATGGAATCAAGAGCAAGAGAAATTTCATCTATAAATTTCTTTTAAAAAAATCACAAAATAGAGGCGTATACAATTACCTCTCCAACTGCTGCGGAGGGAGTAGAATCAAAATATTCTTTCAACGTCTTGAACCAACTGGGACTCCTCTCTGCAACATACCTGCAATTTCAGAAGGTAAGAACCAATTAAGCAAGAAAGAACGAATGAATGAAAGAAGTTGGGATTGCATAAGAATGACCAGGGATGGAGGCCAAAGCAAGGAATGACAGAAGGGTAGGTTTGGGACAAGTGCTTGACCAAGTGCCAATCTTGTTCGCTAACTCCATTCACGACGAAGCGCGCAACCCCTTTGTCTTGTGCAGTTTTTATGAGTTGGGGAGCCTTGCTTAAGATTCTTGGGTCCTGCAAGTGACAGTGAGCATCGAACAATCTCATCATCACTTTTTCCTCCCTCTCTCTCTCTCAATCCCAAACCACCTATGCAAATGGATCAGCTGATGTTCGAGTTTCAACCATATTTATAAGGCTAAGAGCCCGTTTGGATTGTCACTTTAGTTGGTCAAACCTCGGTTTGACCAACCCCAAAAATAAATCCTACGGTCAAACGGAGTTTTGACTATCTCGAACGGCGTGAAGGATCAATATCAACCCTTAAATTTCTCCATTTCCCCAACTCCGTTTCCCCAACTGGAAACCAAACGGACACTAAATATACCGGTAAGTTCTCTATCGTTTAAGTTTGGTCGCTTATATTTTTTTTAATCACGTTCCTTAACTTTCAAAAAACGCATCAAGTTGGTGGGACTGTCAAATTATGGGTGACACTCTTATGGGAGTATATGAGGTTGTCAGTTATTCTGACATGTATGCCTATGTGTCAATTATTTATTTGTTGAGTTGGCATTCGCAAAACGACCCCCTTTTTAAGAATGAGAATATACAGATACGAAGTTAGAGACTTAGTCTTCTTCATTCATGTTACGTAGCACACGGGTGACCTAACCAACAAGAAAAGGCAGAGCTCCGAGAAGATAGCGAGAGAGTTGAAGTTCTTAGGTTGTCGAAGTCTTCTTCAACAGTTGAGGTATGTCTTGTATTCGAACTTCATTTTTAGTTTCATTAACAATGTCTTTGTTGTTGGTCAGCATGGTTGATGTTAAGAAGCATAAGGTTTTTGTTGGTGGTTGAGGGTGAAAATTATTTTGTTAGGGCTAGGTTTAAGCTTTACCTGAAAATAGGGGTTTATGTGTTAAGGTTTTATTATTTTGTTACGGTTTTGCCATTTTCTGAAATAAGTATGTTGTTGAATTGTTATTTTAGGATGAATTCTCATTTCAAGTTGGAGATTTTTCATGGGGGTGTTTTATTGAAGAACATGGGAAGAAGTTGGCATACACTGGTACAAAATCTGCATGGGATATCGATAAGGATAGATGAAGTTACTTTGAGGTTATGAGGATACTAAAAGATATGGGGTACATGAATATTATGGTACAAAATTGGAGGCAAAGAGTTTCATGTTGGTCTGAAGCAGCTATTGTGTTAGAACCAAGTCTATTTTTAAAGACTCTGATGATTGGTGGTTCTTATCCCAAGATTTGTTAATAACACACATTAAGACATTTGATTAAATAAGAGTCGGCTTGTGTGTTATTTGACCCTTTTAATTGAGTATTTCAACATAAAAGTTTGTATGACATGAGCTATAAATGAAAGGTGGAGCTTATCATAAAAAGTTTGATGTTAATGCAAAAGTTTGTATGGGACTAAAGTTAAATTCAAAAGAAGTCTGATCCTAATCGCACCATCAGGGTCTGATCTACCAAGCCTTATCTCACATCGAACATGTTATGTTCTCTTCAGATTTCATAATCAAAACTTCCAAATACATAAAGACGTTACTCTTGTCTTTATATCATATCTTAACAAAGATGCTCCAGAATGGATTATTTTTGGAAACTGCTCATATCATCAAAGAAGATAATAAGACAAGCATCTATCCAAGATCCAAGAGATACAACAAAAAGATCATAGTTTATTTTTGATATTGTTCTGAACTGAGTACATATCAAAGAAGACTGCATTTATCATCAAATAAACTATGGAGACAAATTAATGCAAATGCCAAAGCCTCGTATAGGAAGAAACCAAGAAGCAGTTATGCGTAGTTTAGTATTTTAGTATGCGTGTCAGAATCCTTTTAGAAGGTCAATTTTTTTTAGCACGTTGATTGATGAAAAAAGAACAACTACAGAAATACTTTTGCTATGAAACTCTCAAGGAACACCATTTCAGTGCAAAACTATGATGTTCCTTCATACCAGACCTTTGTTCTCTCTTCACATCTTAAGGTCTGGTGGTTGCGATCAAGCAAAACTCCTTCAAAGGATTTTTAATGAATATATCTCCTCACTAGATTATCAAACGGTCATCTTGAGTGGCCTATATATTTGAAGAGATTCAATTTCAAAAAAGTAGAATAGTAAGAGACATTAATGCGAACAACTATGGTCAAAGCTCTTAATCTCTTTTCAATTTTTTGTAGACAAAGGCCTTCTTTGTTGTTCTGCATCTAGCAGACCTTGGCTCTTTTGTCCATCTTCACTTAGTGTATCTGTTCATTCTTTGTATCTTGTCATACACTAAGTTCTCTGAAACATCTTACACTTAGTATTCTTACAAACCTTTGTTGTGTAAAGGTCTGGTGGGTTGCTAGTCCTTAGTTTCAGTGGGAAACACCTTGTGGCCTGAAGAGGCTTCTGAAAGAATATTTGGGTTTAAGCCAAGAGTGCCTTATTGAAAGAATACTTGGGTTTAAGCTAAGAGTGGTCAGAGTCAAGAATACTTGTGACACAAGTCTAGTGCTGTGATTGTAAATGAGATTTTACAATAGTGGAAATCCTTCAAGTTTGAAGGGACTAGACGTAGCTTCTGAATTGGAAATGAACCAATATAAATCTCTTGTGTTTATTCTTCTCTATCTTTGCTCTCATCAGTCTGCGTCAAAAGTCTGATTGCTTGTTGTTTAAAGTTTTTAATCCCACGAAAAGAGTCTAAGACTTATTCAACCCTCCTTCTAAGTCTGACTCTGATCCATCAATTGGTATCAAAGCTTGTCCTTTGGGTTGATCACTCCCTCAAGTGAAAAGGAACAAGATCTATGGCAACTTCTTAAAGTAATCAGCTTATAGTAGAAGGTTCATCTATCAACAGGCCACCAGCCTGCTTTGGTGAAGACTACCCTTATTGGAAGGACAGGATGGAGATGTTCATAAAGTCCACCGAGTACTGGGCAGTCATTACAAATGGTAACTATGAAGCTCCTGTTGATGAAGATGGAAAGCTCAAATCAGAAGATGAATGGTCTACATTTGAAATAAAGCTCGTGTTTTCTTTGGCACGAAAATGACATTTAGTTTTGATTAGAATTAGACAAAATGGTCAACATAAAAGTTGTAGATTTTTTTCCCTTTTCAACGAGTTAAAGATCGTCTAATTCTGATAACCATAACAAAAATTATGGCCAAAATACGAAAGATAGTTCAAACCGAATGCAAATTTGGAGGCAACAACTTCAAACAAAAACTAGGATTTATTGGTTAGGAATTAGCTTTTGGTGTCTTCATAAGAGTTAAAGAGAATTTTATCATGAAAATTATGGGACAAGAATCACTCAATTCTGATAACGGTACAAAGAGTTGTGATTAAAATACGAAAGGAGCAGCATGAAGAATTTAAAACTGGAAAAAATGGACTTAGAATTAGCCTTTGAGTTCTACACGAGAATTGTAGATAATTTTGTTATGAAAATTTAGGGACAAAAATTGTTCGATTCTGATATCGGGAGGTGAAGTTACGTTGAAAACAACAAAACATGCGTAGAATTTTCTACATTGGAAACAAACAAAACTCAGAAAATAAATTCTGAAATTTTAGTGAATCTTAAAAGGATTATTTAAACAATGGATTTTGTCCAATAGGTCTAACCCTATAGCCTTCCCTGTTACCTAGGGTCCACTAAAACATTCAGTGCTCAACTTTCGAGTTCAGATACAAAGTGTTGGTATGACTCGCAGACGTTTAGAAATTAATCTTACGTCTGTCTATGTGATCATGCTACTCTAAATTTATTTACCATTTATTATCACTGATATTATCTTTTATTCTCATCATAATTGTTTCTCTTAAAACCATACACTCACAACTATACCACAGAATCGGCCAAAACTCAACATTACCATTGTTAACTGATACAGGCACATTATAACATAGGTTGAAGCCTCATTTTTTAACAGAACACATAGCAAGACACAATCAGGCAAGATTAGGATTTGGGGGTTTGTCCCAAAAATCCTAGGATGTTACATAATTCACATATATTAATAATTATTATTGTTGTTGTTGTTTTTTAATGTTATTATTATTATAAATAAATGGTAATTTGGTGTCATTATTGATGACTCTAAAATGTTTAAGTGACTTGAGAATAGTTCAACTCGCTTTATTGTTAAAAGGCTTGAGAAGAGAATGACCGAGATGACCAAAGAGAATGATTCAGCTGACTTTATTGTAAAAGAGGCTTGAGAAGAGAATGACACAAATGACCAAAAAGTTGGCCCTTGGTAGAAAAGGAAAAAGCTCTAGGAAGGAGAAGTGAGACAGGGTGCCGTATATAGCAATTAATAAGGTCTATTTCGAATGGGGTATAAAAGGTGGAAAATTTTTTAGGTGTAAAAGTTTACGTTGTTCGTGATTGAAAAGGTTAATTTTGTCCCCGAATGATAAAAGTTATAGATAAAATTAATTGACTCTTGCAATCTTAATTACAAAAGGGTATTTACTCAATTTTTAAACGAAGTGTAAGAAGAAAAGGCCCCATTGGCATTTTGTTCCAAGGTTATTTGAATCCATAGGGAATGAAATTCAATCTCAGTACTCGATAAAAAATTATGTGGCAAGAATAGCAAAAATTGAATATGGTTTAAAATCACTGTCGTAATCTTATCCTTCTCCACGCAGCGGCACAAGTAATGCAAAACTGAGGAGAAACTTGGTGATGAATCTTGTCTCAATAAAGTTGTTTGATATTTGATAACAGAGCTTCACTTCCTCTTTGATTTTGCAAGGTGAGGAAACACTGTCAAAATGTTGTAGGCCAGTAGATCCTGCCTGGTCAAGATCCCAATCACAGGAGACACCTATGAGGAGAACATATAATAAGGTCAGTAACAACAGACTAGTCATTGAATTTTATTTATTTTTTTCTCTCTTAGAAATACTTTCAGAATGAAGTACTGAAATATCAAATCTCTATCATCCAACTCAACACTAATCAAATACTTGGTTCTGATTGTGCAACATGTCATGTCAAATCAAATCTCTATCATCCAACTCAACACTTGATACAAAACAATCAACCTCAGGGACCAAATTTATTCTCATGCAAAAATGTAGATACTTAAATCTCAAGGATTGTTGGTTGTTAAAAAACATTTATGTTGTTATTTTTTGTTTTCAGTTTTAATTATAAAATTATTATTTTATTTATTATTTTAAAAGTTAATATAAGAAATTATGAAAATAGAAAAAAGTTGCTTTTAAAATTTTTTATGCAAACTTTTGAAATAAAAAACAAAATAATAATTTTATAATTAAAAATAAAAAACAGAAAATAAAAACAAAACGTTTTAAAAGAACAAATGACACCTAATAAAGTATTTTCTAGTGACTAGTGAGTAGTGAGTAGTAGTAGGAATATTTGCGAGAACAAATACTTAGTTAAATCACAAATTTAATGTTTGAATGGAATTAATGTGGTAAATAAACTCACCCCAGATGCTTGATACTTGGGTACAACAAGCATATGCCGAAGTCCTACTTGTCTGAATAGAACCAATGCTTTCGCTACTGACATACTCTCTAACGCTGTGAAGGGAGTTGTATTGGTGAAAGGATGTAGATCAACAAACATCTCCATTTCATCTTTTGTAATAGCCACATCTTCTATGTTCCCTTCTCTCTCAGCTAGCTCTACCCAGGTGAATTTCCCTCTCACTTCCCACTCTTCAGTTCTTCTTCTCTCTGCCAAGAACCACTTCTTCTTCAGCACTTTGATGAGGTGTGCTCTCAGAATGATCCCATGCAGTTCTGTAACCTCACTGGCCATTCCATTTGGTGGCACCACCCCACCATCCATGACAGGGAAACCATTGTGTGTGGTGTTTCTCAAGGCATTCACTATGTTGGCTACCTTCTCGACTCCTCTGAATCCAACCACTTGAGGCTTCACATCAACAAGCTCTCCAACAGTGAGGTTTCTCATCCACGGCTCAGGGTTTGAGTCCATGAAAGGAAGGCCTTTCAGGTGCAGTATGATATCATAGATGCTTGGGTTGAAACTGTCTCCAACACTTTTGGCTATGAGGAGAACAATCATGGTTATTGGTAGTAGGAGAAGGTTGTTGGTTAGTTCAAGGAAGATCACACAAAGGGACACAGTCATTCTCATGGATCCAGCCATGAGTGAGGCTGCACCAAGGACTGCAAACAGCCCTTGATCAATGTTTGTATGAGGTCCCATGATGATGCCGAGAAGGCGGCCGTAGCCGGAACCCATGAGGATGATTGGGAGGAACAGCCCTGATGGCACAGCAATGCCAAAGGTGATTAGTCCTAATATGCAATAGAGTGCAAAGAAAATTATGATGGAGGAGGGTTGGTATTCATAAGGAGTGTTGGTTGAGAATATGTTTCTAACAGCATCATCATTGGTGGTTAGCAGAAGAGTTGCAAGGTCATTGTAGTAGCCATTTGGGCAGTTGAATTGTTTGAAGTTTCCTGAACGCCCGTTGGTGGGGCAAACAGACTCTGGAAGGGATGGATTACAAGGGGTGCATTTTGCAAAGAAAGGGAGACCATACTGGCACACTGATGTGAAGACTGCAACTGAAAGAGCCAGGAGGAGCTTATATATTTTTCCTTTCCTGCAATAATTGCAAATAGTTACTCACAATCACACAATCATAAACAGCTTATTTGAATTCTGCTAGTATTTGGCAGGGCATCATTGTGCATTTTAATCCAGGTTCCAATTGGTGGTCAAATGGTATGTATGATTACTTTGCCTTTTTTAGCGTTAATAACAGGTATCCTCCGTATACAACCAAAGGAAATTTTTTGAAATTCAGTCACAGTTAAGACTTTTCATCGTTTTTTAAAGAGTATTTAGTGAGGATTGAACTCAGACTTTCTCATACAATCTCAGCATTTATTGTAAACTAAGCCGAAATTCATTAGTTGATTACTTATCCTTTTTTTCTCTAGGCCTGATCAATTGATCATATTTAAGAGTTATGACACCCAAATTAGACTAATCCAT
The DNA here is from genome assembly GCA_037962975.1 of Clitoria ternatea. Taxonomy (NCBI): domain Eukaryota; kingdom Viridiplantae; phylum Streptophyta; class Magnoliopsida; order Fabales; family Fabaceae; genus Clitoria; species Clitoria ternatea. The sequence goes on from CM075675.1 coordinate 20,996,045, forward strand.
AATTGAGTGAAAACTAAGAGTCTAACTTATTCTAGCATTTTTATTTATTTATTTATTCATTATTCACAAAACTCAAACTCAAAATATAAGGGAGACCATTATAGCATCTCCTTGCTACTTGAACCAACAGATTTTAGTAAGGTATAGCATTGTTAATTTCATCCACAGAAAATTTATGTTCTTTTGCATTGTATATTATTTAAAAGAAATAATAGGACATGTAACATGTTTTGATATTGAAATTGGATAGGGTTGCTTACTGATTGATGAGATTGTAGAGACGGAGGACCTTATGTAGAAGGTAGTTATAAAGGCTTCCCAATAGCCCACCAAGGACTCCAATGATAACAACAGGGATAACATCCATGACATGGTACCTCACAGTGACATTGCTCACATCAAACATGATCAACCCTCCTTCACCAAAAAGGCCACACTTCCCTTTGTGGCAAAGTTCAATAGTGGCCCTCAGCACTACCACCACCACAGCTGTGCTGAAAAAAGTTCTCCACAGGAGAGCACTTCTCCACCAAGTTGCCACCTCTTCAAGAGAAAAGAGAACTCCACCAACAGGTGCCCTGAAGGCTGCACAAACCCCTGAAGAAGCACCACAGGTGATGAGATCACGACGGTCGCGATCGTTGTTGAAGTATCGCAACCAACGCCACTTGATCCTGTAATTGTCAGGGCCTCCTTGGCCTAGTATGGAAGCAATGCAACTTCCAATATGCACCAAGGGCCCTTCTTTTCCTAAATCTAGGCCTGCTGCCACAGCTCCAATGCTTCCAATTATCTACAACAGCACATACATTAGTTATGTACTTATTTCCTAAAGACGCTGAATGTAATGCTAGTGAAAAGTTGTATTGTACTTTTCTTTTATAAGCAAAAGAATTAATATAGATTAAACAGGCATATTGTGCCTAAACCCATATACAACATTAGGGTGACCTACATCCCATTAAACACATTTCTTCATTTCTTCATGCCCATGAATGAATATTTACACTATGGATAAATATGGTAACCTATTAATGTGAGACTTATAATATATCCCTTTATGGATGGCCTAGTAATAGATCCAAGAAAACTTTGATACCATGTTAGAAAATGATATGCTTAACTTAGCTCAAAATTTAAGGGTTGTCTCAATCTTATAAGCTTGTATACTAGTCATATTTAATCCAAAAGCTATCACAACTCTTCTCTCCTCTATATCTCCTATGGGCACCCCTCAAACATTTTCAATATGGTATCGAAGCCTCACGATTTACAATGGAGCTCTGTTTACTTTCGATTGCTCTTAGACAGCCCAGTAGCAGCAAGTTCAAGCCCAACCATTTTAAGGGGCGGCATCCAAGTCACATTTGAGGGGGAGTGTTGAAGAATCCAAATGTGACTCGGTTCAGATCAAATAAATGTGAGTAAGGTGAACAGTTTATAAGTGTCAGAACTCGTACACCTAATACCTTAAGATTTTAGGTTGAATTGTGGTGTCCAACAATTGTAGGCTTGCTTTTTTCAATATCTCTCGTTTTGATCCCTTGACCCATGATTATCACTTTCATTCATATTAAAGAAATTGCAAATTGCAAATGTTGTTGATAAAATTCCATATTCAATAAGCTACAATATCCACCCAATTAAGAATTCAGTGCTGCTATTAACAAAAAAGTTGTCTCAACTCTCAAATCCTTAAGACAATTGTAAAATTGACAGAATGGTTACTATTGGAAAATTAATGAAGAAAGCAGCAATGTTTGGAATGCATCATAATTGTCTTTCCTTTTAAAATATGCCAAAAATAACTTAAACGAAGCTTTGTATATGAATTTTCATATTTTTCTTTCTCGCAAGTTAATCCGAAAAGAATTGAGGCACCGAGGCACATAACAAACTAACCTTTACAAACAATGTTGTAGCACCAAACATGTTAGGAGTATCAACACCATTAAGATAAGCTTTGATTTCAGGTATTCCAGGTCCAGCAGCTGTGGGTGCAAAACACACACACAGAATAGCAGCAATAAATGTCAAAATAAAGTTCGTGCCCGTGAAGTATAGGAAACCCATCAAATACCTGCAACATGTATCACAAATTCATGTTAATTCACAGTTATACACAACTGCTAATTATTCTACATCAATAAGCCCTCTATTATTTGCTTCAAACCATAGAAACTGCGATATCAGTGAAGATGGATATCTAGTGAACTTTTTATTCCTTTTTCACAGAAGGAAAGAAAATTTTCATACCAGAGAGAGACAAAACTTATGTGCAGTTTTTCATTTACGTTTGGTGTTTTCCTCTAATTAGAATTACAGTCAATTATTCCAATCTTTATTTAGCGGATCACCAATATGAAATTCTAATTCTGATTGGAGAAGAAGACCAAAAGCATGTAAAGAACTGCAATTAAGTTTTGTACATTAAAGAATAGAAGGTGTGGCAGGGTTGATCTGACCTTTCATTTTGGATATATTTAACAACAGCAAGAAGCTTGAACCCTGCAATGTTCTCAACAGCAAGATTGATGAGAGTGGCTATGATACCAGTGAGAAGTCCAACAAGGAATGCCAGAGACCATTTCAAGAATATGTATTGAAACACTTGAGCTCTTGATCTGCTCCTCCAATCTTGCTTGAACAGATCATTCTCATTGATCCTGCATACAGATTATGGTTATGGACTCATCAACATGAGTAACTTTCCTGGTGGTACGAAACAAAGTGCATTTATCATGGTAATTTAGCATGGATGATGCCTTATTCTGGGTTCTTACTCATAGTCCAAGCTCTCTATGTAGGAAACTTTTGCTCCAACAAGAGCAAGTGGATTTGAAGACAAAGTCCTGTTCCTCTTGAGCAGTGGCTCATTCAGTGGATTGCTTTCTGGATCTCTTTCTTCAGCCTCTTCCTCCATGTTTTCGTTGATTGATGTGCTTTCTTTTGGCTGATTAGATTCATCACCCATTGGAACAACACACACACACAAACTTGTTGTGGCAGAGAAACTGACAAATATCTAAAATTGGCAACCTCTAGAAGAAAAATGTTCTGGACTAGAAGAAAAGAAAGTGAACCACCTCGCGTATAAATGGAAAAAAAACTAAGTACAATCTCCTTTGGTTGCAATTATATCACTTATGTGCATTCTTTTTTATTTTAATAATTAAGGTGAAAAAATTGGATTTAATCTGTCATGTTTGACCTGTCTAAACAAAATAAATTAGTAGATGCTTCATAAATAATGAATCTTCTTACATAATTATGTAAAGAACACTAAAAATATTTTTTGAAAAGAAAATGAACCAAATAGGATTTCATGATTATACGCGTTTCGAAAAATTGCTGGAAGTTCTAAGAAAAGCGGAGACTCGTGGCTGTAATCTATTTTTTTGGAGCCATCATGTTTATTTGCATCTTTGTCTTATCAATAATTATTCAATATTGATTACCAGAAAAAATATTATTCAATATCCAATGAGAACATGACATATTTACATTATTGTTTTATATCACGTTCTTCGGACTACTTGACCCTGTGCCACATGGTGGGCATAAACTAAGGAATTATTGAGGCTGAAATTTAAGAATTCAAAGCTACTGGGACGTGAGATAATGACATCTAAGTTTGTTTTTTTTTCTAGCGATTGAAAAAATGGAGTTATAAAAATAAAAAAATTTAAAAGTTAATATTGATCATTTATATCGTTTAAAATAATTAAAACTCCGTTTAATTGTAGAATTAATTTAAGCGGAACTGTAAAACAAACAACGCCTTCGCATTAGTTAATTTAAGTTACCATATTTTGTAAGTAATCACCCTAAATTCTTGGCTAATTCTTGTTTAAGAGAGTGAACGTTCGCTTTTATTCTTTTTTCTTCCCTCGATGAAGTATCTCCTTTTATGATTAGTATTATATATTTGCTGTCAAAAACTCAATTGCATTTTAAACGTGGTCGGTAATCAAATAAATGCTTAATAACCAAACAGTGTTGCCAAATACATGAAACATTTAGCATAATGTTAGAGGTTTAAAGTATAACTTTGGTATAGAAAACACTTTATCAAAAGAGTAAGACTCTAAGGAATATTAGTCTTCACTTATTGGTTGAAGAACAAGTTTTAGTTCATAGAAAAACGGTACAAAAGTTGTTTTTTATTATCAAATTATAATTTTTTTAGGTTTAACATATGAGATATGGACTAAAATAAAATACTATCATTATAGAACAATGTTTTAAAACCTAAATCGATGATTTAATTAGTAAAGTTAATATATAGTTTATGTTTATTGGTTTAATCATGGTCGAATTGATTATAATAAAATATATATTTTAATATATTATAGTATATTTTATAATATATTAATAATAAATTATATAAAAATTAAGTTAAGTGAAAGTTAAAAGTTATATAAAATAGTCATATTATATATTTTTAAGATGAAGGATTCATAATAAATATAAAATAGTAAAAATTGAATGTAAATATTTTTATGAGTCTACTATTTATTTAAAAATACTTTACAAGAAATTAAAAAAAATAAAAAATTATTGTCTTTTAAAATAGACGGATTCAACTATGATTTTATACATTAGTTTTTAACTGATTTTGGTCAATTTTGATCTCTCTGAATTTATTCACTTATCCGGATCGGTACCCTAACTAACAAGTTTTTGGTTCGATCCAGTTTTCACATTCATATCATAACGATAAAACTCTTCTAACCAAATTTTGTGAAGCTGAGTAACACCATTATTAAATGAAAAAAATTCTCTTAACCAGATTTTAAGACTGATGTGTTTTTAACTATGTTTGAGGATGTGAAATATGCTATATTAAAACAACCTCTTGTTAATTTATGTGCCCATTAAGTAGTGTTAAATTATTATTTTAGGGGACAATGTGACATGCAAAATTTCACCTAATCAAAATTGTTGGGAAGATTTTGAATCCAACTTTTGTATCATCCAGATTGAAGATATAGATCGTTGTACTGAAGTTAGGAAAACTTCTACGCCATCCTATATTTGAAAGAAATGTTTTCTGTTTTTAAAAGCTGCAATAATAACTCCATTGAATCAATTTTTTTCTAACAAAATGAAAGCTAAATTATCATCACGTGAGATGCGTGTTATCCTTTTCGGCTATTTGTTTATTTTGGTCAAGAGTTCTGTTTTTCAAATTTTGACGTAACATCAACATAATCTTTTTTACATTAACATAAAACTATGTTAGAGTTTTCAAACACTTGTTCCTAAAATCAAGCTTTTTTAATGATATAATAACAGCGGATTTAACTTATCTAAAGAAAGAATAGGTATAAAATGAAAAAGCGAAAATTCATCTATTTAAGCTTTAAAGGTAAATTATTAGATAATAATAGAAACTATAATGTATGACATGGTAGCTCATTGTTAAAAAATTAGATTCATTTTTTTATTGGAGCATAATAGTTGATCTATTTATGTTGGTTGTAATTAGTTGTGCCAATTGTATTGACTTAGTTAGCTTTATATATATATAATTAAAATTGGGATTTGAATCGATCATTTAACAAAATGAGTAGGGAGAGAGAGTTAGGGTTAGGGTAGTGGCAAGTGGTGTAGTCGAGGAAGGGTTGTCGGAATAGATTGGCACAACAGACATTGGGACAAGACACACAGGGAGGGGGAGAATATATCGTCAAGAGAATGGGTCCATATCATTCTATTTCACTAATTTTCTAGAAAACTGTCATGAAGACCATTTGTGGCAGGAGTTTTTGAAGGTGGGAAGGGCATGAGATGTGTTCATACCAAGATGAGGGAAATGGACGAGGACAGAGATTTGGATTTGTTCAACTGTCACGGGTGTCAAACACTGAGTTAGAGGGGAAGCTAAACACAATTTAGATTGATACATATAAATTACGTGTGTATCAATCGGCGGGAAAGGTGGAGGGAGGTATGAGATGAAAGGTTAATCGTCGACGCATGAAACCATACTAGGGTCTCTGGGTGAAGAAGGGTACAGTAGATAGGAAAGGAAGGCGGAGTTATGCTGAGGTGGTGAAACCAATAAATAGAAAAGTTGTTGGTGGTTAGTCAAGGAAGTCGGGGCCGAGGAGCAAAAGGGTAAGTTTTGGTTTGATCTGGAGTACAAATCTGAGGAGTCTGAAAGAGAGTGGCTGAAGCGGTGCTTTGTAGGGACTTTACAGGATAAAAATCCGGTTTTTTCTAATCAGGATATTATGCAGACTAAAGGTATCTGGTCAATACATGTAAATCCCATGGGAGGTGATTATATATTACTAAGGCCAGTGGAGGATGAGGACATTTTAGGACCGGTGACGGAGCTGAAATCTTTCTTTGAAACTTGGTTTTGTCACATACGAGAATGAAACCCAAGTGATTTTTCCAATTCACGATACACATGGGTAAGATCCAAGGGATTCCATTATAGGTTTGGAATGAGAGATTCTTTCGATACATAGTGGGAACTTTTGGATCGTTTAAGCGAATTGATTCTGAGACTGAGAAAAAATCACGACTTGATTACACCTGGATTCTTGTTCAAACGTAAAGTCTGAATTTGATCAATGAAATGACGGGTGTGAAGATTGATGGTGAATTTTTTTTAGATTAGAATGGTGGAGGAACCATTTGCAACTACATTATCTATCTATGGTAGCAAGGGGTGAACGGAGGACAATGTAGTGGAAGTAAGGTCTGATCGGGATGATTTATCTAATTCAGATTTTTTAGGAAATCTTAATGAGGATTATGGAGTTAATAATGTAATTCAGGGTGTGGTAGAGGATAGTGAGAGGTTACAAATTTTATGGCAAAGATGTTGTAAGGAATAATTTGAATGGCGTTGAAAATGTAGGTTGTGCAAAATCACGCTCTAGGTGCTCTAATGATCACGTGGGCCTTAACGCGTTGACCAAGATGCACGTGACTCCAAGATGTTGGGGAAGGCGTGTGGATCGAGGTGCGTGTGCATGGGTACCTGATGGATTTGGCAATGCAAGATGAAGCCACGTTGTGTGACGTGTGACTAGGTGAGTTTAGTTATGGAAAATTGTAGGATGCTGCACAATGTTCACATAATTGAGAAGCGGAATTCAACTAGGATGCTAAGAGGATGTATAATGAAGCAGAATTTGAACAGACACAAGTCGAGAAACGTAAGGTACAGGGCAGCGAGGATGTTGGGTCTCAAAACATTAGAGAGAATGAGATAATGGTGAAGGGCATGTTGGCTTAAATTTTTGGGTCCTCAAATACTAGTGCATCGGTATCCAAATTAAATTCACATTTAGTTGGAGAGCATAGTCAGAATGAGGAAGTATCTTATGGGTGTTTAAAAATGTCAAGGGGTGAAGAAAAAGCTAAGGAGGTGGTGTCTTTTGCAAAGAAATTAGGTGTGGGGTAGAGGTAGACGACAATATCTTGATTGATAATTTTGTGAAGGAAGGTAGGGGCAAGGGGCAAGGGGCATGCGAGGGGTATAAGATGAGTGATTTATGATAATGAAGGTATGAAGGGGAAGGCATTGTGTTATGAATGTAAGATGAATATATTATCATTAAATTGTAGAGGTGTGGGTGGTAGTGCCAAGAAGAGGGAGATAAAGGAGTTGGTGAGGCGTAATAAAGTGGATGTATTATTTCTACAAGAAACAAAGTGTGAAAAGGTGGATCGGAAACTAATTGCACAACTATAAAATGAGGATAATTTTGGGCGGTGCTTTCAACCATCCAATGGGCGTTCAGGAGGGTTGGTGTGTATTTGGAACAAAGAGTGCTTGGAGGTGAACTCAACATCTGGGGAAGAGAGTTATTTGTACATGAGTGGTAGGTGGAAAAACCAAGATAATATTTATCGTTTGGTGAACGTTTATGCGCCATGTGATGGAAATGGGAAGAGGTTATTGTGGGGGTCTCTAGTAGACTTAAAGAAGGGGTGTGGGGGGATTTTTGGTGTTTTAAGGGTGATTTTAATGTTATATCAACAAAGGAGGAGAGACGTCAGAATAGGGAAGAGGTGAGGGAAGGTGGGATGGCATGTAGTGACTTTCAGGCGTTTCTGTTGGAAGCTGAGGTGGTTGATTTACCTATGCATGGACGAAAATTCACATGGTATAGGCCTGATGGATCTTGTACGAGTAGGTTGGATAGATTCTTATTGTCCGAAGGGATGATACATATATGAGGTGAGGTGACACAATGGGGCTTGTGTAAGGGGCTTTCAGATCATTGTTCGGTAATTTTAAAAGAAGGATTGTTGAATTGGAGACCTAAACCAACTCGGGTTTTAAATTGTTGGAGTTGGTTGGAGGGTTTCAAAGAGTTTGTTGCTTAACAATGGAAAGAGATTCAGGTATCTGGGTGGGTGGTTTTGTTTTAAAGCAAAAGTTAAAGGAATTGAAGAAAAGATTGAGAAGGTGGCATGAGTCACATAGTCAAAATTTAGTGGCTCGAATAACAGAGGAAAATAGATCACTTCAGAAGTTAGATGTTAGAATCAAGTCTGAACTCAAGACTAAGAAGTCTAAACCCCGTGTGATTTATTAATAATATATATCAAGACTCTTAGCTAAAATGAAGTTTGTATATTTGGTTTATCAAACTATTCTGTTCAAGTGTGATAGGAAGTCTGTAGAAATCCAATTGTAAAGAACAAGGGGAGTCCATGAAACTTAATTCGTTCTTGTCAAGAAGAGTTTGTACACTCTAAAGATTTCAAATAAATTAAGTCTTTCTGAGTTACAGAACTCGGGATGATGTCTTCTCTCTCATGATAAAGCATGTGAAAATGATCTTTCCTTTTAAAATAAGGAGCTGCATGGGCTTTCACATATCAACCCTGTGCCTATCATCAAAAAGGTAACAAACGGAAAAGTTGAAGACTTGCTCGCATAAACCAAGAAAACCGCCTCACATATTCCAAGTTGTTAGCAAAAGCTGAACCTGTTCAAGTCAGATAGCCTAAGGTCAACTGCTATAAAGATGTACCTGATTACTTAGAATGGATAAGCGGAAGGGATCCTTTCAAGAAGACTATCGAGGCAACCCATTTAAGGGATTATCTTTGAAGCATGTCTCTGCACTCCCTGACTGTACGATCCTCGAGAAGATCAACAACCTCTAAGTTGAACTAATGACTATCTCAAGGAAGACTATAAATATAAGAAGCTTTCAAATTCAAAGAGACTTTTGTACACATCATTCAACACTCTCTGATCTCTCTCAGAAACCAAAAGTCTGAAATACTTTTTCTAAAAGTTTCTAAATTATTGTATTTTACTACATAAGTCTTCTTTGTAGTTCTGCTTCTAGCAGACCTTGACAATAGTAGTCTGTAGCTCAATATACCTGTTTTAACATTTTATATTCTTGTACGTTGAGTTATATGTTGTAACATCAAACTCTTTATCATTCCTTTTTTGTAAAATTTGGTGTGTTGCCAGAGTCTCTTAGTGTGGGAAACACTTGTGGTCTAAAGAGGCTTTTGAAAGAATACTTTGGTGTCTGCAGCCAGGAGTGGCTCTTTGAAACAATACTTGGGTTATAAGCCAGAAGTGGCTGGAGTCAAGAATACTTGAGGTACTGGGGTGGTGCTATTATTGTAAAGGTGCTTATACAATAGTGAAAATCCTTTTAGTTTGAAGGGACTAGACGTAGCTTCTACATTGGAAGTGAATCAGTATAAATTCATTGCATGATTCTCTATCTCTTCTCTGGTCTATTGATTTACTTAATCTGTTCAGGAGTTTGTAAGTTTTTTGAAAAAGGAGTTTAAGACTTATTTAATCCCCCATATTCTAAGTCTAACTTTGTACCATCATTAAACTTAAAGGCCAAGGACTCAGGACTATGTGTGGGAACAGATATAGGATTTGAGTAGGTGAAAGGTGAGTATGTTGCATCAACAATCAAGAATACAATGGCTTCGAGAAGGTGATGAGAATTTATCCTTCTTTCATTCGTGTATAACGATGTGAAAGAAAAGGAATCAGATACATAACATTATGACTGAAGGGAAGAATGTGAAGGGGTTGAGGAGGTTAAAAGGGGGATCAAAAAGTACTTTGCTAATTTTCTAGGGGAATGGACCGAAGATGGATAGGATTTTGTTTAGAATGTTAGATGCGGGAGAGGGTGAAAGGTTGACTCGCCCTTTTTTAGAAGAAGGGGTGAAGGAAGCTGTGTAGGAATATATAGAGAATTAGAGCCCCAAGGTCTAATGGGTTTAATTTCAGCTTCATTAAGTAGTTTTGGGATGTGGTTAAACCAGAATTTTACAGATTCATAGCTGAGTTTCATTCTCATGGTCGAATTGTTAAAGGGGCCAATAACTCATTTTTTGTTTTAATTCCAAAGAATGAGAATCCATAGGATATTGGGGAGTATCGACCTATTTAGCTGGTTGGGTGCTTGTATAAAGTTTTATCAAAGTTATTATCAAATCAATTAAGATATGTGTTTGACAGGTTGGTTTCATCTAATCAGTTTGCTTTTATCCGTGGGAGACAAATACTTGATAGCATTCTGATTGCTAATGAGACAGTGGATGATGCAAAGAAAAGATGAACAAAATGCTTTCTATTTAAAGTAGATATTGAGAAGGCATATGATTCTGTGAAATAGGGTTTCTTAGATTATGTGATGGAGCAGATGAATTTTCCATTGGTGTGGAGAAAATAGATTAAGGAGTGTTTGAAATCTGCTTCTATATCTGTTTTGGTTAATAGAAGCCTTACTGAGGAGTTTATACTAGGAAATGGATTACAGCAAGGTGATCCTTTGTCTCCTTTTTTGTTTGTCTTAGTGGCAGAGGGGTTGAGCTTATTGGTACAACAAGTTATGGTGTTGGGTGAGTTTCGGGAGGTAAAGGTTGGTGAGGGGGAGTATGTGGTGTCCTATTTACAATTTACGGATGACACTTTGGTGAGAATTAGTAAGCGTGTTGAGTATTAAAAGAGTGATGTAGGTGTTTCAGATGTGTTCTGGTCTAAAAGGTTAATTATGCCAAGAGTTCTGTGGTGGGGGGTTAATGATCCATCAGATTGGTTACAGGTAGTTGCGCATATTCTGCAATGCAAGATAGAAGGATTGCCATTCAAATATTTGGGGTTTCCCATTGGGGATTCACCAAGAAGGAAAGGGTTGTGGGAACTGATGATGAAAGTAAAAAGAAAGCTAACTGGATGGAAGTGCAGGTGTCTATCTTTTGGAGTATGTGTCATGTTGATTAAGTTTGTTTTGTCCTCTGTGCCAATTTATTTCCTATCCTTCTTCAAAGCTCCCATAGGTATTGTTTCTAAATTGCATTCTTTATTGTTTGATTTTTTATGGGGTGGATGGGGGGAAGAGGAAAATTCATCAAGTAACTTGGAGGGATGTATGCTCTTCGAAGGAAGATGGTGGATTAGGGTTTAAAAATATGGCTTATTTCAATTGTGCTCTTTTGACAAAGTAGAGGTGGCGAGTATTAGAAGATAGGCAAAACTTGTTGATAAAGGGTGTTAGTGTCTAAGTATGGGGAGAAGGCGGTCATAAGGGGAGAATATGATACAAAGTCATCTTCATGGTGGAAAGATATTGTAACATAGATAAAAGAGAAGGTGGAAGAAGGGATTATGTGGATTTAGGGTGGTGGTCAACAATGATAGGGATGATGGTGGGGAATGGTAAAAGTAATTATTTTTGGAATGATAAGTGGTGGGGAGGGAGGTCATTCCACAAGCGGTTTCCTAGGTTGTATTCCATAATCACAAATAAGTTAGAATCACTTGCTAGTGTGGTAAATAGAGTGGGAGGTGGGGTTAAATAGAGATAGAGGAGACGATTATTTGATTGGGAGAAAAGCTTAGTTGGGGGGTTGGAAGAAGAGTTGATGGGGTTGAGGTTAGAGAAGGGGTAGATGATATGTGGGTTTGGTTAGGGGATGTGGATGGAAGGTTCTTAGTAAAGAGTGTGTATGAGTTCTTATCTATATCTAATGAGGTTTCAGACATCTTGTATAAAAATGTGTGGAACAAATTTGTACCTTACAAAGTTATAGGTTTTGCGTGGCAAACTATAAAGGAAAGGATACAGGTGCGAGTTGAACTATTGAAGCGAGGAATGGTAGTATCTAATGTATATCCAATATGTCAAAGCTTAGAGGAAACAATATCTCATTTGTTATTCTCCTATGTTAAAACATATAAGGTATAGGCTAAATGTTTGCAATGGTGTGGGGTAACGGGTGCTCTACCCATTGATGGTGATAATCACTTGATGAGTTTCATTGGAATGTTCTCCGGTAATAAGACACAACAAGAAATGTGGGATGTCATTTGGTTTTTTGTGGTTTGGTCCTTATGGTTAGAGAGAAATAAAGTTGATTTTGATTATCATAAACTAGACTTAGATAAGGTGTTTGATCTTATCCAAGTTAGAGCTTGGTCGTGGTTAAAGGCACGAAAAGCTTCTTTTTGTTATTCTATGTTCTGTTGGGTAGAGAATCCGGTAATGTGTACTATTTTGTGTTGAGAGGTGAGATAGAGGTGTGAGCCGATATGTTCATAGTTGTATGTTTATATTGAGTATATCTTGTACTCATGTTTTTTAATGGTTAAATAAATATTTTGTTTGCTTCTTTAAATATATATATATATATATATATATATATATATATATATATATATTATACCTTGTTCTCTATTTTGGTCAAACAAGTAAACACATTCTTCTTCTCTCTCACTTTTTTTCCTATGTCCGTCTCTCACTTTACCTTTGGCGAATTTTTATTAAAATATAGAGAAATTGTGACGTTCCCTTATCAATTCCTAAAATTTATTCTGGATCTAGTAAAAATCAGAGTAAATTTTTTGCTTTCTAAACTTTCCCGTCAATAAATAGTAAGAACCTAAGGGTTACGTCATTTAAAACCACCTAAACCCTAAATTTTAGCTACGATAATCAATTACAGGTTTCTATAATCGATTACACGAGGCCTGTTAATTGATTACACTAGACTAGTAATCGATTATCCAAGACTAGCCTATGCAGGAATAAAACATGCTCCTCTGGTAATTGATTAAATAATCAAATCGATTACCAACCACCCTGTTCTATATAATTATGTAGAGTTTGGCCTCTAGGTCAACTTCTACACTACCTCCTGTTTCAACTTAAATTGCTATGAAACTTTATGAGCACTATATTTACCATATTCTGAACCTGCTAGCCCAGTCTGTACTAAAAAATTCCTTTATACGACAAAGATATGCGTGGAAATGCAAATTACCTACTTTTATGCAACATCATTAACTAAACAATGCCAAATGCAATACATATTTCAATCTCTTCACTTACACACATCACAATTACATCTAAGACCACATTAGTACCCTCCGTGCTGGAACTCCTTTTCACCCTTTTCAGTTGACTAAAATCACTATTTCACTTTAATTCAACCTATTTTCACATTGTTCATCATAACATTCAATTCAACTAGCATTCATTCTCACTTGGCTCATTGTCATTCAACAATAACATATCCATACATCTATTTCATACACGTAATCACAACAACCTGCTCATTCACACGCATTATTAGTCAAAATGGCTTAGTGCCATATAACAACACCTGGGCATCATCTATTTTACTCATCATCATTTACATTGTGCTACCACATGTATATATACATATATATATATATATAACCATCACTCTGGCCTTCAACACCATAATTTCATCATCAAAATAACTACACATATGGTTTATAAAGTGTCATGCATTGCCAACTTATATATACACATATTCACATAATCATCATCATAATACTAACGACTCAAATATACTATATACATACATATAACTACACATATACATCCATCATCCAAATTTCCTTCCTTGGCATTGCTTCCCGCCTATCGGGCACTAGTCTCTGTAGCCTTTACAACATCTCTCTCTTTAATCACTATAAACAATTGCAAGGGAAAATGGCTGAAAGGATCGAATGTTAGTTAGGATTCTACCTAGCACCCTGTGAACCCTACCTAGTCCACCGAGCCCTACCTAGTTCCCCATTTCACCACTAGGTCATACCTGACGATTAGGTAGCTAAACTCAACCACAACTGACCATTGGAACAAAAAACAAAGGGTAATCTATAACGGTCGGTCGTCCACACTACACAATTTGCATATAAAGCATTTATAAGTCATAGCACCCTAATTCGGCCCTAGAGTGAGAAGGAAGAAGAAATAAGAAATATATAGTACTTATGCATTGGTCTCGGTCCCAGGATTTTGAAAATGTGTTCAATTTTGAGTTTTGAAAACGAATTGGGCCTTCAATGGAACTTGGAACCTTCGGCCATGGAGGACGCGCACGGGACAAAGATGAAGACGCATGAAAATGGGAAAATGAAGAAGAAAACATATTTTTTAAGTTTAAGGGGTAAAATCGTCATTTCATATTTTCATTTCCTTTTTCCTTTTATCTTTATCTTTTTCTTTCTCTTCATAATTATTTTGTCTTTTCTTTTTATTTAATTAGCTTTTTACCTTCACCCTCTGGTAATTTATAATTTACCATCAAAGTTTACTTTAAAATCACCTATTAATTAACCATTTTTAATTTAACTAATTTATGGATTTAATTAATTTAAAATTCAATAATCACTAATTAATTTACTTGACATGAATAAAGTTTAACTTAATTACTGGGATGTTATAGAAATAACATATATAGAAATCATCACACAAGAATATTACGTGAAAAACTCAAAAACCAGAGAAAATCATGGTCATTGTTAATAACCAAAAAATAATATTATGTGAAAATTTTTACAATAGGTACAACCTCTTTCTCAAGTACATTCATACTCTCCAAAGCTCACATCTCATAAATCTCTTGCACAAGAGTATAACAATAAAGAAAAGCTTAAAATGTTTCTAGGTATTTCCTATTAGTGTCTAAGATCCCAATACACTTATTATTATAGGAGTATTGTCTCTTTCATTGTCTAAACCGACAATCATTGCCTTCACACACAAATATTGTTCAATAAAATAATCATACTCCATCACAAAGAGTATACTCACTTGGAACAAGGCAATCCTAAGAATCTCTTATCTACAACATGTTGAAACCTTGTTCAAAATTTATGGTACAACTCTCATGTTGGCTTCATTTGGAAGTTATTCAGCCATCAATAAGACTTAACCATACACCTTGCATCAATCAACCAATGCTCATGTAGAACTACTGGTAATAACTTATTCTCTTCCATGACAACTTACACATGTCATAAGGATACACATCCATATCTTTTTGGAGAGCATCACCCTCCCTAATAACTTGGAATGCATTACTAGTACTTGCATACTTAGATATTTCACCTTTTAACACCTTGTGTAATCTGGTTATATCAACGTACCATTGACTCGCATCTCTCACAAGCCAAAAATATTCCTTCCATCATATTTCTCTAAACATGACATTGCAACCATGTGTTCTACACTATAACCATGCACGGGATTAGTTCCTAGGAAAGAGAGGTAGGTCACAACGAACCCACTTAATACCAAGTCTTTCCTTAGCAGAACCTTTCCAAACCAATACTTATAGTAACACGCTTTCCAGTTATCAAGGAAATTCTCAACTACATAAGGAATAAATCTTTTCTGATGTGGAAGCTCAGCCAAAATTGCAATCACAAAGCATACTAAGAATTTAACATTCACAAAACCATGAAGTTCTGATACCACTATTGGGAAATTAGATTCATTTCCTTTAGAGAATTCATAGAGAAATAAAATATGAGGAAAACACAATCAGCACATAAGAATATTATGTGGAAAATTCTAAAATTGGAAAAAAAACCGACAACCAAAGAATAACATTATATGAAAAATTTTACATCACATAAAATCTCTCTCTCAAGCCCCCTAATGACCCTAAGTACACTCATACTCTCTAAATCCCACATCTCACAACATTTTAACACAAGAGTATAACAATAAAGATATTTTCAGGTATTTTCCACTAGTATTCAAGACCCCAATACACCCATTACTATAGGTGTTTCCACTTGGTTTATTCTAGAAGCTCTCACTCACTTCTAAATTGGGTACAATTTAGGGTGTTAAACTTCTAAACTGGACCTCTGTATTTGTAACAAAATTTCATGCATATTTCTTGACATGCACAGTAACCAAAACACGTAAAGTCATTATGCATATGTAAGTTTTTCAACATGCACAGTACCCATGCATAATGAAAACATTTTGCATGCATAGTGAATTCGGTCCTGGTCGGTGGAAATAGAGCGACATTTCATGGTTATTCGACAACCATTTTGTGCAAGTTTAGCTTCGGGGAAGGATTAGTTGTGACATCTTGGGCGCTGACGAGAGTAGGAAGTTATCCCTAGTGCCAGTACATGAACAAGGAGTAACTCCTAGGAGGCTTTCAGTGAGAGGGACACAAAAGTGAACTAGATACACACCGGAATAAAAGGGATCCAAAGACTCTATAACTATGAGACTATATAGTTGAAGATAACTTAAGGAAATTTTTTAGTACTACCTATACCAACAAAATACAATTAATTTTTAGTAACCTATCACTTGAGAACTCTAAGGTTAGGTGTGCTTTACTTGGGAGCAATTTTTGGAGGGTGACCTCTTAAAAATTTCTCGAGGACTGTGTTGGGTGAAGTCAAAGCACAGTAAAAAGTCTTGTGTTGATTTGAGTCATCAATCTTGAAAAAGAAGTTGAATTAAATAAATATTTCTTAAAATATTTTTGGTGATTTAGGAAGAGTATGACTAATGAGAGCAGCATAAGACATACCAATAGAAGTTTTCTGTGTGTGCAGGAAAGGATACAACTTCCTTTTCTGTTTTTTAATATTTCCTGTTGGCTTCAAGTCATAGTGATATGAGCAATACATTTTAGCATAGAGCGTGCAATGTAAATTCTTGAAATTACAATTAAAAGTATGTTTGGTTTGTAGTTGGGAAAACGGAGTTGAGTTGAAGTGAAAAATTTAATGTTGCCGTTAGAGACAATCAAAACTCCGTTAACACGTATGATCAAAAAGCTCCTCCAACTCAACTCAACGGAACTTTCTCCGTTGGAAAGAGGCAACCAAACAGCCTCTAAGTTATGATAAGTGTATTTGTCCACATAATTTGCAAGAGAACCTCTGATTGAATGAGAATTTAAAAAGTTGTGAAATTATGTTAGTTTAGACTGCAAGTCTGTCGTTTCAAGGTACTCTCTGTTGGTATCTAACTCTTCGTTTTTGCAGCCCTTTCCTGTTTTTCGTCTTTTTTTCTCTCTAACCCACACTCTGTTTTTGCTGTATCCCTGACTTTTGAACCTTCCATCATCACTCTGTTTCTTATGGTCATTTAACAAAATTACATTGGAAGTGTCTCTTTTTTACTTCATGGCTCTATGATATTTTGTTTAATAAAGGACCTACAGTGTAGTGTTTTACTTGTAATGATGATTATGTGGTTAATTTTTAGAATTTCTTGAGCATTGTGTAATTGTATGCTATTACGTGTATATAACATATTATATATGGCTATCATAAAAATTTCTTGACTGCTATTTGCCACTATCTGAGATTAACAACTATGGCTATAACAGAAACTAATTATTTAGTAAGGTAAAGTTTTTTACTGTTTATATGTACTAACATTTGAACTGGGAACTGGGAAGTCTAGGTTGAGAACCCTGTAAAGCTTCCGATCTGAATTCTTGGTTCTTTGATGGAAACACAGCTTAGTTGCTCCTAATGTGCTTCTTGAAGCTTGTGAAAAAACTTTTAACCTTGCAATTCATCTAATTAAGGCTTAGTTTTAAGAAAGTCAAATGGTTTTTTGATTGATTTTGGGCAAACCTAACAGCAAGTGTTTGTTAATTTCTAGATCTTAATGGTAAGACCATGGTGTAATAATTCATGTACATTTCAGCTGGACCATTGGTTGTTTATGATGGTATAAATATTCTTTTTCATAGCCAAAAAAAGGGTGATTCATCTGGATTTATCCAATTGGTGCAGGAACTGAGGCTCTTAAACATCATGATAATTCATCTCATTCACCTAGCAACTAATGATGTCCTCTCTAATATTATGAGTATGTTTAGATAAAGGAGATTTGAGGAAAAAAGAATTTGAGAAATTATTATGCTGTCGAGGTTTCTAAATTGCGGGGAAGAAACCAAAATATTCGCATGTATATTTTTTACAAAATCCTTGCTAATTAATTTTCGATGAACACTTCAATTAGGAGGATTTTGAACATCAACATTCGCAGGAAAATTTAATCTATAACCTGAAATTCTCTCTTTCTTTTCCTTCTCCTTAATTTTTTTTCATTTTTTCCTCTTTCCTTGTCAACTCCTAAACAAACTCAAATTGGATGAATGTATGTTATATGCTTTGTAAATTGAAAAGTTACTTTTTTATTGCATATTAATTGAGGTTAATTTGTTTCTTGAGTTAATGTATTATTTGTTTAGAAATTGACAAAATTAGATGAATTTAATTTTTTGTTTATCTGAATGGGATAAAGGGTTTATTTATTTTTGGGTTTGGTCAAATTTAATTAGTCTATATAGGTTCTTAGATTTGATTTGTTGAAGAGTTGTTTTCTTGAAAGTAGCAAAAAGAAAATTTTCTGGCCATGTCATTGCTGCTATATGTTATTCTATTAGTGTGTGCTAGTGATATAATTGTTTAAACTCTTGAAATGTTTCCATGTAAAAACAAATTCTTAGGCATAATTCAGTTTTTAAAAGATGTTTTGAAACAAGATTTTTGGTTATGTTGAAAGTACTGGTTACTGATTTAATGATTTACTAAATTAAATGTATAATATCTTTTTTTTTCTTTAAAATATTACATCACACTTGACCGCATTGTCTCCCATACTATAAAGTACTACTAAAAGGGTAGCAATTAGTTTTTACTGACTCACAACTAGCATCCCTGCATCAATCATCTAGTGACTGCTAACATGTTAACAAATTCTGACTGGTGCATCTTCTTCTTGAAAATTGGCATTTTTGGAGCAGAAATTTTGCGTGTAACCACGCTGTTGGGGAATTCATCAGTTTTAGGTCAAAGTGGGCTTGAACATGCTAGCCCCCTGGCTACTGGCGGAATATTTTCAAATGGAGGTGCCGATGTGAATGGATGGGCATCACGATTTCAATCAGATGTATGGATACTAACCATTAGCATAACTTCATTAATTCATTTCCATCAAATTCTGTATTTTAGAAGCATTTCAGAGTCAATTTTACATCTCATGCTAACTCATTACACTTCTCTTGTTATTGTAGTTCTGATTGTTTTGTGACAGGTGGTTCAAAACTAACATCAAGCTCTAACAGTTAATCTGTAGCTTAGCTCCTGTTTCTTAAATCCTGCTAGTGGACCTTATCTTTTAGTATTAAGTAAATCAGATGTTAATACTTTTGCCCTTACAATTTTCTGCTAAATCACAGATGTGATGAATGGTGTCAGCTGGATTAATCAGAATAACATTAAATAGAGAATCTTGGTTGTTATACGGTAGAATGCATACACTAGCCACTTGTGTTTTCCTGTTACATGGATAGTGACCGTAAGTTTTATGAGGTTTTAGAAATAAACTTATCAACTAAGTTGCCAAAATGAGTCGCTAATTACCCTAATGTCTTAATGTCCAAGTTAAGCTGTATTTGCTCAGGTTCTTCAACACATCATGTTCTGACACACCGGTCCTCCTTGATTATCATAGT
Source organism: Clitoria ternatea (assembly GCA_037962975.1). Taxonomy (NCBI): domain Eukaryota; kingdom Viridiplantae; phylum Streptophyta; class Magnoliopsida; order Fabales; family Fabaceae; genus Clitoria; species Clitoria ternatea. The sequence continues at coordinate 21,015,842 of CM075675.1, forward strand.
CAGGACATATTTGTGCTTTTGTCATTATGTATGGCTGTTGGTAGTTACCATTTGCAAGTGTTAATTTTCTAATGTGTTATGAACTTAATTTTGAATTTTGAGTAGCTAATGTAGTTTCCTTTTTGGTGATTTCTTTGTAGCATCTGATACATCAATAATTCCATCATTACAGTAAATAAACCACAATATCTCTTTTATTTGACATTGGAATTAAAATTTGCAGATGCCAGGCTTGTTACAGTCCTCGTCAACACAAAACTAGCTGAGTCCACAAGGGAGCTCGTCTGGTCTTATTGTTAAGAAGACAATGGTGGATATTCCTGTGGACACATTTAAAGGCGTTGGGTAGAATATAGTTTATGTTGGGATTAAAGACATTCAAAGTTTATATTTAACTTGTATGTATTTATATCTATTGATTTTTGGATATATATATATATATATTATAGTTCAATTTAAATTAATATGAATATTAATGTTTGACCTTTAATATTTCTATTGATGCATATGGATCTTCATTTTTTATTAAATTGTCTTTTAATCTAAAAAAGAGAATAAAACAAAGTGGAAAATTTTAACACCGGTTAAATGCTAAAACGAGTGTTAAACTTGATAAAATTAACATCAGTTGTAACAAATACGCTGGTGTTAAAAATATTTTTAACATCGGGTGGTAAAAAAGACAAATCTTACAAATAATATTTAACACCGGATGATTTAAAAGTGTGGTGTTAAAGTTGTAATTAACACCGGATAAATGGATAAAATACCCAGCGTTAATAGTCTTGACTTTTAACACTTGTGCATTTAACACCCCACAAAATCCAGTGTTAAAAGTCGATTTTAACTTGTGTTTAAAGTATTTTTTTGTTATAGTGTCATCCTCTAAATTTTTTACAAGCTCGTTAAGTTTCTCTTTTTAAAGTTTAGCAATTTTAGTCCACCTTGATTTTCTTTTGAATTGATCAAAAATCTTCTTTACGTATATAATTTTTTGTTTAGTTCATAATACAAACAAAAACATAATTTTTTTCTTAAAATGAAAAACGGAATCTCAAAATTTTTCCCCTTTAAATTATAATTTGTTTTGTTTGAGGTAAGGAATTAGTTAAGTTTGGTATGCAAAGTAGGTAATTTATGTGATATGCTTCTAGGTTTGATGTATACCTGCTCAAATGCCAAACAGGACAAAATAAGGGTCAAGACAAAATAAGGGTGTGTCCTATAAGGCATCTCTGATGCCTAAGTGCGAAGCAAGTATCAAAGCTAAAATGGATGAAATCAGTGTAGCTAGTAATAAATGTGAAATTAGTCATTTAAGAAGGGGGTATTTATAGTGGGATTGTTATACGAGTGTCATGATGTAGTGTTAGATGCTTTTGCAGGGTTTTCGATGACATGGCTATTGATCTAGCAGGATTCGTGGACAATGTCACATGAGTGGAAGTAGAGGCATGTCATCCACATGGAGACGGGTGATAAGTCTCTTAATAGACTTATTTATTAAACATACTTTAAGCTAATTTGTTATTATTTGTTAAGTAATTAAGTTCATTAATTGATAATTATGAATAAAATAAGATTATTATGAATGTTGCATGTTTGATAAGTTTTTATTAATTATTGTACTTTTAGTAATAAAATAATGATATTTTGTAGGAAATAACTTGAGAAACAAGAAAGAGGAAAAGGAAGAACTAACAAGTATGAGCGTAGGTGTAACATCCACTAGTGGAAAAAAGACTTTTTACAACAGTGGTTTTACACCGGTTGTAGTTGGACAGGTGTAAAAAATAAGGCGGTGGCAGTTTTATAAATAATAAGAAACTTTACACCAGTCTTAAATTTGGACCGGTGAGAAATAGTTATGTTTGTACCGGTCTACAAAGTGGACCGGTGAGAAATATGAAGTTTGTACCCATCTATTAGTTGGACCGGTGAGAAATAAACAATCTTTAATACCGGTTTTCCATTTAGGAACGGTGAGAAATCTTTCCTATGGGTATTCATTTTAGAGCCCTCTCAATGCTAACCCGCGAAGCTCTCTCTCTCGAAAGCCATTGTGTCTCTCGGAAGCCCTAGCCATTTTGTCTTCCGTCGGAAAATCTTGCTTGCTTTTCAGATTTGCTGTCAGTCACCACTTACCACTTCACTTACCATCTCCATCTCTCACTCATTTTCGTAAGTATCACTCATTTTCCCTCCCTGTTATTTTTCGATTCATCTTTTCTCTCTTTTTTAATGGATTTCTCCTCTCAAAATCAGAACCGTCGAGCTCGAAGGGAAAACCGTCAAGCTGCAGATTGTGAGTTTTCTCAACTTTAAATATCTTTCTATCCTTATACCTTACGATAATATCTATTATGACTTTCGTGTTACAAATCTACCCTAATTTGTGCATTCTCTTCTCGAAGTCGTGCCCCTCTCGAAGTTCTCACTGCGTTTGCATTTGTGAAGTTCTTAAAAGCCCTAGCCCTCACCAAGTTCTCACTGCCCTTCTCCGTGCGTCTCTGTTTTGCGAATCCTCTATGCGTCTCACTTGCTCGTCGTTATCGTCTTTCAACAGGTTACCCCTCTTTTTTTCTCACTTGTAATCTCAATTGATGTTCTTCGCAAGTTCTTGTTTGTATTGTTTGGTTTTTTACTGCACTTGGTCATTTCAAATTATGATTCCTTAGTTTCTTAAATTAAATCAATTTCCTTTTATTAGTTTTAAGTGTAGTAGGTTTATATTTCAAATGTTGCATAGGAGGTGATGATAAAATTAGACTTGCATTAGGCAAATCACAGACATGATGGAATAGAAAGCATTGGCTGCTATGTTGGATTTTATCTGCCCTCTTTTTGGAAGTGGCTTTTCCCCTCTGAACCTATTTCTGTTCCAAACTTCAACAGCTGAAACATGACCAACTCTGCTATTCATTCTCTCTTAAACAAAATTATTAATATATATCTTTTCTGTGTGGGTAGTAAGTGTTGATTTTTGAAATAAGAGGAATGCAAGGTGTAGGAGTTTATATAAAAGCCTGAATAAGCTTCTTCTTGCAAGTTTCTAACATATAGTGATTGAAGATTTAATATTGAACAAGCGGGTGAAATAGTTCTGTCTCAGTGGTAGAGGTTAGGGGGCACGCCAGCTAGTTTGTGTCACTGAATTAGATTCCTTTCTACTCAACTAAGGACAAGTTGTGGTTAGAATCTATAGGTTTGATATTTGTATGAACCGAAAATTGAAAATCATAATGGGCATATAATGGCTTCACAGATTGAATATGATTTTTTTAGCCTCCTCCAGATCGAATGTGAACACGTGCGGGTATCTAGTAATGTGATTTAGTCATTGATTACGTTTGTTAGTATTTTGTATGCCAACCAGAATGCTGCATATGACTAAGAAGATGTCACGCTGATATTGAGTCTGGGGGTGAGGAACAATTTCAAATTTTGATTGGCCTGTTCTTTGCAATTCTGTTTTCTCATACCAATCTGGCTTCATCATACTTAATCTTCAAATCTTCCACCATTCTTTGTAATTCTGTTTTTCAATGTGTAAAACACAAAACATCTCAGCTGCTTCCAAAATCTCACTTTCCTTTTGACACAATATTTCTTTTTCATTCCTAATCTGACAACTCAATTGATCATTGACAGATTCAACTAAATTTTGTTCAACAGTTGACTTTATAAATGACTCTTTAAGATGTGAATTTTCCATTTATGTATTTTCTAATTTGCAAACCATTAATTTTAATCTCTCCTCATTGTCATTATGTACTGCATAATAATGATGAAGATCCTCACTTAGCTCTTTAAGTTCTAGGAGTTTTTCAAAGATAATATTCTGGTAAATCAGAGAACTATTAGATTGAGCTATCTCTTGGATCACAACACACATTTCCTCTTCCAAGATACTTTTCTCTTCACCCAGATCTAGAAATTTTCTCATCAAGGATTGCTTCTCTTCTAACATCTTGCAACTTTCTTCCTGTAAATTGTTGTGACTGTTTACTAAGTCTGACAGCTGCTTGCGTAGATTGTCTATTTTAGTAGTCATTACTTCCATTCTCTCTTCCCCTTTACTTATTGTCAACTTTAAATCCTGATTTCTCTCCAATATCATGCCACTGCAAGCTAATTATTAAGAATATATATTTAACAACTTTTTGGACAGAAATAAAACAATTAATGAAATTTAAAACAACACAATGACAAATGGGCATTGTTGATATTTTGAAGAACTTCTTGGATATAAATTAGTTGATAGAACTGCAAATCTTTCTTATAATTCCATGAGAGCCGGTTAGGGGTAGAATATCTCTCATCTTTATCATAGCAGCAGCAAAGTCAGATTTAGAAGTTGTTGGATTTTTGCTGTATTGAGACACAATAGAATCAGTAGATCCTCTATTGAATAGTACTTGATCTGATGCAAGAAGACCCTTCTTCTGAATCAAATTCTTGAAGTAGTTGTTGTCAAACAAATTGGGTGTGACCAAGTCCAGTGTTGCTAACTTTCCATCATTATTAGTGCTGCTAACTGATGGATAACCACGTTGACGAGTGCTAGCAAATCCTGCATCTATGTCACTTGCATTGTTGTATATCCTCCCATGGAATGTGAAGCATTGAGCTTGTTGAATTGTATGGGCACCTGCATGTATATACATATATGCATCCATTAGTTATAGTTCAAACAAGATTATTTATATAAATTAACAATTGAGGATATGATTATGTAGTAAGTACCTGATAGAGTAACCATGCCTCTAGCAGTGAGGCCTTTGTTACCAAATTTAGAGATAAGACTGTCAAGATCATCTGTGAAAAGTGGGAAAAATTCCCACTTCAATAGCATATATAGCTTTCTTTTTTCATCTCATTTCATTTTTTTGGGACAAAACGCGAGAATAATGTTGTTTGTTGCAAGCTAGTTATTGCTCTTAGTTGTATAATTATGGGCTTTAATTGTTTATTTATTTCAAGCCCATTATACTGATTGATTAATTAGTTAGTTCAATTACTCAAAAAAATTTACCTTTTCTTAAAACACTAAATTTTTAAATTGATTAAATAATCTTTTTTAGTATATTTTTTAAGTAACAAAAATAAAAATATTAAAATGCAAATTTTAGATTTATATTGATAATATAATGTTTTACACTAATATTTTATGTACCTAGTGATAGTATATATTAATTTTATAGTAAAAAAGTTATTAGTATAATATATATATATATATCATATAATATAAAAAAGATTTATTTAACAACTTTGTCAATATAAACAATTAAAAGTGAAAAGTTTCTATTGATAATCGTATTGAGTTTGTTTTACAAAATCACAAGAAATTATATTTATGTTAATTTTAAATAAAAAATTATTTTTAACTTTATTGTGCAAGATTGAGGTTTAAAAAAATTTAGATGAGTGAATGTGCAAACCACCACCAAATTTCTTGTTCATAGTAGGTACGTACATTCTTACTTAAACAAATCAATTAGAACTAGAGTAAAGATTTTTGATATAGTAGAGAGCATCTTGTAATCAGATTAATAGGCACAGTGAGAAAAGAAAATATAATTGACTTAAAAAAATGATTAATAGGTTCTTCATATTAATTTTTGGTTTATGCAAAAAAAAACAATTTAATACTACCCATATTTATTTATTTAGAATAAGATGATATAGATTAATCATAATGCATTTCCTCTAATTTTTTAGTTATCGTTTTTTTTTCAGCTTAATTTTACGATTTTCATTTAATTATAATTCCTAATCAACTAAAATTAATGGGGGTACATGTACAGTGGCAATATTATGGAACATGAAAAACATTATATGTGAACAATGACTAACTACCTCATTAAGATTGTGGACGGTTTTGTTTTGCTGGGTATATTTTGGTGTAATGGGATGCATACTAACACTAGTTCAAGTCAAAGTGGATACACATGTGATAATCAACCATTGTGGTTTGAAATGACAGTATGCTGCCTATATGACTCTGCCAGTTATAACTTCCAATTTATTGACACTCCTCATTTCTTAGGTTTCAAACTTGGTGATTTTGCTTTATATGTTGTATTCTTAAGTTTAATCATTTTTATGTTCTAATATTATTATTGATTCTGACTTGATAAGTGTTTTTTTTTTGAATAGTTTTCTAACTGTACGATTATGAACGACATTTTGTTAGTGCATGTACTCACATTCTTGGACTTGAAGGCACACCTGAAGGTGTAGAGAACCAAGGGAAGCTGACTCGAGTTGCTGCAGTATGCGCTTTTGAAATCTGTCTATCATACTCATGTTCCATAAATTTTTAAGACTTTATGTTTACATGAAAAATACAATGATGTGATATGATAAATTTACCTTTGATTCATTGAAAGTGTTTGATATTTATTAAGGTAGTTGTCATTATAATATTAGTTATATACATGTGTTTCTATAAGATTATTACCTATTATTAGTGTACTCTGGTATTTTTCTTTGTAATTGATGCGGCGTTATGCATGAGTAAAAAAATGACCAGGATTGAAATAAAGGAAACAAAATGGAAAGTAAAAAAAAAAAAAACTTTTTACACCGGTTGTACTGATCAACCGGTGTTAAAAGTTTACTTTTTGTGTACCGGGTAAGACCGGTGTAAAAGGTCATGTTTATACCGGTTATTAACAACAAGACCGGTGTAAAAATTAATATTTACACCGGTTGTAACGAAAAGAACCGGTGTAAATATTACATTTTACACCGGTTGTAGTGCAAAGGTCCGGTGTAAAAACTATTTTTCTCACCGGTCCTAAAACCGGTGTAAAAAGTTCATATTTTTCTCACCGGCTCCATCCACACCGGTCCTACAACCGGTGTAAAAGGCCAAAAAGGACCGGTGTAAAAGGCTTTTTTTCCACTAGTGATCCCTATCTTTTATATTCAGAATTATGAAGATTTAATAATATAAGGCTATTGTGTGATTTAAATGAACTTAAGGGGCAATTCTTAATTCTCGCCTGACGCATAGCGTCCAGCTGATGCGCAGCGTCAGGGAGAAAATTAAGGTGACGTGTAGCGTCAGTTCGCAGGCAGAATAAAGACTTCACAGTGGCAGCCCACAAAACAGAAGCCCAAAAATAGCGTTTGAGCTTTTCTCCTCTCCTTTCTCCTTCTGAGTTCAATCAAGGCCAAATTAAAGGTGGAAATCGAAATTGATTGTGGATTAGAGGTGAGAAGCTTAAGGTAAACGCATGGGATCTTTTAATTTTAAATTTCATGAAGGTTTCTTATCTTTTCCTATTTCTTGGAAAAACAAGGGGCCTTGAATTTTAAGGTTCTAAACCGGTTAAAGGGTTCCTTATGGCATTTAAGAGAAGGATTATGTGATAAATTTGAGTTTCGCTTAGATTAGGGTTTTAACGGTTAAATCCTTAAATCCCTTTATAATTCTTGCATTTTAGTGTTGTGGCGCATCTGTCTTTGCGATTAAGTTAAAGAGCGTCGAAAGTAAGGTAAGGGGAGTGTGTAATGTGTCTTTAGTTAAAGCTTTACGAAATTTCATATTATGAAAAGAAATTGTATAGATATGTGGATATTTTACTCAAGAATATGTACTTTCAATATGTTGATGATTGTGTAATGAATTCAATATATGATTAGTGAAATGATTATGATGATAAGAAAATGGTGAATGATAATGAAAAGAGGTTTATGAGAATATATGATATGTGATAATGGTGAATTAAGAAGTTGTTATTTATTATGTGATGAAATAGCATGAAATTTGTGTTTGAGTATGGTATTTAAAGAAAGTGGCTTTTTAGATCGAGATATGACTTATGTGTCGGGAATTATATATTAATTGATGAGAATGATAATTCTATGTCGTATATGTATGATGAGTGTGTGGACAGTCATTCGATATATACTACCCCTCGTTTTTTGCTCTAGTGGTCAACATAGAGATCCCAGTTGAGCTACCCAGTGGTCCAGGTAGAGACCCAGTAGTTGAGGTGGGGAGCTGGTGTGTGGCTCGGTGAACCGGGTAGAGTTCACGAGATGTCAGTGGGACTCCCAGTTGGTGGCTGCTCTGTTAATATCCAGATACTAGGCATCTTTATATGTGTACATATGAGTTGGCCATGAAAGTCAGTTGTGGCTAGTTGTAATTTTGATGTTGATTTGTGAAATGTTCATTATAATGAAAATATATGGAAAGCATAATGATTATGAGAAATTATGAAATACTTTGATGTTGTAAGAGGGAAGATAAATGGATTGATAAGCAAGAGAGGGGAATGGAATCCTCCAGGTGGTATCAACTCTATTTAAATATTGCTCTTTAATGCTAAGTACTCACTCTTACATTATTTTACAGTTAATGAGCAAAAGGATGTTGCGGATGCTGTGAAAACCAGTGCAAAGTGAGCAAGGAGCAATGCTAGAAGAACTTGTGATCTATATTTACGTATTGTATGTATTTGTATGTAAATATGTCATCTATTAGACTTGTAGTTGCATAAATTTGTTTGAGATTATTTATGATGACTGGTGTGTAGTGGTAACTAATGGCACTGAGCTATTGGTGAATACATAATACCTATATCTTTATGGGTGTGTGTACATATACGTGGTATGATATGTTCATGTTATGGATGATGTGAGCGTGACATGGCCCTAAGCCATTAGATAGTTTCGCATGCATAATGACCAGGAACTGATTGAATAGATACAGTTGTGGCACGGAGCCATAACAGATGAAATCATGCATTATGGGCAGGTTCTATTGAAATGCATGATTGATACATAATATGTATTATTATTTTTTGATGGGTGTGATGTAATATGAAGCATTGATAAATTAGATTAATTTTAGAAGTTATGCATATAGAGAATAATTGTGGATTTAAAGAATTGCATAGGGGATCTTAATATCTGGTGGGTTTCGGGACCCTCGAAAAGTACCAATAGGTCCTCTGGGACATTTAGGAACTGTGTGTATTGGCATTAGGCCAATTGGAAACCAATTCGAGTATCTAGTGCACGAGTTTGCATTTAAAAGGAGTTAAATAGAATTTTACACATAACTTGCGTGTATGATGGAATTTTGGCAAACAGACGGCGCCAGCAGTTTCGAATTGGGGAAAACATGTGGCCCGTGAAGTTCTATAGCAATCGGACTTAAAACGGGCTAATTCAGTAAGTTAGAAGTTGGCCAAAGGGCCTAAAATGTGTGACAGCATCAGGTGCTGTCACTGATACGCTCACGCGTAGCGTCAGCTCGGCGCGTAACGCTAGGGTTGCGATTTGAAGCTCACGCGTAGCGTCAGGCCCCTGTTTTAGGATGTTGTGTTTTCTTTGGTTTAATGGACTTTTGGGGGTTTTAGTTTATAATATACTTCATAATTTCAACCTTTTTACTAAAAACAAATATTTTTGGTGATTGTGGAATAATTAAATATCTTTACTTGCGAAGAATTTATTGTAAAATTTAATTAAGCAATAAAAAATGTAAAAATTGACGTAGGATGTCATAATAGGCATATAGGCTGGGCATAGCCACACCAAGGAAGGAAAATAAATTCTCCACCTCTACCAACGGGCTTTGCTACGCTAGGAATTAATGTAGGCACGCCAAACCTCACTAGCTAGAATCCCAAGGTTATGCATGAGCACACCTGGATGGGCGCAACCACACCAAAGGCACCTTTTCACTCTGGAACATGGTGTTGGCACACGAAGGAACAATGTTACCATGCTAGGATATCACTTGTTATATCTTTCTTTACACGTGACCATACTAACTCTCAACAGTGGTATGTTGGCTTCACAAGCAAAATTCCTATGTATCTACTTATGGGAGTAAGCACACTAAGAAGCAGCATTGCTACACCCAATTAATGTTATTCCTGATTTGTTTTGTGCATTAGTACAATCATAATGGGTGTGCCTACGCCAAGTTTCACACCTTTGTTTATTTTAATTGTAATTATTTAGGCATAGGTATGCCACTAAGCAATATTACTACATTAGTTTTTTAACCTTTGTTTATAAATAGGTGTAACTAGTGTAATTTTATGTTATTATATAATCCTATCATTCTAATAAAATTTTAGATTCAATCACTTTTTTCTCTTAATTCCGTCATCCCATACCATGGAATCTTCATCCATTTCTTACCATACTTTTATGCTCACCATGCTTGACTGATCTTCTAAGATTGAGAGAGGGTGAACTCTTAGTTGAAGCTTGGAGAATGGTGATTTATGGTTAAAATACATTTAGATTTAGCAAGTGATTAAATTTCTATCATCCTAATGTTGTTCTTGCTTGATCATCCAAGGATTGATCAAGGAATTAGTCTCATATTGAGGGATCATGGTTTCCAATTCTGAACTGAGAAATTCAACTTAATTTGGGAGTGACCTAAAGAATTAGACGCTTCTTGATGGTTAAGAGTTAGACATAAAAGGAGGGTTGAACAATTCTTAACTCGTTTTACTCGTTTTTACGAACTCTGAACGGTTATTATATTAGAACAGACTAGAGAGAGAGGAAAGATTCATACAACAGATTTATACTGGTTTTATTTAATCCTTAATAATTCATCCTTAATTTTAATTTTGTAAAAATATTAAATTTGTCTCTAAATTTGTTTATTGTCAATTAATTTCATCTCTTAAATATAATTAACATAAAAAAAATATCAATGGATATATAACATGACATCTATATTTATTGATCAATTTCTGCGCAATGTATCAAACAGCATAATTTCACCCTTAAAAACAGCATAATTTTACCTAAAATAAAAAATAACATTTGATTTTGACCTTTTATCTTTTACTTTTACTTTGTGCGTGGCCTTAATCTTTTACTAAAATTGAAAACATTATTTTTGTGGATATGACTTATTATATTCACAATTTCAGATAGTACAATATCATTGCGAATTATTTAGAAAACTTCGACTTAAACAAAGCGTTTTCATTTTGATCCAACACCAATACAAATTTTGTTTTCCATTGTTTAACGAATCATTCTCAATCACACGATATTTGGACGGTTAGAGTGATAATATTTTTAATTCCAAATTAATTAATATATTTTTTAGGACAACTAAAGTTAAGAAATGGGAAAATATAAGTGAACTCCAAAGGGACGGAGAGTTCATACACTTGAAGACAACATAAAATAATTAGTGTCTGCTAAGAAATATTCCAAATCAATTTTCCCACCTTAACATAAACTTTAATATGAAACTTTTATGATTGAGATTAATTGAAATATTATATTTTATTTAATGTATGATATTTGAGTTTATAAATGGTAACACTTGAATTTAAAATTTTAATTTAAGTTAGAATAACTTTTTACTAATTAAATTGATTTTGGTCGATATGTAAGAGCCGACCTGGGACAGTCCTTAATAATATTTATAAACTTTAATTTTTATATCGATTTAGTGGGATAAAGTATTATATCCTCTATTTCAGTGGGGAAATAAAAGTGTTGGAGTGATTACCCGTACTAAACCACCGGCCTTACGCGTAGTGGGGTGAAAGAGGATGTCACTTGTAAAGACACTTCAACGCTCAAATTAGTGACTATTAAAAAATATATATCAGAGCTCAAGCGTGAGTTATAGAGAGAATGTTCTACATTTGTTACACCTGGAAGTAGCGGAAGAGCTTTCTTACTCACAAAGTTATACTGTGTCAGAACTATTCTTATTCTGAACCTTTGCAGAAAAGCTGACACATGAAAAAGACATTTCCAAACGGCTCGATGTTGAGGAATGACTTATATCGGAGTCAGTTAAGGGACCTTGCGTGTGATACTGGAATGTCGGTGTTGTAACACCAAGCTATGTGCAATACCAGTTCTGAATGAAGGATTATGATCAAATTACTGTATTGCCTATGAGCTGGTATCAGGACCGGATCACTAATTTATTTATATAAAAAAGCTTTTTTACTAATTTATCCATGTGCTCTATGGTAATTTAACACATAATTTAATTATATTAAAAATTTAAACATAATTTATATAAATTCCGTGTGATAGAAATGAAAAATAGAAAAAGATTAAACTCAATATTTAATTTTTTAAAAACTGTATGCAAATAATGAATTGTGATAGGTCCTCTTTTGATTGATATGATGATATAAAAATATCCATGTGTGCATTCTGCTTTATCTGTCAGATAATGGTGCCGTGCCGTGCATTGTCACACAGGAGAGGCCTGTAACGTGCCAAGTGTGTCACCGCTATGGATAAATTGGTCCACAATCACACGGCTCTTGACTTCCTCCAGGGGCACCTTATCCCTTGGGAAATATTTTACTAACTTATTTTGTGAATTTCTTCAAAGCAACACAATCCAAAACTATCCTAATTAGTATAGCAATAACACCAACAACATGGACACCGGGGACCATGTGTTGCATTTTGGATTTTTCCTTTTTTTTCAAAAAAAAAAGTTAGCCACTTTAATGAATGAAACACCTAATACTTCATACCAAAATCAAAAATTAAATACTCAACATTTAATTAAGGAAAGTTAAACTTCTACTCAACTACACCCATCTGGCTTATTTTGGATTTATCATGTATCATGGCATTATTGTTAGTTATAGAAAATTATTCTGATTCTTTAAGAAAAGTTTTATGTTTGTTTTTTAAAATTTTTATTTTTTAAAAATAACTATAAAAGTTTTTGAATTTTTTTTTTACTTTTTTCTTAGAAAATTTTTTTAAAAACTTCTCAGTTTTTATAAAAAAAATAAAAAACCTAGTTTTCAATTTCTATAAATTTTCTTTAAATATTTTATAAATAAATATATTTTTATTTTTTCAATTATTTTAAAAATAGTTTTTCATTTTTCTTAAAACACTTGCAAAGTAAACTTACATTGATTTGCACTTTGTACGGATCAGGGTACAAAAATACAAGATCCCAGACAATTCTTACCTGGCAGTTATGCTTGTCTCCAAGGCATTCGTGAACCCCACTAGCCTTGCATTTAATAAATAAAAATCTTAATAATTCTAGTATTATGAACATATTATCACATGGTACTTGAGTTCAAAGTTATATAGGCTTCTTCGGAAGAATAATTTTTCTTTTCTAACCATACTTCATGTAATTATTTATCTGTAGCGTTTGGAATCAGGAATAATTTATTTTATGATAGATTATTTTTTTACAATATGAGTGTTAAGAATATGATTCTCGTAGGTACCAAGAAAATTCATGAAGAGTGTTTAATTATTTTTTAACTTTTTTTTGAAGTAATTTATAAGAGTTTAAATTTTTTCAGTCTTAATTTTTTACTCTACCCAATCATGTTATATCTAAACGGCTAATTTGGAAATATTTAATTGAAACATGTGTTTTGTAAATATGTATTAATATTTCAATATAGAAATTAAGAATGTTACTAAGTGACCGTAAATGTGTGCAAGAAAATGTCATAATTGGTTATTGCATGATAATATTATTTTCAATACTAAGGTCTAAATGTACTATGGGAAGAGTTATACACACTACAAGAAAAATCTATTTTAGTGTGGAAAGCTTGTTTGGGAGTTGATGATGTAGGATGACCTACATGGAGGAGATTGGATCTAGTTCTCACTTTATCTCACTAAAATCTTTTAAAATGATTTATTAAGTGCCAAATACAAAGAGAAGAGGGTTTATATAGACTCCATGGGATTTCGGCTATGGATTGGGCCTTGGATTAGTCCTTGGCCCAATATCCTAATCCTAAAAGCTAATGGCCTAATACATGGCCCAAAGAGAAAGGAAAACATACAATGCCCATAAAGAAAATAATGGTCATGCAAGGTCCAAACCTAAAGCCTAATAGGTTTTCTAACTAAACTTATTAAAAATCCTAAGAACTCCTGATTATTTACAAAGAAAATTACAAAGCCTCATATAGGCCCAATACAAGCCCACACAACCTAAGGAGGCCGAATCTCATCTATAGCACAAGATAAAAGGGTGTAGGTCTTCTTTGGAGCTTCTTTGGGCTTGGCCCTATGAATGGGTAATAAGAAGAGTGTCAAGGCTTATGAAAGAGCTTTCTTAGCCTTCTTGCTCATTAACCTAGTCAAAGGTCCAGATAAAGACTCTATAGCTTGCTCCACTCTGTCAACAGCCTCTTTTTGGATGATGTCCTAATTATGCTCCCCCTCTTCAAGAGGATTTTTCCTTAAATCCTCATCAAAGGCATCTTCAGCACAAGGAGAGAGATAAAAAAATGTTAAAGGTAGCACTGATCTTACACTCACCAAGGTGGTCAAGCACATAAACATTATTATTAAGTTTCTTAATAATTTGAAAAAGACCAACACCTCTAGGACTAAGCATAGACTTCCTAAGAGTGGGAAATTGTTATTTCCTTAAGTGAAGCTAAACCCAGTCCCCAACATCCAACACTGCTTCTTTTTTGTTTTTATTTTCACATTGAGCATAGTTTCTTACCTTCTCATAAAGTTCTTTTATAAAAGATGTTTTTGCCTCTTTATTTAGATAAAGGATAGAGTCAGAGATATCAATAGGCAAAAGATCAAATGGGATAAGAGGATTGAAACCATATACAATCTCATGCTTAGTGGAGGAATGAACTGCCCTATTATAAGCAAATTCTACATGTAGTAAGCAATCATCTCATGATTTAACATTTTTTTAAATTAAGACCCTTAAGAGAGTAAAAAGGGTCTTATTTACAACTTCTATTTGGCCATCTATCTGTGGATGGCAAGTGGTGAAAAATAAAAGTTTAGTGTCAAGTCTAGCCTATAAGGTATGCCATAAATGACTTAGGAATTTGGAATCCCTCTCACTAACAATAGTTTTAGGGATGTCATGTAACCTAACAATTTCTTTGAAAAATAATTTCTTTGTGCTTGGAGAAAAGGTAAGATTTCATAATATCAATGGCTTGTCTTGGTGGTTTTGAGGTTGTTGAAGTATTATAATGGAAGTTTAAGTGTTGTTTTGATTAAAGACTCCATGTGGAACGCAAACCCTAAGGTAGATGACCATTGGAAATTATCGTTATTGTTGATGGTGATGTGAATATGGTGTTGTTGTTTTGAACATGCTTAAATGATGTAAAGAAATTATTGGAATTGATATTTGCTAATTTAAGTGAGAACCCTAAGATTGATGAATTCGGGGCTTTTGGTAAAACTTTAAAGAGAATATGATTAATTGTCATTTAAGTGATTTTGGGTAAGGAAGTGAATTTTGAAATTGTTGACATTAATTATTGATGTTAGGAATTTGAGAAATCAAGAAAATATGGAAGGCGCTAAATTGGTGAAACTAGTAGAGGTGGTATTTGGGGGAGTGTGTGTTGGTGACTTAAGAGTTTGTTGTTTTAGCCATTTAATTATAGAGAATTTTGGTTAATAGGAAAGAATTCCCGAAACCTAACAAAATGAGAAAATTGGTGTTTATAACATGTTTAAGACATGTTAAGAATTTTAAATATGATAGTGAATATTTAGAATTAAAATTAATGTCTTGACAGGCCAATTAATTGAAATATATATATATATATATATATATATATTAATGTAGGACTTATTCTGAACGATGAGGTAGGACCATCAAATCGCTTGGATTACTTCTCTTGAGGTAGGAGGGGAGTTTATATTCTAAATGCATGAGTAGAGTATTGGTTGGTTATTGTATGTGATGTTACACATGTTTGTCTTATCTTTGTTGTATTGATGACTTGTGATGTTGGATATGGTGATGTTATTATGCTTGACAAATACGTGATATGCATTTAGAATATTGACGGTATGCTATGTGGTGATTGATGATTGTTATAAGAATTTGGGGCAAATGTTGTGCCTTGTGTTGTTGTGAATATGTATATGTTCACCATAAATATTGAATGATGGTTATTGACGATGAAATGAGAATGGATATTGTTGTTGGGCATACCCTTAAATATTGATGAAAGATTAACAAATGTTGTTGTTGATGATTGTTGATGTCATTGTGATTGATGCAAGTCTAAGCTTGTATTTATGAGATGAATTTGTGTTGATAAAAAATGTTATGAATGCTACATTAAAATTTGAAATAATGGAAAGAATTAATAAGATTAAAATCCACTAAGAGTTGGGTGGTGCTATTGATGAGAATGATTGATGAGTGACATGATAGGATGCATAGTGTGAGATCGCATATGATTTGCATCTGCATTGCATTCATGGCATATTTGCATAGCTGTTGGTAAGGAATGTTAGGGGTTCCTCCGGTTAGCCCAATGGGAAGGCGGGTCTGTGCACAAGCATTGTTGTTTACCCTAGCGACTCAATGGTAGAATCACGAAGCTACCCATGCTTAATCACGGGGGATTGCATGTGGTTGACTCGGTGGTCATGGTTAGCCCGCAACACTATTTGTTATTGATGTTGTTCCCGCTGTCATGGTGAAATGACTGGTGTTACAAGATGAGTGATGTGGTTTGGTACTAGTAAAACTGATATTTGTGAATATATGTATACATATTTTAATACTGTAGTAGGGGCATGGTTATATATCTATGCTTGAACCCACATTGATGTTTTATATTCCCATAGTCGGATCTGTAATGCATTGATTGAGCAAATGTTTGATGAGTATGATTCTTGTGCATATGCGATAGCTTAAAAGTATTTGCATATAACATAGTGATATGCCAAAATGAGGATGAGTTAGTAATGATGAAACCATCGGGTGATGATTGAAATGGGTGAAAGAAAACCTGAAGACAATAAGTAAAATATATATGACAAAAAGACTTTGTGTATTGGTGATTGTTAGAGAAAAGTCTGAACACATGATTGAGTAGTCTGAACCCTATGTGATTTGTTAATAATACACATCAAGACTCTTAGCTCAAATGAAGTCTATATTGTTTGATTGTCTAACAACTCTGTTGAAGTGTGCTAGGAGTTGTGACACCCCAAAAATAGGGGTAAATTTTTCACGATTTTAATATTATTGATTTATGAAAAATACAAATGGTGAAGCCATTTATTTACTACCCTGGATCTATCAGAGACTTATCTCATATGTGAAGATATGAGAAGGTAAGTTCATAAGGTTAACTCTTAAGAAATCCATAATTAATATAGCGGAAGTATTTTGAGTAAATTAAAGTTATGGAATTAGATTCTTAAGAGATCACTCATTTGGAATTAAGAGACCAAAGTTATGCCCAAGGTATTCATAAAATAATTTGGAATCAAGATTTAATGTGAAGAGAATGGAACATGACATGGTCAAAGCGTTTTAGGAAATCAGAGTCCCCCTCGCTCAAGCGAAATCCCAATTCGCTTGAGCGAGCTTCACACAGCACGCTTGGGCGAAACAGAAAGAGCTGAGTGAAAGGAGAAAAAGAGGATTCAGGGGCCACTTCGCTCAAGCGAACCCCAACTCGCTTGAGCGAGTAGTGCAATCCTCGCTTGGGTGAAGCCAGCGAGCGTAAGGCGAAAAACGCCCAGAACCCAATCCACGCTAACTCGCTCGAGCAAACGCACTCCTAAGGCCATTCGCTCAAGCGAAAATCGGCCAGTAGCTAAAAGTCCCACGCTCGCTCGGGCGAGACCCTCCTCGCCTAAGCGAAAATACTCCAGAGACCAACCTCTGATACTAAAGCCATCTCGCCTGGGCGAGACTCTCTTCCGCCTGAGCAAAAATGGACCAGTATCTAATCCTCAGATTATGAAGCAATTTCGCTTGGGCGAAATACACTTCCGCTTGGGCGAAAATGGACCAGTGGCCAAACTCTGATGCTGAGACAATCTCGCCTGAGCGAGACCCATTCTCGCCTAAGCGAGAATCGTCCAGGAACCAAAATTCGATACAGGGGCATTCTCGCTTGAGCGAGAAGCCCTCTCGCCTGAGCGAGATTGACAGTGAAACAGAGGAAAAATGCAGAAAACACTTAACCCACTATACCAAAACTCATTCTAATCAATTTTACTTAGATCCAACACTTCATACATATCATATTATATATTTAGAACTTGTTCTAATCAATCATGCTTGTAAATTTCCATTACCACTCATCTATTGTATAAAGATCAACTCATTTACTCTTCTATCTCACAAGTCTAACATTCCAAATATAAACTTCATTCATTCATCAAAATAAGGAGAGTTTCATCATTCATTCATTTATAAGGTCATGATTGAAAATGAGTCATAGACAAAGATCTCATTTTCCTCCATGACCTTCCAAAATCATCATTGTATATATATATATTCATCATTCATACAAATATCCATTCTAAATCCAGACAACACAAAATATACATTGTATTTTACACATCTATGAAAATCAAAATATTGCCGGCCAAGGCATTCTTTACCAAAAAGGGGCTTCCTTCACACTTTTCCTCCACAAAGCTCTAAGGCAATACCTACAACACAGGAGCTAAAGAGATATACCACAGGGAGAGTGAGTATACTTTCTCAATGATGAAAATCTAAAATTTATGATAATATATACATGAATGCAATATAAACATCATCTATAAAATCTTCAATCCACACTAATCATCAAGTATCAATTTGCTAAACATAATTATATATATATATCCTTTTTAATTCACAAGAACCAAGTCGTCCACTAATCCATTCACAGTTGGTTTCAAAAGTAAGGTTCATTTATTCTTCATACATTTCACTCAACAGGATATCATCCTATGCCATGTTCTTATGGCTAACATACATGCTAATGTTTAAAAGGCATATGCACAGACCTATTATCATTCCAACAAAAATCTCAACCACTTAAATGCACATCATCACTCCAGGATATACCCTTCGTGGCACCCCACAAGGTGATATATTCATCAATTCATAATATCATCATCACTCTGGGATTTCACCCTTCGTGGCACCTCGCAAGGTGATACATTTATCAATCAAACCACCATCATCCTCACTCAGGGTCTTACCCGTCGTGGCACCCCGCAAGGTGTTATATCAACAATCGTGTCATTATCATCACTCCGGGATATACCCTTCGTGGCACCCGACAAGGTGATATATTTATCAATTAAACCATCATCATCACTCCGGGTCATACCCTTCGTGGCACCCCGCAAGGTGATACATTTATCAATTAAACCATCATCATCACTCCGGGTCATACCCGTCGTGGCACCCCGCAAGGTGATACATTTACCAATATCATAACATAATCATCACATGATATACCATTCATAGCCTAAAAAGGTCTCAATCCACAATCAATCATTTTAGGCACCAAATTCAAATCCTCATCACAATCACATGATATTACTTTCATTTAAGTAGACATGCCACATTACATCATCATATACATTATCAACATACATGTTCTCATACATTTAGAAAATATACCCCCTCTTCTACCTCAAGAGAAGTAGACCTCTGGGGTTGATGTTCCCGCTTCGCAAGCGTTATCAAGTCCTCTAGAGAAGAAAGAAGTGGGTGTGCAAAAGAGAAGAAGGTCCACACAAAATTAAGGAGGAAGAAGGAGAAGATATTCTAAGCTCCAAGCCTCCTTGAGTCTCTTGAAGAATAATAATGGAGGAGGAAGATGTATTTCCTTTTAATTTGAAGTTCAAGGGAAAGATGAAGAGGAATAATGAAGAAGAAGAAGGAAAGAAGAAGAAGAAGATAAGAAGAAGAGCATATTCACGTGGAGAAGAAAAGTGCAACCGAAATATGAAAGGGAAAATGTGAATTTAACATTTAAGTTATTAAGCTTCCATTAAACTCTTTCGTTTTTAAAACAAACAGGTTCGCTGTTCGGGATCAATACATATTCTAAAAATTATTCCGAATATAAATTCGGAATCCCAATAACATTATCTACAGCCCTGACCAACAGCATCTCAATCGGAGATACTTGGTCCGTCACCTATTTTTTATCCGGGTCAATTTATGACTTAACCGGTCACCATAATTCACCTGCAGTTTCTAAGAGTCTTGTTTAAATCATTTCAAGAATTTTGGGATATTAATTATCCCACATTTAATTATTCAACATTTATTTTCCTAATTTAACTTCCTGCTTTAAAAATTCGGGGTGTTACAGGAGTCAGTAGAGCTCTATTTAAAAAAGAAAGAGGGAGTCCGTAAAAATCAAATCGTTTCTAAAATAAAGAAGTTCGTACTCACTCAAGCTTTACTAGATCAAGTCCCTTTTTGTATCTTCAGACCATGATAAGATTTGTGGCTCTTCGAGTACTTAGAAAGGATTTTTCCTTTCCAAATATAAAGTTGCATGAACTTTCTCAGGTCTTCTCTAAAGCTATCATCAAAGAGACAATCAACAGAAAGGTTGAAGACTTTCTCATGCTTTTCAAGAAAACTGCCTCACATGTCTCAAGGTGTCAGAAAAGTTAAACCTGATCAGAACGGATAGCCTAAGGTCAACTGTTATAAAGTGTACATGCTTTCCTAAAGTGCATAAGCAAAAGGGATCTTTCGTTGAAGAATTTCAAAGTTGCCCAGTTAAGGAATCTTCTCTAAGGCATGTGTCTGCACTCACTAACAGCATAATCCTCAAGAGACCAACAACTTTCAAAGCTAACCAACAAATATTTTTCAGAAGGACTATAAATACAAGAAACTTCAGAATTCAAGAAAGACACGTTGTTCATTCTCATACTTGAATACTCTTTTTTGAAACCAAAGTCTAGGAGACTTTTTCTTAAAGTTTCTAAGTTCTTGTATTCACAAAATAAGTTCTCTTTATAGTTTTGCTTAGTGCAGACCATGACTTATAGTAATCTGTAGCTCAGTGTATCCTATAATCATTTCATATCTTTGTACGCTGAGTTATTTGATTGTAACTTCAAACACTTTCACTACTATCCTTTGCACCTTCTGGTGTGTTGCCAGAATTTGTTAGTGTTGGGAAACACTGTGGCCTGAAGAGGCTTTGGGAAGAATACTTGGGTTTGTAGCCAGGAGTGGCTAGTGTTAAGAATACTTGGGTTTAAGACAGAAGTGGTTGGAGTCAAGAATACTGTTGCACTGGGCTAGTGCAGATTGTAAAAGCATTTTACAATAGTGAAAATCCTTCAGTCTAAAAGGACTGGACGTAGCTTCTGAGTTGGAAGTGAACCAAGATAAATTCCACTATATGTTTCTCTATTTCCTTTCTCAAGTCTGTTAAAATTATATATTTCGCCAAAGCGGTCTGTAGAATTTTTCAGAAAAAGAGTTTAAAACTTATTCAACCCCCACTTCCAAGTCTAACTCTATACCATCAGTGATGATACTTGTGTTAGCCCAACATGATGAAGGGTAATGATGTGCGTATGAGTATGTGCTTTGCTATAAGTTTTATTTGATGGTTATGATATATATATATATATATATATATATATATATATATATATATGATGGGGTTGTGATGATAGTTAATGATTTTGATGCAAAGCCTACATGTTTTTTATATGCATATACACATGATCACAAAGTATTCATATTGGTCACTTAGAATGTATAACTCACTCTCCATGTTGTCTTTTTAGCATTGTGATGCAAGACTTGCATGGGATGATGATGTAATTTATTTTGGAAACATATATTTTGGTGCCGAAGGTAAATTAGTGGTAATAGAATGCCTTGGCCGAAAATCGTTTGAGTTTTGGATGATGCATGTATTTTTATGACAATGGTGTTGATGTAGATATGGTGTTGATAACCCAATTCTATAAATACTTGACCTTATATTCTTTTGTGTATACATGTGTACATAATAGGCCAATTCTCTATAAACAACTATGTGAATTATTGACAATGAAAGTTTGATAGCCATTTTGATGACATTGATATTTATGGTTATGGAAATCCATGGATGGATAAAGTATCAAAATGTGAGATTAGGATTACAATGTTTATGCATGATTTAGATATGGAGTTGATGATTTAAATAATGTTTGGATTTGGTGCAAAAAGAACTTAGTGGATTGATGATACTCCCCTCATGTCTTGTGCCATATTTATGAGTGATTCTTGATGATTTTATACATAAAAAGGTCTAGGAATTGCATGTCCTAAGGTCCCAAGCATGATAGGATTTGAAAATGGAATTTGAAGGATCAAGGAGTGATCCACAAACAGTGGATCACTCTGTCTATAAAATTTCACAAAATAGGGCTTGAGGCAGTGCATTCCACGGCCAATGGAATGCTCTATTCTAAAATTTTAAAATTCTGGGCATTGTGGCAGTGCATTCCACGGCCAGTAGGAATTTTCCACGGCCAGTGGAATGCCCAGATGGGCTTTTCACGCGTTTTCTTGCCATGGTCTTGTACTCCTTGGTCCTCTATGCCTAATACTTCAATCCTTTATCCTTCATTGCTTGTTGTACATCTCTTTGACATGTTTTCCATAATCAAATGCATACGTTCCTAATTACCTTTAATAAATACCTTGTGTTTTCTTTGGATCTCTCCTTATATCTTTATATATGGGATGAGATGGATACCCTTGCATACACATTTTTCTTCTGCTGACTTTAAACTCTTTTCGTGTGCAATTATAAGGGTTTTGCTTTACGATCCAAATAATTCTCTTTTACTTGTGGAGTCCTTATTCTGACAGTTGTTTAATAGTGAAAAATTTACCTTAATTTTGATATTATCATTATTATTAATTACCGAATTAAGGGTGCCATATCATCTCTCACTATTTTGATTCAAAAATAAATACTCTCACTGAATAAAAAAATCATGTTGGAAGATTTTTCTAGTGGGCCAAGATCCATATATAGCCTCGTGTTAAGTCAACTTTAGCAAATTGCCCAACCCTTGGTTATTTAGGTAGTAAACATATTTCCGATTGCATCTCATGAAACTCTTGGATGATTAGACGGGTAACTTTTTACCCTTGTTCATCTTATTAATTTAAGCCCAACTATTGCCCCTTATTGAAAAACTTAGTGAAGTTAGGGCTTGATAAAAATAATTTGGATATTACAATTATCTCATCAGGTCTTACTAATATGAATGTTAACACCCTATTTTGGCAGACCCATTAATTATTGACATTAGTCTCGACAAGTGTTACTCATTAGAAGATGTTTAAACTTAATATTAATGCTTCTAGGATCTTCAATATGATTAAAGTTACCTAGTTAAGTCCAAGAACAAATGGTTGAATAATTCAATTGTTCATCATCCTTTACTAATATCAATAAAGCCACTATGCTTGGGTAGAACCTACACTTTATTGAAAATTGGAACACATTTTAGACTATTCATACCTTTAGGTGATTCTAATCCAATTGGAAAAACTGTCTATTTAAATAAAACTCAATAATTCATACTTGGATAATCCAATTATCCAATCATGTTCTACTAAACATAAGTAAAGGCACCTAGCTATGGTTTAACTTGTCATTTATTTATATCAAGTTTGACATTATTACTTATTGGAATGTATGATTGTCAGACTTAAGGGATTTCAATCTTCTTATTATTCTTTACTGACTTTCATTAAACGCTTTAACGCAAAATAAACCTCAAAACATGCAATCGAAATTGTGAAATAGTTACAGTCTTCCTACCAAAAACAAAAGAAAATAAACCTAAAGAAACTACAATGGCACCACTTCTTAAAGTCCCACTTCTAGGATCCACCATCCTTTGGAGTCACCACTCTATTGTTCCTTCGAGTGTTAATATTTTCTAGGTCTCTATCTTGTTGCCTCAACCCGATCAATATTACAAATATATATATATATATATATATATATATATATATATATATATGGAAACTAGTTTTACTACGAGTGGACGGTTAAGAAGAGAAGTATAACAGAATAAAGAGAGACACAACACATAGGCTATATTTAAATAAATTTAAAATATCTAAGACCACAATTATTCACTATGCAATATGTTAATTAATTAATTGAGTGATCAATTATATTTTAAATAAAACAAATTTTAAAACAAAATTAAACACACGGGGTTAACCAAAAACACACTACACAAAGAATTTTGGTAATTACGTTGACCGTTCAGCGAACAGGGTCAAGGGGAGGTTGCCCCTTATGGGGTGTCGGGTAGCATTCCAACCTAGAAATTTAGTGTTGTGATCAGATTAGTCTGGGAAAGATAGGTGAATCTGATGTGACCACTTAAGTACCAAATCTTTCCTAGCCAGAATGTCCCACTGACCATTAATAACTCAAAATTTTTAGTTAGGATTTTAAACAATTTGAAATCCTATTTGTAGTTTCAACTCTTGAATCTTAGATTTTTGAAACAGTCAAAGTTTAACTTTTAAACTGTATTTATTGACCACAACAATTATCCTAAAAATAAGAATAATCTTAATGTGTACCGTGTGGAGACTTTATATCGTCCATATCTATGATCTATAAGATTAGATCATCACTACAATTACACACTAGTCTTAACGTATTTATATATTCTCATATAAATACTTGACCAGGGACAATTTAAAAATAGTTCTCATATTGATTTATTATTTCAATGAGTAATAAAGGTTGTTAAACTATTTAACATAAATGCTTTATTCAAAATGGTGTATGATACGGGTCTTACTTAGGTCTCCTTTGGATCATTCTTTGCAATTTATTTTGGAATATTATTTTCTAGGAATTAATTAGACTTAGAATTAATTTTAGTTTCGACCTTGCATGACCATAATTTTCATTTTGGGCCACTTTTTTGTATAGGTATATATTTACTTTGGGCCACTTTTAGGCCATTTATTTTTAGATTTTGGGCTTTGAGTGAAGCTTTTACAAGCCCACCCAAGCCAATTTCGAATTTCCTATAGCCTATATATAGGCCTCTCTCTTTTGTAAATTACACATCGGAAATTAATTGGAGAAATTTAAAATGAGAAAGTCAGTAGCACACCACTGAAAATCTTATCCTTAGGTTTCTTCCCCTAGGATAGTGGTCTAGGGCTTTTCTCCTCCTAGAGGAGTAGCATCCAAAACCCTCTCTCCCACATAACAAACTCCTCCAAACCACCATAACAAACCTTAACCATATAACAAACCTTAACCACCTAACAAACTTCCTAACCTCCCATAATCACCTTATAACCACTTAACTCCCTCCTTTTTCTCCCTCCTCAATTTCGGTTACCACATTCCCAGGACTTCTTCATCCCTAAAATTCAACAAGGCAATTGGAATTCCAAAAAAAAAAAAAGAGGTTAGATCCTCTATTCTCAAAGTAAGCTTTGCCTACATCACCTATATAGGCTCTAGTATTTCCAATGTTATGGTCATGGATAAATTATGCAAATGTTGATCATTACCACTTACGGATCATTTGGTGATAGGAAGTTAGGAAGAGGGAACTGTAAGGGTCAGATCTGAAAGAAAATATTGAAATTCCTCTTGGATGTAATATATTATTAGGTAAAAGTAATTTCACTTCCATGAGTTCGGTAAAAATTAAATCCTTACCTAAGTAGTCATTTTGGACAATGGGAGGAATAAGAATTGGAATTGTTTTCTATTCTTTTAATTTAATATTTAATAATTTATTCAGGAAAACATTTTTTTGAAAAATAATATTTAATAATTCAATATATATGATTGAAAATATAAAAAAATTAAAAATAAATATTCATATAGAAAAAAAATTATATTAAAAATATTAGTTTTTTATTTATAAAATTAAGTTTATTAATTATACAATCTATTTATTTCCACCCATTTTATTTTTCATTCATCCAAATAAACTAAATGAAATTTCCCTATTTCTTTATCTGCTAGCTATATCTATCTAAACAATACATTTTTCTATTCTTCTATTTTCTTTCATGTCATTACTTTCCATGGTATTTCGTCTCTCGATCCAAACATCCAAACAAGGAGTTAGTCCAGCCCTTGTAACACCTTTCTTCTTGTATCATCTCTTAGTGCGTATTGTCTAGTTCAAATGTGCTCAAGAATTTTAGTAACATGATATCTTAGAAGACCAAAGTTCCGAATAATAGGCACTCAAGAATAGTCATATATTGCATGGTCAATAAACCATTGTCCAAGTAACGTGAATTTCATCCCTACCACAAAATGATGAAAAAACCGAGCATGGAGAAGACCAGCTAGGCGAGTATTCGTAGTCTTCAAACACCACTGCTAAAAGCATTCCCAATATCATTCTAACAAGTATAGGATTCTACTCCGAACAAAATCAAATTTCAATACACTTGGATTATTTTAAATTTTCATCACCTTCAAGATTACAGTTGAAATGAACAAGTTACCATCTCATTTCAAACATATTTCACTCTAAGATTTTTCACTGTCCAAGGAGGAAGGCAGTTTAAGACATAAATTGTCCCATTGAGTAAAGTAACTCCTTTTTTTCATGTCAGCAAGGCAACTTCTACAGGCCTGGTAAATTAGGCAACCAGTAAATTATGCAAGAGGGTGAAAAAGTAGTTGATGCAACATTTCAGAGAACCAAGAGCATAACAAAATCTTGATGTAAAAACAAACAAACTATATCGTCTTAAATCAAGCAGAGTTGAAAATGAACCAACTTAGGAACACATTTTATTTAGAAAAATTTACATGCAGGAAAAGCCTCTCAGATTGAAATCAGAGAAACCTACAGAACTCGGGATGAAGGGCTAATACAGAGTGTCTCGTTCAGGTAGATCCCAATTATCCTCATCCTCTTCCTTCTTGGTTGCTGGGACATGCTGCTTTTTCTGTGCTGAAGTTTTTGACATGGGGCGCCTGAGAATGACGTAAGGCAGACATGTATGAAAATTCAATTAATCTTTGTTAATGGTCATGGATATATATAACCAGAAATATTTCTCACACCACCTTACACAATATAATCTAGTGAGGCACCCAGTAGCAACTCCAACAATCCAATGGCCAAGAAATAGCAGACAAGTAAAAAAAGTTCACAGCAATATAACCCAACCACAGAAAACACAAGACAGTACAAAACTACATGAATACATAGAATAAGAACAAGCTAGCACCATTTTCCCAAACAAATCCGTCTCCTCCATATTCCATAAATAGATTTCACATTTGAGAAAAGGAATAAAGGAGCTGCCTAGTGATGACGGACAGGACTCTCATCTGGTGGTGGGGTCTCTGCAAAGGATAGATGTACAGTCTTACCCTTATAAATGGAGAGGTTAGGATTTGACTTATCACCTCAAGGTCATAAGGCAGCAATGTTTACATCACATCCAACATTAGTCAACTTTAGTTCTATTCAGAAAATTTTGCACTTTGAGCTCACTTAAATAGTTATATACAGTATATACCAATATACCACTGGTTACAACCAGTAAAGAGTAACACAAACAGGGAATGAATCCTTTCAAATGCTAATTTTTCACATGACATAACAAACAGACACAAAGGCCATGATTAGGTTTCACTAGTTTTAACAGGCCCAACCTTTTAGGGTTTGAGTTTATCCCACTCTTCACTTCAAAAACCACAAATGAATATACCCTCACAATCCATCTAATATAAAGGATCACCGCAACAAGATATCCATTCAAAAAGAAACATAAAAACTAATAGGCAGTACCCATTAATGGTCTTAGTGCTTTCCCCCCTTTTCAAACGACAAATTTATACAAACCACACAAGAAATATCAGCTCTCACAATCCAATGATCCATCAAACAAAGACCAAAAACCTTAATGTCGTGATTTGTGTGACTTCAACTGCCATTTCAAACCACAATTTAAAAGAGTAAACATTAACTTTAGTTCCTAAAATTGGTAGCATCAGAACACTTGTCCATAAACCTTAATGTTTATTTGTCGTCAATCAATTATATTCCTGACTTCCAGAAACTATCCCTTAGTCTCTTTGTTATCAATCAATTACAGTCCTGAATTTTAGAAACTATTACTTTAGCCTTTGAAATTATTTGTCATCAATCAAATACTTCAAAAGCGATCACTTTAGTCTCTAGAAGTGTTCGTCATCATCAACCAATTACATTGCTCCTCCAAGGAGGTAATTGATTGACAACAAGCAGTTTTAGACACAAACATGATGGTTTCCGAATGGCACTGACTAAAGTGATAGTTTAGGTCAGGGACTAACGTAGCTAATGATACCAAAGTGAAGATTCCTTATTTAAAAACATAACTTGAAAAGAGTAACATCATTAACGAATCCTTGGTGTTGCTCTCATGGCCATTCCTAAAAGGAAGAGAAGAAGGAAGGAAGGACCTTTTGCGGTAACGTTTGGCAACCTCACGGGTTTTGCGTTTTTTTTCTTCTAGATTGTTCTCGAAGTATCTTCTCCTCTTGCACTCTTGAATGACGCCGGCCTTGAAGACCTCTCTGCGGAACCTGTCGACGAGCCTCTCTTTGGGCTCGTCATCCCCGACGACAACCTGAACGTTGTAGGGTGATCGGAAGAAGAGCGTGTTGGAGTACGCAAGGGAGGGGCATATCACGGAGGACAACTCACTGCTACAAGATGAAGATGAAGATGAATTGGGAGAAACTAATGGCTCTGAGGGTTTGTGGGTATGAGAAGGAGGACGGAAGGGAGTGGGTGAAGGAGGGAGGTTCAGCTGGAGTGGGGGTTGTGTCTGTTTTGTGGGTAAGAAGAAAGAGAGGAACTTGTTGATGGTGAACGAGGCAGCCATGGGTCACTGATAATGATCATCATCACGATGCAATGGAACCAAAACCTTTATCTATCTATCCATCTATCACAATCTACTTACAGACAATTTTGTTGGAAATTTCTTTTTACACTCCCCCACTTTCTATTTATGCCCCCTTTTAAATTCTTTTATTATTATTAATAATTCCTCCTTCCCCAAAGTTGTTGGGAATCCTCATTTCCCTCCACATCTTTCAAGGAAAAAAATTCATCTAATTTGATTATAAAATTAAGAAAATTTCTTCGTACACCATAATTTTTTCTCATCATATAAAGGGGTCTTTGGATGATATTTGATCATTGCCTTGTAGTCTAAGCATGGTCTTCTTAATTTGTTTCACCAACTACAAAGGTGGAAAAAATTTTTACTCAGGTGAGATTCTCAAGAATGAATTTGGTTTACTATGACTAGAGTATTTTCTTTACTCTGACCTCTACCATTGGCATCCTTAAGAGGATGGATATTAATACGTTGAATGTTTCGTGAAGCAATATCATTACTACAAAAAAGGTTTGTATTGATGGTTTCTGTAACATCCTAAAAACTTTATTCTCATGTATAATCATTTTGATTTAGACCATCAATGATATTATCCATTTTATCTTAACTTTCTACATAAATTTTGGTTAGGACAACATCTTCAATTTAACCTTTTTCCCATGGTAAATAATTTTAACTTTATACCTTAGGTAAAAGTTAATCAAATAACTTATTACATATTTCCTTAGTTATTAATTTCTTTGGCTTTTCTAATTACTCTCATCAAATTACCACATACTCCACTCAAAATGCGTCATCTTGTACACATTTTAATTGTTAGTTAGAGTCCGAATTTGGAAATGTGGTCAACTACAAAGTTGTTCCTCTTTTTATTAGCTTTCC
This sequence comes from Clitoria ternatea, assembly GCA_037962975.1. Lineage (NCBI taxonomy): Eukaryota > Viridiplantae > Streptophyta > Magnoliopsida > Fabales > Fabaceae > Clitoria > Clitoria ternatea. The sequence continues at coordinate 21,045,408 of CM075675.1, forward strand.
AACAAGACCAAATTTGTTAAAATTCATTAAGATATGAGAGAGAGATATGCCCAAAATACCAAAACAGTGTCAGAATTGATATTTTACTTCAATCATATCATCTTGTACATATTTTAATGCCTAGTTAGAGTCCGAATTTGAAAAAGTGGTAAACTAAAAAGTTGTTCCTTGTTGTCTTAGCTTTCCAACAAGACTAAATTTGTTAAAATCCATTAAGATATGAGAGAGATATGCCCAAAATACCAAAATAGTGTCAGAATTGATATTTACTTCAATCAAACAAGCTACATTATGTAGGCTGCGGAAATGGTCAACAATCCAGCCCATTTTTCTCACCTAAAACCTCCATTATCACCACAATTAATGCACCTAACATCCCACTATAATCCCATTATGAAAAGTTTATTCCCCACTTGTCATTTGCATCATTAAATTAACACTACATCTTATTCTCAAGTCTGAATTCTTAGAACAAGTTAAAGTTAGTGAAGTCTCTCTCTTATTTTCTTTCATTTTCTCCATGAAGTTCACTCTTGATCTGAAGCTAGGACAATAATAAACATTTTCAACCACTTTAGGAACGTCCATTAAGGTAAGAGGGGATAGGGTTGTGAATAAATATGGAATGGGTAGAATTGCATGCTATTTTAAGATTTCCATATTTATTTTTGTAACTTGCTACTTAATTTCGAAGCTAAAACTGTGTGAATTTGACTTTGACTTCTTCATAAAAGTTATATATCTTTTCGTTATGTGAATTTTGAGGCTTGAACCAACTGATTTGGATATGTATAGCATGAGTTATAGTCAAAATACTACAGTATGTCTGTTCTGGAATATGTACCTTCTATTTTGCGTAAATATTAATATTATGGGAATTATACATACATATTTAGACTTTGATGTCTTCATAAAAGTTGTAGATATTTATGCTATGGATCTATAGAAAGTGGTTTCAAGTTAAAAGGATATCTTTAGCTCTAGTTATACCTAAAATACAGAAGTATGTTCATGTTAAAAATCTGCTGACGTGAATCACTATTTATATTTTTAAAACTGGGAATTTTGTGATGAGAATTAGTGTTTAGTGTCTTCATAAAGGTTTTAGATATTTGTGTTATGAGTAATTTAGAACTGGTATCATGCCAAAATTATTTTTGTAGCTCCAGAAACGTTGAATTTACTAACATATGTACGTTTTGTTACTTTCTTTGAGATAGTTTAGTATACTATGAATTTGTGATATTTCTGTTTGGATTTGAAATTTTCGGTCTTCATAAAAATTATAGATAATGAAATTATTGAAACACATAACTTGGTCTCATTCAAAAATTATTTTTATACCATGAGTTATAGCTAATTTACTAAAGATTGCTAAACCAGTAAATTTTCCAGCAATTGGTGATAATGAAAAATGATAACCTATTGACTATTATGTGATTATATGATGTTTCTATTTGGAATTTAAAATTATGGTCTTCATGAATATTGTAGATAATTTTGTTATGAAACTACAAAAAGTGGAATTATTTAAAAAGGATTTGATTTGCTCATGTTATGGTCTTGTTACTAATGTATGTTGCTATTGTAAATTTCTGAAATTTACCTATGATGATTATTATGGATGAAAATGATATTTTCCATGGGGGTAATGATTTATTTATGAATTATTGAGGGATTATTAATTATTATGGATGTTATTGAGTGTCCTATGGATGCCATACAGTATATCTTTGTGATGAATAATTATGAATGACTAAATTAATGTATACATGAATGCCTTGTGATTTATTGAGATATGTTGTTGAATTGTAAATCCATGATTTTGAGAATTGATATATGTGATGTGTCCTTTGAGGACTTATGGCCTTCAAGTGATTATGGAAGTATTGATATCATGGTATGTTAAATTGATAAAGAGAATTAAAGGCATTCATGCATCATGAGCATTTGGACGCACCATGCAATTTAAGGGTTCCATGATTGCCGGCCCTGGTGAGGGGTTTACTCTTTGATGAGTTAAAGCTTTATTTTCGTTGAGCGCCATGAAGTGTAGGGATTCATGGTTTATGCTAAGTCCTACTTGTGTACTTCGGTACTTGAGTGCCATGAAGGGTAGGGATTCATGGTATATGCTAAGTCCTACTTGTGTACTTTGGTATTTGAGCGCTACGAAAGGTAGGGATTCGTGACATTATACTAAGTCCTACTTGAGTCTCTATGAGACTTTTTACTGCAGTATTCCTGTAACATCCTGCTTTTAATAATAGCTCTATTTTGTAAATTATGAAGTATGGAAGGTCTGTAAGGGATAATCAATGAATAGAACATCCAATGGATGGCCTGTATTACTTCAAAAATTCCATTTTTGAGTAAAATTATGGAATTTATATAGATCCTTGTTGAAAATATCCATTTTTTTGAGTGAAGAATGAAAATTCCGAGTGACTAAGATAAATTTCGAGTGAAAAATGGAAATACCGAGTGAAGGTTGTGTTTTCCGAGTGGAACATGGCCGAGAAGGTTTATTCCGAGTGGAATTCTTGCCCCAGAGACACTTTTGTGTGAAGTGGACTGACAGAACCACTTCTGGGTGAAAGAATCCGAGTGACTCACCTTGGAGTGACTCACTGCAGAGTCAAACACCTCAGAAAGACTCATTTCTGAGTCAAGTACTCTTTAAAGACTCGTTTCCGAGTCAAATGCTTCCGAATGACTTGTTTCCGAGTCAATCATAGTCAGATGTTGCAATTCTGACTAAAAGTTCACTGAGTGCCTTCATTTCCGAGTGAAGTACAGAGGAAAATGTACTTTCGAGTGGAAGGATTCCGACTGGGGACACACGGTATATGATTGATGTACACTAGAATAACTTCCTGAGTGAAGAAGAAAATAGGTCAACTTTGAGGGTGAAATGCCGAATGAAAGATATCCGAGTGTGACTCCGAGTGAGATGGTACCGAGTGGAACCGTGTGAGTGAAGACACGATTCAAAGATGAGTTTACAAATGAGGAACTGAGTGTTGAAGACTGAGTGAAAAAGGGAATCGGTTTGGATTATTTTTGCCAAGAGAAGAGTGATTGAATGATGATCAATAAAGATTATTTTACTGAGTGACAAATTTGAGTGCATGAGTCGGTTTCAGAAGAGTTCTACCGAGCAGAGACTTAAAGAGTTGGGTATCGGTTTTAATTGATTTACCAAGTGGACAGCCGAGTGAAATAAGTCAGCTTTGAGGGAATTCACCGAGTGAGAACTATTTAGGAATTGAGTCGGTGTTGTAAGGAATTTCCCAGTAAGAACCGATCGGCTATTGACTCGGATTTAAGATAAATAGCTGAGTGATGGATTAGGTGGGTATGAGTTGGCTCTGACTGACTTAATTGAATGAAAATGGATCAATTTAAACTCTTATGCCAAGAGGGAAGCCGAGTGTGAGATGACTCGGACTTGAGTGATGATGCCAAGTAGACAGATTGAGAGTTGACTCGGTTTTGCTGAGTGAAAAACTGAGTGAAGAATGGCTCGTGCCGAGTGAAAACTGAATGAGAAGGACTCAGATTTCCTTCTTTTCACGTTACTGACAATTTCCAGTCAGCATGGGTAGGATTCCAGTCGGCTTAGAGGTTAACCGAGTGAATTCCAGTCGGTTTTCAGTGCCAGGAGTAACTTTTTGACTCCAATCTTGTCTCTTACGCATAGTTTAATATATCTAAACCCATTATGCACCCCTAGTATGTAGGACGGCCAGAAGTGGACCATTATAAGCCCACTTTCTTATTTTTAATCCTCCATTATCTCCACTAACAGCACTAAAAATCCACTTATGGGAAAGTTGTTCCCCACTTATCATTACATTATTAACACTACCTCTGTTGAGAACCCTTAGAACCAAGTTAGTGAATATCTTCTTTCAATTTCTTCCTTAATACTCCTTCGAACAGAAGCCAAGACAGCAAGAGGCCATTTTCAGTCGGCAAACCAAGTAAGAGGGGACAGGGTTGTGAATATTTATGAAATGGGTAGAGTTGTATGCTGTTCTAGGATTCCAGTTTTAATTTCGTATCTTGTTGCTTAATTTTGAAGCTGAAAACGTATGAATGTGACTCTAACTTCTTCATGAAAGTTGTAGATCTATTTGTTATGTGAAGTTTGAGACTTGATTCAACTGATTTGGATATGTATAAAAAAAGTTATAGCCAAAATACTACAGCATGACCGAGTGAAATGTTTAAGCTATGTTCTGTGCATATTTTGACATTCTGGGAATTAAACATGCATAATCAGCCTTTGATGTCTTCATGACAGTTGTAGATATTCATGTTATGGATCTATAAAAAGTGGTTTCAAGTTAAAAAGATGCTTTTAACTCTATATATGCTCAAAATACAGAAGTATGTTCATGATAAAAATCTGTTAACTATGAAATTCGAATCTTATTTTCAAAACTGTAAATTTTGTTGTGTGAATTAATGGTTGGTATCTTCATGAAAGTTGTAGATAATTATGTTAAGAGTAATTTAAAACTGGTTTCATGTTAAAATCATTTTTATAGCTCCAGAAACGTTGAAAATACTAATATATGTACATTTTGAAAACTCACCTGGAGGCAGTGTTGTATTTTGTGGATAAATGGTATTTCTGCTTAGAATTTGAATTTATGATCTTCATGAAAGTTGTAGATAATTGTGTTATGAGTAATTTAGGATTGGTCTGATGTCAAAACTATTTTTGTAACTCCAGAAACGTTGAAAATACTAATATATGTACGTTTTAAAAACTCACCTGGAGGCAGTGTTGTATTTTGTGGATAAATGGTACTTCTACTTAGAATTTGAATTTATTATCTTCATAAAAGTTGTGGATATTTGTGTTAAGAGTAATTTAGAACTGGTTTCACACAAAAATCATTTTTGTAGCTCCAGAAATGTTCAAATTACTAATATATGTACGTTTTGAAAACTCACCTTGAGGCAGTGTGGTATTTCATGGATAAGTGATATTTCTGTTTGGAATTTGAAATTGTGTTCTTCATGAAAGTTGTATACAATTATGTTATTAAACTACAAAAAGTGGAATCACCTAAAAAGGATTTGATTTTCTCATGTTATGGCTGTTTTACTAACGTATGTTGCTGTTAGGAATGCTGAAACTCACTTATAAAGGCTATTATGAATGAAAATGATATTTTCTCTATGGGTAATAATTTATTATTGAATTCTTGAGTGATTATGAATTATTATGAATGTTGTTGAGTATCATACAGTTTGTATATTGTGGTGGTGAATAATTATGAATAATGAAATTAATTTATATGTACATGAATGCCTTGTGGTTATTAACATATGTGGTTAAAATAGTAAATCTATGATTTTGTGAATTATTATGTGTATTATGTCCCTTAAGGACTTGTATTTTCTAAGAGGTTTTGGAAATGTGGATATCATGGTATGTTAAATCATAAAGAGAATTAAAGGCATTCATGCATCATAAGCATTTGGACGCACCATGGAATTTAGGGGTTCCATGATTGCCTACCCTGGTGGGGGGTTACTCTATGATGAGTTTAAGCCCTATTTTCACAAGAACCATGAAAGTGTAGGGATCCATGGTTGTGCAAATTCCTACTGGTATACTTATTTGTGCAGGAGCCATGAAAGTATAGGGATTCATGGTTATGCTAATTCCTACTTGTGCACTCAATTTCGCAGGAGCCATGAAAGTGTAGGGATTCATGGTTATGCTAATTCCTACTGGAGTCTCTATGAGACTTTTTACTGCAGTATTCCCACCAAACCAAATGGATCCAGCATGACATCATTGACTAATTAAAGACTCATTAAATATAAATGAACTCGTCTGGCATATCCATCATATCATTATGATTTGTTGATTGTGTTTGTGCAATTTTATCTATTTTATACTTATTCTATATTCTGTCTCACTCTTACATTAATTTTTACAGTGAATGTCATGCAGAATGAAGAGTGATGCCATGATTGATGCCTATATGAATTATTACTTGGACTTTGATTTTATGGGTTGTAATAAGTATAACGTATCATGTACCGTTATTTTCTAAATTGTTTCCGCTACTTAAATATTTTCTTGAATTTAATTATTCACGACTAGTACGTATGATAATATTCCGTAAGTATCAACTGTTACGTGAACTCTGAATTTAATTTATGAATTTTAAAATGATCTTTTAAAAAGCAAAAAATTTATTCGGAAAGTTATACGGGATGTCACATTGGTGGTATCAGAGCATTTTCAAAAATTCAGGACCAATTACTATGACATGTATTGATTCTTGATATACTATGTGAATTGTTTGATTAATTATTTGATAATATGTTACGTATGTGCTATATGACTTGTGCCTGACTGATAAATTACAAAATGATTTGTTTGATTACTATTGGTAATATGATAAATGTGTTATACAATTTATTGCTTAACTGATAAACTATAGAATACTTATAGTTATGTTATAATACAATATATTTTTCCTTAGAATTAGTATAAACCAAACTACGAATGTAGGATGACAAGAAACAACAACAACAACAACAACGATATGGCAGCTGCTTTCAACCGCTTGGCAGAAGCCATAGAAAGACAAAACCAACCAAGGAGCACTGGAGGACTCCATGGGTTAGATCACTTCCTGAAAAGAAAACCTTCACAATTCAAAGGGGGTTATAATCCAGAAGGAGCGTATCTCTGGGCTAAGGAAATGGAGCGCATCTTTCGAGCATTTCCCTGTACAGAATACGAAAAGGTGGAGTATGCCACCTATATGTTGGTGGAAGAGGCAGAAAACTGGTGGATTCATGCTAGAATCCGTATGATCGAGGCTGACAGACCCTTGAACTGGGTCAACTTCAAAGACTGTTTCCTAGAGAAATATTTTCCAGCAAGTGTGAAAAGCCGTAAACAGCTGGAATTTATGGAGCTGAAACAAGGCTCAATGTCTGTTGGAGAATATGCTGCAAAGTTTGAAGAACTATCTCTCTTTTACCCTCCTTTTCAACAGGCTGGTGCCGAAGAATCAAAATGTGTTAAATTTGAGAATGGGCTGAATCTGGAAATCAAAGAGGTGATAGGGTACCAAGAAATTCGGAGTTTTCCTATTCTGATCAACAAATGCAGAATTTTTGAAGAAAATCACCAAGCCAGACTGGCACATGAAAAGGCCAATAGACAACTGAAACCTCAGTCAGTTGATTTCAAAAGAAGAGGATCGTTCTATCAAAGTCGTTTCAAGGGAGGATCATCATCATCATCTTCTGAAAGACGTAACAATATGAGATGTCTAAAGTGCGGAGGTAACCATCACATACGTGATTGCAACAGATGTCTTGAAGATGTCACTTGCTATCGTTGTAATCAGAAAGGTCACATCAGTCCAAATTGCCCTCAGAACCGTCAAAACGACAGCAACACTATGAATAATCAAAGAGGCTCTAACTATTAAGGAGGTCGTGGAGAAAATACGTGAGCTGCTCAACCTCAAAGACAGAAAAGGGAGTCAACAGACCAGAGGTTACAGCCAACAACTGGGAGAGTCTTTGCCATCAGCGGTTCAGAGGCAGACCAAGTTGATGACCTCGTGCAAAGTAAGTGTGAGATCAATGGTACAATCTTATATGTGTTATTTGATTCTGGTGCTACACATTTATTTATTTCTGATGAGTGTGTTGGACGTCTTCAATTACCTGTGAATCCTATGAGATATGATCTGATTGTTTCCACTCCCACCGGTACACAACTTAGGACTACTAAGGTGTGTAACGATTGTTCTGTACTCATAGAAGGTAAAAACTTTCTTGTCGATCTTGTTTGTTTACCTTTGAAGGATCTGGAAGTGATCCTAAGGATGAACTGGTTATCAGTGAATCGAGTCTTGGTGGATTGTCATAACAAGACTGTGATATTTCCATCAGAAGAAAATCTTATTTCTGACAACCTCAAGGTCTTTACCTTACAAGGTGAAATTCAATTATTTGCCTTGTTTACTCTTTCCAAAGGAGATGGTGAATCTAAAGCAATCGAGATGCCAGTTGTTTCTGAATTCCCTGAAGTATTTCCCGAGGATGTCTCAAGTTTACCTCCAGAACGCGAGATAGAATTCTCAATTGATTTAATTCCAGGAGCAGAACCAGTATCTAAGGCCCCATATCGTATGTCACCTATTGAACTGGCAGAACTGAAGAAGCAAATTGAGGAGTTGTTGGAGAAACATTTCATCAGGCCTAGTGTGTCACCATGGGGAGCGCCAGTATTACTTGTCAAGAAGAAAGATGGAAGCATGAGATTATGTGTAGATTATCGTCAGTTGAACAAATTGATGGTGAAGAATAGATATCCTTAGCCCAGAATTGATGATTTGATAGATCAATTGAGAGGTGCTACTGTATTTTCCAAGATTGATCTGCGATCGGGTTATCATCAAATTCGTGTCAAGTCCGAGGATATTCCAAAGACAGCTTTTAGAACACGCTATGGCCATTACGAGTATCTTGTGATGCCCTTCAGAGTAACCAATGCCCCAGCTGTATTCATGGATTACATTAATCGAGTGTTCCATTCATACTTAGATCAGTTTGTTATTATCTTCATTGATGACATTCTGATTTATTCTAACACGTGGGAGGAACATTAAAAGCATCTTCGAGTGGTATTACAGATTCTGAAAGAGAAGCAGTTGTATGCCAAGTTGTCTAAATGTGAATTCTAGTTGAAGGAGGTAAAGTTTCTAGGCCATGTAATCTCAAGCGAAGGAGTGTCTATGGACCCTTCTAAAATTGAAGCTGTAACGAACTAGAAGAGACCTACTTCAGTCACTGAGATACGAAGCTTCCTGGGATTAGCTGGTTATTATCGGAGATTCATTGAGGGGTTTTCTCAAATTGCCCTACCAATGACTCGTCTAACCCGGAAGAATCAACCTTTTGATTGGACGCCAGAATATGAGAGAAGTTTCCAGGAACTAAAAATAAAGCTTACATCTGCTCCAGTCTTAACCTTACCTAACCCACAAGAAGACTTTGTAGTTTATTGTGATGCTTCTAAGATGGGCTTAGGTTGTGTCTTGATGCAGCAACGAAGAGTGGTTGCCTATGCTTCTAGGCAGTTGAGACCACATGAAATGAACTATCCAACGCATGATCTAGAATTGGCAGCAGTGGTATTTGCTCTGAAAATCTGGAGACACCATTTGTATGGAGTCAAGTTTGAAGTGTTCAGTGACCACAAGAGCTTGAAGTATTTGTTCGATCAAAAAGAATTGAACATGAGGCAGCGAAGATGGATGGAGTTTCTTAAAGATTATGATTTTGATTTGAAGTACCATCCAGGAAAAGCAAATGTGGTGGCAGATGCACTTAGCCGAAAGTCCATTCATATGGCATCTTTGATGATAAAAGAGATGGAGATGATAGAACAGTTCAGAGATATGAACTTGGGTGTGGAGTTGAAATCTTCAAAAAGTATGACTTTGGGAACTTTGAAAATAACCAATGATTTTCTGAAGCTGATAGGTGAAATACAGACAGAGGACTTGCAACTACAGGAGTTGAGAGAGTTACAGGCGAATGGAAAAGATATGGGATTACAAGAAGGATTAGATGGAATTTGGAGAATCAGAAGAAGAATTTGTGTACCAGATAATGTTGATCTGAGAAGGACAATTCTAGAAGAAGCGCATAAAAGTATGTTGAGCATTCATCCTGGATCAACTAAGATGTATCAAGACCTGAAGAAAAGCTTTTGGTGGCCAAGGATGAAGAAAGAAATAGCCGAATATGTGTCTTCATGTCTGGTGTGTCAAAAAGCCAAAGTGGAACATCAAAAGCCATCTGGTAAACTACAACCATTAGAGATTCCTGTCTGGAAATGGGATGATATTTCAATGGACTTTGTGTCAGGATTACCAAGGACTCGTTTAGGAAACGATGCAATTTGGGTTATTGTAGACATATTGACTAAGTCAGCTCACTTCCTTCCAATGAATATGAAGAATTCTCTACAAAAGTTGGCACAATTATATGTGAAAGAGATCGTGAGACTTCATGGTGTACCATCTAGTATTGTGTCAGATAGAGATCCGAGGTTCATTTCCCGATTCTAGGGAAGCTTGCATCAGGAGTTGGGTTCGAGACTTCGATTAAGTTCAGCTTATCATCCCCAAACAGATGGACAGTCAGAGTGTACCATACAAAGTTTGGAAGACTTACTGCGATCTTGTGTACTTGAACATGGTGGTAGTTGGGAGCAGTTTCTTCCACTGATTGAATTCAAGTATAACAATAGTTACCATAGCAGTATTGGTATGGCTCCATTTGAGGCATTATATGGTAGAAAGTGTCAAACGCCCCTTTGTTGGTTAGAAACTGGTGAAAGTTTGGCGTTAGGACCTGAAATTGTGCAACAGACTACTGAACAAATAGAAATAATCAGAGAAAAGATGAAGGCATCCCAAGATAGACAGAAGCACTATTACGATAAGAGGAGGAAACCACTTGAATTCCAAGTCGGTGAGCATGTATTTTTGAAGGTTTCACCTCACAAGGGGATTGGCCGAGCATTGAAGAGTAAGAAGTTGAGTCCAAGGTTCATTGGACCATATGAAATTCTAAAGAGGATTGGTACAGTAGCGTATCAGATTGCACTTCCTCCTCACCTGGCAAATTTACACAATGTGTTTCATGTATCACAGCTGAGGAAGTATATACAAGACCCCACTCATGTGATTGCTGCTGATGATGTTGAAGTTAGAGAAAATCTAACCATTTCTACAGAACCCACACAGATCATAGAAAGGTCGATTAAACGCCTGAGAAACAAGAATGTACCATTGGTGAAGGTTGCATGGAAACAAGGAAATGATGTAACTCTGACTTGGGAGCGTGAAGATGCTATGAGGACACAGTATCCAGAATTGTTTCACTGAAAAGTGCGTTATGTTAAATTTCGAGGACGAAATTTTTATTAGGGTGGGAGAAAAGTAACATCCTGCTTTTAATAATAGCTCTATTTTGTAAATTATAAAGTATGGAAGGTCTGTAAGGGATAATCAATGAATAGAACATCCAATGGATGGCTTGTATTACTTTAAAAATTCCATTTTTGAGTAAAATTATGGAATTTATATAGATCTTTGTTGAAAATATCCATTTTTCCGAGTGAAGAATTAAAATTCTGAGTGACTAAGATAAATTCCGAGTGAAAAATGGAAATACCGAGTGAAGGTTGTGTTTTCCGAGTGGAACATGGCCGAGAGGGTTTATTCCGAGTGGAATTCTTGCCCCAGAGACACTTTTGTGTGTAGTGGACTGACAGAACCACTTCTGGGTGAAAGAATCCGAGTGACTCACCTTGGAGTGACTCACTGCAGAGTCAAACACCTCAGAAAGACTCATTTCCGAGTCAAGTACTCTCCAAAGACTCGTTTCCGAGTCAAATGCTTCCGAATGACTTGTTTCCGAATCAATCATAGTCAGATGTTGTAATTCTGACTGAAAGTTCACTGAGTGCCTTCATTTTCGAGTGAAGTACAAAGGAAAATGTACTTTCGAGTGGAAGGATTCCGACTGGGGACACACGGTACATGATTGATGTACACTAGAATAACTTCCTGAGTGAAGAAGAAAAGAGGTCAACTTTGAGGGTGAAATGCCGAATGAAAGATATCCGAGTGTGACTCCGAGTGAGATGGTACCGAGTGGAACCGTGTGAGTGAAGACACGATTCAAAGATGAGTTTACAAATGAGGAACTGAGTGTTGAAGACTGAGTGAAAAAGGGAATCGATTTGGATTATTTTTGCCGAGAGAAGAGTGATTGAATGATGATCAATAAAGATTATTTTACTGAGTGACAAATTTGAGTGCATGAGTCGGTTTCAGAAGAGTTCTACCGAGCAGAGACTTAAAGAGTTGGGTATCGGTTTTAATTGATTTACCGAGTGGACAGCCGAGTGAAATAAGTCAGCTTTGAGGGAATTCACCGAGTGAGAACTATTTAGGAATTGAGTCGGTGTTGTAAGGAATTTCCCAGTAAGAACCGATCGGCTATTGACTCGGATTTAAGATAAATAGCTGAGTGATGGATTAGGTGGGTATGAGTCAGCTCTGACTGACTTAATTGAATGAAAATGGATCGATTTAAACTCTTATGCCAAGAGGGAAGCCAAGTGTGAGATGACTCGGATTTGAGTGATGATGCCAAGTAGACAGATTGAGAGTTGACTCGGTTTTGCTGAGTGAAAAACTGAGTGAAGAATGGCTCGTGCCGAGTGAAAACTGAGTGAGAAGGACTCGGATTTCCTTCTTTTCACGTTACTGACAATTTCCAGTCAGCATGGGTAGGATTCCAGTCGGCTTAGAGGCTAACCGAGTGAATTCCAGTCGGTTTTCAGTGCCAGGAGTAACTTTTTGACTCCAATCTTGTCTCTTGCGCATAGTTTAATATATCTAAACCCATTATGCACCCCTAGTATGTAGGACGGCCAGAAGTGGACCATTATAAGCCCACTTTCTTATTTTTAATCCTTCATTATCTCCACTAACAGCACTAAAAATCCACTTATGGGAAAGTTGTTCCCCACTTATCATTACATTATTAACACTACCTCTGTTGAGAACCCTTAGAACCAAGTTAGTGAATATCTTCTTTCAATTTCTTCCTCAATACTCCTTCGAACAGAAGCCAGGACAGCAAGAGGCCATTTTCAGTCGGCAAACCAAGTAAGAGGGGACAAGGTTGTGAATATTTATGAAATGGGTAGAGTTGTATACTGTTCTAGGATTCCAGTTTTAATTTCGTATCTTGTTGCTTAATTTTGAAGCTGAAAACGTATGAATTTGACTCTGACTTCTGCATAAAAGTTGTAGATCTTTTTGTTATGTGAATTTTGAGACCTGATTGAACTGATTTGGATATGTATAACAAAAGTTATAGCCAAAATACTACAGCATGACCGAGTGAAATGTTTAAGCTATGTTCTGTGCATATTTTGACATTCTGGGAATTATACATGCATAATCAGCCTTTGATGTCTTCATGACAGTTGTAGATATTCATGTTATGGATCTATAGAAAGTGGTTTCAAGTTAAAAAGATGCTTGTAACTCTATATATGCTCAAAATACAGAAGTATGTTCATGATGAAAATCTGTTAACTATGAAATCCGAATCTTATTTTCAAAACTGGGAATTATGTTGTGTGAATTAATGGTCGGTGTCTTCATGAAAGTTGTAGATAATTATGTTAAGAGTAATTTAAAACTGGTTTCATGTTAAAATCATTTTTATAGCTCCAGAAACGTTGAAAATACTAATATATGTACATTTTGAAAACTCACCTGGAGGCAGTGTTGTATTTTGTGGATAAATGGTATTTCTGCTTAGAATTTGAATTTATGATCTTCATGAAAGTTGTAGATAATTGTGTTATGAGTAATTTAGGATTGGTCTCATGTCAAAACTATTTTTGTAACTCTAGAAACATTGAAAATACTAATATATGTACGTTTTGAAAACTCATCTGGAGGCAGTGTTGTATTTTGTGGATAAATGGTATTTCTGCTTAGAATTTGAATTTATGATCTTCATGAAAGTTGTGGATATTTGTGTTAAGAGTAATTTAGAACTAGTTTCACACAAAAATCATTTTTGTAGCTCCAGAAATGTTCAAATTACTAATATATGTACGTTTTGAAAACTCACCTTGAGGCAGTGTGGTATTTCGTGGATAAGTGATATTTCTGTTTGGAATTTGAAATTATGTTCTTCATGAAAGTTGTAGACAATTATGTTATTGAACTACAGAAAGTGGAATCACCTAAAACGGATTTGATTTACCCATGTTATGACTGTTTTACTAACGTATGTTGCTGTTGGGAATGTTGAAACTCACTTATAAAGGCTATTATGAATGAAAATGATATTTTCTCTATGGATAATAATTTATTATTGAATTCTTTAGTGATTATGAATTATTATGAATGCTGCTGAGTATCATACAGTTTGTATATTGTGGTGGTGAATAATTATGAATAACAAAATTAATTTATATGTACATGAATGCCTTGTGGTTATTGACATATGTGGTTGAAACAGTAAATCCATGATTTTGTGAATTATTATGTGTATTGTGTCCCTTAAGGACTTGTATTTTCCAAGAGGTTTTGGAAATATGGATATTATGGTATGTTAAATGATAAAGAGAATTAAAGGCATTCATGCATCATAAGCATTTGGACGCACCATGGAATTTAGGGGTTCCATGATTGCCTACCCTGGTGGGGGGTTACTCTATAATGAGTTTAAGCCCTATGTTCACAAGAACCATGGAAGTGTAGGGATCCATGGTTGTGCAAATTCCTATTGGTATACTTATTTGTGCAGGAGCCATGAAAGTGTAGGGATTCATGGTTATGCTAATTCCTACTTATGCACTCAATTTCACAGGAGCCATGAAAGTGTAGGGATTCATGGTTATGCTAATTCCTACTAGAGTCTCTATGAGACTTTTTACTGCAGTATTCCCACCAAACCAAATGGATCCAGCATGACATCATTGACTAATTAAAGACTCATTAAATATAAATGAACTCGTCTGACATATCCATCATATCATTATGATTTGTTGATTGTGTTTGTGCAATTTTATCTATTTTATACTTATTCTATATTCTGTCTCACTCTTACATTAATTTTTATAGTAAATGTCACGCAGAATGAAGAGTGATACCATGATTGATGCCTATATGAATTATTACTTGGACTTTGATTTTATGGGTTGTAATAAGTATAACATATCATGTACCGTTATTTTCTAAATCGTTTCCGCTACTTAAATATTTTCTTGAATTTAATTATTCACGACTAGTACGTATGATAATATTCTGAAATTATCAACTGTTACGTGAACTCTGAATTTAATTTATGAATTTTAAAATGATCTTTTAAAAACGCGAAAAATTTATTCGGAAAGTTATACGGGACGTCACAATTCCCACTAAATTAAAATGGATCCAGCATGACATCATTTAACTAAAATAAAGATTATTAAATGTAAATGACCTTGTTTGGCATATTCATCATATCATAATTGTTTGTTGATTGTGTTTGTGTAATTTTACTTATTTTATATTTATTCTATATTTTATCTCACTCTTACATTATTTTTACAGTGCACGCTTCACAGAATGACGAGTGGTCCAATTAATGAAGTTTTTTATGTTTTATTGCTTGGACTTTGATTTCATTTGAGATTTAATGTGTTGTAATAATATTATGTACCTCGTACTGCAATCTTATTTATCGTTTCCACAATGTAAATGTATTATGTTTTATTCGTTAACGACTAGTATGCATGATAATATTCCGAATTTATCAATTTTTACGTGACCTCATAATTTAAATTACGAATTTCAGAATGATTCTTTAAACGCAAAAAATTTATTTCAAAAATTTGGGTTAATTAATTGAAATTTGTAATTTGGGTTTTGGGTGTCACAGTTTCACACCTATCAATGTCAATGGTTTTGTGTGCAAAAAATATATGTGCTCAAAATGACTTGCTTACAATGTTAGTGCTTCAAACCGTAGGCATTGATGCTTCATTATCTACATTTAAATAACGAAACTATAGACAATATAGTAATTATTTTTTACAGTTCTAGAAAGGAACAACTAACAAAAGGGATATAATTGTTTGAGGTTAAAATGTATGACCTCTAAATGATATACTTAATGTCTACAATTATTGTTTTAAATTATGAACAATAGTAATATATTTCAAAAAACACCACAACAAAAATGCCAAAAGGATGCGTTAGTTTTGTCTGCGCTTCCATGAAACCGCATAAATTGATGAGAAACTGACACTAATGTCTATAGTTCTTAACTGGAACCACTAACATTACTCCATGATTACTTTTGTCAGTTGTTCCAAAAAATAACCACCAACCTTGGTTTACAAAGGATATCTTTTGTTAGTGGTTCCGAACAATAATCACTGGCATTGGTATCAAATTCAACTTTTCAATCCCCCGTGCATACATTCCTTTAAGTGATGATATTAAACTTATCCCTATCCTTTACTCCAAGCCTAGACTATTCTTTCTCCCCTCAAACTCTCACATTCTTATGCTCGATTTGCTTTGTGCCTAGCCATTATACTCACTCCCACAATTTGTTCATGCCCATTAGCTACACAACATGATATACCTACTCTACTCCAACAAGAAAGGTGTGCATATTTCTCTATCTTTCCTTTTTATTCTTCCCATATCCTTCTTCCAAGTTCCATCTTCCTACATTTTGTTTCTTTGTGTATGAAGGCATTAGTTGGACCTTCCTTATAACATTCATTCTTACCTCCACCCACTACTAGTAGCAAGAAAGGTAAGCCTTTTTTTGTCTCTCCCCTTGGTCTATTGAAATTAAATAATTTAATATTTAAAAACTATTATGTTGTTATGCTAGAATCTGCATCTATTGGACATTAATATTGCATGAACACATATCCCCAATTTATGGTCGTAAATTTAGCTTCACAAATTAAGAAAATGGGATTAAATTTAGAAACAAAACAAGGTCACACATTTGTGTATGTTGATAACTATTGTCTGTGGTTCTACCCCATAACCGCTGACAATACATAGGAAATGTTAGTGGTGCGAACACTAACATTGTTATTAGGGTCATTATCAGCGACTTCATCTTCTACGTCTGAATCGCTGATTATAGTAGTACCGAAATCGCTAACAAAGGCCTTTTCTATAATAGTGAATTAATTTATATATTGTATTGATTTTCATTGGTTCTATAACAAAATTACTTAGTAAAGTAAAAAATTGGCAACACTAATCCAATATAATAAAATCACTGATATATATAACAATCAATTAATGAGCAATCAAACTATAAGTTTATGTAAATATCAAAGTAGACCTTAATAGCTATGAGTCCGGAAATAAAAATTAACTACATAGATAACTAATGAACTAACTAAAAAACCAAGCCTATATGCATATAAGCTTTTATTTCAAATAATCAAATAAGACAATCCCATAAAAATGCTAAATATGCTATAATATCAAGATAATTCAAAACATGGTTATTAATATTGTACAAATCATGATATGATACTCGGGATTCAACATGATTCAAGACTTGAACGAGACAATCGAAGGGCATATCTTTTTGGGTTGGAGTCATGCTCAATATCCTGATACACATCTGAATTAAAGAAAATGTCCAATGTAGAAACGAAGTACCATGTTTTTAAAAGAAACCTATTTTTTCTTTTAAAAAAAGAAAATGAAATAAAAAGGTACAAAATATCACATTTGAGTAAAAGACAAAAAACCCATTTTTTATGGACAAAAAAATCATAGTTTCTATCTTCTTCATGTGTTAAAGAGTTTTGAAGTGTTGAGTTATAGACGTCTTGTGTTAAAGCTACATGCAAATGCTAGAGAGGTGTCACAGTTGTTGGTGTTGATGCCCGAGTTACTAGTGAAGTCAAAACTATCAAGAGATGATGGTGGTGTTAGAGCCAAAATGCCTATAAGCACTACCATGATCAGAGTTTCATATTATATGCAAAAGTGTAAGGGAGATGGCGATGATGGTCCCCTTGTGTGATAAGATGTTGATTGTTGAACATTAGCTACTGGAGTTATTTTTATTTATTTTAGAGTATTTTCTTATCCTCTTCTTGTTTGGGAATCCTATCAAGTCAGCAGTAGAATATAAGGATTCCCATAAGGTCTTGCAAAACTTCGTATTTTAAAGAAAACATAGAGATATAAAATTTCATTTATACTTACCTCTTGTGGCATAGTACAAGACAAAATCGAAGCAATAACAGTTTTATCCTTAAGGAGTCCACATGAGCACTCCCACCAGAAAACACACATTTGAATGCTAGTTCATCAAAGAGTAGCCTATGTAACTTTTACAAAAATAAGTGTATCCCTAGAGTATGGCTAGTGAACATCTCATGCTCTATTTATAATGCCTAGGTCTGACCTATTAAGCACTCTTAGTGTCCATTTGATATGCAGTTGGGGAAATAGAGTTATGAAAATGGAAAAATCTAAAAGTTAATATTGATCCTTCACGTCTTTCGAGATAGTCAAAACTCTACTTGACCTAAAATATTTTTTTTGGTTTGACTAACCTCAATGGGGAACCAAACACCCTCTTAGTGAATTGGCTTTTTACTCATTTTAAATAAGTTAGGCACAATAGTTTTAATTTTAGTCAAACTAAAATAAAAATAATCCTCTAGTGGGCTTACTCTATGCATGTGACTCTATAGGAAATATATTTTGTTTATATAAAATATAAATATTTGATATTTAATATAATATAATGAGCAACATCTAAGAATACATCATTATCAAAATGTATATATCAAACTAACCTATAAGTGATAAACTTTATATGTTTGACCCTTTTGTCAAAATATCTAATTGAGCTCAATGCATGGTTGTCGTCATGTTTGTATGGTCCAATTTATTTTACTTGATACAGAAGTAGATTTTTCTTAAACAAATATCCAATATTTATGTTCCTAACACGGTCATGCATTTTCTTAAGTCTCACTTGATCAAGTAGCCTATAGATATCACTTTTATTACATAGGAGAGTCAAATCCATCTACATCACTCACATCCCTCTACATGATTTGTTCATCGCCTAATTACAACCTTTACAATCACCTAGTTACATATGATGTTTGATTTCATTAAAATAACAAACTCCTCATGTAGGAATCGTACTAACTTCAGGTCGAAGGACTACATATACCATTATCGTATTGAAAACCGTTTATGACATTCATGTAACGATCTATGTAGCATTCTCATGGTGGGTCCACCCAGTATACTATTACTCTTAATATGTATCTTGTGAAGACTTGATATCGTCTATATCTATGATCTATATAATTAGATCATCAATACACTCAAAAACTAGTCTTAGTATATTTATATGTCCCCATATAAATACTTGAATAAGGACAATTTAGGAATGGTCCTTATGTTGACCTACTATTTTAGGGACTCAAAAGCTGTTAAACTATTTAACAGAAATGCCTTATTCAAAGTTGTTAAGGACGAGTCTAGTTGAAAAAGTTGTTAACATTTGGACCAGACCTTAGTATAGGTCATTATAACTAAACCTCAAGATTTATTAATAACACATATTAATGTATTTTAAATTGAATGAAGTCTATTTATATGTGATCTAACCTGTCTAATTAAGTGTTTCAAGAACTATATAATTAAGTGCACAAGTTATGATCTGATCGGTGTACGGGTATGCAATACATCCTGTATATGCGGTGTCTAAAGTACCTCTCTCTCTATTTTATACTGTTTCAATGGAGTCTAGTATTATACACATAGGTCCGTGGGAATTTGTGTTATTCACGTTAAGGTAAGGATTTGTGTCCATATAATATTTCTAATTTATGGTGTTTATAAGATGTCAAAGATATGTGTGTGTATAAATTGTTGGTTGATATGTATATTTACATGTTAAGTTTATTGGTTCAAAAATGTAAATTTGTGTGGTTCTGGGTGTATAAGTTAATTAGTGTGATGAAATCAGAATTTTTGGTCATTTACATGCAATCATGGACGTAAGGAGTATATGGAGAAAATATGTCTAAGTGTTGAATAATGAATTAAGAAATTTAACTATAGGACTTAATAAAGAAAATTTGTTACTCTAGTATTAAATTAAATTAAATTAAATAAATGCTGGAAAAATATATTTGAGTTTGAGAAAGAAATTAAAAATTTAACCTCAAGTTAGATAAAGAAAATTGTTGTTTTGGTTATAATATAAAATTTTATTAAGTGGATAATTGTTAGAAAATTAAGGAATTGATGGAGAAAGAATTTAATATTATAGTCAGTGATGAATGAAAGGTTGCATGAGAAATAGTGAGAAAAAGGGATTTCAAAAATATTAAAATAAAGTTTAGTAAATAAGTATAAAATTTGTACTTGTGCATATGTTAAGATGTGACTATTTGACTTGATTTGGTTAAATAATATAATTGATGATTTATGATAATTGTAATTATATTTGTGATGATGCATATGAAATCCTGTGAGACTATGTGAAAATATATGAATTGTGTTGCCTTGTATAAAGATCTACCATATTTCAGTTTATAATCTAATTAAGGATGAGTTATGGTCAATTAGTTGAATGCTATGATTCAATACAAAGAGTATGGAATTGAGTTAATGATAAAAATATTAAAGGAATAATGGTTGTTGTCTGAGATGTACAATATTAAGTGTTGATTGACATATATTGATGGACTTACGTGTATTATGAATGAAATGTGTGTTGTATGATAATTTGCTGGTATGGTTATTAATAATTTGACTGGAATTAAATTATGATTGATAACACTAGATAATACTGTGAATGAGTCATAATTGTGGATTAAATGTATATGGCTAAATGAATGAGTCGAAATAATCCACTGGTTGTTGTCTGTAATAAGTAACTGTTAAAGGAATGGACATTGATCAGAGTGATAAGGGTGTTGATGTGTGATGGCATATGTTGAGATGAGTATATTTGATACCCTTGTGAAGGCATTGATATATGGTATGATGATATATGTGAAATAAGTGGTGATAATGATAATTGAAAAATTTTAAAGCAAGCGGCTCATTAAGACTGTGTCCTTAATCATCATTAAAAGAAGAATTAAACGTCAACAATGCAAGAGATTAACTAAATAGGGAATTTATGGACTTACGTTTCATTAACTTGTGAATTCTTTTACACTGATGAGTATTTGGAAAGTTATCGAGTTGACTTTTAAATTAACTAGTTTAGGATTTCCTAGCAGAAGTATAAAGATTTATAAGTTTTAGTGAAATCGATGATTTATGAGAAAGTAGTTTGGGGGAAATACTACCCTCGAAATTTAAAATGAAATATTTTACATAGTTTAAAGATTTAGTTACAAAAGAAACACTTGTTAACTAAGAATTATTTTCCTTGTATAAACTTATTTTGAAAAAGACATCGGTAATCTTAATTTCAGGAATGATATTAAGTATATATATATATATATATATATATATATATATATTCATAAAGGTTGATTTTAAAACAATAGTAATAACTAAATTAGCTAGGTATAAGTAAGTATATCATAGGAATATATGTAAGCGTGGAAAGTTATGTATAGAAGATTCCTTCGTGGGACTTTAACTTGACATTAAGGACAAAAGACTTAGCGAGATAGGACCCTACCCGGTGATGATAATACAAATTCATAAAGATTGAAAGAGAATAAATATATATCATACATGCATTATCTGCATTGTAATTGTGATGGGATACTAGAGCTACAGTGAAGGGTACGCTAGAGGGCATGTTCATTCCAATTCGTACGCTAGGATCTTGGAAGTATAATTAGGTCGGGCACCCAATGGCTCAAAGTCGGGTAGCTCGTGGCAAGCCTAGTATACTTCGATCAGGACGAATGTCACTAGGGACCATGGAGAACTAATTCTGGTTGTGTAGTGATCACGATTAGTGGTGATAGATCCATATTATGTTTGGACTATGTGTCCCTTACCCTTTGTGTTGTGAAGAACTGGTTCACTCTGGCTGCTCTAGTACAGAAGCGTTATGTCCAGTACTCGTACTATGACAGGACGACTCTAATGAGAAGGATATGGTATGATGAGAAAGATGTTGTAAAGGCCCTCATTCACATTCATGAAATACTTAATGATAAGATAATCATAAAACACCTGACTCATGCATAGCATCTTGAATGACTAACCACATTATGCTTTTGGTTAAAGACTGTGTAATGGTGAAGGTGTCTATGTTTGATTGATAGGATCTTATGTAGTGCTACTGTTGTGATAATGGTTGACTATTATGTTGTTGAGATAATAATTAACACTTGATTGATGTACTATGGATAGTAAAAGGTATATTAAATGCTAGCTTAATTGATTTAAAAACCTTAGAACACATAATAGTGATAGAATGTTAGAATTAACTTGGTAGGGTTATGATTAATTGCTGAATGAAATTGCATGTTGGTTCATTAGAAAAATGGTAGGGTTGTGTATCATAACAAATGGTAGCCAATATATTATCCTGGTATGTTCTATACTGGTGATATATTGAATATAATCAGATAATAATTATGTAACTGATAGTCTGGATAATAAGTGGGTTATTATTATGGAATTATAATTAATTAGTATGTTAGATGGTGATGTATGTTGGGTGTGAGAATGGTATATATCTGTGGTAGGTAAGAGTTGTTTGATGATTTGATTATGTGTGTGAAATCCATTAAGTATGACAGTGTACTTTTACATGTGTTTCCAACAAGATTGGAGTGAGAAACTCACCCCTCTTGTTCTGTGGTTTCTATTGTGCATATTTATATATGCACCCTAGGCTGGTGAAGGACATATCAGAAGAAACTATCCCCTTCAGAGTTGGGCAGCGGAAGCCCCGGTGTCCTTGGAGAATCATTGCAAGGAGAGTGAGGAGTTTGGATCGACCGATGAAGACAGTTCAAACATCTCCTCCTCTGGCAAGGATTAGAGTGAGGATTTTAGGTCTATGTGTGTCTATGGGAGCTTGTGTGCCCCTGATCATTCAGAGTACGTACAATAGTATTGAGACCATGTCACATATGGAATGAATTATTGAGGTTCTAGATCCACCATTGTTTTCTTGTATAAAAAAAATATCCACATTTTTACAAACTCGTGCACCTTGGTTAAGTAAGATAATTCAATGGAAGGGATTGTTCTAGTTAACCGAGGGATATCACAAGAATAGTTGCTTACAAAATTCAGGTTTTTAATATTCATCTCTTGATTTTACTACTCCATTTTCGTTCAATTGGAATGCACTCCCTCTCTCCCAAAACTATTATGACTTTAGCCTTGTTTTTTTTTTTTGTCTCAAAATTATTGTCACTTTAAGAGTTTAAGGTATAATCAATTTATATTTTCAATTGTATCTCTTGTAATTAATGTATGTATCTCCTATCACTTTTCATTTGATCAATGTATAAGACTTGAGAAGTTGAGACATTATTTATTTATAATAAAACAATAGAATTAAATGAGAATATTTTAGTCTATATTAACTTAAATAACCATATTAACTCAAATAACTACACATTTAATGATTTATTAACCTATATGAAAAAATACTAAAATGACAATAGTTTCAATTTAATATAAGTAATGTATAAGTTGAAGAACATAAGAACTAACTACTAACATATTTTTAATAACGATAATTTGATAATATTTTACATATGAAAAAATTCAAACAACAGGTGCAAAGCAGGCAATATGCCAATATAAATAACATATTTTTGACAAACATATAAATAACAATTTAATTCAATAATAATAGAATTTAATTTAACTATACTATTAGTAAAAAAAATTTACATTGATATCTGATCATTTGTCATGTAAATAATCAACTTTTATTTATGTAATAATTACTTTAAATATCATAACTAATATGAATTCTAATTGATTGTCTACATAATATATAACTCAATAATTTTTATAAATTTTGAAATTGTGAATGCATTGACTAATGTAGGTCAATCTACTTTTGTTTTTGGTATAGCAAATAAAAGATAATGTAGGCCTAATTCATTTTTAATAGAATTCATAGTAGCATAAAACAATTCTAAATCTCTACGCATCATGTCTTCTTTATCAATCCCTTGGTCAATTTCTTTATCAATTAGGTATGAAAGGCGTATAGTTGTTAAGGCCAGAACCTATTTTGGGATTCCATGTGTTTTTATCTTTTACATTCAATCTGCACAAATAAAAGTTTTTTGTCCACAATACATAATCCACACATTATAAATACTTTTGTTCATGATACATACATATAATGTAACTTTAACAGTTGAATGCAGAACTTACCCCTTGTGGTCGACTTTCACTTCACATCAGATAAGGAAATATACATGTGACCTGAGAAATGTTTACTCGGACCCAACATGAGTGTCAAAATGTTGTGTACCAAAAATACCTGAACCCTCAAGTGGTTCTAGGATTAGAGTTTCTCCTTTATTTCTCAAGAATGTCACTTCTTTATTATGAGATAGCTAGTGGCATATTAATACACTTGAGGAAGAATCCTTGTTTACATGATTTGTTAAGATCTCTTCGTATCATAATCTATCTACATTTATTACTCTTTTTTTGGAGGGACTACATTTATTACTCAAATTTATCATTCTTAATCTAGTATGTTCTTAATCTTCATAAGCTTTAGTATGATTCCAGGTGGACAGATTGTTAGGCCCATTATCTCCGCACAGTATCTTTGGGCCCAAATGGGCCAAGCGGAACACAAAGGGAACATACGTGAAACGAGTTCAGATAAATTCAATCAAGGATGTTCTTTCATGTTGTCTTCTCTATATGCTTTGGCCTTCTCAATGGACTTCATGGTTTCTTCGAAAGATTTCTGAGTGCAAATCAAAATAATAACACAAAGGAACAATTTAGTTTAAAAAAAAAGGAACAATTCAGTATCTCTGCACGAAAAGTTAAAATGAAATGTTAAAACATTCATATAAAAACTTTCCAAGAATCAATCACTAAATACTTGTCTAATGCATGCAAGCTAAACTTCCAACGTGGTGACTGAAAATAATAATATGATACATAGAGCCTTTCTCACCCATGCCACTAGTGACACAGAGAAATAAAATGTATGTCATGCAAATTACTAAATAGTACAAAAGTTTTGATTCCATTAATCTCCTGCTTATCATTTATTTTCTACCTCAATATGTAACCAACTAAAAGCATCATTGTCAGTTCTGATTCATGAAAATAATATATGGTAGTGCTCATATATACCTTTTCAAATTAAATAACATTAACCTACTACAATGTCTTATTGTTACCATCATATTAACTTCGGCGTAAGAAACTAGATAAGTTGGACTATAAAACATCCAATATTCTTATACAATTAATGTCAAATTTGCATTTAAAATCCATGAAGCCTCTAGACTAACCGTTCCAAAGTCTTGATAAAGAATAAATGAATCTAGTTATGATGGTCTGCGTTAGAACTAGTACCAAAAGGTATGAGTAATCTAACGAATCATTAAAATAGTAATTGGTCAATCCAATTCTTGAATATAAACTGAATACTATGTATTTGATTATTTTGAATGCTCTTAAGAAGATTACAACTTATTTCCAACAATCAGTCCCAAATCCTAGTTCTCTTCCCAAGACTGCCTAATAAAGGTACCGTCCCCTTTATTTATATTAAACCTAATAAACTACAAGTAGATAACTAAAAGATAATGAGAATAAAAGAGATAAGCTAAAAGTTAAAATAGATAAACTAAAGATAAAATAGATAAACTAAAAGATAAAAACCCAAAGTTGTTGCTAAATATTATCACTATCTTCCCCTTTGTTGCGCCTTCTTTAGACCTTAGTAATAGGAGGTTTAACTCTAATTTCATCAATACCCCCCCCCCCCCCCCTTCTCCCCGCCTAAAAGAACCACCTTGTCCTCTAGTGTATGATTCACGCCAATCGACAACATCTTTTGGTTGCAATTCCAACTCATGGTCTTCATTCAACATAGGGGGCAAGGTTTGAGGTTGTTGGTGCGGTTTGAGAGCTCTCTTAAGCAAAGACACATGAAAAACTGGATGAATGCATGAATGTGTCGATAGCTCTAATTTGTAAGTGATTGCACCCACCTTACAGATAACTTGGAAAGGACCATAAAAACGAGAATTCTCATTAGGTCTCTTGGCCAAGGAGCGAAGACAGTAGGGCTACAGTTTCAAATAAACCT
Source organism: Clitoria ternatea (assembly GCA_037962975.1). Taxonomy (NCBI): domain Eukaryota; kingdom Viridiplantae; phylum Streptophyta; class Magnoliopsida; order Fabales; family Fabaceae; genus Clitoria; species Clitoria ternatea. The sequence continues at coordinate 21,071,319 of CM075675.1, forward strand.
AATCCCCAACCTTAAACTCCACCAATTGTCAATGCTTGTTAGCATAAAAACGCATTTGATCTTGAACTTTAATAAATTCTGCTTCAATTCTTGTAACATTTGAACACGCTGAACATTAAGCTGACTAACAACTTCTACTTTAGAAGAAATGATTCCAACCGTAGTCAACAAAGGAGGTTCTATGCCATAGAGTGCCTAAAAAGGAGTCATCTTGATGGAAATATTATAATTGGTATTGAACCAAAATTCAGCCCAAGGTAGCCAGTCTGGCCATTGTTTCGGTTTAGTGCTAGAAAAACAATGAAGATAAGTTTCAAGGCAGCGGTTGACAACCTCTGTTTGGTCATCTGTTTGAGAATGATAAGCCATACTAAGCTCAAGATGGGTGCTAGCCAAGCGGAAAAGCTCCTTCCAGAAGTGACTCCATAAGATTTGGTCTTTTGGTTTCTATCTGACACAATGGAAGAAGGAAATCCATGTAAACGGACAACCTCCTTAACAAAAAGAGCAACTACTTCTTGAATGGAGAAAGGATGGCCCAAAGAGCAAAAGTGACCATACTCAGTCAAACGATCTACGACAACAAGGATAGTATCTTTCCCTTTTGTCCAATAATCTTGTGCATAGTGTCCCCTCTTGTCAAGGTGAGTTCTAACCTCCCAAAATCAGTCTTTATCTCCCCCAGGCTAGCTAACCACTCCCACCCCCACCCCCATTACCACATCCACTCCCTTCAGGTTGAACAAGTAGAAATCTTGTATAATGTCAAAATTCTACATACTAATCAACAGTCTTTTGCATTTTCCTTGGCATTTAACCTTGTGTCCATTCCCCATTTCCACCACATAAGATGGAGTATACTCCACCAGTAATTGTAACCTTTCTACCAATTCCTTGGAAATAAAATTGTGAGAGGCTCCATAGTTGATAAGAATAACAATTGACTGAGTTTGTAAGTCTCCCCTCACCTTCCATGATTTAGTTGTGGTGAATCCAGCCAAAGAGAAGTGATAGTTGCAGTGACTTGAAACTTTCGGGTAAAGTAAGGGTTTCTTCCTCCTCCTCCTCTCCCTTCTCATCCTACTCTAACACGATCATACGAAACTGTTTATTCTAGCAACGATGCTCACGGGTGTATGGTTCATCGCAACGGAAGCACAACCCTTTCTCGCGTTTCTCTCTCATCTCTGCTTCTGTCAAGTATTTAAATTCTCCTCCCCTGGTACGAGACCCTTCCCCTGCTGTCCTGCCTCCAATACTGCCCGTGATACTCCCAGCTAACGAATTCTTTGGTTTCCTCTCATTTAAGGTTCTGGAATCAACAGTAACGACCTTGCTCAAAGAGTTGTTTCGGAAAAAAAAAAATTGATCCGTTGTGATTATTAATCGCCTTCTTATTCAACACCAGGTTCTTGTGTTCTATCTGTAGAGCTTTCTAGATAACTGCTGAGAGGGTAGTAAGTTCATATAATCTCACTTCCATCTAAATTTCTTCCTTCAATCCATTAAGAAATATTCCCTTCATAAAATCTTGGTCAATCTCCTTCAAGGCTCCCACATACTTCTCAAACTCATCTACAAACTCCTCTATCGTCCCTATTTGTTTAGGAGATAACAACTCGAAAGGTTTTGGATCATTGATGGTTGAAAGCGCTTGATAACCGCTAGTTTAAAGCCTTCCTAAGTAGGTGTTGGGTTGCACCTTTCCCACCATTGATACCAACTCAAAGCTCTCCTTTCCAATACCACCATGGTTGCTTTCATCCTTCCCTCTTCTGTGTAGGATTTCCAATCTGCGCCACGATTCACGTCCTTTGTCTCTAGAGTCATCGCAATCCCAACTGGTTTTGTTGTCATCTGTCTAGTGTGTTTTGTCTTGTGTGTTTCTCCCAGCATAACACCTAGCCTAGCAGCGATGGCCGTGAGGAGTTCTTCGTTCTTGGTCCTGGCTTCGTGCAATTCCATTCTGGTCATTAATTCCTCCCTTTCTTGCGTCCAATCCTCTATGTTTCATTCCATCTTTCGCGTCGTCACCATGTTCAACCTTGAAATCAGGGCTCCGGATCGGTGCTCTAATACCAGTGTTAGAACTAGTACCAAAAGGTATGAGTAATCTCACCAATCATTAAAATAGTAATGGGTCAATCCAATTCTTGAATATAAATTGAATGCGGTGTATTTGATTATTTGGAATGCTCTTGAGAAGATTATAACTGATTTCCAATAATCAGCCCCAAATCCTAGTTCTCTTCCCAAGACTGCCTAATAAAGGTAGCATCCCCTTTATTTATATTAAACCCAAGAAACTAAAAGTGGATAACTAAAAGATAATGAAAATAAAAGAGATAAGCTAAAAGATAAAATAGATAAACTAAAAGATGAAATAAATAAAAACCCAAAGTTGTTGCTAAATATTATCACTATCTTCCCCTTTGTTGCGCCTTCTATAGACCTTAGTAATAGGAGGTTTAACTCTAATTCTATCAATCTAGTATGGGGTGTGACGGAATAGAAACTTTGCTGAACAAAAAAGCAAAATTCCAAGACCAAAGTTTCACTAAGTTAGACAACCAGATACCCATTGCTATAAGGGCAAGTTTGATGTAGGTGTAAAACTAGTGGTAAAATCAATTATGGATTAGTTTTCAATATAATTTTACTAATAAAAATGATCCTGGAACTTTTTAGTTTTTACCCCCATTTTTACTAGTAGAAATCATCCTAATCTGAATTTTGAGGCAATGGTTTTTGAAAATTTTATCTTCGGTACAGACATTGTTATGAGATATGGACAAAAACTTCTTAACAATCACAAGAGAAACACGGAAAAGGAACAGCAAGTACCCCCCCTAGTACTAGAGTACAGTCTCAAAGGAGAAATAGTGGGAGAAGCAGGGTAATGATTCATATAAGCAAGAGTTGAGGAGTAAAAGGGCAGGCATTAGGGATTTTTTTCGACAGCCTAGAAAGTGGCAGCAATGGGGAGAAAGAGAGAGTCGCATTCAGTTAGAGCAGAAAGGGGGATAAATATAAGGAGAAATGGGTAAGTGAGGAGTTAGTCAAGGAGTCGGATTTGGAAGAAAGCCAGCCCCCTCAAAAACCCAGCACTCTCTGTTATTTTCTATTTTGAGATTTTGTAGTTTCCAAGTAAATCACCAGTTTTTGGCCATATCAGAGTGGGTTGCTATCAGATAGCAATGTTCAAATGGCCAATCTTATGGCAAAGAGATGATAGAAAATGAATAGGTCAGAGCCCATGCAGAAGAATATTCCTATCCATTTAAAGCCAAGTGAGGAGTTTAGCCTACAAAACATTCCACCAGATGCATAGATGGTAGTGAGGGGCTGCAGATTCTTTCTAATCCAGATGAAGTGTAAAAACCAACATATTTATCTACTGAACCCATCTGTTGGTAATGATTCCCACTAACCAACATAGAAACCATGCTAGCCTGTTAAGTTGGCTTTTTGAGACTGGGTCTATGTTTCTGCAGATGGCTTGCTGCATTTTTGTAAGGCCTTCAACATTCTTCAAATCAAGTATTAGTAGGAAATGTTTTGACAAGCTCCAGTTGATTAACTGCAGCAACAAATTTACTATGCAATTCAGCATAAAAAACAGCACAAGCACTTTGAAATCAGGTTCTCCAAATTTCTGGCATATTTACACCAGAAAATGGAATTTTGCCACATCTGTAGTCTCTACCCACCAAATACCCAGATGAGAAACCCAAGCACTGATAGAGTTCACATAAATCAAATAGCAAGAGGCTCAAAACCTTGACAACAGAAACCATGTTTTCAGGGTCCCTTTTCACCCAATAGCCAAACAATGCTTGAGAAGAACTGAGAGAACTAAGAAACTCCAAAAACTAGTATGGAGAATCGGAGACCCAATACACGCTTCCCTGGTAGTCTCTGAAAACAAGTTATTTGTCGTGAAGGTTTAATGTTGATCAGTGCTTGATTTATCATCTGAGTATTTAGTTCTAGCTAAACATGTGCTGACTATTTGATGAAACCTGTTCAAAGTGTATTAGAAGTAGAGATAACAGAACAGAGAGAGAAGTGGGAGAGAATAACAGACTTGAAAATGATTGCTTCATTGACTGAACTAAAGGGTTTATGTGCCCATTTGGTAACCGGTTGAGGAAATGGAGAAAAATGAAAAAATCTAATGATTAATATTAATCCTTCACAACATTCGAGACAGACAAATTTCCGTTGAACTAACGAGTCTTTTTTTTGTTAGTCAAACCTCGATTTGGTTGAACCAACGGCCAACCAAATGAGCTCTATGTGTATTTGTACATTGTATGTTATGTTGACTCAGCATATCCTAACTACATGTTCTAGAATATACTTCTAACAGCAGGAATCTAAGCTTTACTGACTAGTTCTTACAAACACTGCATTACATTTGTATATAGAGGACATTAAAATTTTGGCACCTAACTCTATTAAGGTCATGCACTTAAGTCTCCAAGTTTTCATAATATGCACTTAAGTCCCTGTCTCAAGCCTCCATCATGCACTTATGTCCCTATCGAAAGCCTCTATCATGCATTTACAGGGACTTAAGTGCATGACAAAGGCTTCGGATAGGGACTTAACTATGTGCCTATTTTTGAAAAGTTGGGTACCAAAATGTCAGTTTACTCTTAGCATACACTATCAAATTGAGAAACTGCAGAACATATGGCAACATGAGGTGCAAAAAAAATTGATTGCAAGAAAAATAAGAACGTTAATGAGAAAGCTTGCAATATGGCAGAGGAAGTTAATCAAGGGATCACATCACAAACCAATGTAGAGCAGAATAAAAGAAAAATAAAAATGGAAGGAACCTACTACGAAAGAGGACAAAGATGATCAACTCAAGAGAATGAGAAACCCTCTAATCAGATTAAGCCTTCTTTAGTTAGGGTGTTTGGAATGCCGAGTTTGCGGAAGGTAGTTTTTCACGGCATCTACTGTTATGCAGCTTGTTTTGATAGTTTTGAATCTTTGGATTGTGGTTATGTTTCACAAAACTGTAATATGATGATTGAGTCAGTAAGCATCTTTGAGGCTGGATTTATCATTTGAATAAAGCTTTCTTTCTTCACATTAAAAAAGAGTCACATCATTGAGAAACAAAAACTCCATGCTTATGGACCAATAATGCATCACAGGATATGAACTTTCATAATTAACCTGGATAGGAAATAAACAAAGAAAATCTGGGATGTGGTACATCAAAATTGGAAGTAAAAGGAAAAGAAAAAGAATAGAGGGAAAATCAAAATCTTACCCCTGAATTTTGCAATTTCCATAAGGTTTCTCCACTTGTATCAATGACAAATATTGCACCTAATATAGCTCTGGATGAAGATCTTGCATCAGGTCATCAGAAAAATATTTTTAAAATAAAAGCAGCTAAACATTTTGACAGTTATTCATAGGTAAAGATTAATGATGAGAACAGGGAGAGCTGGAAGCAAATTTCATACAGTGCTTATGTAGTATACGGGTGAATTCAGCCAATAATCATCTTCGAATAAAAAAGAAAATCAAACAAAAACTACATAAAACTTCTATGCCTACTATAAGCGATTTAAGTATCAAATTTCATTTTAACTACGCAGCACAATTTCCCGCATGATGTAAATCTTCCAGATAGCTTGAAATGGATTTAACTTGACACCGCTTTTCAACCGCTTACAACTTTCTTACTATAGAGCTGCTAAGTGCACTTAAATTAACAAATGAGCATCAGGTAATTACATATTTATTCTGATCCTGCTCATTTCAGACATCATAACAACCATGAAAATTTTAACAATAACACATCAAGTACCTAAAATTACAAGCACGTGTCATTAACCTTGAAATATAAAACAAACTATTTTAGTTCCTAAATTTATCACACGACGCTTATTTTGGTTCCTGGAGCTATTAAACGACACGCATTTTAGTTCCTGAATATTACAGTTTACAACAACACAGCCAGAATTTGGTAATTCCAAGAACTAAATTTACATTTCATAATGCCTTCAGATACTACTTTGGTGTATCTTACACAAAATATAACTAGAACCATTTTTCAAACGTATCACAATTTATTCACCAAACATCTAAATTCCCCTAAATCCATCAAATCATCATCATTCTATCTCAGTCTACCAACCATTATTATTCATAAACCCAACAGGCCAACACTAATTATACTTATTTCCACCTCATTTTATCTCTATCTCTCTAAACCTATCATATTCCATCAGATATCGCATTTTTCACTTTCTCTAACTTTTCCCCTTATTTTCTCTCTCTTCCTTCCACCCAAAGTTTGAGTGTATAATAATTTTTTCCCTTCGGTCTCCAGAGAAAACCCCTAATTCGAAAAAACCCAAATTTGCACTTATGACCCTATTCTAAAACGACTGTGTATAAAAAGCTTAGAAATTAATAGCCACAATCACAAAGAAAATGAAGGTGCATTACGCTGCGAAGCCAAGATTAAGAAGAGAAGATCGCGCTGTTAGAACCCGAAGAGCGAGTTCAAACTTGGACGTGAAGCCACCCGCGTTGAACCCAGACCTAGGTTTATACTCATAATTGCTTCCATTCCTGCCGTATCCGTAGCTATACTGAGAATAGTAGTTATGGCTTCCTCCGCCGGCGCCGGCGCCGGAACGCCACCGGAGATTGTAGTCGGCGCGCTTACGATCATCCATGAGGATCTCGTAGGCCTCGGACACTTGCTTGAATCGAAGGGTTGCATTGTCCCTAACGGCCTTTGACGATTGGGAATGCTTGTCTGGGTGGAACTGGAACGCGAGTTTCTTGAACGCTGCTTTGATTTCTTCCTTCGTCGCGGTTCTGTGCAAACCTAGAACCTTGTAATGATCCATTTTGGTGGATTGGGTTCCGGCTGAGTTTGTTTTGTTATGTTCTTTTTCCCAGGATTGTGACTTCATGTGAATATACCCGCCATGGATGGCTACAGGAATTATACATTACCCGCTTCGTGTGTATTCACAATATCTCCAAAAATATTTGTGTTTTTATTAAGTATATTTAAATATTAAAAAACTATTATTTTATAATAAAATAAAATTAATTTAATATAAATTTATGATAATAGTTTTAATTTATTAAATTATAATTGTATTTAATACTAATTTATATTATTTTATATTAAAATAATATTATTTTTAGCTTATATATTACTTGCTATTTTTTATTATATATTTTTTAAATATTAATAAATATTCACAGGTATCCACTATAAGTACCTACTATGAATGCGGGTACCTAAAAATCTAACGGATATTGGTAGAACTACCCGCCCCGCTTACATCTCTACTTTTACCTTTCTCGGGTGAAATTTCTTAAAAAAGTGGCAAGTGAGAATAAAATAAAGGAGATAATCGGTAAAGGGTGTTGTGTCTTTGTCTTGGTTTGCAAGGGGAAAATGTAAAGAGGATTTGGCTTTGATGGTCCATTATCTTTGTCACCATTTGTAGTCATGATATATTGTTTGAAATCTCATCTGTTTAGTTTTAAATTAAAGTATACCGCAATTCTATAGTCTTTATAATATACTTTAATTTAAAATTGAACAAATAGTATATCAAATAGAATACTATGACCACCATTGGTCACAAAGACGATGAGTCATGGTAGTCAAATCTATATATAGGAGGTTATTTATGGCATGTAAAGAAACACTAGTCAGCTTATGTAACATGGGATTTGAACTTCAAAATATAGAGTGGAAGGAAGTTTGCTTCACCACTAGATCAAAGCATATTTTTGGTATATGATATATGACACATCCCCCCAACACACACACATTATATCTTAATAATACATTAACTATTTTAAATTGATCTAGGCTTGACCCCTGGATACTTAAGGACCATACCAATATGCCTAGTAGCATATCTGGTATTGCTTAACGTACAAACAATAAAGCAATCTGGTATCAACGTCACCCACGCATAATAGCTCCCGCTTAAAGCCCAGATATCGGGATCAAAATGATCTGGTATCAAACAGAGGCTAGAGAGCATGTCGGAGGGCAATACCAAATGAACACCTACAGGGGTGTCAGAATTGTTTGGATCTATGTCAGCTTTTCTAGTTCTTTATAGAAAAGTACTAACACAAGGTACGACAAAGACGGTCCTCACCTAACTCCTATAAATGTCACTCATTTACTACAATATAAGATAAGTTCACCAACCCATCCCTCGAGCTCCAATATTAATTATTTGGTATTGACTTAAGCATTAGAGTGTATTTACAGGTGACACATTACTTTATCCTACAATACGAGATATTGGTGATTGTTGGACAAGGTCATACACATACCTTAAGAACCCCACTATACTCACAGTGATAAAGTAGAACTAGAAAATTTGGTTAAGAATTCAAAGCTCCAAGAGAACAAGGGAACTCAATGAAATGAATGAGTTCTGATGACAATGCTTTTCATTATTGGAGAAGTTTTACAATGGGAGGTTATTATAAGTTATGGAATGAATAATTCTATCACTGTAAGCTTGTATTTATATCTACTACTATTAACAGAATTTTAACTAACAACTAACTTCCTTTTTAAGCCTGTAACAATTCCTTCGTCCCCAAAAGAATCCTTGTCCTCAAGGATTAAAGTGAGGAAACTTCTTCTTCAAGTCATAAAATAACTCCCAAGTAGCATCCTCAGGCAAATGATGTTTCATTAGACCAAGACCTTGGTGACAGCAAGGTTTTCCTTTTTTAACGTCAACCTATCAATTATGGACTCTGGCTTTTTATGATGAACATCCAACAAAGAAGAAGGACAAAAAGTGGTCGAAATGGTTTCCTCATGCTAAATGGTGGTACAATTCCACTTAACTAACTTCCTTTTTAAGCTTGTATCATAAGGATATATGAGATCCTCGCTAGATTGATGTAAGAAATAAGAATTGAAATACCTAATAGCCATACCGTAAGTATGTCCCCTATACCGGATATAAAATAAATAATATTAAATATATTATTTGAAATAAATAAATTATTGATGAATATTTATTATTTATCATTAATAATTTATTTTAACCATATAACTTAATAATAAATTTAATAAAATATTTTAAAATAATTTTTAATAATATATTTAAAATTATATTTTAATAATATTTACTATGAATATTTTTAATATGTATTATTAATATATTATAAAATAATATATTGATACATATATTATTATTAAGATACATCTTAAAAAGACATTAATAATATAATATTATATTTATTGTTAAATATATTTAATAATATTAAATATATTATAAAATAATAAATTATTAAAAATATTTTAGAATAATAAATACTATAAAAATATATTATTAAATATTGTATTTGTAACATCCCAAATTTTAGAGAAATAAATTATTGGATGATGATAATTAATTATTTATGGTCCAATACTTGTGTGAAAATTAATTAGGAATTAATTGTGATTTATCGGTAAATTAAAATTTACTGAAACCACTAGATAATTTAACGGAAGGTGTGAGACCCATTAAATAATTTTGGGCATTTGATGAATCTAGAATAATGAGAAATTTATTGTGATTATGGTGGTATGATCAAAATAATTTTTGGTGTTGATGAAATATTTATTCTGGCACGACGTAGGTTAATAAACGGTGAAAATACGAATGAATATGAATTTGAGAAAAATGTAACTTCCCATTTATTCTCTTCTCATTGTCGTGGACCTCTTCTCACTCACTTTAATCTCTTTTGTCCATTGGATAAGGGGGTTTTATGAGCTATTAGGTAAAAGCAAAATGATGGTTCAAAGTCTAACTTAGAAGAGAGGTTGAATAAGTCATGAACTCTTTTCGTGGAATGAACGAAATTAAACACAGATAATCAGACTTGTGAAATCAAGAAAGAGAAAGCAATACAAGAGGTTTATATTGGCTAACTTCTAACATAGAAGCTACGTCTAGTCCCTTCAAACTTGAAAGAGGATTTCCACTATTATAAAATCTTCTTTTATAATAACAGCTAGTGCACCAAGTATAAATTTATCAAAATTGTAATCACACTATTCAACCTCTTTCTAATGTGAAGTTGTGTTACTATTATAACTAATTATTCACCATTTGAAATTGTATATGGAGTTAATCCTTTGACACCACTTGATTTTATTGTCTATACCTAATATATCTTTTTTTAAACATGGGGATGCCCAGGGTAAAACTGATTATGTGAAGAAGCGTGTGAAAACTCAAATTTAAAAGAAAGTTGAGAATTATACCAAACAAGCCAGTAAGGAGGGAAGGCTAAGTTGTTTTTGAAAACACCAAGACATGAAGAATGTAACTAACTGTTAAAAGACATTCATGCAATGCCAGCTTGTGGTGACGTATTAAAAAGACAAAACGGTAATTTCCAAAACTAGATTTCATAGGAAATGCTTTCTGCGCGCGCGCACACACAGATATATATATATATATATATATATATATATATATATATATATATATATATATATATATATATATATATATATATATATATATATATATATATATATATTTGAGCGCACAACGAAGATGGGTAAACAATGAGCTAAATCCTACACGTATTTGATTAACTGAAGGAGCCATAGAGTTTACATCTATCAGTGGCCCTTTAAAGGTACAGTAATCCCTTACAACAATATGATGGTTATTATGTTGTTTCCTCCTTGCATTCATTAAGATCCAAATTGTCTTGAATTTGTTCTCTCGGCTCATTTTGCTGAGTTCTTTCTTCCGGAACAAGTTGGCCAACCTTGGGATACTTTTCTATGAATTTATATTCCCAATCCCCCAAAATTGCAAGCTCTGACTCTTCCAAACCTTCAAGGTTCCCATTAATATCTTCATGTTTAAAAGACAGGAGTGCAAGGGCTCTGCTACATTCCTTTCCTGCAAACATAGCATAAGGTCCTCCAGGTCCATAAAAATTCCTGTATATACATGAACAAGTGAAGTCTGTCAGAGTAAGCTTGTTGTGGGAAAAATGGAATGACTAAAGGAGACAGATGAAAAATTTGATAACCCACACCGAGCAAGCACACCATAAATATATATGAATTTAATTGGACTTCACTATTAGTGTAAATATTTTTTACATGGTCATCCAATAATGAATTGTCTTGTAAGCAATAATTATTAATTCAATGATAACTACTTTAATAGTTATATCTAGCGTGATTTCTAATTGGTTAAAAGTGTAAAATTTTTAACACTTTTGGTACTATATTCCAATTAAACTCAATATGTATAGCATAGTAGTTAATCCCAAAACACTTTGCATCTTGGGTGACCCAAAATTGGGATCGCGGCGTCGCGGAGCAAATCACGGCCCTATATTACACTATCGAAGGTAAAATAAATAAATAAATATATAAACTAATATTATCCAATGAAAAACTCTATTTAAATTCATGAATTCATAATCTAAAGATTAAAATCGCACAAATCAAAGAACCAGAGATATATAGAAGTAGAAATAGGTCACAAAATCAAGCCGTTTTCCTTCAGTGAAAGTTCCTTTGTTTTCTGTTACCAAAACAGAATAAAACAAAGGAAGAAGAATGGTAATGAGAAATGAGATGGGAGGAGCCAAAGACTGAGTTCTGAAAGTGATCATGGGTGGGGGTGAGGGAAAAAGAGAAAGAGACAAAACAAAATGATAAGCGAGAATAAGGAGTTGTGCTTTAGAAGAAGAAGGTGCGGATGGTCACTGGAGTCTGAAATGATGGTGGGGGTAGTCACTAGAGTTTGAAAGTAAGGTAGGGGTGGTCGCGAAGTTTGAAACCAAGGTGGGGTAGTCATCGGAGTGGGTTGTCGAGAAAAAGGAGGGGAGAGAGAGAGAGAGAGAGAGAGAGAGAGAGAGAGAGAGAGAGAGAGAGAGAGAGAGAGAGAGAGAGAGAGAGAGAGAGAGAGAGAGAGAGAGAGAGAGAGAGAGAGCTGTGGGAGGGTGTGACACACCTATCGCGCAGAGGGGCCACACTGCATTGACGCGGCGGCGACAGCTGCGATTGCTACCACAATATATAGGTATCAAGAGGCAAGTGAAATGCAACACTAGATAACAAGAAGAATAACTATCTTTTCAGCTTTTACTTGTATGAATCAAACCATAAAAATTGGCATTTGACACAAAGCGAGTTCAAGTACTAGCTCCAAACTTAAGGAAAGAAATCATCCACAAATGTGTTATGTGCATGCCAAAAATAGACAGCAGATAATCTCAGGCCATATTATGATCGGAACAAGGATAGTTGTTAGTTATTTGGAACAATTGGTTAGTTAGTCAAACAATTGGTTATAAAAAGGGGAAATAAGTTTGAGAGAGGAAATTCTGTGACTTTGGTAGATTGTATAAGTGAAAGAAGAGATCCTTGTGAAGGGGAAAACCCTTGAAACTTGAAAGAATTTCATATTAAGATTGTTAAATCACCCTTGACTTTGTGTTGCTATTCAATGAAGTTCTGTTGTTTTAGTTATATCTTTCTTGTTACCATTTTATTTTCTCTAGGCTTCAATCATATTAAGATTGCTAAATCACCATTTCAGTTCAAGTTCAGAACTTCAGATCATTCGTGCGCTCAACAACTAATATGATTTATGGATTTCTAAATTTAATAAGATATTCCAAACATAAGAAAAGCCACTGCTATGCCAAAACAATGCGTGTGTAGAATGTGAACAAGCATATTAATATTACATAAAGTAAAAGTTTGATTAGTTATTCTTAAGCACTAACCATATATATGATCCAGATCATATTATTAAAATCAATATTGAATAATCAAGAGGGGCTCATCTTATCCATTACACTCTTGCGTATATATATAACACTCATGAAATGAACTAACCTAAACCATACAAATATAACTACAAATACAGGGTTAAGATTATATTTAAGTAAAAAAGCAACTTGAATCACTATGTACTGTTGTAAAAACAAGATTAGCTCCTCTTAACTGCTTTCAGTCTCTCACCATATATGTTCCCCAACTAATAATCTTGATCAACAATATATATGATCACAAAGCTAAGATTACAAGCTACACAAAGTCACATGAAGTGAGAAATTAAGTACCTGTTTTGTAGTTTGTGTTTGGATTGGTATTGAAACGGTTTAAAAGCACTTATTGGATGTAAATACAATTTTTAGTAGCTTTGGAATGGATCCATATCGCTCCATTCAAACATGTACTTCAGAGTTTGGTACAGTTAACTTTGATAGAATTGATTTTGAACCACTAAAGGTGATTAAGATATATGTCATAATCATTCTGTCTCAGCCCACAGATTTTACATAGAAATGTGTGTCACTGAGTGTGACATTCCAAACAAGCACTATGAGCATTTACATGGATGGATGGATGGTCAAGACTACGAATTATAAGCTTTTAGCTACTTTCACAAATAAAAGCTTCAAGTTATAAACTTGTTTTACCAAACAATGTCTTATTAGAATGAATTAATAAAAGCTTATTTTGATAAGGTATACCATTGAATTTATTGAAATGAAGATGTGTTTGGGTATACAACTTAATTAAAATATGCAATACGCTGTTCATACATAACAGCTTATACTGTAAACTTGTATGAAACTTAATAGAATAAGCTGAAAAAATCTTATTTTGATAAGCTGCACCTAGAAGCTTGTTAAAAAAAGTCTAAAAGAGTTGATAAGAGTCCTAAACTATTTTCATAAATTTTTTGTAAGCTCTGCAAAATGCATATTAAAGAGAATTCTTAAGAGTCAAAGCTATTCTAGTATGCCTGGTTAGAGTGTGTTTAGGTATCCAACTTAATTAAAAACTTATACAATAAATTATTCTAAGAGTTTATGCAATAAATTTAATTATAAAACTTGTTGGAATAAGTAGAGAAGTTACGAGAAGCTTGTTAAAATAAGTTAAAACTAACTTATAGAATTCATAAGTTATTAATAAGCTCTTCAGAAGTAAAAACAAGTTTGTGGGTTCAACCCCCAAGTTAACAAATAGATTGCTAACTTTGGCTGCTATTAAAAATAAACTTATGATCATAGTCTAAGGCTAATTGATTCCAAAATTTTCGAACTCTAAGACAAGCACTGAAAGAAAAAAGAGATTTTCCCGCAGTTTGTGAGTGACCAAACAGAAAGGGAGTGGGTACCTGCCAGCGGACACGTCATAGATCTGGCCTTTGATTGCCATCAAGAGGGGTTTGTTAGGGTCGGAGCCATCGTAGGATCGCAATTCCCGGGCCGTTACTTCGCCCAACTGGACCGGTTTACGCGGCGGTTCGGCGTGATCGAACCGGGCATGACTTGGGGCCGAAACGACGGGGGGTTTGTTGTAGTCTTCGGGGGAGACGAACATGGCGCTAACAGTTCTGTAAACGACAAGCATCATAGCGAGTATGGTGAAAAACGCGGTGGGAGTCAATCCCGTGTACCCCGTTATCTCCTCCATCAAGCTCGTGTATAAACCCATTTCTCAATCCTTCGGAAATTGAAGAATGATGGTTGCCTTGTGAAAGAGAGCGGGTAGGTGAAAACGGAACCATTATTTTGATATGTTTGTTGGGTGTAAGAAAACCTCTATAGACTAAATTCCATAGTGGAGAATCACATCTCTACCCTTATGTTTTATTATTAAGTCATTAGTTGTCATTTTTCTTTATCGGAAGTAAAAATTATAAAAAAAAAAAGTTGTCAGTTAAGTTAGATTAGTAGGAAATTATAATATTATGGATTTGAATTTTTAGGTGGGTAAACCGGTGGATAAAAATTTACTCGAGAAATATTTATCATAAAAGAGCTAAAAATTATAAATTCTTCTAAATACTACCTTTAGGTAAAAATAATCATTTTGTCTTTTATGTTTCATTTTTTTAATTTAGTTCTTTAAATTTTTCTTTGTCTATTTAATCCTTTCAATTTAAAAATATTTTCAAATACATACAAAATCGTTTAAATGTTAACATTGTTAAATGATTTTTTTTTAAATTACACATAACAAAATTATTACTGTCGGACGAGATGTCTAGAATTAACCTTTCCTTTCAAGACCACCTTCCTCCCCTTTCAATCTTCCAAGAGAAACCACCCCTTGAGAAAAAGCACACACCATTTTTGTTGAACATATACATATATGCACACACTACAAATTATTCATCTTTGAGTACCAAAAGTAACACATAAATCATCAAACAAATTGAATTTTATGGTTTTTGGCCCTAATAATCTTATAAATCTACATTGTCATAGTAGGCTTAGCAAAAACACCCATGGCTGTAGGTACTTGTGGGTATACTCACAACAGATACCCGCACATTTACGAGTATTATACTACCCGCTTCATGGTAGCTGCATATTTGTAAACATTTATTTTTTATTAAATATACTTAAATATTGATATTCGTATTATTTTATAATGAGATAAAATTTATTTAATATTAATTCATAATAATATTTTAATGTATTAAGTTGTAATTGTATTATATTTGAAAAAATTCATTTTTAGAAGTGAGACAAGCTTATTAAGAAGAATCGTTTTTTCTTAGACAAAGGCTTTATTTGTTATTCTACCTCTAGCAGTCCTTGGTCATTTGTCTTTCTTTACTTGATGTATCTATTCATTAGTGTAACATCCCGATTTAATAGTTAATTACCGAATGAAAATAAATCATTAAAATAATAATTGCAAAGTGGGAAAATTATTTATTAATTATAATTGACTTAATTAATTTAACTTAAGGAGATAAAGGCTGATTAATTGTGATTAATTGTCAATAGCTGATTGGTTGTGACTATGTGCGTGTGACGCGTGTGGGAGCTGCTGTTGTGCACGATCTCCCACCCCACTCTCCTCTTTCTCTTCGAGCGCGTATATAGACATGGGTGCCACTGAACCACTGCTGATTATTCATCCTGAGTCTTCCTCTACTTTTCTTTTCTCCATTCTCCTTCTTTCTTCTTCTTCTTCGTTCTTCTTCTTTCTTCTCTGTTCTCTGTTTCCGTGAGCTCGCGACAGTGGTGGCTGAGGATCGGAGTCCTCCTTCTTTCCTCGACGAGCCAGAGAGGGTGAGAGTGTGCATTTCCCTCTGCATGCAACCCGTTTCCTTCCTCGTTGTTCCTTCGTCTCCTTCATCGTCATCTTCTCCTCCACCCAACTCAATGACGTTGAGATGCCCTGAATCAGGAACCATCCCTTGCTGGCAAGATCAGATTGTTCGTGGGTGTGGAAATAGCTTTGAGTTCTCCATGCGGAGTGCTGAGCCCAACGTCTGAGCCCAGTGGTTGTGTGGGTTGGAGGGAGCGGTCGAAGGACGACTGGTCAGCAGTGTTAGCTCGAGGATGCTTCTAGTTCTTCCAAGTGGTGAGTTGAGTGACTCGGTGTTCCTCTGGAACAGGGTATCGTGTTGACCGACTGGAAGCTTCATTCCAGGTAGGGGGTATCTTCTATCTTAAATGCATGGGTTATAAACGGGTTCAGGGTGTCAATGGCTTGCTGATTCTGTGTCTGGTTCTATGTTTTACTTGCATGATGAGGATATGGTGCCCGATGCATGATGATTTGGTGTGGAGTGATGCATGTCTGATCCCGTCTGTGAAATGCATGTGCTGTTTGAGTTCTGAGGAAGTATGATGCCGATTGCATGAGATGCATGTATTGCTGTGCATATGAACTCTGTGTTTGTGTGATGAATCCGCGTGTGGCGCATGGGATGCGTTTGTGCTGGGAGCACGTAGTGTGGGACACTACCATCGGATATTTAAAAGCGTGAGACGCTGTGAAATCCTTTGAGTGGGGAACCAAGTTGAAACAATCTATGTATATGTACTGCTGATGTTGATTGGAATTTGATTATGCATGTGATGATGTTAATGAGATGATGAATGTATATATATAACCGAGTGAATTATTCTGTGTGCATATGTTGTTGATGCTGAGTGAAATCTGTTCTATGAATATATGTTAATGTTATTGAAATGTTATGTGTATATAGCCGAGTGAGAACTGTTGGATTCTGATCGAGAAATGTTGAATATGTGCGTTCTGATTTATTGGCATTATTATGTTACTGGTTGTTGTTATGTTAATGTTATTAAAATGATATGTGCATATGGCCGAGTGATAACTGGTGGATTCCGATTGGTAAAGGTCTTATGTGTGCCCTGGTTGATTGGTATTGTTCTGACCTTAATTGTTGCTATGTATAATTATGTATATATATACTGTTGCATAACTGTGGGACAATCCGAGTCAATATCTATCATTTAATATTTAAGATGCTCACCCCCTACACCATTTTTCAGTATGTGCAGGTCGGACTCGGAAATGATGATAAGGCCTCAAGTCCGAGTGTGGTGCACTCCGACTGTTGAGTGCTTGTATTGCATTTATTATGTTCAGTCAGTGTAGCCTTGGCCGACTTTCATGTAAAATGAAGATTAAACATATTTATTTATAAAGATTGATTATGAGAAGTATAGACATGGTGTCGCTTGTATGAAATTGTAAGTATTGGTAAATGTATAATGTTAAGGTAATGAGTATTCCGAGTATATGGTTACATATATATGGGTCGGTAGATTGGATTTGTAGGCAGGTTTATATTCCTGAGAATATATATATATACATAAGTTTTTTATGTTGATTTGATGCTTCTTACCGACTGGAATATAACTGATGTTGAATGAATAACTCTAAGTTAATGAACCCTGAGAGGAATATAGGAGGTTTAGATCCATTTCCGAGTGAAGCTCGAGTGAATGGGCCATCTTTTTCGAGTGGTGATCCTTAAATGGATTCTGAGTAAAATACCTTATATGAACCTATACTGTGTGAGATCTGATGGGAGAATCCCTGAGTAGTATTAAGGACAGCCGATCCCGAGTGAGGAAGATTTTGTATTCCCGAGTGAAAACCTCGAGTGATCCTCTTCCGAGAGAGGAGTTAGTGTAGTGGTTTAGGGTGGAATGAATTCTAAGTGTATGATGTTTATAATCTGAGTGAATGATGTAAAATCCGTGTGAATGAGGATCTGTGTCCCGAGTGGTTGAGTTTTGAATAGGTCTGAGTGAGACTTAACTTCCTGAACTTTCCCGAGTGAATATGATGGTTATACAGAGTGAAGAGTAATGTGTTCGGGTGATCTAAGGTGAGCGTATACCGAGTAGTGAATGTGTAAAGTGACCCGATTGTGTTGAGGTTGGGATACATCGAGTGGTGTTTGATTGGGAAATATTCCGAGTGAGACAGTTAAGGATTCCGTGTGGGATAACCCTCCTTACCCGAGTGGATTGTGTGTATAAACTGGGTGGAAAGATGTAAGGAGCTAAGTCATTTGAAGTATGTATGATGGGGTTGTTTCCGAGTGGATGGAACCCCTTGTACCGAGTGATGAGTGTGCCGAGTGTGGCTTCTCACTTTAGCGAGTGAGTTCTCGTTCCAGCGAGTGTGATGATTGGGAAGGCTTTTAGTTGGTTAGCTTAGACGAGTGTGTGCTCGCCCGAGCGAGTTGGGTTGCCTCGCTCAAGCGGAGTCGGATCTCGCTTGAGCGAGTGTGCGCTGTCTTGTGGGTTCCCTCAGGCGCTGTTTATTCTTCCGCTGTTTGCCTTCTCTTTGGTCGGCTTTTATATTTCTTTGCCTTCCTTTTCCGTATTCCTTTTGTGCCCGGTTCTTCTTGGTTTATTTGGAAAAAAAAATTCCCTGTTTTTTTGGGTTTATTTATTTATTAAAATTAGGGTGTTACAATCAGTGAAACATCTTACACCTTATTATTACAAATCAGTTATTATGTAAAAGTTTAGTATGTTACCAGCCTTTAGTTTCACTGGGAAACAATATGGCTTGAAGAGGTTTTTGAAATAATACTTGGGTTTAAACTAGGAGTGACTGGGGTCAAGAATACTTGTGGCACAAGTATGATGTTGTTATTGTAAATGAGATTTTACAAAAATGGGAATCTTTCAAGTTAGAATGAACTAGATGTAGTTTTTGTATTGGAAGTGAACTGTTATAAATCTTTGGTGTTCATTCTTCTTTTTCATTGATTTTATCAAGTTTGATTACCTGCGCATTAAAGGTTTAAAATTCTACAAAAAAAAGTGTCCAAGACTTATTCAATTCCTTTTAAGTCTGACTCTGAATCGTCATTTGTAAAAAAAATTATGCTATTGAAAATAATTAATTGTTGCTAGATAAACAATACTATAAAATCAATAACTTTTCTTGAAAAAATATGTTTGTTTTTGTAATACAATTGAAAAGTAAAATGAATGAAACATTAACTATTAAGTTACTAATAATACTAACACACAAATGCTATAAAACCAACAAGATTTCTTGAAAAAACATATTTGTAAAAACACTAGCTAATAAATAATACTTTTCATATTGTTAGATTAACTAATAAATAATACTATTTTTTTAAAGGACTCGGGTCGTCTATGGGTCTTGCAAGCCGGCCTACACTCCGCCCATTTTTCAGGATTTTTTTAATTATTAACTTTGAATTTATTTTTAAGGCCCACACACTATGTTTTTTATGGCAGGCTCGGGTCGACCCATATGAGTCAACCTATTTTATTAACTCTATCCACACCATAATTCTTATGGTTGAGGCACCATTTTATCGGGCCTAATGGTGGGCACTAAAATGTTCGTAATAAATCCTAAGTACTAAGAGCAAGCATTCAAGGTATTTTCTATTTAAACACTTGATCTTTACAATGTAGTTAAGGTCCTCTATATAGAGGTTTAATGTCAAATGAGAATTTCCCTTAAAAGGCAACTTATTTAATATCATAATTATAGAAATCAAGATATTATTACGAGGGTTTGAGAAGTTCCTTAGGCGTCTTAGGGGGAACACTACCAAAAACTTGAAACTCATTAAACTTAGTTAAGTATGTAATGAATTACAAAATTAAACTTAGTTAAGTATGTAATGAATCACAAAATTATATTAGAAGTTAGAACTTAATAATTATGATTTTTCTAAGGTGTTCTGTAGTATGTATTTTAAACCACGTTAAAGTGAAATATTTTTATAGAAAATTCTGGATAAAATAGGTTTTAATGATTTTAAGGCAAGTCTAAAATTACTTATCTATCATTTATTTATTAAACTATTTTTTTTACATTGTTTCTCTCTTATAAAAGTAATAGGGGAAAAATATTGTTAATAATACTTGAAACTCTAAATAAATAATTAAATAAAAATATAATTTTCCTTACTCTCTTCATATAATTAAATAAAAACGGAGAGTACGGTTATGATGTGTATTTTGTAAAAATAAAAAGGCCAAGTGAATTATACTAAAATCCAACACAAGGGTATGTACCATTCTTTTCCCAATCTCTTGAATTCACGCCTTGCTTCTTTTTCTATCCCTTTTACTTGCTCGAACCCTTTTTATTACTTCAAATTGAGCCATATGAACACATAACTGTCCCTGTTTTTTTTTTTCTTTCTACCCTCCAACATGGTACACTCGCCTGCACCCATTTCCTCCTATGTTGTTGTTGATGCGCTTGAAGATTTGACCTTTTTATTTGTTTCATACTTTTTTCAGGACAAAAGCAGTGGCGGCGACAAGTACAACGTTGAAACCGCCGAAATCTTGGCGAACGAGGCTCAGGTTTGGACCCTACTTCCCAGGTTCAAATCTTTGGATACCCTTTTGCTCATTTGGTCATCTTTCTCTTCTCTTTAGCATTTGCCTGTTGCTGAGGCCACTCCAATATACGAGCAGCTTCTTCTACTCTTTCCCACTGCTGTGAGTGTTTTCTTCTCCGGTGCTTTACTTACAACCAATATGTATTGTTTATTATCAGTCTTCAAAATCTATCTTTGATTTTATATTTTATAACTAGAAAATTTTAGTCTTCGAAACTTTAAATTCAATTTTGTCAACCTTTAGCAGACGACATCCGATTTAGTCATTTTAGTGTAAAAGGAGAGTGAAAAAGAAAGTAGAAAATGACTAAAATGATTGATCTTGTTTAAAGTTGGAGACTAAAATGAGAATTTTAGAATATCAGGAGCAAGATTATCTGACTTATGCAATCGGGAGGACTAACATGTAGATTTATTATTATTATTATTATTATTTTGGTTGAAACCCATGGGCCATAATGTTTATGGGGCTGGCTCATTTAGGTTGATGTTTGTTTGTGTTCAGGCCAAGTTTTGGAAGCAATATGTGGAGGCACACATGGTGGCGAATAATGATGATGCTACCAAACAGATATTTAGTCGCTGTTTGTTGAATTGTCTTCAGATTCCACTCTGGTATACTGTTTGCTTAGTTTACGGTGGCTGTTCCAGTATTTATTCATACTTCGTAGATAGCCTTGCATGGGTAACTTCCCTAAAGTGTTGGACAGTTTATATTTTATATCCTAGAAGATATTGAACAATGTTTGTTATTATTTGGATGGTGCTCCCAAGGTTCTTTGTATTAGTTGTTTCTCTTTTCCTGATAGAAATGTCTATTATCCTATATTTTGTGTGGTTTTTTTTTTGTGGTACTTTTGAACATTTGTTTGACTTGGAACTTGTATAAGGCTGTTTTCCTTGTGAAGATGTATAAAGTGGCCTGCATATTTGGTTTTGATCTTTGACTTTCATTTTAGTCTTGTGGTAATTGCAAGCAAATTTTTATTTTAATCTTTCATCTTGTTTGTTATATGTTCTTTGTAGGCGGTGTTACATTCGTTTTATTAGAAAGGTCAATGACAAGAAGGGCATAGAGGGTCAAGAAGAGACAAGAAAAGCTTTTGATTTTATGCTCAACTATGTTGGTAAGTTGTTTCTCTTTGTGCCTCTGTATTGTCTTTGTTCTCAATAGATTGGAGTAAGCACCCATTTAGGAGAACATGATGCTAAGATGAAGGCAATAGGCTCCTTGGTGAGAAGAAGATTGATAGTGGCCCTTGTGGGAAATGTAAATCAAAAGGTAGTTGAATTAGATGGGTTGAGAAATCACCCAAACAAATTAGAGGACACCAATAAAAATATCTTGTTTCTACTGAAAGATTATAATATGCTTTTTGATGGAGCTTGCTAGATATTAAAAAAAGTAGACCCTTAGGGCTCATGCATTGTCCACATTACTTCAAGGCCAAAGGGCTATAGTTTGACATGGTATCACCTGAGCTTCAATGATCATGTGGTCTAGAGTTCACTCCTTTTGTTGTTAGAGTAAACCAATTGGTCACTAGCTATTTGTTCATCAGTTGTCATTTCTGTTAGAGTTAGTTAATATCAGTTTTCTGTTGTACTGTTTAGAATATTCTAGACCTCAGTTAGTTGCTTAGGTTAGAAATGTTAGCCTTTATGTATTCTGATCTTATCACTGTTTAATCAGAATACAATACTTTTCAGATATTATGAATTCTCTCTCTCTTTTCTAATATGGTATTATTAGAGGTCTATAATATTCTAACTGCTACAATAGAAAATTGATCTTTAACCAACTCTAACATAAATGACCTCTTGTAAACTGATAGTTAGATCTATCATTTTCTGCTGAAGGTAGTGCTGGCCTATTGATTGTCCACATCTCAGGCCCAAGGTACTCCAGTGTGGGTAGGAGTATCTACTAGATATTGTTAAAGGTTCCATCCCAAAACCAATTGGCAATGGTTGGAGTTGCCCAACAGGTATTTAAACCATGCATAATATGATGAGGCAGGCGATGTGGGACTTCCAACACGCCCCCTCAAACGAAGCTTGCCGGATTAGGCAATGGGTAACTTTTGACCCACAACGAAAGGGCAACTCTTGGTCCATAAGAACTGGAAAGAATGCTCTGGCTCTGATACCATGTTAAAGGTTCCATCCCAAAACCAATTGGCAATGGTTGGAGTTGCCCAACAGGTATTTAAACCATGCGTAATATGATGAGGCAGGCGATGTGGGATTTCCAACAAGCCCAATGGCATTGGCTAATCTGTGTGTCCTACCTCAGCTTTCGGATAAGGCTTTGTTGCGGCTTTTGAATGTCTCAACAAAAATTTTGATGGTTTTCTTCTTTATACTTAGTGGGGAGTGGGGACACTGTTTGGAATCATATTTATTGAATAAAAGAAAATATTAATTCTAAAGAAACAGGTAGAAGTAAAATTGGTTTGGTTTAGCCATGGGGCTATTAGGAATTGCGTAAAATTTGAATTTTACTATCCATAGATAGAATTTCTTGACTGATTATCCATTGGTAGGCTTATAATTTGGGTTAGGATAATTTTATAATTTTTTTTTACAAAACATATTATACAATTGTAGGCTTCTTGTATGGTATTTGATTGAGTTATCTATCATTTGGTGGATCTATTCACTAGGAATTTTCAATTTAAGCTAGTTCAAGCCAACTTTTTTTTCCTTAGTTAGTTTTATGTCCCTTAGTGCTTCCTTAGTTAATTTTAGGTCTCTTAGTGCTTAAGCATCTGAATTAGATTTCACTTATGTTTGTCTGTCCACAAAGTCCAAAGCCTTTTGCTAGCCTAGTTTTTTGATAATTTTTGTTGCAAAATATTCACTTATAATTAATAATTAATGCCCTTGTATCAATATTATAGTTACAAGATATTCAGAAATTAGTGGGAAAAGGAGGCGTGTTTTAGTGTGTGTGTGTGTGAATAAATTTATCTATGCATTTATATATATTGACACTTATCTCTAGTGACATGATAACAGGAGCGGACATAGCATCTGGCCCTGTGTGGATGGAGTACATATCCTTTCTAAGATCATTGCCGGTTTGTTAGTTAATCTTTCTTGTCTCCACAATCGTTGTTGCATAATTTGCTATCATTATTCATTTTGAGGAGTAAAATTCAATTGCAGGCTATAAATGCTCATGAAGAATCACATCGAATGACTACCGTGAGGAAAGTCTATCAGAGGGCTATTGTTACTCCTACTCATCACATTGAACAACTTTGGAAGGACTATGAAAACTTTGAAAATTCTGTCAGTCGTCAGTTGGTAATATATTGAATCAAATTGATGCTTGAGCTGATAATTTCCATTCATTAGTCTGATGTTCTTATGTGGAATGGTAAGGATATACTAGAGGCATGAAATTTGATGATATGGTGTTTTACAGGCTAAAGGACTTATATCTGAGTATCAACAGAAATATAATAGTGCCAGGGCAGTTTACAGGGAGAGAAAGAAGTATGTTGATGAAATTGACTGGAATATGCTTGCTGTACCACCAACTGGATCCTACAAGGCAACTTTCTGTTTCTTTAGCCTTAAAGCATGCAACCTTGTATTCTCAATAAGCACATCATAAGAGAAGAAAATAAAATGAATCGCGATGAAATGAATGAAACTTTAACTTGTGTACCTCAGCTTTTTCAAAAGCTCCCTCATCTAAAATCTCCATAAATTGAGATGCATATGTTGATTTGAACTTTTTAAGAATTGAGAGATGATTGGTTCATTTTACCACTTTAATTCTTTTTACTTTTTTCACCAACAAGTATTTGTTGAGAAACTTTTCCAAGTTGGCTCACAATATCTTTTGATTCTCAATTCTCTAGCTAGGCCATAAACAAAAGAAGCTTTGTTGATCTCCAAATAAACTAATCTAAAACATGCACCAACTATCACAAAAACTTACTCTGTTAGGTAAAGCCACGTGAATGATTTTATACTTTTATATCTCTAACTCGCACCACATAATCGTCCATTGGGCTTTGGATCCTGAACATTTACAGACCCATATTGTGGTGAAATTTATTTTTATTACAAAGAATGGGAGCATTGAAGGCTGAACTCTAGATCACTTTGTCATAAAGGCTCTGAGATCATGTTATGAACAAGCTATCTTAAAAGCTTAAGGTCTTAGGTGAAGGCACATGAGTACTGGATTATATTCCTTTTATACATCAAATGTCAGGATAAGTTTTATTGGTTAGTTACTTTTGACAGGAAGAAATGCAGTGGATGGCGTGGAAGAGACTTTTATCTTTTGAAAAGTGAGAAGCACATGCCCTTTTTTTTTCCCAGTAAATTGCTTGTATAATATGTGAGCATTTTCTCTAATAGATTTTCTATTAGATCATTGATGCTTTATATTTGATCAAACTGATGATTTAATCAAGTCAAAGTCTAGAATTACCTATACATCTGAGAAAGTAATTTCTTTGGTTTGGTCTTTCTGTCAAATATTAATTTCTAAATGATTTGTCATGAGTGGTGTGTTTGTGTGCAGGCTCATAATTTCTGCCCAAACCTATATGAATCAGTTCAAGTATTGATGACTTTTATGGGAGCTTTGTTTGTTATATTTAATGCATAATTCCACCTAGAGTTGTTATTGTTTAAACGGTATTGGGAAAAGTATTTCAGGAAACTGTTGTCATGGGGTGCATGCTTAGAAGTTGAAAGTTGAGACCGTCCCTATTTATCATGTCTTCATTCTCTCATATGATAAACCTTCCTTTTTGTTTTTTTATTTTCATCTAAGAGGATGGTGGTAATTTGAAGATTTTTTTTGAAGAGGAATGAAAACAAAGGCTGCAACTTCCTTTAACTACATATTGAAAGAGAAAAAAAATTGAAAAAAGGAAATAGAGCTTAGCCATTTGGGTCATCTAATGGTCAATATTGATTTGGTCAACCCAGTTAGGAAACCCAAACTAGAAACCAAACGGGCCCCAAGTCTCCCAACGGCTTAAGCTGGTAAATGGGGGCCTATCTTTTATCCCTCTTAGCACATCTATTCACACAAGAGCTGTTAGGCACTTAGGCTTAAAGCAAGGACAGTGCCCAAACTCACTTTATCTGTGCTTAAATTTAATATAGTTACGAAGATTGGACTCTTCATCAATTGGATTTAAAGGCTCTCCTCTTATGCCATGCCAAATTCCAATGCATTGAAATAGGCAATAGCCTAAGTTGTTTAAAGAATGGTTTTATAACCTCTAACTGTATGCTATTTAGTGTTCCGTTTCTACATTCTTAATCAATGATGATAAATAATATTTGTTTGAAAATAAAGAATAAGAGAGGCAAAAACATTCTGGAGATGTCATTTAACATCTTAATTTTTGGGAGTGTTTGTCTTTGACCAAACATATCATTTTGAATGGCACTTAGATGAATGTGTTGCCTCTGGTCATCGTGTGTATATCCTCTTCCTGATTTACATGATAATATTTGGTTAATGTTTTTCATTTAATTTAATGCATTTCAGAGGAAATCCGCAAAGAATAGATACTGCTTCCTCCAACAAACGAGTTATATTTACTTATGAGCAGGTACTACAAAATATATTTTATTGTTTTTAATCTCTTATCTCTTCAATATTATCAATTTCTCATTAACATGGAGAAAATCTAGTTTGTTTAAAACTGCAATTGCTTGTCTTACTTTATGATGTAGTTATGTACTAGATTAGTGAAGAAAACTATGGAGTGGTAACTACTTACTAGTATGTCACGAGGCATCAATTTCCTTGAATTGAATTGATGGATAGTCAAATTCATTTGAAGAAAAATATTTCTGTTGTTTAGTTGTGGAGTAAATAAACATCGTTAACCGTGTTTTTAGTTTGATGATACATATTTGTTCTATTGTTATGGAATTTCTAACTGCATTGTACTGGCTTTCAGTGTCTGATGTATATGTATCATTATCCTGATATATGGTATGACTATGCTACATGGCATGCAAAAGGTGGTTCAATAGATGCTGCAATCAAAGTATTTCAAAGGTCTTTGAAGGCTCTTCCTGGTTTGTAGGACTTTTCCTTTACTTCTGCTGAGTTTTCAGATATTAATGTTAGTGCCTGCATGTTTTGTGTTCACAACATTTTCTTGAGTCTTGCCAATTAGACAAAGCAATTTCTAAGTTGTGATGCACATACCCCAGGTTGGTAGATGATAAAGAAAATAATATAATTCTAATACATTGTTTGTATAAAGATTTTTATAATATCAACCAATTTGGTTACACCTTAGGTATGAGTTTTAAAATAATTATTTCAAAAGTCAACCATTTTCAATGATATCCATGATTGGTTGACTGCGAAAAACCATTACCTATCAATCTATTTCAATTAAGAAATTAATTGGAATACACTGTTAGTATAAAAATTTTTTACATGGTCATCCAATCATTGATTGCCATGTAAGTAAGAATCATTTTTGTAGCACCTGGTGGCCGCCCTGCACCACCATGATAGTGCCACTATTGCCTGTGAACTATGCGTAAGCTAATCTTGATCTTTGGTGTAGACTTAACTGTCTTATCTCTATCTCAATTGATGCTTAATTGTTCCCCTTTAGTAGCATGTATTGCAGCTCCTATTTATGCATTGATGCGTCTTATTTGACTCTATCATGCTTATTTTTATCTTTCATTTGCAAACAGATTCAGAAATGCTACGATATGCTTATGCGGAGCTAGAGGAGTCTCGTGGAGCATTGCAGGTATGACAGGTTGGACAAATGTGTTGCTGAAAATGACAGTGATTAGTGATTAATGTCATTGAGTGTGATGGGAGTTTATCCACCAGTGGTTAAAGGAGTTAATTCTTCATTACCGTTCTTGTAAATATAGAATTTATTCTTTCCGTATTTCATAATTTAAATATTAAGGATGCCAGGTATTCCCAGTCAAGCAATTTACATAATCGTTCATAAATATTTTCTGATTCTCAAGTATATGCTAGGCGTGTTCTGTTTTTCTCTGTTTTTAAATTTAACTATTTTAGTTTCCTTATTTTCTTGTTTAATGTTAGGCTGCAAAGAAAATATATGAAGGCCTTTTGGGAGATGGTGTGAGTGCAACGGCACTAGCACATATTCAAGTAAGTGAAATAGTTTGCTAATGTTTTTAGTGTTCAATAATCAATATTGGTGTTGGATACTTGGTGCATGGATGTATATGTCATCAATTCTAAGTTTTGACAATCATTGAACAAGTTTTAAGGTATAGCTGGATGGCATGATCAGAAATTAAGTGTTTGGCTAGTTCAAATACTTGGCCTGATTTTCTGAAAGTTTGTAGTTGTCCATGTTTTATCTATTGTATTTGCTGGTGGATTCCACTCACATACCTGTAAAACCAAAATTTTGTTTTTTTCTCTGCCATAATTTTCTGTATTGATAAGGCTAAATGATTTATGCAATTCATTTAAATGCTCATTGATAGATTTTTATGCAAAGTTGTGACATCTACTTCATGCTCCAGTTTATTCGTTTTCTAAGAAGAACTGAAGGTGTTGAAGCTGCTAGGAAGTACTTTCTGGATGCTCGCAAATACCCAAGCTGTACATATCATGTTTATGTTGCTTATGCGACAATGGCATTTTGTCTTGACAAGGATCCAAAGGTCTTGCTATTTCCACTTTTTGTGCATTTATGCATGTGTATGTTAGAGATATAGTTCAGACTGTTTAAACTCTGTTTGAACAGAGTTATGTGGTGTGGGTCCCTGACCTGACTTCTGTTATGACTTGTAACAGAAGTCTGTTATGCTTTGTTAGCATAACGGCTATATAATCTTTTATTCTCTGGCTACTCAACATAAGTTTATCATTCAAGTCTTTATCAGTTTCTCTCTGAAAATCAAGAGAGTTCGAGAGATTGGCGTGATTAACTTGTACAGCTAACCTATTAAACTGTGATGGAACATTTCGCATATGACTACGAATACAAATGCTTTCTTGGATTATCCATGCAGATGGCTCATAATGTTTTTGAGGCAGGACTGAAGCAGTTTATGCATGAGCCTGTTTATATTCTTGAGTGAGTTTTACTTTTCCTCCTAACTTTGATAGCTTGTGTTGCCGCACCCTCTTGATGCATACCTATTTTCACTTGATTGTTTATCCTTTTTATGTTATAGAACTACTATAATCTGGGTTTTCCAAGTTGGCTTTTTAGGGAGCTGATTTTGGTAGATCTTCAGAGAGATTGGTGTGCAGTATTATGTGTTTCATGTTAGGTTTGTTTTTTTGGTCTTTTTTCTTGGATTAGTTTTTTGAGGATATCTTATCCTTTTGTACTTGAATCTCCATTTTTAATAAATTCCTTGTCTATATAATTAAACTCTAGGCTTTCTTTCTTTATGCATGCTTCTAAATATGTTGCTTTGTACTGTATGAAATCCTACATAGTGGTCATAAGTTGTATGTCTGAGGTGCGCTGTTTCTATCATTCATTTCTCCAGTTTTGTGGATGGCAATGACATGATCATTGGAGGTATTAGAGAGCATTTTAACAGTTTTTTAAAATAAAAATTATATTATAAATGAAATAATTGTTAATTAAAAAACATAATTCATAGTTTCACAACATGAAATTAGAATAAAATTATAAACTAAAATAATTTTAATAGTTTTTTTTTTATAAATTTCATAGTATGTAATAATCTATTTTTATTAAAATAATAGTATTCAAAAAAAATATATTAAAAACATTTGAAAAGAATGAATAATTGTGTATCTTATTGATTGACAAGCGTGTATAACACTATATAGATGAGATATAAAAGATAAGACTCCTAGATCACCTAAAGATTAGAGATACAACAGATAAAGTCTCCCGAAAATTGAAGAGAGACATGATGATGGACTAGAAGAGTGCAAGCAGTCTCCACCATATGCCGGTTTTAGCATTTGGAAACTTGCTGAGGAGTATTAGAGGTTTGAAGAACAATAACTGATTAATAATTACAAAATCACAAAATTTATTCAATTAGATATTTACATTCTAACATATCTTGTATTGGTCACCATATTTCCTTATGTATTTGTTTCTAATTTAGTCAAGAATTTGATTAGGATAAATATGGAATTACTTTATGTTATCATTATCATATCAAGTGTGAATATGTGTAGATTATTTCTTTAAGTCTCGTTTTTAGCACTCAATCTCCTACCTTAACCTAAAATCTCATAATTCGAACAACAAAAGTGAGTTGGATGGGGGCATTGGAAGATTTACACCTTATTAGAGATTGACATAGTTGGCATAATAGTAGATCTACTCTAATTTAGTTTGTTTTTTCAATCTACCGATTTGATTTTCCTTTGCTTTGGTGGAGATATTATGGTCTTATTCTTACTAACTGTACTTCTCATTTCTCTTAATGCCAATTCTTTTCCTACAAAAAGAATCCTGATTGACAAATCAAGACTATTTCATGATATTTCAGATATGCGGATTTCTTGACACGTTTGAATGATGACCAAAATATACGTGCTTTATTTGAGAGGGCATTAAGTTCACTTCCACCCGACGAGTCAGTTGAGGTAGGACTTCCTATTTACTTGTTCTCTGACAGGTGATTTGTGAATAGTAGTCAGCAACATTAAGTTTATGTTTTATGTTTAGATCAGGTACATTATGCAAGATTTTATCTTGTTAGAATATTGTAAATATAGAAATATGTAATTAGGATTGATTGTATATGATTGTATTTTGATTCTGTATTTATTATATTGCTATTATAAAAAGGCTACTCTGATGTGTATTCAAATATACGGAATTCATCCAATGTCTCTCGGTTTCCTTGTTTTCAACATATCTCTACCAAATGATATATCAAGCTAAATATCTTCCATCTATATGCTTAGACATAATACAAACTCTTCCTTGATAGACTAGACGCTAGATATCCAACTTATGTTTGTGCTGCTTACATTTAATCATTGTTTAATTGCTATTTAACTGTTTGCTACTTCATTTATTTATCCTCTATGGTGAAGTCTTTATTCCAAATGACTTATGGCTTTCCCCTCTTTACCTTGAAACACTACCACATCCAAAATAGGTGAAATTTTCTCCCATTTTCAGCTTACTATGTTTCTTTTAACCGATAATTTCACTATAAAAGCCTAAAAGAAATGTAATTGAGAATGTCATCATGTGCTTGTGATAAATATACTTGTGTTGGAAGTCCCACATCGTCTGCCTCATCATATTTCGCATGGTTTAAATACCTGTTGGGCAACTCCAACCATTACTAATTGGTTTTGGGATGAAACATTTAACATGGTATCAGAGCCAGAGCATTCTTTCCGGTTCTTATGGGCCAAGAGTTGCTCTTTCGTTGTGGGTCAAAAGTTACCCCTTGCCTGATCCGCCAGGCTTCGTTGGAGGGGGCATGTTGGAAGTCCCACATCGCCCGCCTCATCATATTTCGCATGGTTTAAATACCTGTTGGGCAACTCCGACCATTGCCAATTGGTTTTGGGATGGAACCTTTAACAACTTGAATTTAATAATTTTTATGTTGTGTATCTCAATAGTTTGAACAATTTTTAATGAGTGAGTTGAAAATCCCACATTCATTATAAATATGGTCACTTAACAATGTATAAGATAAGAGTAATCCTCATTTTATGAGCTAATTCTTAAGATTTAGTTAGGCCTAATATCCAAAATTTAATATGATATCAAAGCCTATAATAGATCCATTATTTGTCCACCTGTGAAAAGGTCTATTAAAAGCCCCACATTATTGGGTCACCCATATTTCTCCAATCTCCAGATGTTCAATCTTGGGTGAGTAAGTGTGTTGAAAGTCCTATATTCACTAGTGATATGGTTAATTAATAGTATATAAGAGGAGGGTAATCCTCATTCTATAAGCTAGTTCTTAAGATTTAGTTAGGTCTAATATCCAAAGTTTAAGATGGTATCAAAACTTATCATAGATCCATTATTGGGCCACCCAAATTTTTCCATGCTCCAAATGTTCATTGTTAGGCATGAGTGTGTTGAAAGTCCACCATTCACTAGTGATATGACCAATTAATAGTATATAAAGTGAGGGTAATCCTTATCATACAAGCTAGTTCTTAGGATTGAGTTATGACTAATATCTAAAATTGAAGATATGAGAAAATGGAAAGCCTAACTCTAATCAACTAGCTTATGAGTTAAAGATTATCTCAAGCCTTATAAGGAATATGCTGACCATATTTCTAGTCGGTGTGAGACTATCTTAACACCTCTTCTCTTACACATAGGATTGGACATCTAGAGTGTGAAATTTACACGATTGAACATTTATGAGTGACCCAACATTTAAATTGGATAGGCATTTGGATTCAGAATATATCATTTGCATTATTCTTCCTTAAA
The DNA here is from genome assembly GCA_037962975.1 of Clitoria ternatea. Lineage (NCBI taxonomy): Eukaryota > Viridiplantae > Streptophyta > Magnoliopsida > Fabales > Fabaceae > Clitoria > Clitoria ternatea. The sequence goes on from CM075675.1 coordinate 21,103,477, forward strand.
ATCTATGTGTGTTGTCACTTGATAAAAGAGTCCTCTAACGTGTCATCATTGGTAAAAAACATTAGTCATTTGAATTCAGAAATTGCTTTTGCATTATTCTTCTTTAAAACCTGTGATTTTTTCATTTGGTAAATGAGTCTACTAATTGAGCAAAGAAATACAAAGCTCCAATCCAAGTATGTTCAGGAGAGTATTTTTCCTTTTTCCATAATGGAGAGGATACCTCCCTTGAGAAACCCATGAGCTGAAACTTGGAGAGGCCGAAAAAAAAACCAATAAATAAATATTGTTGTACATTATTGTATTGAAATATGGATTATCATTCCTCCATAGTATTCAACATGTTTGATGCTGTATTAATTTTAATAGTAGTTCAATGCATATTCATTTGGAGTATGTTCATTAGTTGTTTGTTTTACTGATATTCAATTTTCTTGTAAGTTTGTAACTATTCTCTTTTGTAGGTCTGGAAAAAGTTCACCCAGTTTGAGCAAACTTATGGGGATCTTGCAAGCATGCTGAAGGTGATAGTTTCTAATTTGTTGTTATACAACATTCACCTTGCATTCCCTGGTTGTTTCTTTAGGGTCATATTTTTTATTAGGGTCATCAAATTGTTGTTAATTTCTCGTGATCCATAATCATTTGAAAGAAAATCCTTGATGAACGATGCTGGGATAAGATGGTTAATAAATATTTTTGTTGTTTTTTTTGCATGGATTAGCAATTAGTTGACATTGGTTGAATAAGATTTTGGTCAAACACCCAACTCTTAGTGTTGCTTGCTTTATGACTGCTGTAGTAAATGACTGCGGATCATTTGAAAGAAAAGGAATGAAACTTGCTGTTTTCTTTCTGTTTTATTTTTTGAAATCAATGCTCTACAACTGGAACTAATGAAAATTCAGTCATTGTCTAAGAAGGTAGGCTTTGATTTTCAGCAGCAGTATCTAGAAATAAGATTTTGTCAAGTGTAATCTTGTACTTGTAGTTGCATATGACTGTAGAATGGACCAAACATTGAAAGGCTAGCCTGCTTGGTTATTTATCCTTGTATCATATTTAGGTTGAGCAAAGAAGGAAAGAAGCACTTTCTGGAGCAGGTGAAGATGGAACAACACTAGAGAGTTCTCTCCAAGATGTTGTGTCGCGGTACAGCTTCATGGACCTGTGGCCGTGCTCCTCTAATGATCTTGACCATTTAGCTCGACAAGAGGTACTACTAGTCATTTGTATATTTTTTAATGCAGTAACATATTGCTTGTCGTCAAGATTCAAGGACCAACTCTAACCAAAGCTAAAAGTATTAGGTGAAGACTCATGACTTATATCTAACATGACTCATTATGCAATTGCCTCTTGATCTTTAACTGTAGCTTCATAGGCTCACCATAACTGGTAAGTCCGACTTCTATTGAGAAGAATGAAGCCTGCAAGAATTCAACTCTTGATCACTTGGTCATAGGGGCTTTAATGACATTTCAAGGACTAATTCTCCCTTCCAATACCTTAGGCCGTCAACTGAACACTCATGCTTGATTTGATTAATTTCATGGTTATTAGTGAAGGAGGACCTATATTTTTTAAGACAATTGATGGTTTCAAGGAGTATAAGGATAAACATCATGGCCAACATTATAGATGTAATAGAAGAGGTAGGACTACAAATTGATTTGAAATTATTTGTTCAACCTTGCTCTTCCTCTTTTTGTGAAAGGAATCAAAGTACATACTCCTTTATCCATTCCTTGAAAAGAAACAAAATGGATCCTATTAGAATTATAAAAATATAGTAGTAGTATATTTTAGGAGTAAATATATTATTTTTATCTTTTATGTAAAATAGGAAACCGTATATCCTGTATTTATGTACAAATCGCTATAAATATAATAGCTCCGCCGTGATCACAAAACACACAATTCATATGTTCTCTCGTTTCCTCTCTTTCAACATGGTATCCAAAGCCTAACAAGAGTTCCCTCCTTTCTATCATCTTCCAGTGAGCCACTTCTCACTACGTAATTTTTTTTCCCTGGTAGTTCGTTTTTTGTCCATGCCCACTGCCGCCACCTCCTCCGCCGGCCTTTTCTAACTGGCGACCTCACAACCAGTATCCTCTCTCCAAGACCGGCCCATCCCCGCCGGCGGTGTCTTGATCAGACCTTCCACGCGCCACCACCACCCTTTGTGCGTGAGCCTACGCGTCGCCTCTCCGCCACGCATGACGGCGTTTCTGATCTTCGGTGAGGTCATGACCACTCGGGCTTTGCTCGCCTCAGTCTCCTTTACCTTGATCTGGTGTTTGTTTGACCACTTTTTCCCCTTCATTTGGTCCGTTTTTCGTTACTTCCCCTGATTTTCTCTTTCCTCCAGCACACCCAGGCTGCTCTCTCCCTCACTACCCTCCTCTCTTCTAAGTTGTTGGATGACAATAACTACTCCTATTGGGCTTCTAACATTGAAATTTGGCTTATTGGGTTAAGCTATGAAAACCACCTCATAGTTAGGAATCTAATATCCCGAAACTCGGTGAAAGAAAATTGATGCTCAGTTATTTGCCATTATGAGGAACACCATTGCCCCATCCCATCGTGATTATTTCCGTGGTCAAAGATCGTGCAAGTGGTTTGGGACCACGTCAAGCAACTCTTCACCAACAATATTCGGCGACTCTACCAGAATGGTGAAGACCTCATGACCACTTTTGGCTCTCGTCAGTTTAAGGGCCCCATAACTGCTTATGTGGGTAAGATGACTAGTTTCTTGTGCGAACTCAATGAGATGCTTCCTCCTGTGCTACTCTAAGGCTGAACTCGAGAACCCTAAGAAATTAATTTTGTCCCTTGCCTAATATGGCCTACCTGCTGAGTATTCCTCTACCCGTAATCAGATCTTGGGTTGTCTTACAAAGGTTACTCTAGATAGTGCCTTAGCCACTATCCTTTGAGTCAACATTCATGGTCTTGCCTCTCCCTTCATACTTCCTTCCGTTGCTTTGTCTGTTCATTTTCTTGATTCTTCCGCTTTGCTTTCACGCAACAGCGACAATGTACCTTGAGAAGGGGGCATGCCACCTCTTCATTGCGACCACTTGAGAAGGGGGCATGCCACCTCTTCATTGCGACCACTGTCACAAACTAGACCACACTGTTGATAAGTGTTGAAACTTTATGGTCGCCCTCCTCGCACTGCTCAGGTTGCTCACACATCTATACCTCCTACACCGTCTTCCGCTCCGTTGTTGCTGCCGGATCCGACTTCATCGCCCTCTTACAATGACTTCCTGAAGTGGTGGGAAGAACGTCAAGCCTCTGGTTCCACTGTTGTTGTTGCACACATTGATAATTCTTTAGCTGACATCTCCCATTCTTTAGGTCCTTGATTCATGGTCCACCGATCATATTATTGGTAATAAATCTTTTTTTCTTCTATCTTTACCATTGGTTACTTACCTTTTGTTACTATGGCCAATGGTTCCCAAACACAGTCCCGAAGTATTGGTACTGTCCATCCTCTTCCTTCTCTTTTAGTTGATAACGTGTTATTTGTTCCTGGTGCTCCATTTAATTTGTTATCCATTAGTCGACTTAATTTGCGGGACCGTAAAATGGGAGAGATGATTGGCTTCGGATTTGAGTCTCATGGCCTCTATCAACTTCAAAAGGCCATCTCTTGTTGGTTTGGCATCAACGTCCCCTCTTCTCATTCATGCTCAGTTAGGACATCCAGGTCTTGATGCATTAAAGAAATTAGTTTTTCTAAATTAGTCTTTGTCGTGTGAGTCATGTTAGTTAGGTGAGCATACTCGTACCCTTTTCCTAATCACATTAATAATCGGGCCTTGTCTTCTTTTGCTTTGGTTCATTTGGATGTTTGGGGTCCTAGTCGTATTGCGTCATCTTTAGGTTCTAGGTATTTTGTTACCTTTATAGATGATTTCTCCTGTTGTACTATTTAATGAAAGATCGTTGAGTTATTTTCTATTTTTCAGTTTTTTTTTCATAAAATTAAAACTCAATTTGGGATTTCCATTCGTATTTTACAAAGTGACAATGCACCTGAATATTTGTCTAACCAATTTCGTACCTTTATGGCATCTCATGGTTGTTGCATCAGACTTCTTGCCCTTATACCCCCCAACAGAATGGGGTTGTTAAGCGTAAAAATCGAGATCTTCATTCTCATGTCCCTTTCCAATTTTAGGGTGATGCAGTTCTTACTGTGTGCTATCTTATCAACCGTATACCTTCCTCTGTTCTTAAAGGTAAAATTCCTCATCGGGTTTTATATACTTATCATCCACTTCATTCTTTAGTCCCTCGACCTTTTGGGTCTACTTGTTTCTCTAAAATGTTCTTGGTCTTGGGATCGATAAATTATCTGTCTGGTTTCATAAATGTGTTTTTGTTGGGTATCCCCACATCCAAAAAGGATACAAGTTTTACTCTCCTCTTCGCAGGTATTTTATCTCTGTCGATGTCAACTTATTTGAAGATGTTCCTTTCTTTGAGTCTGGAGTACCTCCACTAGAGCCTCCTCTTCCTATGACTATACCTATAGTTCCTTTTTCTCCTCCTGAGGAGTCTCCTTCCTCTCCAGACCCTTTTCCTCCTCCTCCTCCTCCCCCCCCTTTGTATGTTTATCAGTGTCGCCTTCGTTCTTTACTGTCGTACCCCATAACCAACCCAATTGTAGACTCACATCCCAGGCTCACTCATTCGACCTCTTCTCCGGTCCCGTCTCTTGAGTTAGATCTTTCCGTTGCACTTCGCAAAGGTATCCATTCTACTCGTAATCTTTCTCCTTACAAGACTGCTTTGAGTTATCATCACATATCTCCATCATATTACTCTTGTGTTTTTCTTTGTCCTCTGTTTCTATTCCTAAAATGCCGATGTCTTTACTCATCCAGGATGGAAACAAGCTATGATGGATAAAATGTGTGCTTTGCAAAGCAATGGAACTTGGATCTCATTCCTCTATCACCAGGGAAGTCTGTTGTAAGTTGTTGATGGGTGTACACGGTGATGGTTGGCCCCCGACGGAACAATTAACCACCTCAAGCCCCGTCTTGTCACGTCTTGTCACCAAAGGTTTTGATTTACGGAGACACCTTCTCTCCTGTTGCCAAAATGCCTTCGATGCGCCTCTTCCTCTTCCTTATCGCCATTTGCCACTAGTCTCTCTATCAGTTGGCCATCAAAAATGCTTTCCTTCATGATGACCTGCTTGAAGAGGATTACATGGAGTAACCTCCCTGTTTTGTTGCTCAGGGGGAGTCTTCTAGACTTGTTTGTCGACTACTGAAATCTCTCTATGGCCTTAAGTAGTCTCCAGGGCATGGTTTGGTAGATTTAGTATTGTGGTTCAGGATTTTGGCATGATTTGGAGTGAGGCCGATCACTTTGTCTTCTATCGTCATTCAGTGTTGGTTGTATTTACTTGGTGGTTTATGTGGTTGACATTGTTATCACCAGCAGTGATCATCTTGACATTACATAGGTAAAACATCTCTTTAAGCACTTTCAGACAAAGGACCTTGGTAGACTCAAATATTTCTTGGGGATAGAGGTAGCGCAGTCCAAAAATGGAATCGTCATATCCCAAAGAAAATATGCAATGGATATTCTGGAAGAAACAACTATGTTAAATTTCAAGTCAGTTGACACTCCCATGGATTCCAATGTCAAGCTCCTACCAAATTAAAGGGAGCCTCTTTTAGATCCTGAAAGATACAGACGTTTAGTTGGCAAGTTGAACTATCTCACTGTCACTTGCTCAGATATCTCATTTGCAGTTAGCTGGTAAGTCAGTTCCTGAACTTTCCTTGTAAGGAACATTGGGATGCAATGACCCGTATTGTTCGATATGTCAAGAAAGATCCTGGAAAGGGCCTGTTATATGAATATAGAGGACACACTTGAGTTGTGAGATACTCTGACGCTGATTGGGCAGGCTCTAGAATGTCCACTTCCGGATATTGTATTTTTGTCAGAGGTAATCTTGTTTCGTGGAAGAGCAAGAAGTAGAATGTTGTAGTTAGGTCCAATGCGAAGGCAGAGTACCGTGCTATGACTATAGCCAGTCAGGAGCTCATATGGCTCAAACAAATGCTTCGGGAACTTCAGTTTGGAGAGGTGAGAGGTTGCACAGATGACACTTATCTGTGATAATTAGGCCATTATGCATATTGCCCCGAATCCAGTTTTCCATCAGAGGACGAAGCATATTGAAATTGAGTGTCACTTTTTTGGAGAGAAAGTCTTGTCTGGTGAAATATCCCCTAGTTTTCTTAGTTCTAATGATCAGTTGACGGATGTTTTCACTAAATCTCTAAAGGGTCTTCAGATTGATTATATATGTAACAAGCTGGTGCATATGACTTATATGCTCCATCTTGGGGGAGTGTTAGAATCATAAAAATATAGTAACGATATATTTTTGGAGTAAATTAATTTTATCTTTTATGTAAAATAGAAAACTGTATATCCTGTATTTATGCACAAATCCCTTTAAATACAATAGCTCCGCTATGATCACAATACACACAGATTCATATGTTCTCTCGTTTCCTCTCTTTCAACCGTATTGAATTGTGCATTTTGAATTCCAAAGCATATGATTCTAATAAGTATAGGATCTATTGGTTTTCATCACACCACTAACCTTAACCATCTACTTTTACTAGTTTATTAACTGGATTTTCAAAAACACCTGTCATGCAAATTCCTACTATTTTCTTTTACGAGTTAGGCAATCTATTTTTGAGAGGCTATACTTTATTATAATTGCCTACATGCAATTCCTATATCTAGATTCCCAGAATTAGCCTGTCTCATCTTAATTCTTATGTGTTTATATTAGCGTCCTCTACAGTAATTCAATTTCATTTCTTCTTTTCAGTGGCTTGCTAAAAGTATCAACAAAAAGGTTGAGAAGTCTATCGTGCTCATGCCTAATGGAACAACTCTTTTAGGTACTGATATTATTATTCATTCTAACACTTAATTTCTCAATATTTCTTAATGTGGTGAGTGCTACATTACTAGTGCAGATAAGGCATCTACGGCAACCATGTCAACTACGTCAACAAAGGTCGTTTACCCTAATACTTCAAAGATGGTGATATATGACCCAAAGCATAATGGTACATAACACATCCTGTTTGAAATCGGAATACTTTTTTGGTAATAAACTTGTATTGTTACAACTCATGATTGACAACTATATTCTGATTACCATAGAAGATATGTCTTGGGAATCTTTTTTAAGTTCTTTTCTGAAGCTGCCTTTACTTCTGGTGATCAAGAATTTTGGTAAAAAGTGAATCTCAAGTAGATGCAGTAATCTAAGGAATATACTGTGAATTTCTTATGCTTTGAAGCTGATGGGGAGATCCAATGAATAACTATGGATGATATTTCATGCTATGACATAGAGGCTTACCCCTTTTTTTTGGATTTCCCGAGTTACAGAGATACATATCCTCTTTGTATGAAAGGCGGTGATCCAGTGCATGAGGCTCTCCCTAATTGGGGGTTTAGGGAGAGTAGGTGTACATAGTCTTATTTTATTATGCACACAAGTGGAGAGGCTATGTATATTGAGAAAATATTCAGTATGTAGATACATTTTTTTAATATAAATATGCAGCATGCGTAGTTATTGTGAAAATATGATACTTGTTATTTGAATTTTAATATTCAGAATAAATTCAATTTAGTAAAGTGTGACCGTTAGTTTTCATGCTTCTAACATTTTTATGTCTATGATGCCCATGTAATTCTTGGTATTTAGCACAAAAAGAATGCATGATGTAAATGCATTGAGAAAACATTTCTTTCCGCACCCGAATACTGCAAAGATAGTTTATTCACTTAGGGTTATGAAAGGAGTATTGATATTGTTATTTTTTTTTTGATATAGTTGTTTCATCTTCCTCACCGAATAATATGAAAAATGATAGCTTGTTATTTTTCCTATGTGCAACTACCTTGTCTAATACAATTGCCAGTGGCAGGTGCTGGAACAAATGCGTTTGATGAAATTCTGAAAGCTACACCACCTGCTTTGGTAGCATTTTTGGCAAACCTACCAGCAGTGGAAGGTAAGTTTAGATTTCTATTGATTCTGATGTCTTATTCATTATACTTATTTTCTGTTAACTATATATGCCAACTTACCTTATTCATTATACTTATTCATTATACTTATTCATTATGCTATTTGTAATCATGTGGTGAAATGCCAACTAAAATGGGTTTCACTAGGTAGTTTATGTTAATTATCCCTTTTGTTGTTTGTTCCTCAGGGCACAATATACCTGAAATTTCTGTAACCATGAAGCCTTTTGTTGTCTTAATAATTTTTATATATATATATATATTAAAAATTTTATCTGTGCTTAGTGCTATCTAGTAAATGTAGAAGTTTATGTAAACAAGTTTGTATAAGCGTTATATTTATTCTTTAGGTTTGGCAGGTGTGGTTTTTCAAGGAAAATGATATTTCCTGGTTTTGTACTTGTTGATAGAGAGAAAATAAGAGAACATATGAATTTCATGTGTTGTAATCACAACAAAGCTTTTGTATTTATAGGAGATTGTATATAATTACAGAATATGGAATTACCCTAATTACATAAAGATAGAATCAATCTAATTAATCTTAATATTACGATTACTATATTTACGTAATCTCTAACGCTCCCCCTTAAGCTGGAGCGTATAAGTTGTATACACCAAACTTGTTACATATGTAGTCAATACAAAGACCCTTTAGAGATTTGGTAAAAATATCCACTAACTGAAATTAGAATTAACAAAACTAGTAGATATTTCACCAGATATGACTTTCTCTCTAAAAAAATGACAGTCAATTTCAATATGCTTGGTTCTCTCATGGAAATCTGAATTTGATGCAATATGCATGACGACTTAATTATCACAAATAAGTGACATCTATGCAACCTCTCCAAACTGAAGTTCCCGAACTGTTTGAGCCACATGAGCTCCTGACTAGCTATAGCCATAGCACCTTCGCACTGGACCTGACTACAACACTCTGCTTCTTGAGACAAAGATACAATACATGTAAGTGGACGTTCTATCAATAGGGGAATCGGTTGAATTAGCATTAGAGTATCCTACAACCTAAGTGTGTCCTCTGTCATAATATAATAGGCCCTTTCTTGGATCTTTCTTAACATATCGAACAATGCGACAAGGTTGTTAAAACATAGATTCTACGTTGAGGCGATGGGGGTTCGTGAAATAGAAGAGTCTACTAAATACTAAATATATAAATATAAAAAATATCAAACCGAACTCATAAACTTCATAATATTAAACCAAACTCAGTCATAACTCATAAATAGTAAAATTCAAATGCTACCATAAAACTCAGTCTAAACACAAACACATGAAAACATTAATTAGAAACTCAAGGCCTAAACATTTAGCTTATCATTCAAGTTAGAATCATCATCTTTTTCATCCTCATCAGCATCAGTTATGCTTAAGCCATTGCTTGCTTCTTTATCATCAAAACTAGGAATCTCTAGATCATCAAAGTGGTGAACTAGGTGGATCCTGATCAATAGCAACCCCACTAACTTCTCCAACATCTTCCTTATCCGCAATCCACTCATCATTCAAAGAAAGATAATCAATGACATATTCCTCTGGTTTCCTTGCATTCTTCTTCTTGGTCAATTTAGAGTTAGCCATGACAAACACGACATCATTCATTGTCTTTTGCTTCAATCGATTCCTCCTCTTAGTGTGAACCTAAAGTAATAAATAATTTAGTAAAAATATAATTTAGAAAGCTAATAAATTAGCAAATACCATCTCAAATACACTCCAGTTATGCTCACAACTGAAAGAACTACATGTCAAGCTCAAGACACGAATAGCGAACTTTTGCAACTTTGGAGTTTCATTCTGTCTCTAGTAGAATCTGTCTCAGGCCAGAAGACAACACGGTGGCCCGCGTGTGGGATGTAAACTCGTCCATCTCTACATCCCAAAACGTGAATCTTACAACCTTGGTTATTGCATCCCAATGTTTCTTGTAAAGAGAGTTAGGAACCGACTTATCACGCTAACTGCAAATGAGATATCTAAAATGAGATATCTAGGCAAGTGACAGTGAGATACTTCAAATTGCCAACTAAGCGTTTGTATCTTTTAGGGTCCAGAAGAGGCTCCCCTGATTTGTTAGGAGCTTGACATTGAGATCCATGGGAGTGTTGATTGATTTGGAATTTGCCATAGTTGTTTCTTCTAAAATATCCATTGCATACTCTTAAGAGAAGGTGAGTCCCATAGGCCCAACCGGAGGCTGGTCAGAGCAGCCACGTGCCAATGGCAGTGCGGAGAGGAGAGAGAAAACACGGAAGAAACAGGGGCGCGTAGGAGCATGTGCGGCAGCGTTGTGGGCGGCGTTTCAGGGTTATGCCGATCTGGGGGTGGTGCTTCTGATCCGGGGATGGTCGGCCGAAAAGTCGTCGGAAAAATGGTGGCGTCAATAGGCAGAAGAGAATGGACACCGGAAGGAATGATGGGAAAAGGTGGTCGAGAAGAGAAACACAACCGAAAAAGAGAGAGGAGATTGAAAACATGGAGAAGAAACACAGGTTTCGAAAAAAAAATTCACTGATGAGTAATGGGCCCACTGCGTAAACACGGATTAGGGTTGCCTCTCGTTAGGTTCTGGATACCATGTTAAATGAGAGAAAACAAGAGAACATATGAATTCCGTGTGTTTTGTGATCACCCGGAGCTATTGTATTTATAGGGATTTGTACATAAATACAAAATATACAGTTTCCTATTTTACATTAAAGATAAGATCGATATATTTAATCCTAAAATATATCGTTAATATATTTACATAATTCTAACAATAACATATAGCTGACCATCAACCTTCTTCCACTTAGTGCTTTCGATCACCGGTATACCGGTTTCCGATTGTGAGGTATTTCTCATACCCTAGCCCAATAAGCCAAATTTCAATGTTAGAGGTTCAATAGGAGTAGTTGTTGTTGTCCAACGATTCAGAAGAGAGTAAGGCAGAGAGAGTTGCCTGAAATCAGCGTATCGGACTTAGTGTTACCGGGGGTAGCCATGGGTGTGCTCTAGGAGAGAGAAAAATAGGGGCTGCAGTGGAAATAGGGCCAAAGGGCAGGGAAAACAGTGGCCAAACGGGAAAGGAAGACTAGATTGAGGTAAAGGAAGGAGAGGTGAGCGAAACCCAAGCCGGATCGTTGAAGAAGGTCGCCAAATGCGTGACTGCAAGGGGCGGTGCGTGGGAAAACTCACCGAAGAAGGGGTGGCACATGTGGGTGCATGATGGCTTCGATGGAGGTGAGATCGGCGGGGATTTGCCGATCTTCAAGAGGCGGTTTTGATGGGTGGGTTGCCAGTCGGAATGGATGGGTGGAGGTGGCAGGTAGTGGCTAGAGGTTGACGAGCGTAAGATTTTGAAACCTTTGAGAGAGTTAAGGTTTCAGAAAATAAAAAATTACAGTGAGTAGTGGCTCACCGAAGGTTCACGAAAAGAGAAGAACTCTCGTTAGGCTCCTGATACCATGTTGAGAGAGAGAGAAAATGAGTGAACATATGAATTTCAAGTGTTGTGATCGCAGCGGAGCTTTTGTATTTATAGGAGATTGTACATAATTACAAAATATACAATTACCCTAATTACATAGAGATAGAACAAATCTAATTATTTTAATATTACAGTTACTATAGTTACATAATTTCTAACAGGAAAGTTGAAAGCAAAGTGTGATCATGGAAAAGAATTATGACTTAACTATTCTTCTCAAATTACTAGGATTCTTACTATGTTTTTCGGAATGCTGTTGAAAAATGTATTTTGAAATTTACAGGCCCAACACCAAATGTGGATATTGTGCTTTCAATTTGTTTGCAGAGTGATCTATCAACAGGACCAAGTGGGAAAACAGCGATTCCAACACAGGGACAAACTGGTAAAACAGGGACCTCAACGCAATTGCCCACAGGTCCTGCGCCTGCTACAAGTGAACTTTCTGGTTCAAACAAGTCTCACCCTGTTCCAAGTGGTTTTTCTCTGAAACCAAGTAATAGACAATATGGGAGAAGGAAAGAATCAGACAGTATGTGCATCATCCTTTGTGTTACACTTTAATTTTCTTGTCTTTTCAATTTATGGGTATGTACTTAAGTACAATCTTATGTGCATTTGAACCGAGCCATGAGGTTTCTTGAGTATTCTCTGCATGTGTCTAAAAGGGATTTTGGTTTGTCATATTTAATTTGATGTCTAAAGTTTGTCATGACTGTCACTATGTGGATAGAATAACTTTGGAATTCATTTTCTGCTGAACATTTTATAACTAGTACGTAGTAACTGTAAGTAGGTATCATTGATTCTCGTTCAAAGCTTGGTTGCCATTTTAGATAGCGCTAAATTGGCATGTCCATAACCCGTAATTTAGTATGTAGAGGAGTCATTTTAAATTTCCAGGCTGGTGCATCTTTTATGAATGGGTGCTCATATTTGCACTATTTACTGCTGAGTGTATAGATCGGGTAGCAAGGGGATTTCTAACTTCGAATTTGACATGTGATCTTGAGTTAGAGTTTTAGATAATGTAGTTGTGTAAAATCTTGGTAAGGAGAGTTTTGTTGTTCATAGTGCTCTTAGTCAGATTGAGCTCAAACAGGGTATACCTAAACAAAAAAATGTGTATTATTTTTTGTGGCTAGTTTTATCCTTGTATATAGTTCAGCACTTGTAAATTTGTGGCAACTAATGGGTTTACCTAAATAGTGGTGGTTAAAGATAGATTCTGTTAATAAGCTTCATAGGCCCGTTCATATTTGTCAAAGTTCCATTCGTGAGCGTGAGTGGGTGTATTGAAAGTCTCATATTGTCTAGAGGTATGGCCAATTAAAAGTATATGAGGTGAAGATAATCTCTTCCTATGAACTAACTTTTAGAATTGAGTTAGGCCCAATACCCAAATTTAATATGGTATTAAAGCCTAATCAGTTTGAATGTTGGGCCACCTGCACATGTCCATTCGTGTAAAACTTTACGCCTCAGATGTCCAGTCCTAAGCATAACAAGGGTCCCACATCGGTTAGGAATATGATCAGTATAAGACTTGAGGCAACCTTTAACTCATGAATTAGCTTTTTGGTTGAGTTAGGTTTTACCATTTTCTAATATAATATCAGAGCCTATTCTAGATTTGTTATTGGGTCACCCGTATTTGTCCACGCTTCATTTTTGAGTGTGTGGGTATTCTGTAAGTTCCACGGACCCACCCGTATTAGTCCACCCTTCATTCCTAAGCATAAGAAGGTGTGTTAATACGTCCCATGGGCCAATCCTATTTGTCCGCGTTCCATGAGATTCAATCAGATTGGATACTAGTTTTCACGTATGCATACTTGTGCCATTTAACTATTTTTTATCTTCACATCTATGTTGAATTCAGCCCCCAGCTGATATTTGTTATTGTAATAATGTTTAGGGCAAGAGGATGATGATTCTACAACTGTCCAAAGCCAACCACTTCCACGGGATGCTTTCCGGATACGACAATATCAGAAGGCTCGAGCCAGCAGTGCTTCACAAACAGGATCAGTTTCATATGGAAGTGCATTCTCCGGTGATTTATCCGGTAGCACTGGTTGATAAAATATTTATACCTCATCACTTCCTTGAGGCTTATGTAAATGTTTAACCACTGGTTGATAGAAGACCCTCTTTGAGCTCATTTAGCATGATCCTTTCTCTCCATTTGCCTTTAGTCTCAGATAATTTAAGTACTACATTTGCAAGTGTGTAGGTCATAAATTATTTGCTGTTGGTCCCATCTAAAAGGCTTGTGGAATGGTGGAGAGTATCAGGAGTTGTGAACATTATGTACCTGCCTCTTAAAATTATTTGATGAGGCAAAAGGACCGTCTTGGACAATCTTTGCATGAGTATAACCTCAGGTTTTATCTCTATGGGAGGATTAAGACTTCAAAAGGAGCTTCCACTTGCATGAAGAGCCATAGTTGTTTCTTAAGTCAGTGACCGGTCTTAATTTGTTTTTTTTGCCTCCATGCATTTTGGAAAGGAATAGATAATGTCTTGGTGGTTTTAATGTTATGGTTAGCCTCAGGAATGTGCATTTTCTCAATTAGATCTTTCACAAGGATTAGTTTTGAAATTCATTGATTTGAACACAATAATTTAGATCCTGTTGTCCAGTTAGTGTAAGTAACAGTTACAAAACTTGATGCTATTTTAAAGACAGCTTTCTGATACGGATCAGTATGTTGCTGAGTTATTTCCAAAATATATTTGAACAAGTATCTTAAAACAAGATCAAACTCCTTAGCCTTAAATAGAGTTTAACTTTGTAAATAGAGTTTAACTTTAGCAAGAACAGTATCAGAACGTCTAAAAATGGGAGTGATAAAGTACTTTACTAAAAACAATTTAAAAACAGCTTTCAGAAACGTAAAAGATAATATTGGATATACATTGAATACAGAGGTATACCTGACTTAGTGAATCCTAAGGTCCATCCATTTAATCTTTTGTTAAAAAGGGGAGCCCGTCTCTCCTCTTTTTTGGTCAATAAAGATAATTCGTAATAAGGTAAACAACACTTATAAATAGTAAGAGTTACTAATAGAATAATACACAATGTGAGAAATCAACATAAAATTTAGATATGTTTACTCAATGGAGAGATACTCTTAGTATTAGGCATCTAATATATAAAAAAAATCTAAAAAAATTCAAAACAAATTGCAAATTATATTAATCCAACAAATAGAAGGTAAAAATTAATGAAAATTTCTTTCTTTGTTTTTATAGTTTTATGGAATTAGGAACTCAAATCACCAAATGATGAAACCATTAAGGAAGTGTAAATCTAGAACCTTAGTTGGAACAATTTTAGGATATTTTTTAACATTAAAACACAAGACAAATGAAAAAAATTGAAACATGAAATCAATGGAGTAGAAACCTTGAAAAACATTATGGAGCCTATGGTGATAAGGGAGGTAGTGGTGGAAGGTGGTGGAGGCAGCCAGAGGCTGTGGTGGCGGCATTGATTTGAGATTGTGGTTGTGGTGATAAACATAGCATAGGTTTTCAAGTATGACTCTTTGGGCTTAGGCCCATGCATAGTGGTAAGAAAAACAACTAAAGCTTTTTGTGTGAGGTCCTTAGCTTTTTTGGTCCTTGCCCTGACAAGGGTCCTTTAAAATTCTCCAAACCCTTGTCTAGGGTTGTGATAGGGTCTTCCTTAGCTATGTTCTCATCAACTAGTTACCCATAAACTTAATACATTGATCGAGTTGATCTCTGATTCAATTTTTATAACATATAACATAAATTGGGTTGTCTAAACGATGACATTTGCGATAGAATGTTTATTACCTTCATAGCAACCAAAGATTTATCATTCATAATATGATCTTTTAACCTTTTCAACTTAGCGACGAAATCAATGACATAGTTTAGCAATGTAATAAATTCGTTGCCGATTTCAAATCTGATTTTTGAAATTGGCATTGACTTTAACATACAAAATGTGTAATTAGTTTATTGACGAAACACA
Organism: Clitoria ternatea; assembly: GCA_037962975.1. Classification (NCBI taxonomy): domain Eukaryota; kingdom Viridiplantae; phylum Streptophyta; class Magnoliopsida; order Fabales; family Fabaceae; genus Clitoria; species Clitoria ternatea. Next base: position 21,119,109 of record CM075675.1, read on the forward strand.
TTTGTTCATCAAGTAACCAAGTTTCACGATAGTTTAAAATATATTAGTAGAGAATACATTTGTTGCTACTTTGCCATCACTATTGATTTAAATCATCTAGTTAGCCATTGAAGTTTTTGTGACCACCTTTATGTAGTTACTAACTAATGTATTGACTAAAATCCAGTTTTTGATGATTGGATTTTTTGATCGCTGGAGACAAAAAAAAAAGAGAAACAACTCAAGAATTTAATGTGATCTAGAATATAGTTTATGTATATACATTCATTGCTACATTATGGAAATTATTTTATCCACTAGTAAAAAGCTTTACAAGATGTTACCTCTTTCTTAATTGATATGAAACAAATCAAAATACACAACTCTAAAAACCGGAGGATTATAGATTCAAACCTTTCATCATAAAAGAAAAAAAAAACCAAAGGATTACGACTATAGCTAAGTGTGAACAATAATTCACATAATGGTGCAGGGTGCATGAACGTTGTCATCGCTGAAGAGGAACATTGTTTCATCGTGGACCGTAGAATATGCTTGATCAGGAAAATAGCCATAAACACTTTCATTGTAACCATGTCTGTAGTAGTTATAGGAAGAAGTAAAGGTTGACTCATCCAAGTATTGAGAGGCATATGGGTAGTATTCACTGTCGTAAGGGAATGGCCAATACTCTGCCTTTCTTCCTGTTCTTCTCACAATACTTAATACTTTCTTCTTCTCCACATACCCACTCACTGTTACCTTCTGCATATCCATGTCTATCTCCAACCTATCCACACCTGCATACAAAACCTTCATTTCAACCCTCAATAACCTTGGAATGTTCTAATCACATATAAAGTTCTATCTATGAATAATTTTCAGATGGTAAAAAAATTGAGAAAAGAAAAGAGAAACTTGTTTGAATTTCTCCATCATCTTTCTTAAACCGTTCATAAAAACAAAGAGGATGAAAAAGAAAAGCGCAAAATATTAAGGGCATATAAAAAAACAAAAAAATATTATTATTGAAGTTAGATAGGGAAAAATGACTCTGTTTCACGTTTCTTCGGAGAGAAAATATTATGTAGTCGAAGACAATCATTTTACTCAAAATCTCATCTAAATATAGAGATTAATAAAAAATTGGGAGAAAAAAAATATTATATTTATTATTACATATTATTTTATAATTAATTAATTTGGATCAATAGTTTTAAACTTGATAATATATATATATTTTTTCTTTTTGGGGTTAGGTTGTTTTTATAAAGTAAACACTTGGGATGATTTTTAATCTTAAATTTTCAGTTTTATAAATAAAAGGATAATTTTTAAATTGAAAATTGAAAATTAAAAACTAAATATTATGATCTTGAAATATACTTTTCAAAATTTTAAAAAATTTCATATTCATTTTTTCCCCAAATTAAAATGCAAAACATTAAACCACCACAAATAAAGTGTTGCCTTTACAGTTTGCATCAAATTGATTCCGTTAACGTACAAAAGAAAAAGGAAAGGGAAAATTGAAGACTAAACAATTAATCGGGTCTTTCAAATATAAAACATCCAACAATTTATGATGAATGATCAATTTTCTTTTGTTTGGTTGAGCTCTTGCCATCTAATTTTGAGATTGCCCTTCGAATTCTTTCTTCACATCCTTGACAATCCATATGCACCTTAAGTTCCACAATCTACATCCACGAAACAAAAAATCATGGTGAAACCAAACGAAATAGATGAACTCATTTGCTTATCAGTATTAGCTATGCATTGAAGTTTCACAAAATCAAACTCTTAAATTGATCATTAAAAAGGCATATAGATTTAGCATTTAATGATCTCTAAAATTTTAAGTTCAATTTAATCATTGAATATGCAACATAATGTTTAATTCCTTTTAAAATAGACACAATAAAATTAATATAAAATATCTTAAAAAAACAAATTTGTATGAATTAATTTAAGAATTAAAATAAAATTTTAAAAATTTCATCAGCCAGAGAGAGTAGTTATGCATTGCGGTGAGAAAACATGTTTGGCACTTACTGACAAAGCATTAGGAAGTTTGGTTTTGCGAGGTCGCCACCCAAACATGCTATACATATATTTGTTGTTTTGTTGCGAAACTAAGAATGCTTCTCCATATATATAGTCCCAAGGAATAAGGCATTTCCAATTAGGTTAAAATCTCTTTTTAACCCTCTTAAATTTTAAGGATTAGGAAAACGTCTCTTAAAAAAAACCTTAAGATTTTGATATTTATAAAATTTAGGAATTAAAAAAGCATAACTTAGTATTACATTTATAGGGATTTTTCCTAAACTTTTGATATTACAATAGTTTTTTTCCCTAAAATTTTATAAGAGTCAGAATCTTAGGATTTTTTTTAAAAGGGCGTTTTCCTAATTCCTAAATTTTAAGAAGGGTAAAAAGGGGTTCTAATCTTCCAATTATTTACGTCAACCTTTGTTGTAAAAGTTACATTAAAAATAAATCTCCCTTAATTATAAATAAAATGTTTAAGAGTATATTTCCAAGACTGAATGTCCCTTCTGAAATTTTGTGAACCTATAACAAAATAATAGAAAGGATTTTTATAAATACAAATTTTAATTTTGATATGCAAATTATATATTCTATAAAAGTGTATAAATTTTTTTTATAAAAAATAATAAATATTATTACTTATTTTAAAAATTATTAAGTGAGAAAAGTGACGGGTTTTAAAAGGAAGCTGTAGAAAAAAACAATAATGTATTTGAATATTGTGAGAATAGTGATGAACATTAAGTGTAAATAAGATTTTTTATATTATATAAAAATAATTAGTTTAAAAAAGTTAAAATGTTAAATTACATTACTCACATAAAATAATATTTTAAAAAATATATATTAAAGCTAACTGTTTTAGAGACCCTTTATATTTATGGGTTCACCATGCACCTTTATAGCCACTAGTGCAGTTCCATCCTATGCATTGCTATGGGTGATATTATTCATTAATTTCTTGAAACGGTAACGTTGATATTTTCGAATCCGAGGAATACAAAATTGGGACTCATAAATACTGGAATCAATACTCAATTTTATTCTCTTTTGTTTGGTAGAATTTTGTGTTTATATTGGACATAAATCACTTATTTTTTTAAAGGCTAAAGTATATATTTTAGCTTCTTTAAAATTTAAGGTTTAGAAAAAAAATTCTTTACAAAAGATAAATAAATTTAATGATTGAAATTTGTAAGGTTGTTCAGTCAAAAAGTTCAATCGTTGATAATATTTCAATATATTTTTTGAACCATTTCATCAAATACGTATTAAAAAGTCTCAAAATTTATGAAAACTCCTATTAATTTATTCCTCCTACACAAAAAAAAAAAATAAATAACCGCATATTATAATACTCGACAGAATTTAGAACTCAAAATCAATTCCATCCAAATCTAACATACAAATTAAATCATTTTTTGAACATTCACAACCTAAAAAATATTTTTTTAGGACAAACAAATATAAGTAATAAGAAACAAAACTGAGTTCCTACCTAGAGCTAGTAAAATAGCCTGACCCGTATGAGTCGGTCTAAATCCGTTATAAAAAATGTAGTGTGTGGGTCTTAAAAATAAACTCATGCCCTATATATAAGCTCAAGTCTGATATGATAAGTTTTCTATAGAGATTGAACACTGTTAGTCCTCAAATTTTTAATAAAAGCTTTAATAAAAATTTCATAAAAATTACAAAAATTAGTTTAATTTGTTAGAAAATTAGGATTTAAATTCAATAAATGGATGTTGTTGGAAATAATCTGCCCTTGATCAATTTTCTCTAAGTTTTGTAGTGAAAAAGTTAAGAAATCAAGAGAAAATTACACTAGAGGAGCTGACGCGTAGCCTCATCCCACGCGTAGCATCAACAGCTATTTTTGATGCTGACGCTACGCGTCATAGCCACGCGTAGCGTCAGTGCTGCGTGGTCTCCACCTCCACTTTGGCCAACCACTCCACTTGGACCCAATAATGGGCACTCCATTCAGCACCAATGGGCATCCCACTCAGCATGAAAGGCCAAAACTCGATGGAAACATGTTCATGTGGCCAGGCATGATCAAATTTAATAATTCGAAGTGGCCATTATCAAGTGTTTAATGGAGGCTGAGTCAGGGGTCTGACGCGTAGCGTCAGCACCCTTGCTCAGCCCTATAAATAGGGCCATCCAACACCATTCTGAATCATCCCATAGCATCCCATTCTCTTCTTTTCTCTCTTGTGCTCGACTTTGAGTACTTCTTTTGTGAGTTGTAGTTCTAGAATAGTTTTCTAGATACTTGAGTGTGTTTCGGTGTATTGTGATTGTTGTATCGTAAAGTTCCCATCGTCTTCGTAATGTCAAACTCTGTAAGTGTTGTTTTTACTTTCACCATGTGTAACTAATTTGTTTATGTTGGAATTGGTGAACTAATCTATTGAGTATAATGTTGTGAATTCGACCTCTGCATGTTTATGATTCAAGTCCATGTTAATATTTCAACCTTTTATTAATATGAACGTCAAACGGGAGAATGATTTTCATGTGTATTGAAACTTGTTTTATTAGTATGAATGTCAAACGGGAGAATGATTATTCATGCCGTATTGAAACTTGTTTTGACGAAAGTAAAAGTTGGAATACCCTTGGTATCTCAATTCTATAGGGGTTGTTAACCATTGTTGCCATAAGGCTAGGTCTTAATGTAAGTTTTTACTGAGAAAGCTCACGAGGGATCAGACTTTACGGTGAATTCTTAGAATTTATATCATGAGGGATCGGTTATAATGATTTCAAGCTGCAATGACATGAAACTTGATGATTAAATATGCATGTCTTGAGTTCCTCATTGTTATTCTAGATTAGGGATCCAATTTCTAACATAATTTGTTTATCTGTGTTTATCTCAAGTATCTTACCTATTCTAGGTTGCAACTCAACTTTTTAGATAGATTTTATTTTCTTTTTATCTTATGAACCACTCAATCATGCTATCCTGTGAATATTGTATAAATTGTATATAAATCATTCTTTTGTCTATAACTTCCTTCACATTTACCATAGTAAATAGAAAATTACTGTTGTTATTGGACTTTTAATCTCAGTGGAACGATATCTAAATTTTGAAAACTACAAACGATTGGTGCGCTTGCCAATTAACAACCCGGTGGTGGAAACGAACTGTTGAGACGCTATCGCCGGGTTAACAAACACCTGACTCATTCAGAATGAGTTAGGCCCAATAATTTTATTTTAGTCTAACTAAAATAAAACTATCTTTTGGTGGACTTACTCTATGCGTGTGATCCTATATGTAAAATATCCGGTCATATTAATAATAAATTATTTTATTATTATTATTATTATTATTATTATTATTATTATTATTATAAAATAAGATCAGTATCTAGCAATGCATCATTATGTCTGAATATTATTTATTATCAACATAACCTATAAGTGATAATTGTTCTATATATTTATTCCTTTTGTCATGATATCCAATTGAGCCCAAGGCATGGTCGTCTTCATCCTTGTATGACCCAATTCATTTTACTTGATACCAGAGTAGACTTTACTGAATAAGTATTCAATATTTATTCTTCCTAGCATGACCATGCATTTCTTTAGTCTTACTCCATCAAGTGGCCCATAGATATCACTCTTGTTACATAGGAAAGACAAATCTCATCTGATGGTTCAGAGTCAAACTTAGAAAATGGGGTTGAATAAGTCTTACACTCTTTTCGTACGGAGCTTAAGCTTTTTAAATGAAAACTATGCAGACTTTTGTATTAGACTTTTTAAGATAAGGGAAAAAGAGATTGAACATAAAGGATTTATACTGGTTCATTTCTAACACTGAAGTTACATCCAATACCTTTAGACTTGAAGGGTTTTCACTATGTAAAAACACCTTTTACATAACACTAACGCAGACTGTGCCACAAGTATTCTTAACTTCAGCCACTCCTGGCTTAATCCCAAGTATTGTTTCAACAAGCCACTCCTGGCTTAAACCTAAGTATTCTTTCAGAAGTCTCTTTAGGCTAAATAATTGTTTTCCACATAAACTAAGGTGTGCAACACACCAGATATTTACACAAATAAAGATTTGAAAGAGTGTTTGTGTTTGTTTTTAAGAACTTAATGTATAAAAGGTACAGGATAAATAGCTGATACACTAAGTATGAAAAACAAAGACAAAGGTCTGCTAAGAGCAGAACAACAGAGAAAGTCTTTGCTTTAGAGAAGAATGTTTAGACAAAGAGCTTAAAAGTGCAGAGAGAAGCTTTCATGATTTTGATTCTCAGAGTCGTTAACTTCTCCAAGTTTTGAGATCCCTTTATATATATATAGGCCTTTGAGATAGCCATTGTGAATTCGTTTAAGGGATATAACCGTTGAGGGCATTAGGCCTTGAAGATAAGATGAGGACAAAAGGTATGGAACAAAGAGCTTTAGAGCTTGCACTGAAATGGTGTTCCTTAAGTGCTTCAGAGCAAAAGACCTTCTATAGGCATTCTTCTTTCAACTAAAATGTGCAGATCATACAGGGTTGACCTTTTGAAAGCTTTTTAACACAAGGTACTAATTTTCATAAGCTTTTCTAAGATGTGTAAAGCAATTACATAGGTTTCTTCCCATACAGGCTTTGGTTCTTGCACTGATTTGTCTTCCTTCCTCTTTTAATGATAAGAGCAGTTTCTCTTGATAAGGGATCCGTATATAGCATCTTTGAAATAATACTTGACTTTTGTTTGATGCAACTTTGGAGTAACGTTCTTGTTTCTTCAAAAGTTTGGGGGTCTTATTGATGAAGTAAGTATGCGTGCTAAGTTCAGAGAACACAAAATGTATCACTTAGTAGTTCAAAAGTATGGACGAGCGCACTTGAATCAGATTCTTCTTGAGCGTTGTTCTAGGATCAAACTTTTCTGAATACAAACTTGTATGCAACTATTTTTTATCCTAGGCAGACTTGTTCTGAAATAACTTGCATGGCTCAAGGTAGACTTTTTAATTAATAGACTCCCCTTTCATTTATAACCTGTGCATCTTAGGTTTGTAGCCTGAAATACTTAATTGAACACGTTAGATAACACATAGGCAGATTTTATTTAATTAAATGCCTTGATGTGTGTTATTAACAAATCTTGGGGTCTGGTAAATAATAACCAATGATTTTAAAATCCTTTACAAACCAAACTTGGTTAACATCACTTACATCCCTTTGCATAATTTGTTTATTGCCTAACGACAACCTTTATGATCATCTTATTACAGATAATATTTAATTGTATTAAAACAACAAGCTCCTTATGTAGGAATCGTAGTGACTTCAGGTCGAAGGACTACATATACCATTATTACATTGGGAACCATTTATGACACTCATGTAACGATCCATGCAACGTTCTCATGGTGAGTTTGTCTAGTACAACATTACTCTTAATGTGCACTCGTGTGAAGACTTGATATCTTTTATATCCACGATCTGTTAAATCACTAATACATTCACCACTAGTCTTAATATATTTACATGTCCCCATGTAAATATTGAGTAGGGACATTTTAGAAATAGTTCTCATATGACCTACTATTCCAAGGATAACTAGATTTAAAATAATTTTAAAGTTGAAAAGGTTTATTTTATTGATAAGTTTAAAATTTTATATTAATAGTTCATAGTGTATACACCAACATTGTGGTCTCTATCATCATGAGGTGAGCTAGTAATTTTGTTTTACTCTTAGGAATTAGGAGTAATCCTAATTTCCGAACGGTGTGATGTAATTGAATATTTTTGTTAATTTTAATTCTATTTTAGTCTTATGTTTCGTTTCTATGTATTTTTATTGTCTTTCTCTTGACTTATGAAAATTGTGAGATTCTGAACGCTTGAGAGGTGAAAACAATAGAACTAAATAAATTATAATTAATCTTAGGTGACTATCATTGAACCTAGTTCCTAAAATTGGGAAGAAACATATTCTTAATAGTATCTTTAATTATCTTTAAATCTCTAAAATCAAACCCTTGAATGCTTAAACTATAATTTTGCTCAATAACGTAGTCTCCATGGATATGATAACTTTGTATATCATGTGATAAAATCTATGCACTTGTAGGGCTATCAATTAGGTTTCATAAAAATACCTATACTGACGGGTGTACCCGCAACAGGTAGCTGTATATTTATTAAATGAGTGAGTATAAGTATTATACTACCCATTCCATGGGTACCGCAAACCTACAAGCATTTGTTTTTTTATTAAACATATTTAAATATAAGATTAAATTTATTTAATATTAATTCATGATAAAAATTTAATGTATTAAATTGTAATTGTATTATATACTATTTTTATTATTTTATAATAAAATAACATTATATTTAATATATTATATTTTTTAAATATTAATAAATACTTAACAATACCGACTATCCAGGAATACGAATATCTATAAAATTTAATGAATATATTACTCACACCTATTTATATTTACATCCCTTACTAGGATACAATCGGTACAAGTATCTTATTCCAACCAGGTACAGTCACATGGGTTTTAGCCATAACATACAAATTGCAAATTTTTCCTTTTACGAATTAATAATATTAATGATATTCCTATACATGAATCTTATCATATATTGTTTGACCCATCTTACAATTTTATTTTAGTGTGACACTCCCGATTTTCACTTATCACTTTCTGCAATTTGCTTAAGTAAAGTTTTCCATCGACATTTCAGTATCTGAGGTTGAAAAGTTGGAGACCATAAATATCTAGACTTGAAGGTTTACTCATTATTTGATAGTGACACTAAAACATATCTAAGCTTAATTACAATGTTAATCTTTGTACTTTAGTTTATCTATGATTTTGGTCCCTCTTCTTGATTATCTTCATAATTTTTGAATTTGTTTAAATTAGGTCAACCATTTCAAATTTTCACCCTAATGAAAAAAATATAATACATGATAAATCTGTATAAATTAGTTAATAAAATATTTAAATATAAAAATGACATATTTTGATTTTATTTATATTATTGGAAGTAAAAGTCATAGGAAAATGGTTATAAAAAAATAGAATTAAAGCAAGAACCACACGTACATATTTGATACTCTTATATATAAATCACTTTTAAAGGTGGATAAAGTTGTGATATGTCTCATCGGGGTGAGGCATGCATAGCTTTCACAACCATTACATTGGCATATTAATAAGTGGCTCTCTCTCCTTCACTTTCACCCAAATCAGATTGGGCCAACTAGCTAGCTAGCATTTGAAAACTGTCCCTCAACACCTGAACGAATATTCGTTTATTTCTTGTTCTAGTTGAACGTTTGATTTTTAATTTTTATGAATGAAAAACATTCCCTGATTAACCTTCTATTACTTTGTGTATTCACCATTACGATGACACTTCATGCACTAATATTTGTGACTAGTGATTAATCTTGTTGCTAGCAAGTAATGCTTGAAAACAAAGATTAACCATCACTATAAGAATTCACAGACTCATACTGCTACATAGACTCACGTCAAGACCAAATACACTCATGTTAAGACCATTTTGGTGTGGTACATAGATTCTCACTCTCAAGCAAACGTGATGCATTCTCAAAATGTATTGTTTTAGAGTCATTTTATAAAAATTTTTAATACATATTTTATTATTTGTGTCAATTTTGTTTATTTTTAGTTTGTTTTTATATTTTGACCCGTTTACACTTTGTTTTTTGTTTTACATGAAAACAAGTGCAAAACACCCTATTTTGGATTCAAGAAGGGTTGTAGGTATGAAGCAAAGTCAAAAAGAGTTAGAATTAGACTAACTAAAGCCTAATGGAGCTTAGAAGAGCTCCTCCACCTCTAAAAGGCTCTATGGCCTGCCGTGAGTGCATAGTCTTGGCTATGGAGTTGGTTTCCTTATGTTTTTATCTATTTTTTAATCTTGTTTAGACTTGATCCTATTACACTTTAGTTAGTTAGTATTAGGTATCTTTTCGAGATTACACTAGACCTACTTCTTAGTTTTAGTTTTAGACAAGGTAGAGTACTCCCAGTTTTTGATTTTAAGAGTTGTTCATAGAGTACTATTAGGAATCATGAAGAGACAATGATAGTTCATCCCTTTCCTTAAGGTATTCTTTGTTTTACTATCTTTTGATCATCCACGATGGTGAGTGGTATAGGCCTTTTGTGAGCTCCGCTATCATGAGTAAGTAGTTTCCTTATACTCTTAGGAATGTATGAGTAATTCCAATTAGAGAACTATGTAACCTTATTGATTTACTTATTTGAGTTTATGTTTTAGATTATCTTGTATTCTGTGCTAGATTTAGTTAATTCCTTATATAAAATTATGGCAACCTTAAAATAGTTAATTAACATAATAGGGAGTACTCTTGACAATTGAACCTTAGATATAAATGAACCTAAACAATTTTAAAATTCATGACTCACTTGGTCCGTTATTAATTTTACTCCATTTAAAAGTGTTGTGTTATTCTATTTTTACTTTAATCTTTAAAATCACAACCATTGGTTGCTCAAACTAAAGTCCAAAGACCCAATCGGTGCTCAATGATGTGGTCTTCGTGGGACTGATATTTTTATTATGCAATAAAAATTGTGCACTTATGGATAAAATCAAGTTTTTGGCGTTGTTGTTGGGGATTACAGTTCACTGGAATCGGTCAAGTTAGCAGACCTTGGGATTGAATTTTTTTCTCACTTTGTCTAAATACTTTTCTTTGTTTAGATTTCACTTGTGGTACTGTCTATTTTTCTTTGTGTAGGTCCTAGTATTTTATGTGAAGAACAAGGTCGAGAGGTGACATACATCTATTCTCACTTGACCTTAAAATCAAGAGGACTTTCAACAGACAAAAAAGATAGAATGTGTTACCATTGTAGAGATAGCCAATGATGATAGAGAAAGATCGCTCAAGGACTTCATTGCCCTCAACCATGGTGGGCTTGTGTTTTAGCATCATAGCCCCTCATGTAGAAGCCAACATTTTCAAGTTGAAGTTTGTGCTTGTGAGCATGCTATTAAAGATGCCATTCTATGGACTACCTGTAAATGACCCAAACCTCTATTTATCCATAATCCTAGAGTACTGCGACATCATTAAGATGAATGGTGTCACTTAGGATCAGATCCGCCTTAAGTTGTTTCCATTTTCACTGAAAAATAAGGCCATGTTATGGCTTAACTCATTTCCAAAAAGATCTATCACCAATTGGAATCAACTGTCTTTGACATTCCTTAATCATTTTTTCCCACATAGTAAGACCACTGACCTTAGAGCTTAAAGTACCGGCTTTGTGCGAAAGGATGACAAGTCACTTTTTGAGGCATGAGAGAGATATTAGGAAAAACTAAGGAATTTTCCACATGATAGTTTGTTGAAATGTATGGTAATTTCTGTAACATCCTGTTTTTAATAATAGTCCTATTTTGTAAATTATGAAGTATGGAAGGTCTGTAAGTGATAATAAGTGAATAAATACCCTGTGGATGGTCTGTAATATCCCAAAAATTCCATTTTTGTGTATAATCATTGATTTTATATGGACCATTAGTGATATTGTCCATTTTCCGAGCGAAATATGTCTTAGATGAGACAATCCAAGTGAATGATGAAATTCCGAGTGACCAAGAGAAATTCCGATTGAAGGTTGGAATTCCGAGTGAGTGTCATGTTTTCCGAGTAAAACATGACCGAGAGGGACACTACCGAGTGGAGTCATGGCCTCGGAGTGAAGTGTGTTCGAGAGAACCATTTCTGGGTGAAAATTTCGAGACAAACACCCTTGAATGACTCGATTTCGAGTCAAACACCTCCAAGTGACCCGTTTCCGAGTCAAACCTTGTGAAGTTCTTCCTTTTCCGAATGAAACTTCTTCGATTGCAGAATTCCGAGTGAAGTACGTCCAATTGAAGGAAAAACTCATTTCTGAGTAATAAATATCCGAGTGGTCTATTTCCGAGTTGAACTTCCCTGACGCCGACTGAAGTATATACCGAGTGAGTCACTTCAGGTGAGTGACTCTGGAACAGAGAAAGGTTAACTCTGAATGACCTCTCAATTGTAATATATCTGAGTGAGGTGCTTTCTGAGTGAATCCGAGTGGGGCAACTCCGATTGAGTCACTTCAAGGGAAGGAAGATCTGACCGAGAGTTTCAAGAAGACACAGTTCCGAGTGAATGTCCAATTATGTGGGAGTCGGTTTCTGGAAGCTTTTACCGAGTGGAACCCGAGTGAGTGAAGGCTCAGATTCGGAACAAATTACCGAATGAAAGTCTGAGTGAGAGGGAACTCGGTCTGGACGGATTCTACCGAGTGAGAACAGGAGTACTTGAGTCGGTTTCGGAGGAATTCTGAGCAAGGATTGAATGACTCGCTCAAGCGAGTCAGATTTCGCTTGAGCGAGAAGGACCCTGATGCATAATCATTCATTTCACTCAGTTATTCTTACTTCGCCCAAGCGAGGATGGTATGACTCGCCCAAGTGAGTCGGTATTCGCTTGAGCGAAACCCCCTCTGCCAGTGCATTGTATGACACTCGCTCAAGCGAGTCGGTATTCGCTTGAGCGAGAGGGACTCAGATTCTCTTCTTCTTCACACGACTGGCAGTTTCCAGTCGGTTTAGAGGCTGACCGAGTGGAATTCCAGTCGGTATTCAGTGTCAGATTAACGTTTGACTCCAATCTTGTCCTTTTATGCATATTTTAATATACTTCTCTTCAATCATACCAACTCCATTAGGCAGGCGGCAGAAGTGGACAACTATAGAGCCTACTTTCTTATCTAAATCTCCATTATCTCTACTAACAGCCCACTAGCAAACCACTCATGGAAAGTTGTCTCCCACTGCTTTTGCATTATTAAACAAACCACTATCCCTTCAGAAACTCTTAGAAAACAGAAAAGACAGTATACCATCTTCCTTTCTTTTACTCTTCTTCCTCAATACACCTTCGAACAGGAGCAAGGACAGCAAGGAGGCCATTTTTTCAGTCAGCAAACCAAGTAAGAGGGGATAGGGTTGTGAATAATTATGAAATGGTAGAATTGTATGCTGTTCTAAGATTCCAGTATTATTTTTGTATCTTGTGGCTCAGTTTTGAAGTTGAAAACTTATGAATTTGATTCTGACTTCTTCATGAAAGTTGTAGATCTTTTTGTTATGAGAATTTTGAGACCTGAACCGATTGATTTGAATATGTATAGAAAAAGTTATAGCAAAAATACTACAGCATGTCCGTGTGGAATATTTATCCTATGTTTTGTGTATATATTAAAATTCTGGGACTTATACATGCATAATCAGCCTTTGATGTCTTCATGAAAGTTGTATATATTTGTGTTATGGATCTGTATAAAGTGGTTTCAAGTCAAAATGATTTTTGTAGCTCGATTTATACCTAAAATACTGAAGTATGTTCAAGCTGTAAATCTGTTAACTTGAGATACGAATTTTATTTTTAAAACTGGGAATTTTGTGGTGAGAATTAGTGATCGGTGTCTTTCATCAAAGTTGTAGATCTTCTTGTTATGTGAATTTTGAGACATGAACCGACTGAATTGGATATGTATAGCATGAGTTATGATCAAAATACTACAGCATGTCTGATTGAAATACTTATCTAGTGTTTTGTGCATATATGAATATTCTGGAAATTATACATACATTTTTAGACTTTTATGTCTTCATAAAAGTTGTAGATATTTATGTTATGGATCTATAGAAATTGGTTTCAAGTCAAAAGGATTTTTGTAGCTCGAGTTATGCCTAAAATACTGAAGTATGTACAAGCTGTAATTCTGTTAATCTGAAATCCGAATCTTATTTTTAAAACTGGAAATTTTTTGGTGAGAATTAGTGGTTGGTGCCTTCAAGAAAGTTGTAGATATTTGTGTTAAGAATAATTTAGAACTGGTTTCATGCCAAAATCATATTTGTATCCCCAGAAACGTTCATATTTCTAATATATGTACGTTTTGAAAACTCACCTTGAGGCAGTGTGGTATTTCATGAATAAGTGGTATTTCTGTTTGGAATTTGAAATTGTGTTCTTCATGAAAGTTGTAGATAATTCTATTATTGAACTACAGAAAGTGGAATCACCTAAAAAGAATTTGATTTGTTCAAGTTATGGTTGATGTACTAGAGTATATTGCTGTTGGAAATGCTGAAACTTAATTATAATGGTTATTATGAATGAAAATGATATTTTCTCTATGAGTAACAATTTATTATTAAACTCTTGAGTGATTATGATTTATTATTGATGTTGTTGCGTGTTTAATGAGTATCATACGGTTGTATATTTTGGTGGTGAATAATTATGAATGACATAATTAATATATATATACATGAATGCCTTGTGGTTATTGTTACATGTGGTTGAAACAGTAAATCCATGATTCTGAAAATTATTATATGTGATGTGTCCCTTGAGGACTTGTGGTTTTCCAAGTGGTTTTAGAAATATTAATATCATGGTATGTTAAATGATAAAGAGAATTAAAGGCATTCATGCATCATAAGCATTTGGACGCACCATGGAATTTTAGGGGTTCCATGATTGCCTACCCTGGTGGGGGGTTACTCTATGATGAGTTAAAGCCCTATTTTTGTTATGAGGGTCATGGGGCTGTAGGGATCCATGACTGTATAAATTCCTACTGATGTTTGGGTCATAGGGCGGTAGGGATCCATGACTGTATAAATTCCTACTGATGTTTGGGTCATGGGGCTGTAGGGATCCATAACTGTATAAATTCCTACTGATGTTTGAGTCATGGGGCTGTAGGGATCCATGACTATATAAATTCCTACCGAGGTCTCTATGAGATTTTTACTGCAGTATTCCCACCAAACCAAATGGATCCAGCATGACATCATTTGACTAATTAAAGACTTATTAAATAAACTTGTTTGACATATTCATCATATCATTATGTATTATTGATTGTGTTTGTGCAATTCTATATATTTTATATTTATTCTATATTCTGTCTCACTCTTACATTAATTTTTACAGTGAATGCCACCCAGAATGAAAAGTGATGCTATGGTTGATGCCTATGTGAATTATTGCTTGGATTTCAAATTTATTCTAATTTTATGATTTGTAATAAATATAACGTGTTATGTACTGTTATTTTTAAAATCGTTTCCGCTACATAATTATTCCTTGAATTTTATTATTCACGACTAGTATGCATGATAATATTCCGCTATTATCGACTTTTATGTGAACTCTGATTTTAATTCATGAATTTTAAAATGATCTTTTAAAAACGTGAAAAATTTATTCAGAAAATTATACGGGACGTCACAATTTCTACCTTTTATGATGTTGTACACAATGCAACTTGCATTACTCTTGATGTAATATGAGTGGAGACATTGTTGCTAAATCATTGGATGAAAGCCTTGTTAGGGAATCCCCAATGGTCAGGTAGCAGAATACAAGGATTCCTATAAGGTCTTGCAAATAACATATTTCAAAACAATAACAAACAATTCTAATATAAATATTAAAATAACTTATAAGTGATAAACTTTATATGTTTGGTCCTTTTGTCATGATATCTAACTGGTCTCAAGACATGGTTGCCATCATCCTTGTATTACCTAATTCATTTTACTTAACACTGAAGTATACTTTACTTGAATAAATATCCAATACTTATTCTCTATAGCATGGCCATATATTTCCTTATTCTTATTCCATCAAGTTACATAGGAGAGATAAATCTTATCCACACCACTTACACCCCTTACATGATTTGTTCATTGCCCAATTACAATCTTTAAAATCATCTTGTTACAGATGACGTTTAACTATATTAAAATCGAAAAATTTCATGTAGGGGGTCATAGTGACTTCAGGTTGAAGGACTACATATATTATTATCACATTGAGAACTATTTAGGATACTCATGTAATGATCCATGTAACGTTCTCATGGTGGGATCAGATCATCAATACACTCACATAGTAGTCTTAACGTATTTGGTTGACATATTTTTAGAACCAAAGTGGACACTGGTTCGAACCAACAACGTGTTTGGCTCATTTTTTGGGTTTTGACTTATTTTTGGAAAGTGTCGTATTTCGGGAAACCCCCGACACATTTTATTTCCATTTCTGGAGAATTATTTTCTTATATATATTAAGTGCCCAAGCTTCAGAAAAAATACACCACTACTTTGTACTCTCTTTACATGAGTTGTCTCTTTCTTACTCATTCTAAAGTTTGTTTCTGTCATAGGATTAAAGTTATAATCCTTGTTTTTCTTTGTGCTCTTGGACTAAAGTGTTTTGGGTGAGAGAAAGATTCTCTAGGATACCCTTAAGACTAGTGAATCCCTATTGAGTTTGACAATAATGGTTCCAACCACTAAGTGGAATAGTTTGAACCACTCAACAATAATGGTTCGAACCAATGAGCAGAAATGGTTCGAACCAGTCATTATCTGGTTCAAACCATTAGTGTAGAAACAAAGTATTCTGAATTCTTGACTTATTTAGGGAAATTTAGTATATTTTTAAAGTCAAACTCTATTATCTTATATTAATTATACAAAATTTAAAATATTAGATAAATTAAGAAAAAATATAATAACGGGGGAGTATCATCTATTAATATTTAAATTATTTGAATATTTTTATGTTACGTGGTGGTGAAAAGTTTGTGCACAAATATACTAACATGTAAATCCAAAAATATATAACTATAAAGATTATACTTTAAATTATTTTATTGTAACAAATTTAAAAATAATATTATGTTTAAAGTGAAAAAGAAAATAGAATAACTCATGCCAATGCAAGGTCAAATTACTAATTAAAATAAACAAAAACAACTTTGACAAACTATTTTTGTAACATCCTAAATTTTAAAATAGAGAATTAATTACCGGAATAAATATTAGAAATTGGTATATGGAGCATTTAACGTTCCAAACTATTGAGAATAATTAAATTGATAATTTTGGGGACTGTTAGAAAATTATAGAGACCGGTTAAGCTGAAATTAAGCTCGGTTGAGATATGAGTGTCGGACCAAGTATCTCGGAATGAGATGATATTGGTCAGGGCTATTGAGAATATTATTGGGAATCCGAATATGTATTCGGAATAATTTTCAGACGATGTATTGAGCCCGAACGGAGAACCTGTTAGTTATAAAACGCTGAAGTTTTAATGAATGGGAATTAAAATAAACTCAAAAACCCAATTTTCTTCTTCCTATTCACGTAGACGCTGGCTGAAGGAATAGGGCATTACATTTCATTTCTTCTTCTCATCATCATCTTCCCCATTTTTCCTCTTTTCTTCTCCCAAAACCATAGCAACTTGAGCTCATCTTCCACATCTCCTCATTTTTGTTGGTGTTCTCCTCCCTCCTTGAACCCATTTTCGTTTTTGGGTTTTGAGGTAAGTATACGCATTTTTGCTAAGGTTTTGGTTAAGAGTATGTGGTATTATGTGTTTTGGAAGCCAAGCATGTGAATAAATGTTTTGAGGAGAGCATTTAATGTATGAGTTATGTTGGGTTTTAAGAAAGTAAGGTTTCTTGGGGGAGTAATGAAGTGGATACATTTATGGTTGGAAGGAGAAGAATATTTATGATGGTTGTTAGAATTTTATGAAACCCTAACTTCATGAATTTGGGGGAAATGCATAATGGAGGTTGATGAACATTAATTGTTGGTAATAAATGTGAGTTATGATGCATAAGGGTCATTGGTGATGGTATTTTGTTGATGGAGGTTAATAATGGAGAAACCCATGAAAGGGTTTGGTTCTAGAGTGCATAATAATAATGGGTAGCACCTAACCCATGGTGGTTATGGTGGATAAAATGGAATAAAGGAGTTTTAAGAGTTAAAATAAAGTAAACATCAAGTTATTGATATATGTATAAGTGTTTGAGTCTTAATGGGTAAATAAAAAATTGATTGTGTAATGTATTGTGATGTAGGAAGTGACCCCATTGACGAAGCGGGACCATCAAACCGCGTTGATCACTACTTCACTTGAGGTAGGAGGGGGTAACTTTTCTAAATGCATGATTTCATCCATTGGTGATGTGAAAATATGTATATATGATTATTTTGATGATTGTTGAATGGATGATGTGATAATGTTATGATTTGAATGCATTTAGAATAATGATTGTTATGTGGCAATATGTTTGGGATAATGTTGTGATGTGACGATGATACTATGTTGATGAAATATGATGATGGTTTGAAACCATGTGTGAATTGGAATTGTGATGTGAGTATCCCAAAGATATGTGTATGATCTATTGAATGTGTATGCCACTAACTATTAATGAGTATGAGTATTGAGGAGAATTGGTGATAATTGAGGATGATGAAAATATTGAAATCCACTAAGTGGTGGTGATGAATGATTGAATGTGGAGTGGCATCTAGGATGCATAGTGTGAGGATGCACTTGATTTGTATTTGTATTGCATCCATGGCATAGCATAGCTGTCTATGTGGAATATTAGGGGGTTCCACTAGGCGGGCCCAGTGGGAGGGCGGTTCAGTTCACGAGCGTATTGTGATTTTCCCCTGTGACTCGGTGTATGAGTCACGAAGCTGTCCATAGTTTGGTGACGAGGCACCCTATGTGGCAGGCCCAGTGGGCGGGCGACTCTATGGTGAGCGAGTTTACCTCGGTGTCCGACGGGACACGGCTCTCTCGATGTGTGTTCGGGAGGGGCCCGTAGCACTTGTGGTAGTTGAGGCCACGATGTTGATCCGCAAGTCACAGGGTGACTAGTGCTACAGATGGGCGATAGCGGTTTGGTACCAGTAAAATTATGATGATGTAAGCATGCATGAATTGAGATATATGTGTACACAATTTTTTTTCTACTGCAGTAGGGGCATAGTAGCACACCTATGCTTGTCCCACAATTAAATTAGTGTTGTATTTTTCCCACAGTCGGATCCGTATTGTTTGATGAGAAATTCTTGTGCATATGCATTAGCTTTAAGAGCATTTGCATATAGCTGGAAGTATGCCTAGGTGAAAGCCCATGGTGGCAACGGATGAATAAGAATTGAAAAGGGAAAGAGTTGAATACTAACCCTATGTGTGTGATTGGCAATCCAAATGATTGATATTGTGAATGTATACTTAAAATTATAAGATGTATTGTGTATAATGTATGATGTGGTGTAATGATGGCTAATTGTGCAAGTATACATGTAATTCATCATAATGTATGACTTTAGTTCATTTGGATTATGTTACTCACCTCCCCATTGCCATTTTTAAAGTTGATGTAGGTATGACTTAAATCCTACAGCTTTTGGAGGCTGAGTTTGGAAGGAGGTAAATATGGATAGGAATGTGTAAGCCTTGGCCGGCACGAAATCTGTTTTGGTAGAGTATATGAGGTTTATATACTCAATTTTGTAATGTTGATAATTTTGAAGGTCATGGGAGAAAATTGGACATGTGTGTGTAAGGCCAATTTTCCTACATGACCCAAATGATGTAAAGAATGGATTATGATGCTCATCTGTGATTGATGAATGGATTGGTGTGTTTTTATGCTATATTATGGAGATTGTGAAATGATGTGGAATCTAGATATATGTAGGGAGTGTATTGTGGCATGAAGTTGAATTTGGATTATATGCATGAGTTAATATTAGCATGATGATGTTGGTGGTATTTAATTCAATGAAGGAATTATGTAGTTTTAGATTATAGTATTGTATGAATTGGTACATGCATAATGAAGTAAGATATGGTCATAGGTAAGGCCAAAATGAATGGAGTTGATGGTTCATGTGCTAAGTTAAGGTAAATGTCGTTTCTGCATTGTTCCTGCATAACTCGCTCGAGCGAGATTGTTGTGAAACAGGGGATTCGTTTCTGCCCCAAATTCGCTCAAGCGAAGGTGCATTTCGCCCAAGCGAGATTGCCACAGAATCAGTGTTTTGCTTCTGGACAATTTTCGCTCAGGCGTGGGAGTGGGCGCTCAAGCGAGGGAGAAGGAGATTTGATTCTGGACGATTTTCGCCCAGGCGAGTGGTGCCTCGCCCAAGCGAAAATCGACCAGAGAGTTACTGATGCTTCTGGAACGATCTCGCTCGAGCGAGTCATGATCCGCTCAAGCGAGATTGATACCTGATACAAACTCCTTCCTTCGCTCAAGCGTCTCGCTGCCTCGCTCAATGTTTTCTTTTGCATCTCGCTCAAGCGAGCTGAGCCCTGATGCTTATTTCCTCCTTTCGCTCAGCATCACTCAGCGTTCGCCCAAGCGTGATTACGCTAGCTCGCTCAAGCGAATTGAGTCTCGCTTGAGCGAGTTGCACCTGATGCTTCTAATTATTATTTTAAATGGACCTTTAAATCCTATGCATAATTTGTTTCCTTAAACATTATTTTAAAGGTATTGAGGAGTATAATTTGGATCTCTAAACTATATAAACTATATCCCACATTTTTACAAAACCTCTTCTCTTGAAAATCAATCAACCAATGATTAAATTAAATGAGTTTCTGCTGACTCTGATCGAAAAAAAAATTATCTTTTAAATTTCACCCTCTCATATCTTCATATATGGGAGTGGTTCATTATAGATCCAGGGGTTTGGTGAAAAATACTTCACCACTCTAATTAATTGAATTATTAATTTCTTCAAAAACGTGAAAAATTTTTCCCTATTTTATTTGGGGGTTTGGGGCGTCTCAATTTTCATAAACTCCTCTTTTAAATGTGCATTTAATATTGATTGAGAATAACTAATAACATAAATATTTAATAGATTAATAATACCTTCATCCTTAAAGATAAAAAAAATAATTATCATACAATCTTTAAATGTAAGTAAGTAACCTCATTTAATGTTATTAATTTCATCTAAAAAATGTATGTATTTTATTATAATATCCTTCATTATAACTTATTGAAAATATTTAGTTTTATTTCTTTCTATTAAAAATTAAAATATGTTCTAAATAAGAATATAAGAATATTTTAGGAACATATCGAGATTTAATGAATTAGAGTTATTAAATTTGTTTATATTCTTAGAAAACAATTTTTTCTTTATTTCAAGGTTTGAGGTAGTATGAGTTAAATACACTCTTCCATTTTTCTTTTATTATTATAGGTAAAATCGTAGACTAACTAATAATTGGATCCTTATATTCAATTCTACCTTTATTCCTTAGAATCAAGGTAAAAAAAAATAAAATAATGCAGAGGTAATAATAATATTATAACTTAAGAGAGTAAAAGAAATCGTGGTTAATTTAACAGTTTCAGAAACAACAATTAACCTAAAATAGTCCAGTGCAAAATACGTAGAGTCATACAGTGCAGCTGTGCCGTATTCTGTGAATCTCTCTCCAAAGTTATGTGCTTCTTGCACCAAAGAAGTGAATCCCACGACCTTCTCTTCCTTTCACGAAACCTTAATTACTAAACCACCTTATTACTCCAAGCTAGTTTTAATTAATTTTGCATTTTTTATTTCCCACTTTCGTTACCAAAATTCTTGCTCTGGGCCAACATCGAATATAGTATTCTGTACATTAGGCATATAAGCATGTATGTTATCATAATTTCATCATAACCTTACGCATCATCGTCATGTATTGAATATTACAATTTTTTTTTTCTAAAATGTAGTTTTCGCTTAAGTGCTAGTCATGTTCATTTTACATGACTATAAAAGGAGAAAACATCAATTTGATTCTCTAATTAAATATAATATGGTTACCAGTTATAACCTCAAAAAATTCTAACAACCAAATAAGTTCATTGTGTTAGTTATTCGGTTAACCACCAAAAAATAAATTTCCCTTTATACTCCAACCTTATTTATTATGATAGAGAGGAGTAACACTTAATTATGCTTTCCTGTTTTAATCATTAATTAAGGATATTCTTTAATTCCTTCACATAATTAATATAAATACTGAAACACGTGTTTTGTTTAATGTATCTTATATTCTATTCAGTGAAGGACGTAGTATTATTTATTTTCTGTCCCATTGGTACGTGAATATACTGCTTTATTTTACGTATTTGACACCCTAATTAATGTGGTTTCGTGTTATGAATCGCTTATTATTTGGAAGAATTTGCAACTGATTTATGTATTTTTCACTCTTGATAATATTGTAGGCAGCAACTGCTTTTTATGCAATGGCAACCTCCACCTCATTGTGTCTTGGCAATCACCATTGCTTGGAATTGGCCAAAATGCTTATGAGCAGTAACGTGAGAGAGACGGCTTCCACCACATTAGGTCTAATCAGTGTCTTTGTTTGGATTGTTGCTGAGATACCCCAAATAATCACAAACTACAGAAGAAAATCTACTGAGGGTCTTGCTGTTGCTTTCTTGTTGACATGGTTAATCGGGTAAATTAAGTTTTCTAATTTTTTTGCTGTTTACTTTTAAGGGCTGTCACATTATTGGTCCAGTATGCTTTAATTTTAAATAATCAATCCATAATTATTCTTCTCGTATCTTTTCTATGTTCTCTTGGTCTATTTGAATGAAATTTCTTTGTATTTAAGACTTCAACCTTGAATTATCTGAAAGGGTTTGTTGTATCCAGATTCGAGTTACACAAAACCATTATATACGAAAAAACTCTCTCTACTAAGATTTAATTCAACTGAATTACCTGGGACTTGAATTCGATGTCTATCTCGCTAATTGATTTGTGCATTTGAGCTAATCAACCCAACATTTAAATTGACTGAACATAGATTAGAAAATGTGTGCCTAGGGAACTTTTTCCTCTTTGGAGTGCAAGGAGGAAGGTTAGTTTAGATTTTAAGGTGAAAGGGAAGCTAATATAACTATGTTAGGGTAATACAATTGTACCAATCTAAGTTGTCATCTCTAAGTAATGTGCACTGTGACAAACTTTGCAAGGGTTCTCACATTTTATTGAATAGACGTGAATAATGAGATTAGTCAATGATACTAGAATTCATTTTGGATCCTGGAACATTATAACAGGACAGGTTCCACAATAGAAGGAGAAAGAGATAGAAGCTTTTGAGTCAAGGGACTTTTAATTAAGTATTAACAAGATATTAAGATAGAACAAATGAAACGTAAGTTTGTTTAGTAAAACATGGGATAGCATTAGTTTGGCAATGAAATTGGGATCAAATGAGCTGCAAAGTTTAACTGATGGTGATGTGGGGTTTGATAGGATTGTCAAATTCATTATTCAAGTCTGGTGCATAAATAAGATAAATACCAAGTGTATTTGTGATTCCAAAATGGCTATCAAACTCTGAGGAAAGTTGTACTTGGTGATCATAACATTAACAATAGTTTATGTTGATGACTTTAGATGAGAGAGTTGAAGTGAAAGAGTGAATGTACGAGAAAATAATAGATTGGGAATGAACAAACAACCCTTATCAAGAAGACAATGACAAAAGCTTATATAAGATGATTTGTCATGAGTAGACGAATAGATGCCTACCAATTGAAAGATAAGAGGTTGAATTCCTCAGAAAACTTAAGATTAAACCATTGAAAAGGACCTAACTTTTTAAAATTTGACTTTGTTTTGAAAAGTCATATGTGATGTAGCCTTTCATTGATCCATGTATGTAGACAGGATAATTGCAAATTAATCAATTCCGTTGAACGCCCCTGCTAAATTGTGCCAAACCATATGCACCCTTCATTAATTGTGGTGTATTTGGCCAACGGCCAATAAAACAGGCTAATGCTTGACTGTGGTAATTGTATATGTGTATCATCTGTATTCTATTTCAGAGTTTGATGTTTTTGAGTCTTCCTCATCCCCCTGTCTATATTTTCACCTTCTATGTTTGCATAAAGAAGGTGACACTATGTCCAATATTTTGATGCAATTTATTTTATTTTATTTGGCAGAGATATATTCAACCTCTTTGGATGCTTGCTAGAACCTGCTACAGTGAGCGTTTCTCTCGCCTCAGATTTTTCGTACCCTGTTTCTATAGGCATTCTGTAAAATTTTCTATTGAGTAGTACTAAATCCTCCTAATTACTAGATGAACAATGTATTGAAAGCGTATGTTTCCAATATATTTTGGCTCTTGCTTTGTCTTAATATAAAACATTCACATCACAGTACTGTTGCGCAAAATCCAAGGTACAAGGAAAGTGTGGGAGAGAGTTTTTGTGTGTATCCAAATAAAATTAATTGAATTCATATATATTTTTCCTAAATATTTTATTGTTGAAATGTATCCATTAAAGAAACTAAAGTTTTCTTGCGTGTTTCTTAGATGATGACTTTTTCTATTAATCGTTGATCCTAAAGTGCTTTTCCATTTTCTAATTGGAATTTATGTTGAACATGTAGTTTGTTAAGAAAAAGATGAAATTTAAGAGTGAATTTTTGTGTGTTTGAGAGGCCATAACAAAATTGTGGCAGGGTTTAGCTTGTTCACAGTTTCCTTCAAGCTGGTGCATGGATATCAGTCATGCCTATCGTGTTAGATATAAGCTTTCTGTTCTCCAGTTTGAGCATGTTTTAATTGTAGCAGCCCTTATCAAAGCTTAAATTAGTACAATATATGATTTGGGTAGAGTTTGGTTTAGCCAAATTAATAAGGGTTTGCTGAGTGGATGATTTTATTTCTGGTTTATGCAGCTTCGTACTCAACTATATACAGCAGTGGTAAGGACTCTAGCTAAATACTATGGTGTTCTGATACCTAGAAATTAGAAATCTTTTTATCTAACTTTTCTTGCCTTGTTTAGTTGAGTGACCTTCTTTCTGCTGTGTTAATGTGCAGCTATATTTCATTATAACTGTGTCACTTTGTTCACAAGCCATTTACTATGGATACATATATCCTCGCCTGAAATGCAATAGACAGCTCAAGGTACAAATTCCTATACTTTTGGTTGCAGAAATTTTTTTTCGCAGATTATTATATTTTTTACTGATGAATATGATTTCAAGATTGAAAACATTATAAATTATTCTATGTGAATGCACGTATTTTATAAGCAGTAAATGGAAGAAGTAACATAAGTATTTCATGTGAGATGAAGCTTACTTCCTACCTATGGATTCCAGGCAAAATCTGTTTTCAGTGTGTATATACCAGATGCCTATTTAATTGGAATCAAATTTAAATTTAAATATCAAGCTCTCTATAAAAAGAATCTATTAGCAAGGTGAACCTAGGGGCATAGTCTACAACTCTAACACTATATCTCAAATTAAATGTGTGGAATGGAGTATTGATATCATTTTTTGTCATTTGGGAGTTAAGAATCATTTTTATGGTTGAGAGAGAGTTAGAATCATATACATTGGCCTTTCTTGTCTAGTTAATGTTACATTGAAAGGACGGTCATGGAGGCATTTTTTCTTATCTCTTGGAATTACGTAATTTGCTATGATAGGCTACCATAGAAAGAGGTAGAGAATGGGATGGGAAATATACTATCTATCCACTAAATCATATGCTAAATGTTTGTAAGCAACTCTAGCCAAGTACAGATACTTTTAATACAGTTTAGGTGCCGAGTATATTATTCCCCTTTGTGTTCTAACATTCCAAGTATGGGCAGATTGAAATGCCAACAAATGTTGGGCAAAGTAAGAGTGGATTGGAAAAGGCCAATGATGTTGATCGAAGCATTAAGTTTGATGATTTCAAAACAGCCATTGGTTTGAGTTCCCCAATTCCTCTTCCAGCTCGAAGACTGTACTACCAGTAAGCATCTTTCTCATTGAAATCTATGCAAAATGCCCTAGTGTACTCTAGCTTCTCTCTCGACCTCTATATCTTGGTGTGTGAGAAACAAGACAAATATATAGTTTCCCACAACAAGGGGCAGGATATAAATGAAAATTTTGGATTGGTTTCCATGAATGAGATATAACTTTAAAATGAAAAGACCTTTAAATGTCAAATTATGATGGCAAGAGAATGTTTAGGCATATATGGATTATGGATATCTTAATCTATGGATATACCTTTCCCACCATTAAGGATAAGGTTATAAAATCAAAATACAATTAATCTATGGTTATTGAAAACCTAGGGGGCATGGAAATATGAATCAAGTACTGTTTCCCATTTTGGAAACGTCCTAGAGACAGGAAATGGGAAGGAAATGTTTCCCGCAACTTGGCACTAATGGGCTCATTCTAGGAATGTCTTAGAAACGGCCCAATGCATAAAGGCCCACATTTTTGGGTAAATTTTTTTTCAAAAGTTGGAATCTTACTCTAATTTTCGGACCCCCTTTTTCTCACTCACTCTTCGACCCTTTCTCCCTATCATATGAAAGCCTCTCTTTCTCCCTCTTACTCAAAAGCTTTTCCTTCTCCTTATCGACACACTCGTACGCAACCACTGGTGGCATTCGTCCTCTCTAGTGACATGTTCCCTGTCGAAGTGATGTATAACACCCTCGGTTAACTAAGTAATCTCTTCCACTAGACTATCTTGGTTAATTGACAGGCTACTAGTTTTAAGAAAAATGTGGGAGTTTTTTTTTTTTTGTACAACATAACACATGGTGGAGATAAAGCATCATATATATATATATATATATATATATATATATATATATATACACACACACACTGTACCATATAATCAAGTGGTCTCATCAGATCCATACAACTAAAACAAAAGAAGGGCACGCAGGCACCTTATACAAAATACAGGGAAATATAAATAAAATAAACCTAATAACTAAGCAATTCCACCCATAAACTTATCGTCTGACCATGGTGACTCAGGTGGATTAGAGGTGGCTGCCAGTTGTGATAAATCAGGAGAATGGGACGGTCCTGCAGGGACGGTACTCGTGGATGGCAAGTCACTAACCTGGCGGACCGGCTGGTGCCTACGGCTGCTGTAAGCCTCATAGGCCTCTACCAAGAGACCTTGGGCTACTGTTGACATCTCTAGGTAATCCTCAGTCTCCCTGTGCATATAGCTCCTGAAGATGTGCCGAAGGAAGCCCTGGGACTGATCCCATGTCTCGCTATGTACCTCTCCATCAGGGTTATCACTAACACCCCTTTCGCATAGGAACATCCTCTGATCTGCCTGTCACGTGGACCGCGAGTGGAACGACTAGGGGTAACTACTAAGCTAAGGTCGGGAGTGCAACAGGGTTCGCGGCTACTAAGTCCATAGGCATATCAAGGGGGAACTCCTTCGGGTCTTCCTCATCCTTATCCTCGATTAGGAGTGGAACATACTCTAGAGTCAGCTCTCTCTAAGGGACTGCTCCTGCTGGATAGGTAGTGGGGCCATGGGTAGAACTGGTAAAGGATGGAAACTGAAGGGGTCGGCCATCAAGGTTGCCTCCCTACCTAATAGCTTCTCTATCTCCTCTACGCTCGGAGGGCGCGGTGGATCACCGTAGAGTCGGACTATGCTCTCTATGACCTCCACATCTCGGTCATAGGGTCGCTCGGCCTCTGGCTGAGGCGGAGGAGGTACATCAACTGAAGCCTCTTCTGGAATCACTGGTTGATGACTAGGACCCGCCTGGTCCTCCCGACATAATGCACCCCTCGTACGGTAAGCGTGCCTGGCTAGAGGTCTAAAATAAATAGTTGTAAGAGTGAGTCCCTGCCTCCACAACAATCGAGGAGTGATATTACTGACACCCGGCCCATACAAGTCAATCAATCAGAATCGACCCTCCTGGCTCTTTTTGGCGTCCCTAGTATATAGTCTAAGTCGTTTCACCACTCTTGGTCCTGATAGACCATTCCCATTTCTTACTCATTCCCTAGAGTCAGTAAGGTTCCTACAGTCACAAGATAATCAACAAAAGATCACAATCTCAGTATAATGATGCAATGCATGAATTTTATTTCTTAATTAGCATAACTACTCAGTATGATGCATGAAGCCCCACCATTCACAATACATTGTCCACCAGCTCCCACCTTATCCTTCTGTCCACTAGAGCGACCGGAGCCCACCTCGTTCTATTTTCACAAAAGGTGTAAGGGCTCACAGTCCCATTAACAATGGATCCAGAACACATCTTGTCAGAACGGATACTACACAGCCATAGAAACTCTCACCCAGAGTTGAAGTATACCAGAGTTACTAGGTTGTCTGGCCTCAGGTGCAAATCCGAGACATTGGAGGTCTGTCCCGATGTACTCCCAAGACCTCCCTCAAGGGATCGTGACGCCGCAGTTCTTTAGTGTACCTTTCACTGTATGCTCTAGAGAGTTACTCAGTCATCCACCCTTATCCTCCACATATAATGCAAGACTTAAAAGTTCAACTATCATTCATTGGTCCTCGACAGGGTCCCTTCAATGACTCCCTTTCATTCCTAATGTCGAGTCCTTTTTCTTTCTATTAAATGTTATTTAATTCCTTCCTTTCTTTATTGGAAACTTTTAATGATTTTGCCCGACACTTAGGAATGAAATGAGATTTCATACTTTCCAAGAAACCATGGGGTACATTGGCGCTACAATGCCCACTAATCATCTCGGATCTGAATCCTTACACTTCCATAATTTAATCATTTTGGAACCCCTGCCGACACCACTTTCCATATATCTCATTCAAGGATTTCCTCTATTCAGTCATTCATGTATCACACAACATTTATCAGTACATTATACTTATGAAATACTTTACTTCATTTCGTACATTCACAATTATATCACATCAATAATCATTTAGTAGCATCACAGTATACAAAACAACCCATGCTTCTAGTTCTATTCATGAAATTTATGCAAACCAACATACTCATTGGCATCAAATTCGATATATTAATTTGTACATTGATTCGCCACTAATTTAGACGTTTAGGTTGTATATTTAGTCGAATTATCTTATGCGGTGGTTGGGTTTTCTTTTAAGTCATTTATTTTTCTACTTGCTTAGTAGTGTGCTGATTGTTTCCTTATAAACTCTTAGTCTCTAGTACTTGATTATGAACTCCAAATTGTTACTAAATGATTTTATTATTTATTCTCTTTTAATAACCCAAATAAACTTTGTTAGTTGAATAACTTGTTTCCTTAGTCACTAAATGGGTCTCCAATTATTTCAAATTTATTCTTAACGATGTTCTTTCTAAAATTCTAGTCACTAACTTTTAGTACCTTTTGTTTCCTTCCACTACTCCCAATCATACTAACTAGTTTAATTGTTCCCTTAGTTACATTCTCCTAATTAACTAGAATTTTACTTTTTAATGACCCCAACTTATTACTCAAGGATCTAGTTACTAATTCAACTTCTATATCTTGATTTTAGTCAAAACATTACTTAGTCACTAGAAGTTATTATCTAGTTTCTAAGTTAGTCACTAGAAGTTATTATCTAGTTTCTAAGTTATCCTACTTCTTTTTATTACTTAATCCAAGTCTAATTTCTAAAATCTTTTCCATATCCGATATTGTTATTGGTCACTAATGTACTTAGAACTCTAATACTCATTTCTTGTTTGGTCTCCTAAAGTCATTCTTATTTTGTTTAATCCTTTATGTCATGTACTACCTAAAAATTCCTAAGTTCCTTTTTACATTTCCACCTTAATTGGTCACTAAAATTTCTAAATTCTAATATCCATTTCTTTATTATGCTTCAAAATTTCCTTTTATCTCCTTTTCTTTTTCTTAGCTAATAAAATTTATTTGGGCCTAAATTATTTTACTTTTTGATAGAAACTTTTTCAAATAATCCTATCCTATTTAATTATTCACTTTTCAAAATCAACTTATTTATTTGATTAACTCTTATAAAATTTTATAATAACTCAAAAACGGTGCCACTTTTAAAACTTAGTAGGATAAAATGTCATAACAGTCCGACCGGTGAATTTTCTCGAAATGCACGATATCATCAAAACAATTTGACGATGCTTGGCGATAAATTTAATTTCTAATAATGGGGCTTATTAGGAAATAAATCACAAATTACATTATAACACCATAAAATTTAAAATTAAATATTACAACCATATCAAATTAAACCGAGCCTACCTAAATACTAAAATTCCTAAATTTTTTGTTACGATTTCAAGCATGGTAAAAATCCTGCCGAGTACACAAACATCGAGATACGACATATAAAATTTATAAAATACTCATTAACTTAAAAGTATAATAATTTTTAACCGTCGATTACGAAAAATACGCGGTTTGGAATCGAACTGTTGGATCGAGACGAAACTTAAAACGATGGTTCTCGAATACTAAGGCAATATTATGGAACGATTAAAAACAAAATCAAACGAGGCAAGACCCCCCTTACCTCATGGAACAACTGCATCCTGGAGGAAAAGAAATACGCCTGTCGAAAACCTGTCAAACACTCTGAAACATCCACTGATCGTCGCTGACGGTCCCCGATCCTAAAAGAAAACAACATGCAGCCTAAGATTGGAAGAAAAAGTCACGACCATGAAGGGATTCAACAAGATTGACCATGCAAAAATTTTGAATTTAAGAGGAAGGAAAAGACCACGTGATCAAGGATTAAAATTTTGCAAAAACTTGCCTTACCTTAGCTTGGAAGAGCTTACGGCTTTGGACACTTGGAGCAAAGGGATGGAGCTGAATTTTGGGAGGCCAAACTTGTAGAAAAATCAAGAGGAGATGGCTGAGTGGAGGGTGAGAGGCCGCGAGTTAGAAAGGGAAAAAGGAAGGAGAAAAAGAATTTTGATGCTTAGTAGTGTGAGGCCGTGAATGTGGTGGTTGAGGGAGGAGTTATGGTGGCTAATTTTGTGACTAGGAAGAAGAGAAAATGAAGAAGAGAAGAGGATGATGGTGGTGGAGTGATTCTGCCGTGAGAGAGAAGAAGGAGCTTGAGTGTGATTAGTGATGGGAAAGGATGATGATGAGAGTTAATCCTTGCATGTAATCTAATTGGATAGTTAAGGAGGTGGGAGGGTTGAGTGGAGAGGGAGATTCTTGTGGTGACACCTCTCAAGTAAGGTGTTGAAGGGTGGTAAGGTGGTCGAGAATAGGTGGTTAGAAATTAACTTGTCGTGCAAGAAATTAAAGCGTGCAGGATTTTTATGAACTGGACATTAAGGAAGTTAAAAATAAATAGGAGTTAATTTTTAGGATGAGAATCTCGAAAAATCGTCAACAAGAAGTTTGTATATATTCTTTTTCCCTTTAATTTGATATATTATTTGCGACGATTCGAGGTCGGTAGCCCGAGATATGCCCGATTTACGACAAGATGTTCCAGAAGCTCCCAGATCAGCTAGGGCTTTGGTAATAAATTAGCCATTAATTCTCCTTTGAGAATTTGGTTTTGTACTTTTCATGAAAATTGTAGAGCTCTTTAATACAAATTCATAGCAAAAAGAACGAAGCGATTCAAGTACCGAACGAGGCAGATATGTGAATTTTACTGAAGGCCGCTAGCATGGTGACGAGACAGCTAAGGGGATGGAAAGATCCATTAAACGGTACTGATCTAGAGGAATTCAGCCTTTGATGTCTTCAAGGAAAATGTATAGAATTTTGTTAGGGAGATTTTGACATCAAGTTTACAAGAATCGGAGGTCGTGTGAATGAGTTATGAATTTTTGAGTGAACCATGCGTAGGACACGCTTAATTCTCAATTTTGGGGTTGAAAGACTGGGAATTAGAGTTCGGTGCTAGAAACAGAGGTTAAAGATCTTTTCAAAATGAAGAGATTGAGACCAAAATCGTTCGATTCCAAGATTGTATACAAAAGTTGGGTCCAAAATACTGAAGGCGTTCGGGTCGAGTTTTAAGGCGATTTTTGAGGGAAACGATTTATGGGAAAAAGGAGATGATATAGTCTGAATCGGGCTTCGGCCTATTCAGGAAAAGTTCCTAAAACGTCAAAACCAGTCAAACGCAGGAGACGTTAAAGGTTCTGATTAGGCCGGTTAGGCCAAGTTAGACACCCTTGATTCTTCATGAAGGGATCATAACAGGACTAGTTATTCTACAGGATCACGAGTCTTGGGTCGTAAGGTCGGAGTCCGACCTTTGGTTGAGTCCCACAGTTCAAATCCGAGGAACCGGACGATATTTATCATTTAAATATTAATGATAACTAATTAATCTTTTAATTAAACCCATTATAAATAAGCTTTCATATTTTAAACTTATTATTAACAATATTAGGCATCAAAATAAATATTGTCTAATTATTTTATATTACCTTAATTAATTTTTTTATTAAAGGGGTCAATTATTGTCTTATGAAATCTTGAGCTCTAATAATTATGTAGCCTTAAAATTAAACTCGATACTTAAATAAATTTTAATACCCTTAAACAGCTATTACTAAATTAACAGATGATTAACTAAACTAAAAAAATCACTTATAAATTACTAAAATTAAACATCATTCATGAATCATTATTTTATCACTTCAATATCACTAGAAAAAATACATTCATCTCATTAACAGTCTCAATGTTAAGTCAAACATGATCGTCTCCTCATATAAATTACTACAAGTTAATAAATTCTCTTTTTAACTAAACATCACTATTAAACATAGCCTCTATCACTTGCTTATTTCATCTAACTGGGTTGTTTACTACTCACATTCTCTCGGGGTCTCACTTTCTCACACTTAGAGCAATCTAGGGATCAGCCTGAGACCTCAACTCTCCTAAACGACTTAAGAAAGGTACTCTCGGGGGTCCCGAGAGTTTGAATTCCTATTTTCAAAAAATCAAGGTTGTTACATCTACTGCTTGATTCTCCGTCACCATCAGACAATGGACTACGCTGTCTTTATTTCTTCTTTCAACATCTGACATCTCAGGTCTCCACTCTCTTTTTCTCTAGCTTTTTTTCAGTAGAAACAGGTGGTGAGTGTGTTTTTCTCCAAAGAGAACAATTGATTTTGTAATGCTCTCAGTTAACTAGGAGAATCTTTCACACGAGATTTACCCTACTTAACTATGTGTTACATAATTTGTAGAAATTTGTGTAAAGATTTTTTTTGTACAATAAAACATGATGGATCAAAATATTTCCATACAAGTTAAATAGTCGTATGGTTTTCAACAGTGCATACATACTCTGAAAGGAAAAAGGGGCACGCAGGCTCCTACAATTACATATTTTAACAAAACATTCTATACATAAATTTTAAAAAGATAACATCCTAACTCTAATCTTCGTCGGAGGAGGAAGTCTTTGAACTCTCTTTGGGAGGGATTCAGCGGGGACTTATTCCTTGATGGTGGGTTGTCTTCCCTCAAGCGCTGTTGAAGCGTTACTATGATTAGGTCCCCGAGAGCATTCCCTGACAATAGCCTTCCCCTGGAACTCATATTTACTACTCTAAGGAATCATATAAACAAAGAAACCACGACACAGAAGGGTGAGTATATCTCACTCTATTCTTGTTGGTTGTACATACAAGGGTGCCTTGTCACACGTGACGGTTTAAATAGCCTACTTCAACTAATTTGTTTTTCTAGTATATTCTTCATCATAAACCTCTACAAAAATCATCACACTCAGACCTACATTATCTGACACATGTATATCTAATTCTTTAGATTGTACAACCTATTTAGCATCACTAGCACATAACTAACATTTGATCACTATTATAACAATCACAATTCTCTAATATCCAGTCATCATCTCATCATCACTATCCTAGTGCCATGACACAATCAGTACACAATCATCGTCACAACATACATAATCCAATACACCATCATTATCATACCAAACATCATTCCATGTTACAATACAAACCAATGCATGACATTCATCATATCATTCAATATTCATACACAGCATAATCATAATTCATGACAGGGTTAGTCACTTAATATACCATGCATGAGTCAAGTGTTTTATAACTATCTCATTACTTAGTGTTTCATGATGCAAATAGGGCCCATAAATCATCAACTTCATCACAATCATCCTGCCACAGTACGTCTTTTGGGCGGCACAATTCATATTAGTAGAGCGACCAGAGTACATCAAGTTCCCTCCACAACCTTTAGGTAAGGGACACACATGTCTAAAAATCACATGGATCCATGACTATCACATCATTTATGATCACATTCAAAACTGGAACTGGCTTTCCATGGTCTCAGAAACACTTATTTGGGTCAAAGTACAATAGGCTTACCATGGACTACCTGACATCGAGTGCTATGCTGAGCCATTAAGGGACTGACCATTCGTACTCCCAAGATCCTTACTTCCATAGATTGAACACGATTGTTTCTTTAATATATCCATCATTGTGGCTCTAATTTCTAATCACAGTTTCCATGCACATGATTCATATGTAATGCAATACTTTACTCTTTTCTCTTTTAACTTCTTGTCAGGAGGGGTTCTTACACGTAGCCCCCATTGTCCTTAACGCCTCAGAGAAATTTATACCATTAACTTAATCTCAATATTAGTCTGCAGGGGTCATATATAAAAAACTTTAAAAGATTTACTGGTCATCTCAAAATACTAAACTCAATTCTAGAAAATAATACTTAGTCCTCAAAAGGATAGAATGAAAACATCACAAAGAGTAATGATATTTAACAATAAGGACTTAAGTAGTCCGAAGATAATTAAGGAGTGAAGACTTTACTATAGTTAGAAAAGAAATGCAAACGAAGTAGTTTTTGCAGATATAGCGCCATTCGACTTAAGTTACAGAAAGAACTTTGTCATGCAACTCAAACACTTGACTTAATTGGAGAGCTTATTCAAAATATTATTCATAGTTTATAATGAAAGCTCCAATAATATTTTTGTGGTCTCAAAAATTCCTTAACAGCTTGTTCTTTTTACCAAATCGTCAAAAATGTCGCTTCGTTGTGTGTTCGACTATGAGTTCTGTTTCCTTCGGTATCCAAAACCCAAAATCTCTTCAAGACTTAAAACTTAAAAACATTCATTTAATTTCTTAAAATATGTTGCAACACCAATGCTGAATAAAAATTGAAGTTTCAAAACCCCGTTTTTGTCGATTTTGTTGAAAACATAACTTCAATCTTATTTTTTTGGTAGAAAACTCTGATTTAATCGAATCAAAAGTCTAAACTAGTTAAATTTGAAAGTTCTACACTTTTAACATAAAATTGCATAAAAATTTCAACTCAAAAACAAGTTTACCCATGTGACAATCTCTTTATTCAAAAATCCCATTTTTATCCTTAAATTGTTACCGATCACGTTTAAGGACAAAGTCACAATTTCTCCTACCACTTTTCTTCGTTTTCCAAAATTGGGAAGTAGCCCTATTTCACAACATCATCAAGTATTTAATTCACCGTTTTCAGGATCCAAGGGTCTCATCATCATCCATCCTTATACCCTCCACAAAATTCCATTTTCTCACGTTTTAAGGTAAAAACCCACGCCGACACTTAAACATTTTTCCTTTCAGCATTCAAAGCAGCCACATGAGTTAAATTTATATCCACATAATTCACACAAATTCAGATGCCATACAACCTTGATACACCAAGGATTCTCATACAAAGATTACTAGTACTTATTTAATTTATCATACACTTTGGTCCCTTTATCATTGATTCTTAATTTAACTTCTTAAAACCTTCTCACAATCCATTGCAAACAATTTGTTGAGCATGCATATAGTCCCTTAAATTCACCATTTCACTTAAATTTCAGCCATGCATGTACACAAATTAGCCACCATGCAAGGCAAAGATCTCATGTTTTATCATAAACTTTGATATCCCAATTTCATTCAATATTCAACCACATTCTTATCATCAAATCCAAGATTTCAGTTTTCATGCATGTACAAAAATTTTCAAGCAAGCCATCAATTGTCCAACATGTAAAGCAAAATGCAATATCCTTTATCATGGAACTTTCCATGCATTAGTAGTACATTCATCATCTAGAATCTAGCCATCAAAATCATCAAATAACTTCATCAATATCACATAAATCAAACATGCAAGAGTTCCAACTTGTCATGCATGCTAAAAATCATACATGCACCACCAAAGATCACACTTTTAATATGTATATTTTGCATGTAAGATGATCAAACACATAACCCTTTTATTCCAGCCACAACCATGAAATTTCTAACCATCAGATCATATTTATTTGCATACCAAAAATAATCAAGAAGGTAGGAAGCACATGAAAAGCCATGACCTAGATCAAGAGGTGGAAGGAAGCCATTTTTCTCAAAAACCTTGTTAGAACTTAACCATTCTCCTTGCTTAGAAATCCATTTTCTCAAACAGTTTTAGACTTGAACTTTTTCACAAAGAGGCCTCTTTCAACTCTTGATTTGAAGATGGAAACCCAAGGGAGGTTTCTGTTAATAAGTCCCTGGGCCACTCGTATTCAT
Organism: Clitoria ternatea; assembly: GCA_037962975.1. NCBI lineage: Eukaryota > Viridiplantae > Streptophyta > Magnoliopsida > Fabales > Fabaceae > Clitoria > Clitoria ternatea. The sequence goes on from CM075675.1 coordinate 21,155,517, forward strand.
CCACGCTCCATTCTTGAGTGTGTGGGGGTGTGTTGAAAGTCTCACATTGACTAGAGATATGGTCAATCAAAAGTATGTAAGGTGGAGGGTAATCCTCATCCTATGAGCTAGCTTTTAGGATTGAGTTAGGATCAATACTCAAATTTAAGAGTTTCCATCACCTTGCATGCATGGAACTCAACAAGAAAAATGTAAAACTCCCTCCTTACCTTAGGTGATTCACACTGAAAAAGAAAGAGGGAAAAAGGGGCTCCTTACTAGCTTTCCTTCTTGCTTTGGGGCTGGTTTTGGGTGGTGAAGAGAAGAGAAAATTTTTTGACAAGAGGAAAAAGAAGAAGGAAGCTTACGACCAAGGGAAGGGGGAAATGACAATTTGGTATTTCTTTCTCGCTAATTATTTGCATGCATCAAAATGGGTCTAAGGAGTAGTATATATATATATATAGAGAGAGAGAGAGAGAGAGAGAGAGAGAGAGAGAGAGAGAGAGAGAGAGAGAGAGAGAGAGAGAGAGAGAGAGAGAGAGAGAGAGAGAAGGAGGGCTTAAAGATGGAAGGAAATGTGGAGGTGGAAGAAGGTGGAGAGGGGTGCACGACCAAGAAGAGAAAATATGGCAGCCTTGTTTCTTTTTTCTTTCAAGTGAGTGAGTGGGAGGGTGATGGGATGGAAGTGGTGGACGGAAATAGTGAAGAGAAATGAAAGGAAATGACTTGATATGAAGTGATGGGAGCAAGTGCACTTGGTTCCATGGAAATGATATGAAATGACATTTAAATTTTCACAAGGTGATGGTGTTCCCATGAGGTCTGGCCATTTAAGTACCGGAAGGTTTAAGGATTCCTTTCAAATCCAAGCCAAATTTAATAGGTTTTTATTCTATGGGCTTTTTATGAAAACGAGGAGTGTTATAGATTTGTGTTAAAGGTTTCATTCCAAAACCAATTGACAATGGTTGGAGTTGCACACATGCGAAATATGATGAGGTAGGCGATGTGGGACTTCCAACAATTTGATATTGTTATTTTAGTTGTTTGGTCTTTTTTATGGATGTAAACAAGTACTATGGATGTTTGTTATTATTATTTTGTCATGTTTTTGCATATATACATGACCTAATTTTATATAGACAAGTATAAAATTTTGATATTTTTTGCAGCATTTCCTCACCAGACGTGTATCTTAATTTTATGAGGCTGGTGTTTCCCCATTCCTGTTTCCGTCCCTGTTTTTGTTTCTGTTTCTGACCCAGTGCTACATAGTTGAAAACAATGATTGGCTACTTATTAGGGAACCCGAGTTGGATGTCTAGCCTACTTAGTTTTGTTGTTCAAATCGTTCAGCTAAGATCAAACATCAAAGAATAATGGTTAACGCCCATAAACTAATGCTCATACGATCTTCATGACCCTATATCCTGAAAGAAGAAAGCAATTGTTGAAATTTGTTGCGTAATCAAAAAAGTTCCAAAATGAATTGATAAGTCTAAATTTTATTATTATGATGGTAACTACATTCAAAAGATAAATGTTATTGTCGTCTATGAATGATTGGCTCCATTGCATTGCCAAATGGCTCCTAACTCTTTTCTGATGTTTTTCTTTCTTTAACTTTTCAGATTCTCCCTTGTGCTCTTTTGTTAGTTTTTCCACTTTACACTTCATTAAGATTTAATTACCTTCTCTTTGGTATTGCTCAGTGTGAAAGATTTATTGTGAGGTAGTTTAAAGACAATGAATATAACTATTCCCACAAAATTTCCAATGAAAAGTTCTTGTTACTCTTTTTGTTTTGAATTCATCAGCTCAGCAAGATATCTTTCAAAAAGTCACACTCCTACACAATCTATCTTAGGCCAAAGACTATCATCTACTCATATTGTAAACCCTATGGAAGATCCCTTGCTTGGCACAACTGTCATCAGTCAATCTGCACCGAATATAAAGACCAAGACTACTCTGTGTTTGGTAAACATCTCTCCTAGACAGTAGTCTTGTATACAATTACAATAGAGCCAGCCTTGGAACCTAATCTCATCTAGTCTTGTTCAGGTGTCAACATTAACATTTCTTGGCGCCTTCAATCTGCTTCAGACAACAGATACAAGAATTCATTCGGCCATCTCAAAACCAAGAAAAGAATTTGTGATTTATGTTGGACGAAAGCTTCTTCAGGTAATGCAAATCACAACGTGGATTGATCAATTATGGGTGAGAAAAGGCATCATTTGTGAATGACTAAAGATTCAATTTTTAGCAACATGGCTGGTTACACTGCTTTTCAATATTTTAAGAAGGAAGAAATGAAATATCCAGTTACCTTTCTGTCATTAATTCTTACATCTATCTCAGGTTAATGACAATCAGTTGTCAGAACATGGTGTGGCAGGGTACTGGGGCATTGGGACTCTACTTGGTTGGGCAATGGCATTTATATACATAGGAGGAAGACTTCCTCAAATTTATTTAAATGTAAGTTATAAATTCGTGCAGTTCAGATTGGAATTTCTTATGATTTAATTTCTTTTATGTGGGATAAAAACTTTTCTTTAAACTGGTATTGATTTATTATCATGCATCCACATCACTCACATAACCGGTTTTGTGAAGGACCTGAATAAGTATGGTGTCCAAAACAATAAAAGAAGCAGAACGCTCTGCAGTCTGCATGTATTTAGCAATCAACAAGGACAACATAATTAATCAGAATACACTTTGAGATTGACTGGCTTGTCTTGTTCTCCTTCTAGTTTATATTGACTTGATAGTTTTCATCAATCTTGCAGATCAGAAGGGGTAATTTTGAGGTTAGGCATTCTAACCACTGTACCTATGATTATTTATGTGTTTTCTCCCTATCTATTATTTAGCAAGTAAGACTTTGAGATGGGAGTGTGGCATGCCCATTACCTTTGTAGTATAGATATTTTTGTCTAGTTCTTTGAAGCAGTTTTAATTAGTTTATTGGGAAGAATTTAAATCACTTCTATGGTATGTAGGGCGTCAATCCGTTGATGTTTTTCTTTGCTTTAATTGGGAATGTTGCTTATGTAGCAAGGTACGTTCCCAAAAGTTTAAGCTGTGTTGGGTGAATGAAGACTCATACGTGAACGACTCTTAAATTATATTTCTAACATTGCATTTTTTCTTCTTTGGTAGCATACTAGTCAGAAGCTTGGATTGGTCAAGAATTGGCCCAAATCTACCATGGATTATAGAAGCGGCAGGATGTGCCCTTCTTGATTTTATTGTATCCTTTTACATGTTTATCTTTCGACAAATTGTTATCGGCTTGCTAGAGTTGTGAAGTGGATTCTATGTAACATAACTTAAAATTAGGATTACACGGATAACCTTATGAATAGCCATATCTATATCTCCGTAAAACCTTGAAGGCAAAAATTTGATACTAGTTTGTTGATTTAGAAATCAAGGGTAAATTATGGTAAGATACATGCAACTTTTTTAAAAAGCAGTGTATCTCAACTGTTGGTTTCAAACATACATGTGGTTTAGAGGAATTTTTTCGTAAACCCTTACTTTAGCATTTCAAATTTTAGGGTATATCACCTTGGTCTCTAACCATACAAACCCCCCTTTGAATGTTTGATTTTGCAAAAGGTCATTCCCTTTTAGAACTAAAGTGAGGATTTTGTAAGTAAAATAAAGAATTTCTCAAGGATCAAAGTGGGAGTTTACTCATATTTTCTCATTTTTGTATTTTAGTAATTAATTAAAGAAGAAATGTAACTATGCAATATTTGACAATTTTGATTCGAAAAAATAGAGTAAATACATATTATACTATGAAATTCAAACGTTCATACAAAAAGGACAAAGGAAGACAAATATGAGATTCCTCTTGATTCTTGAACCATTGCAGAAAAAGAACTGGCAGAAATATGTTCACCTTAATATCAATTTTAGATTTTGATGCAATATAAATATTTCCAATATTGGAGCTCCCAAGGCCAGGAGAGTAAGTACAAACATCAATATATTTGCTTAGATGGGGAAGAAACAAGCGTTTTTCAGGTCTCTCTCTCTCTCCTTCTCTCTCCCAGAGTATGTGTTTCTGCATTCCAAATTAGCCAAGGCAGGATTGTCTTCATGTATATTACTAGAAAGAACAGAAAACACTTTTTCAAATTTGAAACAATAAAAATAAAAATGAAGTTTAAAAAATGAAAGGAGCCATAACACCCTGTCAAATTAACTAATATGCTTTTCTAGTTATTTAGTTTGCTGTGAACATATATATACATTCAGCATTGTATGTATGCTATTGCTGTCATGTGTGTGCATTTATTTATTACTACGTAAACAAAGTTGTGTACTCTAGGAATTTTGGCCCTGAAGAAGATTGATTGGAATTTTGTTGTGAACATTTTAGCTACAGAAAAAATGTTTGTTGACTGCCTTACGTAGATAAGGTTGGAAACACTCAAGTTGCAGAAAATTAAAGTTTCATGAATTAAGTTCATGATCACTTGTCAATGTTTTAAAACAAGACCACTTATTGAACCATAATAAAGTGGTATTAAAATAATTTTTTAAATAAAAAATACATAAAAAACTACACACAAAAGTCCATAGCACTGCTCAAACATAATTAAAAATGCCAGAAACATATTTTTTACTAACTGTGAAAACTGGTGAATCACCTGGTTTGACCGGTTTTTACATGTTGTTTGATCATAAACTGGTTCTTTAGTTTAAATGAACCCAACTGTTAATTGGTTTACTGGTTTCTCGATTGAACTAATCCAGTTTGATTTTTAAAACACCAACTTATTAAATCAATCAATATAATCTTGTCAATGTCCATATATTCTAATTTTTTATAATTATTATATATTAGAGTTGTTAAAAAGTCTCACATTAACTGACATATGACTAATTAATAGTATCCTATGAGTTAGTTTTTAAAATTAAGTTTGACACAATATATATTTAGACTAATAATAGTTATCAACTACAATATTCAAATAATCACAAATGCTTTTTCACTGACAAAATTAAAACCAAGTTTGTATTATGCCATCATCAATCAAGGAAATTCGGATTGTTAAAGTAAATTGCAATTACTAACATTTAAGGATTAATTGTATTGAAAGTCTGGTTGTTTGTGGAGGTTTCATATGGTTGATTTGATTGAGTCCCTAATAGCATTGTGACATTAATTATCCAAAATTCTAGTGTTGAAGAATGCATTGTTCTTGCATGAAAATTTTTAATGATGGCATTTCATGTCATTCTTCTCATACGAGTCTCTAATGCACATAGATTTTGTTTCAAGTACGGGTTTTGTACATTTCACGTGTTTTTGCAATGCTATAATGTTTAATGTTGACTTCCTTGTTTAATTATAAATAAATGTTAATAGCAGTCATGTGATTTCCACCATGGTGAGCCAAACATGTGAGCAAGAAGCTGAAATGAACTCTGGTGAATGAAATCTGCTAATAAATTGTTTCTGATCATGGCCTTCTGAGCAGAAAGGAAAAGGAAGTGGTCCTGTTTTAATCCAGGACCAGCAATTTTGGATTAGCTTGATGTTCCCGTTTTAAACATCCCTTCAATTTTTATGTCTTTCCAGACATATCCACTAGACATTCACTGAATTAGTTCATTGTTTCTAGTTTAGTCCATTTTATGATGACATCCATTGGTTTTGACATTATGTTTTTTTTTTGTTCATATGAACTACCTAGCAAGTTGCTACCTTGTAACCTTCCCTGTAACAAGTTAAAAACCTTTACAACTGTGTCAAAGCTCACACTTTGCTTTAATCAACCGATAACCAAACAAAAATAAGAGAAAACTCAATTCGAATCATATGTATTTTTTTGAATGAACCTAAGTTGGCTACCTTCCCTGTAACAAGTTAAAAACCTTTACAACTGTGTCAAAGCTCACACTTTTACAATATCAAAATAATAATAATTTTCCTAAAACTATGTGTTATTATAAATAAGAACTTATAATATAAAATAGAAGGAGCATTAATTTTCCATAATGTTGTATTAGTTTAGTTGGAGACTGTTTACAATTTTCTTTTAATTATTCGGTGAGAATCAAATGTGTTTTAAAGCTTATAACAACTCATATTTTGTTTAACTAATCAGTTAAATTCACTTACAAAATGTTTACCGTACACATTTGAGTTTGAATGAAATTTATTTTCTTACATTGTCCCAATAATTAGTTTAAAGGTAAAATTAATTAATATTAAAATTTTCTAGAAGATAACCTTACAATGAAATGAAACTAATTTAAATGTTTTTTAGGATGTACAAGGTAAATTATAATGCATTGTAATTGCATTAAAATTTAGTTGAGAGTTTTTGTCATTTATTTATCAATTTGAATGCGAATAGAGAATGCTATTAGCAACCATGAAGCGGCAAGATTAACATCAACAAATTCTCACAACCAAACCGCACGGGGGGTATATATACAGCCAAAGAGAAATAAACAAACTGAAGATACAAGAAGATGATGCAATTCTTACATAGGAAAGTTTCATATGAATTGTCATACCAAGTACGTAATATTTCCTATTATATACAGATAAAACATAGGCACTACAAAAAGAACATAGGCTTTCAAACAAAGACATTATATGAGTATCCTATTATCTTGGATAAGAAAGTCTTATCCCCATCTAACAGAATAACCAAGAGAAAAGAAGACAAAAATAGACAAATATAATTATAAAACGAAAAAACAAAACATGGCCCGTGCAAATGGCACAGTAACCCTTTTCAGCAATGTTGTCTAATTGGGTACTACGGATACCAATAATTTTCTGATTTTGTTTAAGTTATTCAAAAAAATTTGTGGGGATTATATATTTTGATTTGATTTGATTATGGGTATTACATCTTGTAACATGTTATGATATTTTAATACTTCATTAATGGTTTGCACCAATCTCTGGAATATCGTAAAATTATTCATGTTCACTCATTTAACGGACGAGAAATGTCTATCATTCATCGCTAGATTAGAAGAAGAGATTATGGATTGGATTATAGTTTGTTAAATGGTTGATATGATAGGTAAAGTAAGATATATTCTTGTATTCTTTCGAGTAACATTAAAAAGGAAAGGAAAAATTTTAATTAAAAAAATAAGTATAAAAAATAGGAGACCTAAAGTTCCAATTTAGTTCTTAAAATTTTATATTCATTTCATATATCAACTAGGGAACTAGGTTGTATTAAGTATGGTAAGAAAGATATTATGTACACGTTAAATGGGGAGAAAAATATATTACCGTCTTTAAATAAAGGAATACTGAACTATTTATTTGCGTAAACAAAGCTAAAATGTTATAAGAAAATAACCACGCTAAAAATGGATGTAAAATGTTTTTCAACTTTGTTAACATTGTTCATTTTTTAAATTCATTTTGAATATTGAAAATATTTTTTATATTATAACTTATTCTTTTCCCTCAATCTTTAATTATTGATTTGAGATTTCGACAATTGTAACATTCTAATTTTTCACTAGTTAGGGTATTTTAAAGAAATAAATCAGGCACTCAATTTATTTTTGATGGTTAATTAATTAATTAATTAATCAAGGATTGATATATTATAAAACTTTAGAACGACTCATTAGGTTAATAAATTAATTGAGATTATTTGAGCCTAATCTGTTTTCTAATAATTGTTATCGGAAAACGTCGAAAGCCTTGTTGTTTGTATAATTCCTATTGATTGGTCTTGACGCACCTCAATTTTTTCCTAAGACCCATAAATACTATCTTGGATCTTATTTCATTCAATTTGTGTCCTAAATAACTAGTTGTATTATTTGTAAATTTAACCTAGTGCCCTAGTTTCGTTTAGTTTCAATTTTCACTAATCAACCTTCGCCACCACTCGCGGCCAAACACCACCATTGCCACCTCGTCCTTGCCTTTGTCATCTCGCTCCCACGATGTTGCCACCTTGTCTCTCCATTTCACGCCACTTATCCCACCAAGGAAAATGCATCATATCCTCACGCCACTTGTTTTTTTCTCATGTCCTCATCATCTCGACTTTGTACTACAAAGTTCACTTCGTGCATCACTTTATCACTTTCACCACCAAGCAATCCACCCTTTCACTTCACCATTCGATTTCCTTCATTTCCATTCACGGGTTCTTTTGTTTCCTTTCATTTCACTCACTTTGTCTCACCATCATCTCACCATTCACCAACATCATCACCGTGAACCATCCACCACCATAGGTTACTCCACCATCGTGTCACCATTTTTCTTGTCGTGATCTTCTCCTTTGTGGTCGAAACAACACCAAAACAACCATTATCCTCTTCCTTGTCCTTCCTCAGAGCTTCTCGTGAGCGTAGCCGCGATCGTCGAAAATTCTAAAGGTTTTATCGTCGTCAATTGAGCGTTTGATCGGAGGTTCGGTCGAAGCCAAAACGAAGGATCTCAACCGCTGATCAGTGTGAAATCAGTGTGGGTAAGTTAAGCGACCCTCGATCCTTACATGCATGGTCTTTTCTTTTCCATTTTTGCATGCTGGAATTTTTATTATTTCGTTGGAATCTTGATCCCTCTCCATGAGGATGATCTGTCCATTTTTTTAAGAAAATCATTAATATAAAAGTGATTCCTCTTTCTTTTCCCTTTCAAACGAGACGAAGAAACCTAAATCCGAAATAGAACAAAACTTATGGTCAAAAAATAAAAAATGTGTTTTTTGGTATTTTGGTATGGGACAGTGATCTTTTTTCTCAATTTTGGAATTATTGGCTCAAAACTAGCTTTAAGGGTCTGGATAAAAGTTGTAGAGCATTTCATTACGAGAATTTTAAGACCAAAATCGCCTAAATCGGACACCCGTAGCCCATGTTATGTTAAAAATAGGGGAGCAGTCACAAAGTTATCACTCTATGAGGAAATCAATGACTAAATCATTAAACTGGGATTTCTACTTAGAATTAATTTTGTATTTCTTTATGAAAATGATAGGAAAATGTGTCATGAAAATTTTAAAACTTGAATCACCTAAATTCGACAACTACAGTTTAAGTTACGTTGAAACTATGAAAGTATACGCGAATTCATGGGCTTAGGTTAAAATCAAGAATTTTCTGTAATGAGTGGGTAAAACCCCTAAATGTAAAAGATACACAAAATAACTTACGAAGCCTTGTAGGTTAAAATAGCATCTATTAATTTGTCAGGGTAGCCTTAGGCTTGGGCTTTGGCTTTTAAAACACTAGAAAATGACGATTTTAGGGAAATGCATTCCCGAAACTTAACGTAAAAATAAAATATAGGCCTGAAACAATATTAGAAAATTTTAGAAGCCATGTATAACTTTTATTACGTGATTAACATTCAGAAGTTAGGTTAACTAGATTAATTAAAGTACTTCTACATTTATTTAAATGTAGGAATTTATCTAGTTGATGAAGCAGGACCATTAGATTTACTAGAGTACTTCTCTTAAGGTCAGGAGAGTTTGAGTTCCATATTCTAAATGCATGATACATAATTATTGATAATATATATACATATACATGAAGGTATATGTCATATTTTCCTTGAATGGAATGTGTGTTTCCTTGCTTGCATATGTGTATTACTGATGACTGATCTGTGTTGGCAAATATATGATTAACTACATTTAGAATATGTGTGGTGTGCTATAAGTGTTAATAAATACATATGTGATGATGTTGATTTAGAGTTGGGTATTGAACCTTATGCACATCTTGTGAAATGTATTGATAGGCATGATAATGCCTTGTGAATTATTATTTTATAATGATTATTAATTGATTGATAATTGTGTGTCACTAACTATTGAGTATGAGTTTAGAAACCCATCGAGAGTGATGGTGAGGTACACAATTAAAATTCCACCATGGAATGATGTTAAGTTTAGGAAAGACCCTGAGAGTTAGTTGTGGCACCCTCATTTCCTTAACCCGAATCCCGATGCAAACACAAATAATTAATAAAAAGACGAGTAAATTTTTCATGGTTATGTCCTGCAAGTCGACCACTTACACCAAGATCTGAACCACAAAAAACCAGAGGCCATAGTTTAAAATGAAAATGACAAATAAATAGATCAGAAATCAAGAATCCTCAAAATATACACAAAGATATACAAAAACAGAATATGAAATGTGTATGCAGGGCATCCATCTCTTCCCATATATGAGAATATGAGAAGATATCCAAAGGCAAACGAGACTCATGGAAGGAGTTACGTAAACATGCTAATTAGGATATTCAATCGACCTATAAATTGTAGGGTTGGAATCCCTATCCAAAGAGACACAAGAATCATGCCAAAGTTTAGTGAAAACTTACGCATTAGGTTATGCTTTTGAGTGCGGAAAGCAAAGGGGTGTAATCGCTAACCAAAAGGGATGCAAACAAACAATCAATGATGCAAAAATGAAAAATTTTTAGGCACTTGGCAGTGTGATCCACAACCAGGCCATGGTTCAAACCATGGTTGTCATTCCCACTTCCTACCAGGAGAAAAATAGGCTAAAATTTACAACCAGAAACAGAGGGTTCTATGGCCAGGCCGTGGTTCAAACCATGGTCGTGGTTTTCTCTATCAAATTATGTGTTTACCACCAAATTTTTATACTTTTAAGAACCCTAATCCATGCACTTCTTGGGACATTTTTGGCACACAAAGACCACTTAATTCATGGCACAATATCATGGAAATAAAAATAACTTCTTAGGGTTTTTCTACCACATCTCATACGCCATTTAAATCATTACGTCATGCCTAATTCATGGATGACAATAAAATATTCATAAGTAAAAGAGTCCTCCTACTTGGATTCATTAATGAATTCACAAACATGGCATCCCAAGCCTTAGCAAAACATGCAGTTTTCATCAACATAAATATCCTTGCCATCACATTGGCAATCAAATTCACATGCCTAACCATCATTCATCACCATATATAAAAGAATTATCCTTTATACAAAATAATTGAGGCTATCATCAACAAAATTATCAACATCATTAAGAGTCATTTACATTGCTGGCCAAGACATTTCTTTACCACTATTTTACCTTCCAAGCAAAGCATTAATTCTCAAAATAAAGTTTATCTCACCCATGTAAAGTCTTGCATCACAATGCTAAAAAGAGATAACATGGGAGAGTGAGTATTATATTCAAAATGACAAACTTAAACACTCATTATCAATGATCATCATTCATTACTAGTGGTGAACATGCATATTTTCACAATAACACAAAGGCACATAATTTTCAAAACATTTATCAATCACCACAAGAGGCACACCACATATATTCTAAATGCATCTAACATATTCGCAAAAAAAATACAACAACCATGACATTCATTACGTCAAGTCATAACAATTATGGTGACGCAAATATGATTTAGAATACAAAACTACCCTTCTACCTAAAGAGAAGTAATTCAGGTGATTTGACGGTTCCGCCTTGCATTCCAGATTTTTCCCTGCATTCAATACACACACACACACACACACATATATATATATATATATATATGTAATTAATTGCTAGTTCAAGCACCATTTACAATCTTAAGTACACAATTAAATATATTCATGATTCTCATCATGTTCTAAAAATTTATAGGTCTTAGTCTTACATTTTATTAGGTTTCGGAAATTCTTTTCCCTTAATTAATATTTTCTAACATTTAATTGGTCATACTCAATGTCTAAGCATACTAATATCAACAACATTCACTTCACCCATCATCCATAATGGGTTCCTAATGTTCCATAACACCTCCTTTTAATTGTTCATGCCAACCACAACAAGAACACAACCTTTACCATATTTAATCACTTAAATCACTAACACTTTATCATGGTCTCATAATTTCTCATCAGCAATAATTCATACCAATCATTCCAAAGTTCATTTCCACACTCATTAACTACTTTTAAGTGTTTCTTTCTTTCTTTCTCTCTCTCTCAATCTTGGCCATCCATCATAATCCAATGGCTCAAGATCATCCACCTTTTGTCCATTGGTGCATTATAGGCTTTTACCCATTGTTCAAATGAATGTAAAGAGGAAACAAAAAGTGGACGACACATTCTAGAGTGAAAAGGGGAATTTGTATCTTTCTTTTATTCCCTTTTCATTTGTATTACTACAAATACATTCTGTCTCCGAATAAATACTTCCTCACTTTAAAAATTATTTTTAATATAACTTTTAAAAATTATTTTTTAATATAATCTCATACTCACAATATTGACCTTATCCTCTTATGCCATCAAATACCCAAAAATAATTTAATGGGTCCCATATTATCAGTTAAATTGTTCAGTTTTAATAAATCTTATTTTACTGATAAATTATGATTATTTTTAATTGATTTCCCTACATAATTTGAGCATTAATTAACATGTCATTTTCATATTTATAATTTATTTTCTAAAAATTTTGGGATGTTGTAATCCACCTTACCTAAATAGGAATTTCATCCTTAAAATTTGACATACCTGATTCAAATACATTCAGGTACCGCTTCCGCATATCATCGTTGTATTCCCATGTGGTAGTCTCTACATTACCATGTCTCCAAGCCACCTTCACCAATGGTATCAACTCAACAATATGAACCAAGATAGGGGGAACATATAGGCCTTCCCGCACTTCAATAACATCAACAAGAATCACATGTGAGGGGTCAGGTGTAACACCCCTAATTTCGTTATTTCTTATTTAAAATAAAATTTCAAAGGAATTTGATTATAGTTCTTTAGAACTTTTTGATTGTTATATAATTTATAATTTTTTAGAATTTTTATTATTTTTTTTAGAATGACAAAAATACCCTTAACCTTTCATCTAATGACCAAAATGTCACTGCCGACATCATCGCTTACATCATAGCTTACATCATCGCTTACATCATCGCTTACATCATGAATAGTAAAATAAATAATTAAATAATCTTAAATAGTAAAATTTTCTTCCTATAAACAGATGGCTCATTTACAACATTTCTACACAAAAAATTAGAGAGAGAATCTAGAGAGATAGTGCGTAAGAAATTAGTGGAGAGTAAATTCTTTTAGTAAAAAGAAGTTCTGCCGGAGGTGTAAGGTAATAACTTTCTTCTATATTCTTTTTATAATTTTAGTTTATTTTTTTGGCACTCTTAAACCATTAATATACTAGTACTATTATGAATAAGTTACTATAGTAAAAATAAATTACCACTGTGTTATTTTTATTATTTACAGTTACTATTCAAAATTTACTATTTATTATCACTATTCACAATTTACCATTTACTGTTATTATTCAAATTTATCATTTACCGTTATTATTCAAAATTTATTAGTTGTTGTTATTATTCAAAATTTACTATTTACTGTTACTATTCAAAATTTACTATTTACTGTTATTGTTCATGATTTACCATTTACCACTACTACTCAAAAATTACTATTCATGATTTACTATTTACTATTACTATTCAAAAATTACTATTTACCGTTACTATTGATGACTTACCATTTACCGTTACTATTTATTATTACTATGTACATTTACTATTTATCATTCTGATAGCAATCTTAATTTTTATCTTAATCTTATACTGAAATAGATTGGTATTAATATTTCTAGAAATTAGAGGCGCAAAGCAAATCTCTTTTGGGTAACAATTCAAGGTAAGGGGGAGTGAGATAAGAGTATAATATGAAAAGACATAAGAATAATAGGAGGAGTCCCCTACTCCTTTTAAATTTAATAATATTAATATTTTAAAATATTAACTTTTTAACTTAAAATTTTTAATAAATTTTAAATTAAATATATGATTTAACTAACTCTAACCTACCTATGCAAGGACTTGGACTTTTATAACCTATATAAACTGGACTATACCTATGCAAGGACTTGGACTACTATGACCCATATAGACTGAACTATACCTATGCAAGGACTGGATTATATGAACTTACACATACCTATGCGAGGAATTGACCAAAAGGACTCAAATTGACTATATTAATAATCATTAAATTTTGCATTATGATATGTATTAATGATATTTAATTGATTTGATTATGATTGATTGATTGATTAATGATATTTAGTTATAATTGATAATGCTTGATTTTGATTGATGATTTTGTAATGTGGAGTTTGAGCATATAGCAAGCATGACGGAAAGCTAAAATTCAGTAAGAATTTCTTACCTTACTCTTTAAATTTTTATTATCTTTTATTTCTTCTTAGAAATTATTTTTATATTTAGAATAAAAAAATTAGTATTTATTTTAGAAAGTAGACATTTTATGAAAATTAATTGAGATAATTAAATTTTAAATTAAAGAAAAAATTTTGTAACTTTAAGTATTTACGGTTAATGATTTAAAGATTATTTTCTTTTAATAAAATAAAATTTTTAAAAAGAAAATTATTTTATTCCAACTTAATAACTAAAGATATTTAGAAATAATTGAGATTTCTAAATTTTATTTTGTTAAGATTTAATTTGAGAAAGATTATGTAAAGTTTTATATGAGAAAGTTTTTAGATATTTAAGGCTTAGAAACTCAAATTTCAGTGAGATTGAAAAACTGTACCAAATTTATTTCTGTGGGACAGAAATTCAGAGAATTGAGAAAATGTACAGTTTATTGAAATGATATTGTAAACCTTTAAGGGATTTAATAATTGAGTTTCTAAAAGCCTTAACCAACTCAATACGCGAGTAGTTCATGCATCATGAATCATTAAAGTGAAATAAAATGATATTGTCTGGGGACGGATTATAGAAACCGAGGATACATTAGAGGAGGCTTAATTACGAGCCTTGGGATGAGAGGGTGTGAAAGGGTGCTTCAGGGGACCTGGGGTAGCTCCCTAGTGTCGGGTACTTTCACAATAAAAACTTTCTCAATCTGACTAGTCTCTAAGTGTTTCCATGCCAGTTGAGTTATTCATATTATTATTATTTGGACTTATGGAACAGTGTAAACTCTTGGTTTGCCCAGTGCAAATTAAAGTTTAAGGGCCCACATATATAGGTAAGTTATGATGAAGATATTGCATAACATTCATGCATTCATAATTGATTGTGTATGTGATTGTGATTGATATGATTATGTATTGGTTTGTGAAAACCCTTTGTTGCTTATGTCTTAATCGAGAATATTATATTCTGTTTCTCACTCCTTTCTCCGTGTTTTTGTTTCACATGTTTTAAATTGATGGTTCAGAGGGAAGGATCGAAGAATATCGGCAGTAAATATAGCACTTTCTAGAAAGGGAGCTCGGTATGAATACCGTGGTCCAATGAATAAATAATGTTAATAAGTAACTGCTTCTGGGCCATGGAGTTTCCTCTCTTTCTTATAATGTTTAATGTTTATTTTCTTCGGATGAATGTACAAATACTTTATAAAGTTTTAATAATATTGAGGTATTTCAGAAATAATGTATATAATTTATTCTGATAGTTTCTTTTTAACAATCATATCTTTAGTAAAAAAAAATTATAAATTTTTATATATTTTATTAAGGTGTAACAAAGGGTGTTACATCAGGAATATACTTCCTTAATTGCGACACATGGAACATATTATGCATATTTACAAGATGCATAGGAAGTGTAATCTGATATGTAACATTACCAATTTGTTCTAGAATCTCATATAGTCCTATGAACTTAGGACTTAACTTTACGCTCTTCAAAGCTCTACCAATTCCCTTATCACACGAGGCCTTCAGAAACACATAATCACCAACTTGAAATTCAAGTGGTTTCCTTCTTTTGTCATAGTATCAGTCTTGGACAATTTTCATTTTTTCTTGTATCACTTTAATCTGCTTAGTAGTTTCCTAAAAAATTTCTAGCTCTAACACCAAATTCTCACTAGTTTCCAACCAACATAAAGGCGTTCTACATTTTCTGCCATAAAGTGCCTTATAGGGAACCATACAAATACTGCTGTGATAACTGTTATTGTATGTGAATTCAATTATTAGAAGAAATCTCTCCTAATAACCACTATACTCAAGAACACAAGCCCTCAACAAATCTTCCAAGCTTTGTACAGTCCTTTTAGATTGTCTGTCGATTTGTGGATGATAAGCCAAGCTAAGCTTAAGCTTAAAGCCTAACTCTTGATGTAAACTTCCCTAAAATTAGGAAGTAAATCGAGGATCTCAATCAAATATAATGTTAGATGAAACACCATGCAATCTAACAATCTCCTTTATGTATGATTGTGCCAATTTCTGTAATGGACTCTTCATATTCTTAGGTAAGAAATTAGCACACTTCGTCAATTGATCAATAATTACCCATATCACATCATTTCCAACACAGGTTCTAGGTAAACCAGAAACAAAATCCGTAGCAATACCATTCTACTTCCAAACTAGGTCTCAAAAGGTTTCAATAAACCAAATGGTTTTTAATGCTCAATCTTGGCCTTCTGACAAACAAGGCAAGATGCAACAATGTTGGTCACATCACATTTCATACCAGGCCATCAGAAAATCTTTTTCAAATCTTGATACATTTTAGTAGCACCAGGATGGATGCTCAATACACTTTTATGAGCCTCCTCAAGCACAGATTTTGACAAATCACCATGAGATAGAATATAGATTCGGCCTTTAACACGCCAGATACCGTCAGGACCTTCCGATAACATCAAATCTTTTCCACTGGCTTGAGTTTCCTTTAACTTAATCAAATACTCATATGTCAACTATTGCTCTTTCACCGCCTCAAAGAACTTATTACAAATTTTCAAGACGGCCAGAGAAATTTTATTTAAGGTATGTACCTCCACACCAATATTCAGATTTCAAAATTGCTTAATCAATTCCATTTCCTTCACCATCATGGCTAAAACATGCATGGATGTTCATCTCAAATAATCAATCACAACATTTGCCTTTCTAGGATGGTACTTCAATTCAAAGTCATAATCTTTCAAGAATTCCATCCACCGCCTTTGGCATATATTTAATTCCTCTTGGTCAAACAAATATTTGAGGCTCTTATGGTCACTAAAGACCACATACTTAGAACTATACAAATAAGTTTGCCATAATTTCAAAGTAAAGACCACCACCACCAATTTAAGATCATGAGTTAGATACTTAGCTTCAGGCGGTCATAATTGCCTCGACACATAAGCTATCACAGGCTTATTCTACATCAATACACATCCAAGTCCAAGCTTGGAAGCATCACAATAAATAACAAATTCTTCCTGTAAATTGGAAAAAGCCAATACAAGTGCAGACGTAAGCCGTAGCTTCAATTCTGAAAACTTTTCTCGCATTCAGGTGTCCATACAAAAGGTTGGTTCTTGCGAGTCAATTTGGTCATAGGCAAAGTAATACGGGAAAATCCCTCAATAAACCTTCTATAATATCCCGTTAGACCAAGAAAACTTTGAACCTTAGTAACAGATTTTGGCCTTTCCTATGACATAACAACTTTAACTTTTGATGGATCAACAAGCACTCCATCCCTAGAAATCACATGTCCAAGAAATGAGATCTCACTTAACCAAAAATCATATTTAGAGAGCTTAGCATACAACTGCTTCTCTTAGAATATAGTCAACATAAGGTGAAGATGCCTTTCATGCTCCTTGTGACTTCTAGAATACACAAGAATGTCATCAATTAACACCATGAAAAATTGATCAAGGTAATCATGAAAGATACATTGATGTAATCCATGAAAATTACTGGAGCATTTGTCACACCGAATGACATCACCACATACTTGTAGTGGCCATATCATCGGTCTTCACCCTAATTTAGTGATATCTAGAGCGCAAATCAATCTAGAAGAAAACAACACCCTTCAATTGATTCAAGAGATCATCAATGCCAAGAAAAAGGTACTTATTCTTAATAGTCAATTTATTGAGTTGGTGATAATTAACACACAACCTTATGCTTTTATATTTCCTTTTTACCAACAACACAGATGCCCCAAGGAGATACACTTGGGTGAATAAAATCTTTCTCCAACAATTCCTCGATTTACTTTTCAAGCTCAAATAATTCCATAGAAGACATCCTATTAGGAGCTCTAGAAACAGGTTTAGCACTAGGAACCAAATCAATAGAAAACTCTATCTCATGTAAAGGTGGCAAACCAAGGATATCATCAAGAAAAACATTTGGCAATTCAAAAACATTTGGTAAACCATTACCATTACAGTCTCTATTATGACCATCATTATTACCGTTTCTACAACCACGGCCTCCAAAACCACCATGGCCTCCACGGTTTGCATTTTGGTTCACATTAGCAACAGTATCCACATTAACATTTCTTATATTCAAAGGGAAATTGGGATGTATATGCCTCATTGGGTTGCATTGGTATCAAACCACATCATTTTAAGGATATTTTCTTGCTAAATGATTTGCTCCATATCTATAGCATGTAGGTCCTTGGGCGTTACCCTGACCTTGGTTACCATTTCCGTTCTTATGTCCATCACATCCTTTTGCTTTAGAGGATCCACCTCGAAAGAAATTTTTCTAAGCGACTGTGCTTCTTGAAATGAGAAGATTAACCCTTCAAATTGGGTTCATGCTTAGCCTTACTCAAATGAGCCACATCATCCTTTTTAAAGATACAACACTTGTTCACAAGCATTGAAAAGCTTCTTATCTCTTGATGCCTTATAGCTCACTTGATATCAGGCCTCAAGCCACTCTTAAACTTAATATATATTTGAAGCTTTAGACATATCTTTTCTACATATATATCTCCTTGCTTCAATTCCATAAATTCAAGCTCTTTTTTTTACTCTTGTAGCTATCTGGAAAATACTTCTTCAAGAATTCAACCTTGAAGTTCTCCTATGTCCATTGGATATCAACAGCTATCATGCGCCCTTAATAAGATGCTACCATGTTTTAGCTTCATCACAGATCATAAAGACCACATATTCAACTTTTTGAGTTTCGGAGCATTCAAAGCTTGCAAAAATTCTCTCTAAGTCATTAATCCACACATGAGCTTCTTCAGGCTTATACCCTTCATTGAACTCATAGGGTTTCCCCAAGAGAAAGTAATCAAGGCCTTGGGCACCATGTCCTACATGTTATTAGTCTTGCCTTTCCAAGAGATCAACAAAGCAATTTAAAGCTGCACCTATAACAGTAACATCCCGATTCTGCCTACTAGCCATTACTTAATCTATACATATAGCAATAAGAATGACACACATAAGTAATCTAGACCATATAATCATCTCTAAACCATTAACTAAGGTTCCAATATCTCATGGTCTTTTATCATATCAATTCATAATCAACTATGTCAAATATCAATGCATAATCATAATATGTTCGTCATTAGAGGTAAATAATGTAAGGAACTTGGTCAGACTTAACATAAATAAACACATCAATCACACCAATAAATGTCACTCACAAGTGATCATACACATTGTTCTAATAAAGAAAAAAAATAAAGTTTTAATAATGAGCAACCGCGATCTAATAATGAATAACAAAGATTTAACAATGAACAACCATGCTCTGATAATAATTACCAATGCTCTAATACCACTTACTATAACGCCCTGATTTCCCTATTTGAATCCCGGTGCAAGCACAAATAATTAATAAAAATACGAGTAAATTTTTTATGGTTACATTCTACAAGTCAATCACCTCCACCAAGATCCGAACCATGGAAAACCAGAGGCCACAGTTTAAAATGAAAACGACAAAGAAATAGATCAAAAATCAAGAACCCTTAAAGTATACAGAAAGATATACAAAAACAACAGAATATGGAATATGTATACAAGGCATCCATCCCTTCCCATATATGAAGATATCCAAAGGCAAACGAGACTTATGGAAGGAGTTACGTAAGACATGCTAATTAGGATATGCAATTGACCTATAAATTGTAGGGTTGGAATCCTTATCCAAAGAGACACAAAAATCATGCCAAAGTTTAGTGAAAGTGTGACATCCTAGCGCTGTTGAGGGCGGGGAGTGATCGCCGGTGCATGGGCACGGACAAGGAGCGGCTCCTGGCAGGCTTCCAGCGGGGAATGTGACATCCCATGCACTGTTGAGGGCGGGGAGTGATCACCGGTGCATAGGCACGGACAAGGAGCGGCTCCTGGCAGGCTTCCAGTGGGAGGGACACATGAATGAACTGAATACATACCAGAATGAGAGGGATCCAAAGACTGTATAGGTATGAGACTATATAGTCGAGGATAGCTTAAAGAAATGAATTCGTACTACCTATACCAACAAATGCATTAGCCTTTTCGGTAGCCTATCACTTAAGAACTCTAAAGTTAAGCGTGCTTAACTTGGAGTAATTCTGGGATGGGTGACCTCCTGGGAATTTCTCAGGAAATGTGTGAGTGAGGACAAAAGCACATTGGAAAGGTCTCGTGTTGGTCTGTGGGGCGAGTCGTTCATTCCTAAAAAGCGGCCAGGGCGTTACAGAAAGCATGCACATTAGGTTATGTTTTTAAGTCGGAAAGTAAAAGGGTGTAATCACTAACAAAAAAGGACGCAAACAACAAGCAACAACGTGAAAATAAAAAAATTTTAGGCACGTGGTAGTGTGATCGACGGCTAGGCCATGGTTTAAATCGTGGTTATGGTTCCCATTCCCTGCCAGGAGAAAAATAGGCTAAAATTTACAACCAGAAATAGAAGGTTCCACGGCCAGACCATGGTTCAAACCATGATCATGGTTCTCTCTGTCAAATTATGTGTTTACTACCAAATTTTCATGCTATTAAGAACTCTAACCTATGCATTTCTTAGGACATTTTTGGCACACAAAGACCACCCAATTCATGACACAATATCATGGAAATAAACACAACTTCTTAGGGTTTTTGTACCACATCTCATACACCATTTAAATCATTGCATTAGGCCTAATTCATGGATCACAATAAAATATGCATAAGTAAAAGAGTCCTCTTACTCGAATTCATCAATGAATTCACAAACATGGCATCCGAAGCCTTAGCAAAACATGCATTTTTCATCAACATAAATATCCTTATCATAACATTGGCAATCCAATTCACATGTCCAACCATCATTCATCATCATATACAAAATAATTGACCTTTATCCACATCAAAAGAATAAGGGATTCATTTACAAAACAATTGAGACTATCATAAACAAAATTATCAACATCATCAAGAGTCATTTACATTGTCGGCCAAGACATTCTTTTACCACTATTTTACCTTCCAAACAAAGCATCAATTCTCAAAATAAAGTTCATCTCACCCATGCAAAGTCCTGCATCACAATGCTAAAAAGAGACAATATGAAAAAATGAGTATTACATTCAAAATAACAAACTTAGGGCATAATTACACATTGCAAAAATATTTTATTAACAAAAATTTTAACTTGTAATTTAGGGCACCACAACAATGACTGTTTTTTAATTGAAGGATATTATCGAGTAACGAAATCTCAAATACAATGATCATGATTGTCACAAACTTGATGGACCATTAGAGTCTAATTCAAAAGTTAGCTCATGTGTTAAAGGTTTTCTGAAGCTTGATAAAATGTATATTGATCAGATTAATCCTAATGAATGTGAAACTTATTTTAACATCTTAGCAATATATTTTTTTTATAAATAGTTGTTGATATGTATAGTAGGATAGAAACATTATCATGTTCAATTTTTTAAGTCTTATGGATCATTCTCAAGGGCTTAGATGCTGGAAAACTATTCTCCTCACTAATATTTTTCTTAGAAGTTAAATAATAATTTTTTTATTGAGATGATGGTAGTCTGTCTCTACCGTTATTGTGTCAATATTTTATTAATATATGTGACGTTATAATTAAGTAGTGATGAGAATTATTTTCACTTTTTAAAATTTATAAACACTGAAACTAATAAATTTTTTATACAATAATTGAAGCTACTTAAAATTAGCTGAAGATAAAAAAAAAAAAAAAGAGGTTAAACTAAACCAAAATTCAATAAGGAAAAAGGTACATTGAGCAATGTGTTGTAAGATTTGATGGAAAGAATGTAGACAAAGTCCAAACCACCTAAACAAGGAACATATATACATGAAATGTCTAGAGGCAGGCAATGCAAGTTTATGATGGTCCACCTAGCAAATCAATCCACCTCTGATGATACAATTGATTGGGTTTTAACCATATGTAATTTTTTCTTTACCCACGAATATTCTTTTTTGGATTTAAACCTGAAACTCTGCCCAACATATTCACATGAAGATAAAATACTGGCTTGGAAAAATAAGAGGAATGGTCACATCTCGACTTTGGAATTCATCAAAAGTGATAGCTTAGGTATTTCAATTTGATTCTTTGCGAATATACCAAAAGTATTCTAATTTATCGTGTGTGAAGAAATTATGGAAGTCCCTATTATTAAAGGAATTTATTGGTTTATTTATAAATAAAGAATATGCTCTTTATATATTTTTTACAGCAGACTTTTTTATTTTATTTTTCTACGTCTGTTTTTAAAAAAGTACTGTTTACACCGACAAAAATTTATGTTTGGTGTAAAATTATTTTTTACATCGTTCCATTATAAAACCAATGTAAAAGATGTGTAAATATTTATAAGGTTGCCATCACATTTTCTTTGAGATCGTTTTTTCTATAGCTGATGTAAATTAGTATTTTTACATCGGTTCTATTGAATGACCAGTGTAAATATTTACAAAGTTGTCATCGTCACTTTTTTTACATTTATTTTTTACCAAACTGATGTAATATGTGTAGTGTAAAAAGCTAATAAAATCTATGTCTAGAGGATAGATTCTTTGTGAAGCATAATTTCACTTATCGATCCGTTGATTCCGTTCTTGATAAAGTGATGTTGAAACTTGATAACATGTTTCTAATGTTGGGAAATTAATGATTTATAATTGATACCAGGGCGTATATATATAATTGATACACCCTTAACTTACACGGGCCGTGTTAGTGTTTTTTTTATCGTTATATTTTTTAATATAAAAATAAGTAATTTTAGTATAACATATGTTTGGCATAATTTTACAGGTAAAAATTTTAAGAAAATTTTTCAATTTTGACCATGTTTATTAATAAATATTGTTGAATTATATTTAAAAAGTATTATCAAAATATATGATAGACATGATACATAAAATAACCAATTATCTTGATTATTATTATGGTTTTTATTTATTTCTTTTATATAAATAAACTTTTATTTTATTTTTTTGCACAACATAAGTAAAATTAAAATGAGTAAACTTTTAGTTATCTATTGAGATTATATAGTCATATACTTTAATTTTTGAAAATTTAAAATTTTTATTTAGTCTTTGACATTACTAAAATGAATTTTAAATGTAAAATGACAGTTAAAAATATTGTACATAATGTTTAGAAATGAAATTGCAATATTAGAAACTATTTTTAGATTTTAAAATCTCAAAGATTAAGGCGAAAGATCTATGCGATCTCTACGAATAACTTGAAGATTTACTCAATAAATATATCTAAAAGAATGCAATTAAAACACCCCAAACAATTTTTATTATATCGAGAAGAATTATTTTTTTATGTGCAATTTAAAAGAAATATTTAAAAAATCTAAGATTCCTTTTTTCTCTTTCTTTACTATATATTAATTACAATTTAAAATACAATATTAATATTGACTAAAGCTAGAAAAGATGTTAAAATTTTTAAGAACCATGATTTAATAATATAAAAAAAGTCAAGATATATCTATACATTATCAGACTAAAATGTTAAAATTGAAGAAAATGGTTGTATAGTAACATGATACAATTTATATGAATTTGAATAGCTGTATAACTAGTCATCTAAACCTACGTGGATTTTAGCAAATTTAATATAATAAAACAAATCAATTATATTAATCATATTTACCTATAATAAACGAAATCATGAGTTGATTATGGTATGTTATATTCACTTATAATTATGAATATATAAAGAAAAACATGAATTTTTTAATAAAATAATAACAAGAAATTAATTATCCAATTCAAAAAGTAATGTATTTTTTTTTTGGAAATAACCCACAGGGAGGGGTTTTCAGTGAGAATTTTTTGCATGCGCAAAATCTCAAACTCAAGATCTTACTTAAGCAATACCAAACCACTTACCACTTTTACCAACCCTCGTTAGTAAAAGATAGTGTATTAATCTTTAAATTAGTGGTATATTTTTTATATATTTAAAGAAACTATTTGAATTTTTGTAATCATAATGAATATTCTATACCAATTTGAAAATGGTTGGTATATGCACTGGAAATTATTACAATTACTGTATCATTTTATTTTTATCGATAAAAGAAATTTTTTCAGTTTTAAAAGCTGTTTAAAATTTATTCTTGAAATAGTATGTTATATGATAACTATTTTTAAAATGTCTCTAGTTTAGTATTTATATAAGGACATATAAATACATCAAGAATAATGTGTGAATATACTAATAATTTGATCTCACATATCATGAATATGAAGAGATAAAGTTTTCATATAGGTACACATAATAGACCCACCATGAGAACGTTGCATGGATCGTCAAATAAACGTCATAAACGATTCTTAATATGGTAATGATATATGTAGTTTTACTTTGATACAATCAGATGTAATATGTAATAAGATGATTATAAAGATTGTAATTAGATAAGGAACAAATCATGTAAAGGGATATGAGTAATGTAGATAAAATTTATTTCTCCTATGTGACATGAGTGATATCTACAGGATGTCACAACGTGACCAAATAACGTTCCCCCAAAATTACTTTTTTAAACGTTTAAAAATATGGAGTCGCCACCAGAATTTGTATTATTGTTAAAAGGGTAAAATATTTTAAAAAAACTCTTTATACGAATAGGGAAGGTATTAGCACCCTTATTCGTCTGTACTAGATAACACTACCTCAAATTAAATCATGCAATTTAATGATGACTTTGAAATTGGCTCAACAAGCAAATGACAATGGAAAAAAGATTTATTTAGAGAAAAATAGGTCGAAGAGGAATTGATCTTGTTCCTACATATTCTTGAATACACTTAAAAATCAGGGTTACGTAGTTCTTTGATGAGATTTGGAATAAATGAATTTTTTTTGTGTTTTTGAAAAATAAGAATGATTAAAAATATTTTGAATTTTTGTATTGTAAAATAGGACTTCATGCAAAAGAAAAATACAAAATAGAATAATTTGTATGCTTACTTTCCTTCGTACTTTTATAGCATTAGTGCATATAAAGTATATCATATGACATTGCTATAAAATTATTGCATAATTTTATTAAATGAAATTATTCTTAAAGATATATAAAAAAACAATGTTGAAGAAAAGTATGAGATTGAGTAGTCTATATGCTTACTTTCATTCATAGTTTTATAACATTAGTATAGATAAAGTACATCATATGACATCGTTATAAAATTATTCCATAATTTTATTAAATAAAAACAAATTTGTCTTAAAATATATTAAAAAAACTTAGTGCCAAAGAAAAATATGAGATAAAGTAATCTATACATTTTACTTTGCTTCTTAATTTTATTGCATTGATGCATATAAAGTTTATCATACAACATCGCTATAGAATTATTGTATAATTTATTACATATAAAATTTGTTTTTATTTTCATGTTTTAAGAAGCTTAATGTCGAAGAAAAGTTTAAGATAGAGTAATCTACACACTTAGTTTCCTTCAGAATTTTATAGCATTGGTGCAGATAAAGTACATCGTACACTATAAAGTTATAGCATAATTTATTAAATAATTTTTTGGGGTTATTTTCTGTATCACGAAGGTAAATCTCACATAAATATTGTTGATCCTGATTTAATTTTAAAAGCCATGAATATTTTTTATTTTTTGATTTTTAAAGATGTGAATAATCAATAAAAATGATAATTTAAAATAAAATATAAAGCACACACAAAGGAGAAAAGATGATTTATTATTTTTACATGGTAAATAAAATACACAAAAGTAAACAATAAATAAATAATAAAAAAAGAAAATGGGCCTCATTGATCCAATAAGCAACAACACATAAAAAACTAAGACTAAACAGAATAAAGAAGTGACAAAAAGAAAGGCTTCAGCCTACTTGAAGTTTCATTGGCTCCAAACCATAACTAACCTAAACCAACTTACACACGCACACCCTTAAGAAAAAGGAAAAGGGGCATGGGTGAAGGGGGTGGAACAAGAATAGAGGACCGTAGTGGTGACTACATATGCATTGAATAACCAATGTTGAATAACTAGTGGTACACACATGAGAGAATCTAACAAAATTGTTAATGGAAATACACATTTGAAACAAAAGCCATATGGCAACATAATAACAAACCTCTACTCATAGTTTATAATAATGACTCTTGATTATCATGTTCTCTAGGAAAAAGGAAACAAAATAAAAACTTCATTCCATGTAATTAGTAAAAAAAATGGGTCATGTTGTTCTCTAGGTAATTATTGTTTTAGCAAAAAAAAAATCATAGTGACAGCTTGTCTAGGTGGTAACAGAACAAAAAAATACAGGAAAACAAAAATAGAGCCAAACAACAACAACAAAACAAACAAAAGAAAAAGAAAAGAAAATGAACTTACCTATTTACGATTCTTTTGTGATGACTCGACCTTGTTGATTTTATTAGAATTGAACATTCTAATTTTAATGATGACTAAATACACTCTTAAATTTAATGGTGACTAGATCTTCTAAATTTAATGACTAACTCCATCTCAGGATTCCTATTGTGATATTTATAGGAAAAATAAAATAAAAACATAAAACAAATAATCAAATAAAGAATAAAATAAAATAAAATAAAAAATAAAAAATAGTGGCCGGACAAAAATCAGTGTCAACAACTTACCCCTCTCTTTACTTATTTTTTACTAGATAGTGTGACAAATGATAGCTTTTACATGATAGTAGTAAGAAACGAGCAAAGAAATAAATATATTTTTGACTAGGCACTAAAGACAAAAGACAAACATAAATAAATACCTCAAGGTACAATAATTTAACATCCGATGTAGAATTTTAATGTCGAGTGTAAAAGTTTAACATCAGTGTAAAAATTTAACATCAGCAGAAATTTAACATCATATAGAAATTTAACATTGTTTAGAAATTTAACATCATGCAAAAATTTAACATCATGCAGAAACTTATCATCAAAGTGAAATTTTAACATCGGTATAGAAATTTAATATCGTGCAACAATTTAACATTGGTAGAAATTTAACATCAACAAAAATTTAACGTCAATATAAATTTAACATCGTGTAAAAATTTAACACCGTGTAGAAATTTAACATCGTATAGAAATTTAACATTAGTGTATAAATTTAACATCAGTGTAAAAATTTAACATCGTATGAAAATTTAACATTATGTAGAAATTTAATATCATGCAAAAAATTAACATTGAGCAAAAAATTAACATAAGTTGTAAGAATTTAACATCGTGTAAAATTTTAACATCATGTAGAAATTTAACATAAGGTGTAGAAATTTAATATCAGTATAGAAATTTAACATTATATAAAAATTTAACATTATGCAAAAATTTAACATGGGGTGTAGAAATTTAACATTAGGCATAGAAATTTAATATCGTGTGAAAACTTAACATGGGGTGCAGAAATTTAACATCATGCAAAAATTTAACACTAGCGTAGAAATTTAACATCATTATGCAAGTGAAGAGACGACTTCCTTTATTTGGGACCAAATTGACTTATTTGAACAAGTTTACTTAATTTTAGAAATGAGATTGCCCGAACTCCTGGTCCTTTGGTGATATAATCCATATTTACATTAGTTCTACGAATAGTCATTTTGTGCCGTAACTTTCACCCAAGTCGTCCTTTTGGGTGTTTGACTTAGCCAACTTTCTCTTTTCTCTTTCTTTATTTCTTTTTCTTTCTTTTTTCTTTATTGTTCCTTTTTATTTTTGGCTCTAACTTTTGCCTAGGTTGTCCTTTCAAGTTTTCAAATAGCAAGCTTTATTTTCTTTTGCCCTTTTTAGTCATGACTATTACCTAGATTGCCCTTTTAAGTTTTCAGTTTAGTGGACTTGCCTTAAGTATAATGCTTCTTGCCAACATAATTTTCCCCAATAGTTCTTTTGGATGTGATCCGGTCTGGATACCGGCCTCCAGACTAAGACGTCATCTTAACTATTCTGGAAGGTCAACCGGTATCACAGGTCAATATCTGGACTGTAAAAACATTGTGCTAGGAGTTCTTCCTTCACCAGTTATCTGAGGTAGCACCTAAAACATCAGACACATGATCCGTTCTCATTCTTTCGTTACATATAACTGTTTTCCTAACGCAATGATAGGATAAGTGGTTTCACTACTTATCACGATTGATACCCTACACAGCGGAAGATGTCTATGTCATCCATCGAAAGGCGCAAAGTACAGCTACAGGAGTGGTATACGAAAAAGGTGGATCTTCCTCCATTCCTGTGTCAGAATCATACACTGATCATTTACCTACCCTCGATCGTACACTGAGCATTGAACTACTCTGATTGATACGCTATAGACAGCATCAGAGCCTCTAGGCCCACTTGCACCCAACGATTCATTTTCCATGTTTAACTATAAATAGCATATTCTCATACACATGCAATGTTACGTTGTTCTTACTCTTATCTTACCATTACATTGCTTAAGTATTCTTTAAGTTCTCATCCACTCTACTAACTTGAGCGTCAGAGAACCTTCGCAGGTGACACCACCTTCCGCCCCTATCAACGCGAAACTCTGGTGTGAAGGATCTCCAGGACAACAAGACCGGTCTGTCCCACTGAGAGGTCAGATTATAATACCGGATACCCACTGTACCGGTGTACAAATATTCAAATCACCAACTTTTGTGGCTGGTTCCTACACCGGATCATAGACCCCCGTTGAGACCAGTTCAGGATGGGTAGAATCTTTTTGAGCACTAGATCTCCCTTATGAAACACTTTGGGGTGAATTTTCTTCTCACAAGCTCCTTTATTCTTTTTCCTAATATAATTAACTATCTCTTGTCTCCAATCAGATTTATTTGGTTGAACTGAGCCTATACTCATCTAACTTTGTCCAATTTTACTTTTGTTAGAACTTAGAGGGAAAGGATCTCAACTTCATAAGGTAGGACCGCCTCCATACCATATACTAATAAGAAATGGGTTGCCTTAATAAGGTACGAACAGAAGTGTGATATGCATGTAAAGAAAATGACAACATCTCATGTAATAGCCCTGGTTTTTAGAGTAAGGACCTAGACTCTCAGGACCCCTGAGAGTACTCTATTAAGCCTTCTAGGGAGAGTTGAGGCTTCAGCCTGATTCCTAAATTACTCTAGGTACGAAGAGATAATGAGAAGGAGAGCTAGTAGGACATTAAATTAGAGATACAAGGAGTGATAAGTATGAGAAAGAGCTAAAGGTTAATAGAGAAACAAAGATCAGTGGAGAAACAGAGGTTACCAGGAAAGATTGAGGTGTGTAGTGATAAATAGAAGAGATCAAGATGAGAAAATAATAATAAGATAAGTGTTTAATAGTACTAATAAGATTAGGAATAAAGCATTATGTATTAGTAAATGATTAATGATGATTATGTTATTTTAATTTGATATTAATTAGTTAATGATCCTTATAATATTTCTATGTTTGGATTAATTAATTAATTAATATAGAATAATTAATAACTATTTAATTAATATAATTATATTTAATAAATATTAAATTCAATATATATATATATATAATTATAATAATATTATATTAAGCTTTTATTAAATTGTTTAGTAATATTATGTTCAAATGATAAGAATATTGTCGGGTTCCTCGGTATTGAACTGTAGGGCCCAACCAGCGATTAAGTTACGACGACTCAACTTGAGACTAGTAATCCTGTAGGGAGACTAGTCCTAGTAGGATTCCCTTGTAGTGAATCGAGGGTAGCTGACTCGGTCTAACTGGCCCGATCAGGACCTTCAATGTCTTCTATGTTTAGTCGTGCATATACCTCGGGATACCTGATGGTAGTACGCTCAATCTCTAGTGACTCGTTTTAACATTTTAGAAATTTTTTCTAAAGGAGCCGAAGCTTGGACTCTGTCAACCCCGTTCGTCCAAAAATCAATTCCTTCACAATTAGCTTTAAAGCTCGACCTGAACATCTTTGTATTTTCGGCCTAACTTTCTCAAACGAGACTAGAATCAAGTAATTCCGGTCTTGGTCCTTCTGTTTCAAAAATATTTCTAATCTCTATCTCTCGTCTCAAACCTCAATTCCCCCTCTGTCATTCCTAAAATCAGGAGTTAAGAAAATTTGTTCAAAATTCCATCATTTGCATTTTTATCCTGTGCGTGGTTCATTAAAAAATCCATAACTCCTTTATACAACCTCTGATTCGCACAAACCCGATGTCAAAATCTCTGTAACAAAATTTTCTAGTTTTCTATGTAGACATCAAGAATTGAACCCCTCTAGATTAGTACAGTTTTGAGAATCTTCTTAGACCCTTGACTGTCTCATCACTATGCTGGCTGCTCCCAGTAAAATTCACGTATCTCACTCTTTTGGTACTAGAAACGCTTCGTTCTTTTATTTCAATGAATCCGTATTGAAGTTTCATGAAGGGCATGCAAACCAATTGTCAAAGGAAAAATAATCATGAATTTATTTCTACAGCCCTAGCTGATTCAGGGGCTTCAGGAGCATCTTACCTTAATTCGGGAATATCTCAGGCTACCGATCTTAGATCATCGCAAATGATATATCAAATCAAAGGGAAAAAGAAGCTATATAAACTTCATATTGACCATTTTTTGAGATTCCTATCCCACAAATTAATCCTTATTTATTTTTAACTTCATTAATTTCCAGTTCCTAAAAATTATGCACACCTTAAATTCTTGAGTAACAAGTTAATTTTCTAGCTACCGGTTTTTGACTACACAATTACCTTTCGACACTCACCTGGACAACTGTCACCACCTTGCTCTCACCGTCCACTCACTATGTAACACCCCTATTTTTATTTTTATATTAAAATTTTGAAGGAATTAAATTATGGTTCTTTAGAACTTTTTAATCTAGTATTATTTATGATTTTTTGGAATTTTTAAATTATTTTAATAAAATAAAATTTTTTAAATAATTTTAAATTCATATAAGTGACTTAAAATTAAAAATATTTATAAGAAAGTAAAGTTAAATTATAAGAAAATTTTTTAAAATCTATTTCAAATAGACTTATCTAAAAATGACCGGTTTGAGAAAAATCTTGATTTTTTCCAATCGTTAAAAAATTAAAAGCGTATCAATAAATTTTTATTAACAGAAAATTTTAGATTTTTAAAATTTAAACTTTATATTACTTATTATAAAATTAGTGAGGACTGATATAATATCGTTAAATTTTAAAAAGGACTGATTTTGAATATTTAAAATATACCGAGTGAAAGGTTACTATTTAGCATAATAATTCAGCCGACATTTACTATGCAAAATACTGTGCGTGAACAAAATTTTTAAAAGGTGCACAGTAACCAGGAATGATTTTTTCAAAAAATACACAGTACTTTTATATTAAAATAATGGAATGCATAGTAATTTTTCTTCCTATAAATACCGAAGGAATTATTCTTTAGAATTCACAATTTCATATTAAGTTTTCTTAATATAGTAGTGCTAGTGAGATAGTGGTGGAAGTAGGAGAGAGAAATAAATTTTTTTAGAAGAAGGTTCTGCTAAAATTCTAAGGTAAGAATACCTTTCTTTTATATTTTTTAGGGTTATTTTCATATCGTTTTTAGAAATCTATTATTATACTGGAAATAATATTATTTTAAGTTACTATTCTGAATAGTAAAATACTATTCAAATACTAAATTACTATTTTCAATAGTAAATTACTATTCAAATAGTAAATTACTATTTACTGTACTATTTATCTTTACTGTAACATCCCTGATGTTTTAATGAGAATTATAAGAAATGGGAAATGTTAGTAAATATTTTAGAAGTTTTATTTAATATTTGTCCTGTCCGAGCCAAAGATTGGAAAAGCTGGTGTCGAGGTCGGTATCTGAAGCGCGAGCAGGCGGAGTTAAAGATCGGAAGTGTAGGAGAAGAGCGGGCAGGGCTAGGCGGTCTGGTCCAACCGTTGTGAGGAAAGCGCCTCACACGGGGTTAGAGACCGGATTAACCTCATAATGACTAAAACAACGGATATAAGTAACCAAGAGGTGAGCACGGATAAGGTATCCGATCTCTCAGGTTGTAGCTCAGATTTCCGAGGTATGAACACTAAGTTAGGACGTCGGGGGCCGATATTTATATCGGGCCTATACTCTTGCGAATTATTAGAAGATTGTGAATACTTAAACATTGAGGGAATAAACACGTGTAATTGATTTGATAACTATGCAATAGTTTAAAATAGTGAAATTGATTAAATTTAGTAAGAATACAAATAAAATAAAGGAAAAGACGATCTTGCCCATGAACTATATATATAAGGAAATTCTCTTCTTTCCCTCTTCATTATTTTATAAGTTACCTTGCTGTTGGTCTATTCCTCCTCTTTCGTTTTTCTCTCCTCTCTTAACGCTGATTTGCATGCGCTGGAGAGGGACTCCATTTGTGTCTAAATTTCAATTTAACCTCATTCCTTTGATCGGGACTTCAAGGTGAGTCTACTGATCCAACCCAATTGTAATTCCCTTATTTCCTTTATTCTTTGGTCGTTAAGAGCCATGCATGGCTATATTCGTGGCTGTTCTCCACTCCTCTGGTGAGCATGAGTCCAGATGTTGTCCATGAACTAAGGGCGTTGAGGTGATGAGCTATACTTTATGATTCGTAGGTAGTAGGCTAAGCAACGGAAGACTGAGTGAAGGAGTTGAGACTGCAGAACCGGTGCTCAGAGAAAGAAATCGGCATAGAGAACAGATCATCGAAGCGTGGAACCAAAGTAAGGGGGGTGTTCGGGTTATAATTAATTAGAATAGGACTCACTTCTTATTCAGGTCTTTGAGGTGACGTAAACAGACTAAGAAAATGTTGTTAAACGTAATTGTGTGTTTATGCTGTGCATGTGTGACTGAGTTTATTAATTTGTGGATGATCGGATGTGGATAAGTTTATCATGTATGATCTTGTGAATCTAATGTGAAAGGATCAGTGTTATGTGACGTCGGGTTAGCAAGCAGGCTACTCGAGTGATGAGAAATTGATATTATTGTGAGAAAGGTAAACTGTTGAATGATTATGTGGTATGGGATGGCCGACGGTATATGATAGCCCCTCATTTCCGGCTCCCGTGGTTTTCGTGCCCAGTTGAGCTACCCAGTGGTCAAGTAGGACCCAGTGGTCGAGGTGGAGAGTCAAGCAGGACTCGGTGAACCAAGCAGGGTTCACGGGGTGTCAAGTAGGACCCCCAGCTGAAGGCCAATCCTTTAGTATCCGGATACTAGGAGTCGGATTGTATGAGAGTCAGTTCTGATGAATGTAATGTATGTGATGAATGTGATGAATGCGATGAATGTGATGGAATTGTGTAATTGGTTTAATTTAGATACTGCATGAAATACACTATGTTTCGGTGTGCTTGCTTACAGGAGATGCTTGATGTGTTTGTATCACTATGCATATATAGTGTTAAATTCCGTTCTATATTAATTATAATGCCAAACACTCACCCTTGCATATTTTTTTTTAGTAACCAGAGTCAGGGAGGGGGAAGGAGCCATGGAGCCGCGCCAAGGGGGAGAACGGTGCCAGGGTCCGAATGAATTTGAGTGACTCTTGATAGAGTCATATGTGTGTATAAAACTTCGTAGTATAATTATTAGTTGTGTTTAATTAAGACCGGATCGAATGTAGAATATATTTTAAAAATATATCACTGTTATTTGCATATGTTTTCATGGTAGTTATGGTAACTCCTTGGGTTCACAGGACCATTTGTTAGAGCGAAGTTTTGGGAGTCCGGTTGCATGTCTTGTATAATCCGATGTGTGAAAGGTGTTCGCTCCAGCGAATAGAACCTCGTTTAAGTGAGAGTCCGGAATCTCGCTTAGACGAGTAGGGGCCTCGCTCAAGCGAGAAGCCCTGATTCCCTTTCTCCCATCCGTTGTTTTCAAATTAAATTTGTTTTTCTCTAAATATCGATTAATTTCCACGAAAAAGAAAAATTTATTGTAAGATGTAATCGTTTGAATAAAAATAAATGCAAAAATAACCCAGGACGTTACACTTACTATTCACATTTTACTATTTACCGTTAATATTCATGATTTACTATTTACCATTACTATTCATGATTTACTATTTACTGTTACTATTCACAATTTACTATTTACTGTTACTATTTACATTTTACTATTTACTATTACTATTCATGATTTACTATTTACTATTCACTATTTACCATTTCTGCTTTAAGTAATAATCTTAGTTTTCATCTTGTAACTATATTATAATGAAATTGGTATGTTTTAGAACTCGGAGATGAGGCGCACACAGATTTTCAATAACGAATCAGTATACAAGAGGTAAGGGGGAGTGAGATAAGAGTATAATATGAAAAGACATAAGAATAATAGGAGGAGTCTCCTACTTCTTTTAAATTTAATAATATTATTATTTTAAAATATTAACATTTTAACTTAAAATTTTTAATAAATTTTAAATTAAATATCTGATGTAACTAACTCTAACATACCTATGCAAGGACCTGTACTTTTATAACCTATATGAACTGGACTATACCTATGCAAGGATTTGGACCACTATGAGCCATATGGACTGAACTATACCTATGCAAGGACTGAATTATATAGACTTACATAGATCTATGCGAGGAATTAACCAAAAGGACTCAAATTGACTATATTAATAACCATTAGACTTTAAATTATAATATTTATAAATGATGCTTTATTGACTTGATTTTGATTGATTATTTTTGTGATTGTTAATTATTTATGATTGTTAATTGTGATGGATGATCTTGTGATGTGGAGTTTGAGCATATAGCAAGCATGACAGAAAGCTAAAACTCAGTAAGAATTTTCTTACTTTACTCTTTAAATTTTTATTCTAAGAAAAAGTATTATTTTATTTTTTTCAATCTTTTATTTCTTCTTAGAAATTATTTCTATTGATTTTACTTTTAATCTTTAAAAATCTAGTATTTATTTCAAAAGAAGTCATTTTATGAAAATTAATTTATAAAAAGCTTGAATTAATTAATTCTTGAATTAAAGAAAAATTTTATAATTTTAAGTATTTTTTTAAAGATTATTATCTTTAAGTAAAATAAAATTTTCAAAAGTAAATTATTTTGTTCTAACCTAATAACTAAAGATATTTGGAAATAATTGAGATTTCTAAATTCGAGATTGTTAAGATTTAATTTAAAAAGAAAATATATAAAGTGTTTTATGAGAAGTTTTAAGATATTTAAGGCTTGGAAACTCAATTTTGGTGAGAATTGAAAACTGTACCAGATTTATTTCTGTATGACAAAAATTTAGAGAATTGAGAAAATGTACAGTTTATTAAGATGATGTTGTAAACCTTTATGGTATTTAATAATTGAGTTTCTAAAAGCCTTAACTAACTAAATACGCGAGTAGTTCATGCATCATGAATCATTAAAGTGAAACAAAATGACATTGTCTGGGGACGGATTATAGAAACCAAAGATACATTAGAGGAGGCTTAATTACGAGCCTTGGGATGAGAGGGTGTGAAAGTGTGCTTCAGGGGACCTGGGGTAGCTCCCTAGTGTCGGGTACTTTCACAATAAAAACTTTCTCAATCTGACTAGTCTCTAAGTGTTTTCGTACCAGTTGAGCTATTCACATTATTATTATCCGGACTTATGGAACAATGTAAACTCCTGGTTGGCCCAGTGCAAATTAAAATTTAAGGGCCCACATATATAGGTAAGTTATGATGAAGATATTGCATAACATTCATGCATTCACAATTGATTGTGTATGTGATTGTGATTGATATTATTATGTATTGGTTTGTGAAAACCCTTTATTGCTTATGTCTTATTCGAGAATATTATATTCTGTTTCTCACTCCTTTCTCCGTGTTTTTGTTTTATATGTTTTAAATTGATGGTTCAGAGAGAAGGATCGAGGAATCTCAGTAGTGAATATAGCACGTTCTAGAAAGGGAGCTCAGTATGAATACTGTGGTCCAATGAATAAATAAAGTTATTAAGTAACTGCTTCTGGGCCATGGAGTTTCCTCTCTTTCTTATAATGTTTAATATTTATTTTCTTCGGATGAATGTAAAAATTACTTTATAAAGTTTTGATAATATTTACGAGGTATTTTAGAAATGATGTATGTAATTTATTCCAATAGTTTCTTTTTAATAATCATACCTTTAGTAAAAAAATTACGAATATTTATAGAATTTATTAAAGTGTAACAGAGGGCGTTACACACTCTCCCTCCCCACTCCACTAAGTTGCCACCACCATCCTAATTAAATACACATCACCTCACCATTTATTCCAACTTATTCCATTCCAACTTACTTCATCATTCTCTTCATTACACTTCTCCATTCTCTCAGCCAAAACCAACCCACTTCCATCTTCTCTCATTTCTTCAACAACAGCCACCATTACCTTATCTTTCAACCACCACACGTCACCCCAAAAGCCACCATAATCTTTCTTTTCTCACGGCCACACCACACCACACCACCATCAACCATAAAAGTTCTTCTTCTCCCTTCCTCCTTCCTCACCAACCCGCGGCCCTCCTTTCACCAAAAACTTTCTTAATTTTCTTCAAGTAAGGAGCTCTCAAACCCAACTGGACCTCCCTTGCCTTGGCCCTCCTTGACTGTGAACCCCTTAAGCCACCAAGGTAAGGTTTTGGTCCTTTAAGTGTTATCTTTTTTCTTCTTTGCCAAAACAGAATTCTAGCATGCAAATGTGGTATTTTTCACTATTTTAGAGAGCCAAAATCGTGAACGCCTCCTCCCATTTGAAGGTGCATGTTATGTTTTCTTAGGTTCGGGAACCATCGACGAAGATCGACGGGGATCCAAAGCGTTTAACAAATTTTTGGTGAAGCCGCCTTCCATCCTCCTTAAAACTAAAACTATCCAAAGAGGTCAGGGAAGCCTCGCTTTGTTTAGTTGCGTTTTAAATTACCCTTTGATATTGCTCTAGTACCCGGGAATAATTGTTTTAAGTTTCATCATGATCCAACGGTTAGGTCTCAAACTGCGTGATTTTTCATGACCGATGGTAAATTTTATTATATTTTAAGTTTGTAAGTGTTTTTATAAATCTCGTAAAGCACGCCTTGATATTCGTGTACATGGGAGAAATTTTATCACAATCGAAGCCATGACGAAGGAGTTAGGAGTTTTAGAGTTTAGGCGGGCTTGGTCGCAATTCAATCTGGTTGTATTAATTAATTATAAATTTTGGTGTATTATTATGTAATTTGTTGTGATTTTCTCGGTAAGCCCCACTAATAAGTAAGATTCATCACTAATCATCCTCGGAGCTAATTTGAGAAAAGTACACATTTTGAGAAAGTTCAGCGATCGGGACAATCACGACGGTTTATTTTATTTTATTGAGTTTTGAGAAAGAACTATTTTAATTATAATAGTTTATCATGATTTAACGAATTTTAAGAATTTAATTTGAATATAAAAATAAATAACCAAATGAAACAAGGGTAACTTAAGCAATTAAGGTAAAGAATAAATATTAAGAGTTTAATGGTTTCTAGTAATAAAGCATAATAAGAGTAACTAAAAGGGGTCTTAGAATTTAGATTTGAAATAAATAACAAAAGAAACTAGTGTAGTCAGTAAGTAGAGTAACAATTTCTAAAATGAAAATTATGCCTTAAACTTAGTTCAAGATTTAGAAACTTGGAGTAGTAACTAGATTCTTAAAATAATAAATAGACTATATAAGGAAAGAAGGAGAATTTGGGCTATAACATGAAGTTAATTACATGAATGTAATCCAAAAGGAATTAACTAGTACAACTAGTAAGGATGAATGTAAAAAAATAGTAAATAGGGTTATACTTTTAGTAACGGGTACTACCTAGACAAAAAGAAGGTTGGACTTGAATTTTCAAAATAATTTAACTACCTAGATTAAGAATAAAATTTTAAAAAAGTAACTAGGGATAAAAAGTTTGGTGTATCACGTGCTAGTGTATATTAGAATTTGGAAATCATACTCGCCTCAAATAAAAACCAGGCTACATCATGTGTAGAGTAATTAAAAAGACGAGATAAGTGTGAAGTAGGGATAATTATCTATAGATTAATAAAAACATATATACACAGACAACAATAATTCCTAAGTAATACTCGTATACTAAAAAGGGTTACTACATGACAACAGGACTAGTATATTGGTTAAGGACGATAATTAGACACGGGTATAACTCACACCTATGATTATATCTAGATTCTCGTCATTATCATATATATACACATACCCATTAAAGTAAATTCATAACAATATTCTAACGTATGAATGCTATAATTATAAGGAACAATAAGCCCTATGTTTAGTATCTTTAAAATAAACTATAATCCGGACCATAATAAGGAGACAATCAGATGAGAGATAATTTGTAGTAGTTAAATAAATACCACCGGAGATAAAGCATTTTGTGTGTGTGCGCCTGATGAATGAATTACTTGAGTGCATTCAATATGTTGGATTGACTTATGTGAATCATTTGTTGGTTGTGATATACATGTTTGGCTGGACTATACGTATGATGAAATATGTATGGATAGCCTTAGTCTGATGCATCGATAATTCATAAAGAGATAAAGGGTTGATAAAAGAGGTATTGGTCACAGTAAAGAGTCCCAATACAATGAGAAGCGATGTGACATGGACGGAGATGATAGTATGATGAAATGATGGAACGTATCCAGTAAAGTGAATGATTAACGCTTGACCATTTTCATTCTTAATTACCAAACGATTATAAAGCAAATATGAATCGAGATATTCCCATAAACCGGACACTTGAACCCTCGATAGAATTTACCCATAATAAATACTAATACCTCAAATAAACCAGCAAATCACCCTCCCTTACCAATAGACATAAAATGAAATAGAAGGTGTTAAGAATGAAAATGGACCATTGAAGGGACTCTACCGGTGACGAGTACAACGAGTAAGAAAGGGAAAACATGTATGGAACATGCATCATTTGCATAAGATGATTCTTTTGAAAAACATGTGTGGAACATCTGTTGGATTGATTATGTTATGTGGGGTATGTGTCGGCACGACATCCTCGATTGTTATGGAGGTGAAAGCTCACCCTTACAACTATTTTTTAAGTCCCCGCTCAGGTACGCCTATCAGACGAGGAGTTCTCTACGCAGGAGGACTAAGCAGGTCCTAGTCATTTGCCGATGATACCAGAGGAGCCCGAGGAGGCCCCCATTAATGGACTTCCCCCACCGTAGCCCGAGCCTGAGTGACCTTACAACCGGGATGTAAAGGTTATTGAGAGCAAGATCCGACATTACGATGATCCTCCACGTCCTCCAAGTTTTGATGAGATTGAGGAGTTAGTCGATAGGGAGGTAGCGTTGATAGCAGACCTTTTTAGTTTCCACCCTCTACCAGAGCCCCCTCTGGCCCCGAGATCCTTCCAGCAGGCAGAGGCACCAGTAGTACCAAGACCAGTTGAGGTAGGCGTTTGAAGGGAGCCGACTCCTGAGTATATAGCATTACCAGTTAAGGATGATGACGAGGAGGATCACGAGGAGTTCCTTCTTAATGTACCAATGGACTTGATGGCCAAGGATCCAGTTGCCCTCCCAGCCTTACCTCAGCAGCTCCTACTAGCAGTGCCCTTATCAGTCTACGAGCCAGAGAGATTAGCAATACGTCAGGGAGTACTAGTGATGTCACCGATGAAGAGGTATCTCGCGAGGCGCCAGTGGGACCAGTCTTGAGGTTTCCTCTGATATATCTTCAAGAGCTACATGTATGGCGAGACCGAGGACTACATTGCTATGTCATCAGCAGCCTATGGTCTTTTGGCGGAGGCATACGAGGTCTACAGTAGTAGGAGGCACGAGCAAGTTAGGCAGGTCAGCAATCTGCCATCTTTGAGTATGACTTCTATAGAATCATCCTACCCTCTAGACTTGACGCAGCTAGCAACCACTTCAGATCCCCCAGAGTCGCCCTAGTCAGATGATGAGTTCATGGGAGGAGATGCTTAGCTGTAAATTAACTTATCTGTTTATGTGTTTATGCATTTTGTATGGGTGCCTGTGTGCCCCTCTTATTTTCAATTATACAGTTCTGTTGAGACCACTTATGTATGTATGTATGTATATATATGATGCTTTTCTTCCACCACGTTTTATCTTGTACAAAAAAAACTTCCATATTTTCTAAAAATCAGTAGCCTCTTAGTTAACCGAGGTAATCTAGTGGAAAAGATTATCTTAGTTAACCGATAGTGCTACATTCGCGCTCAATCTGTACGTTTTTTGTCAATTAAACAACGTCAGTAATTCCTGAATAAACTGTATTAATTTAAAAGGTGCCCAAATAATTTTTTCTACATGTTTGAGACTTCAAATACTTATTTCCTATATTTATCCTACTTATTTCCTATATTTAATTAGTTATGCATAAAATTTGGAATGTTACAATTAACCCCATTGTGAACACCTCTTTTTGTCCGGCCAATTGGTACAGTTCCATCCTTTGAGCACTCTTTTATGCGCATGGTTCATTTGAAAATTCATAACTCCTTCATACGATCTTTGATTTGCGCAAACCCGGTCTCTAAATTTTCGTAACAAAATTGTCTACGACTTTTGTGAAGACCTTGAAGGCTGAATCCTTACCAATTGGTACAGTTTTAATAATCTTCCTGGACTTGCTCCAGTTTCATGACTGCTCTGCACATCTTTAAGAAAAAATTCATATCTCCCTCATATGATACTGAAATGACCCCATTCTTTTTTCTATGGCTCCATATCAAAGAGATCTACAAACTTCATGAAGGCCACAAAAGCTAATTCTCCACCCATTTTGCCCAGTGAATTTATTTTGCTTGCAAATGTATTTCCGTCACACTCTGGAGCAGTTTTCATAGATGGGCCATATCTCCCTCGTTTCTTGATGAAAATTTTTGTGCCATATATCAAATTAAAGCTAAGAGAAAGATATACAAACTTCATGAAGGGCACAAAAGCTAATTCTCTACCCATTTTGCCTAGTGAATTTATTTTGCTTGCAAATGTATTTCCGTCACACTCTGGAGCAGTTGTCATAGATGGGCCATATCTCCCTCGTTTCTTGATGAAAATTTTTGTGCCATATATCAAATTAAAGATAAGAGAAAGATCTACAACTTTCATGTTGGACTCTTTTTCAAATTTGGAACGCATCAGCCCTCAAGTGCACGAGCAAGTTTGTGATGGTGGGCAAGGCACTAAAGATCATAATGGAGCACTAAGGATCATAATGGAGCACTAAAGCATCATAATGGGGCACTAAAGATCATAATGGAGCACTTAAGTTGATAATGGAGCACCATGGACTTGTTAATTGGAGAGTGCACCTTCCATTACAAATTTTTTATGGCAATGGCTGCTTTTGCATTCCTATAAATAGGCACCATGAGCATTCATTGAAGGGGGGGATTCTTCATTGAAGGCAATCAAGTCTTGGGAAGGCATTCGTTTCTCCTCTTCTTCTTCTCTGTTGCATTTCTTCTTCCAGCAAGTTTTTTTCATTTCCGGCAAGTTTCTTTTCATTTCCAAGTTTTTTCATTTCCGGGTTAGTTTCTTTTCCAGATTATTATGTTCTTTTCTTTTCTTCTCTTTTCTTTGTAGTTGTTATTATGTAGTTTCATTTCTTCTTCCAGCAAGTTTCATTTCATTTCCAAGTTTTTCATTTCCATGTTATTTTAAATATAGTATGCTTTTTAATAAAAAAATAATAAAATAACAATAAAATAATAATAAAAATAAGTAATAAGTTTTGCACATGTTTTCTAGCCTAAAAATTTCCATTTTTTTAACAGTGTCGTACGGGAACACTTCCGTCTACACAATTTCCTTAGGATCCGTACACGTGCGAAGAACTTCACCTTGTACGAGCTCCCCACCTCAATGACA
Source organism: Clitoria ternatea (assembly GCA_037962975.1). Taxonomy (NCBI): domain Eukaryota; kingdom Viridiplantae; phylum Streptophyta; class Magnoliopsida; order Fabales; family Fabaceae; genus Clitoria; species Clitoria ternatea. The sequence continues at coordinate 21,197,812 of CM075675.1, forward strand.
TCCATCATCATCTCCCGAGTCTTTTCCTAAAAGAACAACACTCAGAACTACGTAACCCTGATTTCTTGATAATTCAAGAATACGTAGGAGCAGGACTTTAACTCCTGTCGGGCCCATCTTTCTTATTTCTTTTTTTTTTGCTGATTTATTTCCTTACTTTTATGTTTCTTTCATAAATGTTCTTTTTTGGTCACTTCCGTGAAAATCAATTTAGACGTGACGTCTTGTTGATTTCCCCCTAGTTTTTGCTTAAGCCTCGCCACGATTCATAGGGAAGAGATACTTAGGACAAGACGTCCCATTTATCTCTTTCTTATTCCTTTTACTCGAGGATGTATAATTTAGGCGTGACGCCTTATTAGCATTCTTTTCCCCTCTCTGTCTCACGTCAAAATCGAGTTTAATTCAGATGAAACGTCCCGTTAACCTCGTTTCGACATTCTATGTTTGTACAAATTCTCTCACTCCATTCCATCATTTTTAAATAAAAGGATACAACAATAAAGGGAAGAAATAAACCACCTTTTGTAAGGCTATTTGTGTTGTGCATTTTCAATCTTGGTACTGTTTTTGACAGGCGATGTAGGGTGCTAATACCTTCCCTACTCGTAACCGACTCCCGAACTTGGATTTCAATTTTTAACCAGTGCTTTACTGAACCTAGTTTTTTCCAATGTTTTTCCTATGGATAAAAACGTTGGTGGCGACTCCCTGTACCACCCCTTTTCTCTCTTTCTCGCCGCGCCGTCGCGATCCAGGTTGCGACAGATGGCGACTCCGCTGGGGACGCTTAAGAGAGTCAGGCCAGTTTGATTGAAAGCGCATGTTCTTTTTATATAGCCTTTGTTAGCTTGGATTTCTTCCCCCTTGTTTTGTTTTCTGTTAATTGTTGTGGAAGTTTGTTCTTGTTTTAATTGTATCTTTTTATTTGTTTCATTATCTATGTTTGCATGCTTGTTGAACCCTAGGATAGAGGACCATGTTACTTTCCTGTAATTATTGAACCCTAGGGTAGACGACTTTGTATATTTGTTCTGTGTTTGTTCTTTGTGCAGAATGGGGTAAGGTAAAAGGTATGGACTGCCCTTCCACACACTACACTCACAATTACTTGCACACAACTATGAGTGGCGCCCTATACCCGGGCCCCAAATGAAGCTTAAGTTAGGAGAGGTTGGTAACGGAATCGTATGGGATGTACTTCCTATCCGGTGTTCGTGAGAACCTCAACCAGAGTTCGACCTCTCATGATATACGCACCTAGTGGTTCCCCACTGTTGTGTCCCTGTCATGGGTAGGATCTTGGCTCTGGTGACCTTCTAGAAGTCTAGAATAAGCCACCTGGTGTGAAGAGCCACGTTTAGACAAACCATAGGGCCTAGAGAAAACTTTCAGCAAAACCTGACCTAGGCCACAAAAGGGCAAACTTTACTTTACCTTACGTCATTTTTGCTTTCCCCTTTTATCCAAGAAAATGAATTATCTACCACCCGCAGATTTACTGAGTTATTGAAATAATGACTCGTTTTGAAACACACAGTATTCTTCGGGTGAATAGATAATCCTCTTTTGGTTGTGTACCCTTTGAGTATCTATGGAAATTGACATGGGATTAAACTTAAGAAATAAGGGCTGTAATTGCCCGAAGAAGATGTCTGAGCTAGAGGCTCCCGCCTCAGGATGAAAGATTTCTTCTGTCTTCACAATTATCCCATATTAATTTCTATGATTACCATACCTAGTACTTTTGAATGATAAGTTCTAAGGAATGGTCAAAGGATACTCACCAAAGTCTGTGATTGTTTCCTACAACATTTTCCTTCTTTCTATTTCCGCCTAACATTTTTTTTCTTCTTCTTCCTTCTTTTAAAAAACAAAAAAAAGACACCAACGTCACGGGTAGGCATCCTTACCAGACCCGGCTCCAAAAGAAACTCATGGCTGAGGCAGAAGCTGTTGAAGGAAACTTTAGAACCGAGTTCGATCAGCTGAAAGAGCGAGTCGCGGAGTTAACTAAACTCTTAGAAAAGAAACTTACCGAAGAAGGCTCCTCTGTAGGTGTTGAGGATGCCCAACAGCAGCCTGCCACAGCGCCACCTCCCCTTGGTTCTGACCCAGCAAGAACACAACTCCCTAACACGATGACACCCCCTCTCACCATTCATGTCGGGAGACCTAACCCTGCCATTGAGACCCAGCCACCTTACGGCCAGTCTTACGCACATCATACATTTTTTGGTCTAGACGGCAACCCAGTACCTTTTCCACTTTATGGCCTACCCCCGGGGTACTATCCCCCGCTCGCCAACCAACAAGACGCCCACAACCAGCAGGCGGTAAATCCTCATGCTTCATACCTGTGAACACCTCTTTCGGTCCGGCCCAAATTGTTATGACACCGGACCCAGCCTTGAAGTTGGTAACACCGGACAAGGCCTACGTTAACACCTCACCTCAACTCTGCCAATAGTCCTCACCTCAACTCCACCCATGAGTCCTCAACACTCCGCCAACCGCCCTCATTTGCACTCCGTCCTCTTATACTTCATAAACGGTGTGGCACTCCACCCTCCTCACACAACGTTCCACAGACGGTGTTAGCTAACATCAAATCAGCCCAACGTCCTCACCTCAGGAGTCCCTTAATGGCCGATGTCGCGGATATGACGATAAAAGACGAGCGAGTCCGGCCCAAGTAAGACGATCTCGTGGGCACACCGGCTAGTAATAGATCCGGACCAGGAAGGAGAACACGGCCCCTATGATTACTGAAAGATTCAGCCGGTATGACACAGGTAATGGTTCTTAAGGCCCCACATCGGATCAGTGGAAACTCCGTCCAACCAATTGCTTTGCTAACCGGAGTCACAAATTTGACAACGGAGGGGGCGAGGTCGGAAGATTATGCGCGGTGACCTGGAATCGCACTCCCTGGAAAATGACAGACAGGGAGGCGGAAGTGGGCAATTAAAAAAAAAACCCCACTGAAAACCCTGCTCCCCACCAATGATAGTGGCCAGAGTTGCACACCACTACACGCATGGGTGAGTGGGAGTTCTGGTTGTCCCAAAACCCTCAGCCCATGACTTGAAGGCCCTATAAATGCCCCAACCAAGGAAGCTCAGGGGGTTGGTCTTCAGATTCTCCCTCTACGCGAGAAAACTCTTCTGAAATTCTCTCCGATTCCTCAAGATCCCTAACTGACCTCCCCACCTGAAACCAGTGACTTGCCTTAGTCACCGCAAAAGACCACCTTAGTTCGAAAAAGGTTTGAAGTTTTCTTTACTACACGAAGCCACTACTCCTACACCGTCCATGCCCCGAACGTGCTCCGTTATCACAGAACCAACGCCGTTCCAATTCCCATACATTACCTTGTCAATCTTCGTCACTGCTCAACAGCGTTCACCCCGGATCAATTTCCCATAACACCGGTCGTGACCTTCAGGTTTCCAGTTCGGATCCAACTCCGGTCCATTGTCTGCCAGTGTGCGAGTCCGAAATCAGACACCGTCACTGCGCTCGACCTCCCACATCGGTTCTTAGCTCGTCACACCGGTTCCACTCCTCTCCTTATTTCTTTTGCTTTCAGTTCCTTTTTTATTTTTCTATGAGTTTGCTGTTTTGTTGACTGTAGTTGCCTGCGTACCATTAGTTTACTTTGTTAACCTGGTACGCAGGCAACTACAGTCAACAAAACAGCAAACTCATAGAAAAATAAAAAAGGAACTGAAAGCAAAAGAAATAAGGAGAGGAGTGGAACCGGTGTGACGAGCTAAGAACCGATGTGGGAGGTCGAGCGCAGTGACGGTGTCTGATTTCGGACTCGCACACTGGCAGACAATGGACCGGAGTTGGATCCGAACTGGAAACCTGAAGGTCACGACCGGTGTTATGGGAAATTGATCCGGGGTGAACGCTGTTGAGCAGTGACGAAGATTGACAAGGTAATGTATGGGAATTGGAACGGCGTTGGTTCTGTGATAACGGAGCACGTTCGGGGCATGGACGGTGTAGGAGCAGTGGCTTCGTGTAGTAAAGAAAACTTCAAACCTTTTTCGAACTAAGGTGGTCTTTTGCGGTGACTAAGGCAAGTCACTGGTTTCAGGTGGGGAGGTCAGTTAGGGATCTTGAGGAATCGGAGAGAATTTCAGAAGAGTTTTCTCGCGTAGAGGGAGAATCTAAAGACCAACCCCCTGAGCTTCCTTGGTTGGGGCATTTATAGGGCCTTCAAGTCATGGGCTGAGGGTTTTGGGACAACCAGAACTCCCACTCACCCATGCGTGTAGTGGTGTGCAACTCTGGCCACTATCATTGGTGGGGAGCAGGGTTTTCAGTGGGGTTTTTTTTTTAATTGCCCACTTCCGCCTCCCTGTCTGTCATTTTCCAGGGAGTGCGATTCCAGGTCACCGCGCATAATCTTCCGACCTCGCCCCCTCCGTTGTCAAATTTGTGACTCCGGTTAGCAAAGCAATTGGTTGGACGGAGTTTCCACTGATCCGATGTGGGGCCTTAAGAACCATTACCTGTGTCATACCGGCTGAATCTTTCAGTAATCATAGGGGCCGTGTTCTCCTTCCTGGTCCGGATCTATTACTAGCCGGTGTGCCCACGAGATCGTCTTACTTGGGCCGGACTCGCTCGTCTTTTGTCGTCATATCCGCGACATCGGCCATTAAGGGACTCCTGAGGTGAGGACGTTGGGCTGAGTTGATGTTAGCTAACACCGTCTGTGGAACGTTGTGTGAGGAGGGCGGAGTGCCACACCGTTTATGAAGTATAAGAGGACGGAGTGCAAATGAGGGCGGTTGGCGGAGTGTTGAGGACTCATGGGCGGAGTTGAGGTGAGGATTATTGGCAGAGTTGAGGTGAGGTGTTAACTTAGGCCTTGTCCGGTGTTACCAACTTCAAGGCTGGGTCCGGTGTCATAACAATTTGGGCCGGACCGAAAGAGGTGTTCACAGATGCCCCTCTTTACTCTCTTTCACGAAAAAATGTAAATTTCCGAGGTGAAAGGGAAGTAAAGATATGAACACCGATGTAGGGGCTAAGTAGGACCAAAATCCGGTGTGGGGCTTAATGATGTGGCATTTTAAACAGCCAACGTGTCTTAAATGTGGTCCACGTCACTGGGTGGCTGAGCATCCCACGTGTCATCAGCTAACTGGCTCTTTCAAAATTTAAAATTCGCGCCATTGGGCCGGAATGCCAAAAGTCGGCCTTTTTAATGGGCCATGGGCCGGAATGTGGAAGGTTCTGGATCTCAGCTCCTCCCTCTATAAAAGCAACTTCGGGGATCCATCATTTTCACTCCTTTCTTGATATTGAAGTGCTTCCTCTCCGACGTTCAACCTCTCCGGTGTTCAAAGTTCTCCTCCGGCGTTAAAGCTTTTCCTCCGGTGTTACGTCCTGGCTCGTACTAAAAGAACTGCACGCATCGCCTCAGCAGGTAGCCATCCCACCTTTCACTTTAATTTTGTAGATAGATCATGGGGGACACCGGTTCGAGTAATGACTCCATTGAGGTCCTGTCTGGTCCTCCTTCAATTACATCCCGGCATCAGCCGGGTGGAGTTTCGAGCCGAGGTCCGAGTCACCAAAGTGGGGCAACTTCGGGAGCTTCACATCGGTTCGTCTCATCAGGGCACCGTTTCTCCGCATTGCCTTTGTGGGAAACAGAGGGGTTTGACACATCGTCAGGCTCCTCATTTAACTTTGGCACTGCTAGTGAAGGGGGAAGCAGTGCCGATTTATATCTTACTGACGATGTGGCCTTTTACAGTTGTATTCCCTTTCTTCGCCATACCGTCCGAATGGCTTCTGAAAATTCCTCCACCGGTGTTGCTGTGATTACTGACCCTATTGAGACAAATGTCTTGGCACACCGGATCAACTGGCTAGCTGAGAAGGCCAGAGATCCTTACTTCTGGGTTCATGAAGACCCAAAGACAATTGTTTCCCGATATGCTGAAGATGCTGCCGATGTCACCATCGAAGATGTCGTTGTTCATGCCGATGTTGAGCATGAAAACGACTTTACCGTATTCTGCCCCCAAACCTCGGACAGGATCTGCCACCAACCGGGGTCAAGGAACCTCTTTATGTATGAGATGGTCTTCTCCAAGATCGGCGTCCGCCTCCCATTGACGGAGTTTGAGATGGGGGTACTCCGGTTTCTTGACTGCGCTCCTAGCCAACTTCATCCCAATGGCTGGGGCTTGGTAAGGTCCTTGGAGGTGCTTGGGGAGTACTTCCACTTCGTCCCTACAGTGGCCCTCTTTTTCACTTATTGCAGGGTGATGCGCCGGGGTAACTCTGGAGGGGGTCTAGGCTTCATCAACCTCCGCTGCGACTCAAAGGTGGTTAACTTCGAAAGTTACACCGAATCGGCCAAGACGGACGGGGTCAGTTTCAAACACTCCTATGTCAAAGTCGAGGTCAATGCTGGTAGGCCGGTGTTCTGGGAGAATTCTGATTTTTCCAGAAAGTTTTACACCGGTTGGACTCATGAACACTTTCTCCTGACAAGCAATGCCTACATCGTCAGTGAGAGTAACTTGTCGACTGAGTCCAAGAAAGTCCTGGACGCTCTGAAGGGTTATTCGGCCATTGCCAAGTTCTCCTGCAAGAGGCTTTTGGGGACGGAGTCAGGCCGGGATACTTACCTTGGTAGTCATTGTTCACTTTCCTCCTTTTATTATCTATTTACTTCTGATACATTCACACCGGTACTAACATCGTTTTTTTTCTTTGTAGGCGAGATGGCTCGGATAGACATCCTCAGGAAACTGAGAGAGGCTGCTGAAGCTCGGAACGCCGCCGCTGCCGCACAGGAGAACAGGGTGACTCCTCGACGCACGCCGGCCAAGGTGGTGAGCATACCGGCAGAAAATATTGAGGCAATGACTCTGGGACCGGCTGAAAGGGTCCCAGCTAAAAGGAAGTCCAACATCGGCTCAACCTCCAAGCCGAAAAAGCAGAAGGCTCGAAAGGTTGTGGCCGAAGTAGAGGTGCCAATGGAGGAGGAGGCTGGTCCTGTAACTATTTCCCCAGTCCGGTCTCAACCTGAAGACATCGTTGTCAATTCCCGCCTCTCGGACTTTCTGGAATACGTTGGAGGGACTCCGGCTCGGGTCCACATCCCCTTCAAGCTCAAAGCCGATCTTCCTGCTCCTGAGGCCCAATCTGCTGCCGAAGCAGCCATTTTCAATTTGGTTGAGGCGGCCGGAGTTCTTAGTTCTTTAGGCCGCTCTTACTACTCCGGAGTCGAGGCTAAGGAATGCCTAGACCGGATGAAGAAAGCTGAGGCCTTGAGAGTCGAGGCTCAGACTGCCTTGACCCAGAAGGAGCAGGAGCTGACCAAGAGCAAGGAGGACCTGTCCGAACTCACTGCTGCTTACACATCGGCTGCCAAGAGGGCAGATGCTGCTGAGGCTAAGGCTAAGGCTTCAGAGGACGCTCTCAAAGCTCTCCGGACCGAACTGGATGAAGCCAAGGCTGCAAAGGCCGAGGTGGACGAAAAAAACAAAGAACTATCTGGGAAGCTTGCCGATGTGCAGGAAGAGCAAGTGAAGGAGCGGAAGGAAGCCGAGGAGCAGATGGCTGAATTTTCGGTACTTGCCGATGTCGCCTTCAGTTCTGCCGTTCGCCAGGTTGTACACCGGAACTCCGATGTTCAACTTAACCTGAACGGTATAGGTGTCTACTATGAATTTCATGGTGGCCACCTATATGCTATGGACCGGGGTCAGGCTTCGGAACCTGAGGATATTCCTTATGAACTGATGCCCCTCCCCGAAGGTCAAAGCATGGAACTGAGGACGGTGTCGGAGGAATCCGAGAGGACAGCCTCCGCTAGACCGGACTCTCCAGCACCCAACTCTTAGGATTTTTTTTTTGTTTTTTCTTAGCCTTGTTCCGGGATGGGCTCCGGAGTTTTAATTTTTGTAATGGCCTCAGTGCCCTCTATTAATACAATGCAATTTTCATCCATCTGCTTGTCTTCTCTCTTTTCAAAATGTTTCCAAGTATCTCTCTCTTGTGACCGGTATGAGGTAACGACTTGAAGTAACACCGTCTAATCATCAATTCAGAATTAGGACTTCATGATTTTAATTTGAAGTCTTTTGCGAAGCATAGAACCTCGGATCAGCGTATCATGGCCACCCCGTCCACAACTTCGATTAACCTTTGAACCTCCGGTGTAATTGGCCTGACATCGGTCTTGGCAACAACCCAATTCTATCCGAGGTGGGTTTCATGACACCGTTTGTTACGCCTCGAAGTAGTAAGAGGTGTAACCATTGGGACACCGTCTCTCGCAACTTGACAGAGTATTTCATTTGACCTTGAGGGTCATGACACCGTCCTTTGGATCACCACGTCTTAGAATAGAGTGGACCTCCTCTACCTAGTGTTCACATCGGATCAACACCGTTTTTTTTTTTTTTTTTAGCATACGGTGGGTGATAGGAAGGTAAGAGTGGGGAATTGCCCTTTGACTGAAGATAAAATATGGGGTGTGGCCCTTGATTTATGGAAGAGTAAAAAACTGGGGTTGTCTTTTGGCTGATAGGAAAATAAATGTGGGATGTGGCCCTTGGTTTGCAGAATGGTAAAGGTGGGGGATTGCCCATTGACTGACAGGGAAATAAATGTGGGGTGTGGCCCTTGGTTTGCAGAAAGGTAAAAGTGGGGGATTACCCCTTGGCTGACAGGAACAATAACTGTGGGGTGTGGCCCTTGGTTTGTTGAAAGGTAAAGGTGGGGGATTACCCCTTGGCTGACAGGAACAATAACTGTGGGGTGTGGCCCTTGGTTTGTGGAAAGGTAAAGGTGGGGATTGCCCCTTGACTGACAGGAAAATAAATGTGGGGTGTGGCCCTTGGTTTGCAAAAAGATAAAGGTGGGGGATTGCCCTTTGACTGACAGGTAAATAAATATGGGGTGTGGCCCTTGGTTTGCAAAAAGGTAAAGGTGGGGGATTGCCCCTTGACTGACAGGTAAATAAATGTGGGGTGTGGCCCTTGGTTTGCAAAAAAATAAAGGTGGGGGATTGCCCCTTGACTGACAGGTAAATAAATGTGGGGTGTGGCCCTTGGTTTGCAAAAAGGTAAAGGTGGGGGATTGCCCCTTAACTGACAGGTAAATAAATGTGGGGTGTGGCCCTTGGTTTGCAAAAAAATAAAGGTGGGGGATTGCCCCTTGACTGACAGGTAAATAAATGTGGGGTGTGGCCCTTGGTTTGCAAAAAGGTAAAGGTGGGAGATTGCCCCTTGACTGACAGGTAAATAAATGTGGGGTGTGGCCCTTGGTTTGCAAAAAGGTAAAGGTGGGGGATTGCCCCTTGACTGACAGGTAAATAAATGTGGGGTGTGGCCCTTGGTTTACAAAAAGATAAAGGTGGGGGATTGCCCCTTGACTGACAGGTAAATAAATGTGGGGTGTGGCCCTTGGTTTGCAAAGAGATAAAGGTGGGGAATTGCCCCTTGACTGATAGGAAAAACCCGGGGGGGATGCCCCAGTTTGACATGATTGGATGAAATCTTGGGGAACTGCCCCTTGAATGAAAGAACAAACCCAGGGATATGCCCCAGTTTGGGTTGACCGGGAAGTGTAGTCCCACTGGGGGAAGGATTTGGGAAGTGTAGTTTTTGGTGATTATGGTTCCGCTGGGGAATGAGAACTTGGGAAGTGCCGGCTTTGGCGCTTGTGATTTCACTGGGGGACGCCAATCTACTGATTTCTCTTGGGGAAAATTTCTGGTCCAGAGCTTTGGTGTCCGGTTCCTCTTTTCTGTGTGACGTAGTTCCATCACCCTTTAAAACAGATGGTTAGAAGCACGAGTAAACAAAAGAATTGATGTTTCGAGCGACCTTTCCTAAGAGATAGGCTTTCAAGATAACTCATGGATGAGATAGAGACAAATTCTGTCTTTCAGGAATATAATCAACAGAATTGGTTATGCTTTCTCACGGGCCGGGTCTGGCGCCAGGATACATTTCGTTTCACCACGGCTTTTCATTTCATCACTTTTTATTTCAAAAATTTCCTCTTAAGAAAAAAAACTTGTTCGTTTATAAGATTCAGCTGTAGACTCAGGGGAAGGAGAGGGAAAGCTCATTTTATTATTGAATATAAGTATGTACATTGGTAACGAAGGTAAAGGTAACAAAACATATGTATAAACAATTAAAAGGCGGGAGGGAAAGAAGGCCTTTTGAACCCTCCAGCGACTCCCCGCGAGTGATAAGAATCCGGATCTTTCTTCACGACTTCGAGACCATCCTCTGATTTTACTTCTGGGAAATGATTTTGACAAAGATGCGCATGCCTGATCAGTTTTCCTTCTCTGAAGGGTTCTCGTCCTTACGCCTGAACTTGTGGCTTTTTATTCTACCTGAGCCGCCCTTCCGGGTTTTCGACTCATCAAGCGGCTCTAATTTTTGCCTAGGCTGCCCCATGGGTTTTCAGCCTAGCGAGTACCTTCCTCTTTTTTTTTTTTATTTTTTTTTTAGGCAAAATATTTCTTCACCGCGTCGGCGTTCACAGGCATTGGTAGATCCTCTCCATCCACGTTGGTGAGGATCAGAGCTCCTCCAGAGAAAGCCTTCTTCACGACGTATGGTCCTTCGTAATTAGGTGTCCATTTCCCTCGGATGTCCTTTTGGATTGGCAAGATTTTCTTGAGGACTAGGTCTCCTTCTTGGAATTGTCGAGGTCGTACCTTCTTTTCAAACGCTCGTTTCATACGCTTCTGATACAGCTGACCATGACAAAGGGCGGTTAATCTCTTTCCATCAATCAGATTTAACTGGTCATGTCGAGCTTGGACCCACTCAGCTTCCTTTAATTCTGCTTCCATTATCACTCGAAGAGAAGGGATCTCTACTTCGAAAGGTAGGACTGCCTCCATTCCATAAACCAGGGAGAATGGAGTGGCCCCAGTTGAGGTTCGGACTGAGGTACGATACCCATGTAAAGCAAAGGGGAGCATTTCGCTCCAATCTCTGTAGGTCACGACCATTTTCTGTATAATCTTCTTGATGTTTTTATTGGCTGCCTCGACTGCCCCATTCATTTTAGGGCGATACGGGGAGGAATTATGATGGTGGATTTTGAAGCTTTCACAAAGTTCCTTCATCATTTTGTTATTCAAATTCGTGCCATTATCAGTGATGATCTGACTCGGCAGACCATACCGACATATCAGTTCACGCTTGACAAATTTAACCACAACGTTCCTTGTCACATTGGCGTATGAAGCAGCTTCTACCCATTTTGTGAAATAGTCGATAACGACCAAAATGAAACGATGACCGTTGGAGGCTTTCGGCTCGATGGGTCCAATGACGTCCATACCCCACATTGAAAAGGGCCAGGGAGCTGACAAGACGTTCAGGGAAGACGGGGAAGCGTGAATATGGTCCGCGTATATCTGACATTTGCGACACTTACGAACATAGGCAAAACAGTCTGACTCCATGGTCATCCAGTAGTAACCAGCCCTCAAGATCTTTCTCGATATGGCGTGTCCGTTAGTGTGAGTTCCAAAACATCCCTCGTGGACATCCCTCATGATTTTACTTGCCTCGTCGGTGTCGATACAACGAAGAAGGACGGAGTCATAGTTTCTCTTATAAAGCACATCACCGTTTAGGAAGAAACCCATGGCGAGCCGGCGCAGGGTTCTCTTATCATTCTCTGTAGCACCTTCGGGATATTCTTGATTTCGGACATACCTCTTGACATCGTAATACCAAGGCTTCCCATCTGACTCCCTTTCAATCATCTGGCAATATACGGGTTCGTGGTGCCGCCCTATTTCAATGAGAGGCATGTCGTAATCATTGCTCACCTTGAACATTGATGCTAGGGTAGCCAGAGCATCAGCCATCTGGTTGTCCTCCCGGGGAACATGGTGAAAAGAAACATCATCGAATTCCTTAATCAACTCTTTGATGCGAGCTTGATAGGGAATTAATTTGCTGTCTCTAGTCTCCCATTCCCCTTTCAGTTGGTGAATGACTAGGGCAGAATCCCCGTATACTTCCAATTTCTTCACTTTGGCATCCAATGCTGCTTGGATTCCCAGAGAACACGCCTCGTACTCAGCGATGTTATTGGTACAATTAAAACATAATCGAGCACAAACGGGGATGAGTTCTCTGTCAGGTGAAATGAGGATTG